>CM046532.1:4654483-5254483 GCA_024713555.1 Spirodela polyrhiza
AACAATCGATCAAGGACCCAGATCATGATCATGATTGCAGTCGCTTTCCATGATCATGATTGTCGATCTGACAATCAATCAATCATGATCACAATACCCTAATGCTACCTTGGAGCATATCTTGTCACTCCATGATCTGTAGTGAATGGTCATATTAGGGCTTATACACCATCACCACTACATATTATAGAGTAGAAAGATGTGCTGCAACGTGGCATCCAATGTCAACATCAAAATCAAGGCTCTAATCCCCATCAGTAACTTGACACAAGAAAATACGATGAGGGAACAATGGACTCTAGAAAAGGGCCGAGTTAATTCTAGCTCCGCCCCTGCAATTCCACAACCCCATACATGATCATCCTTAGCATCAAGATTGGCAGCAGAAATAATGACACCAAGGCCAGCTTCAGCAAGGCTCATATTCTCTCCCATGAATAGGGAATTTTATGATGATATTTCAATCCTATGACAAATTTTGAACCAAGGAATGAAAGGTTTTCAAGATCATAATTGTCTTCTTAACAATGTTGTGATTACTATGGTTTTAGTTCTGATTAATATGGTTGTTTCTTCATCTTGGTTTCTCAACATCAATTATTTCCAACTTTGAAGCACCTCCCTGATTACTTAATGTTGAAAGCACTATTTCTTCCGTTGTCCTGTACGTCATAATATTCTAGGCAATGTTGATGGTGCAAAACCATGTCCGCCATAACTCGTCCATCTAGCACATCATTGTCCCTTCACCTTCCGTGCACAATTTGTATTCATCAACATTGTCAACTATATCTTCCACCTCTACCACTGCTTGTTGTGCTTCAAGCATAAGATATCTTTCGTTGAGCTCATCATCTACGTTAAAATAAATACTTCAATGAAAGCATCATTTTATCAATGAGGTAACATTGTGTTGTTGTCTCTACGCATCATGATGTACATCACCCTTAGTACCCTGTAGTTCACAAAGACAGGGATCGATAGATTCATGTCTATAGAATGCATCAAAGATCCCCGCCTTCATTACTATAGAATGCATCAAAGATCCCCACCTTCATTACTATAGAATGCATCAAAGATGCCCACCTCGGCTGTTACTAGGACTCGCGTACGAAGAGCTTTCTACACGTCTACACATGTCTACATGGGAGCTGCTGTCCATCTATAAAATATTTTAAAAGGATCACTTTGATGTGTGAAGTCCTTGGTACGACTGGGCGTATTAGGAACTTCAGTGAACCCCTTGAGGAAACTCCCATCTCACACTCGTATGACTAATTTTCTGTTATGCCTCAGCCATCCTTGCAATAGTTAATTGTTTTGGCATCAACAATAGAAACGGGGGCCTAAATCGCTGACATATCAAGATGGAATTTTCTGAAATAACTTTAATAAAAACACTAGCACGAGTAGTAGAGAAATGAATCAATAATCTAATACATATATATATATATATAGAGAGAGAGAGAGAAGAATAGGGATGGAGAGTGGATTGCCATGATCCAATAGAGATGAGCATGATCATGATATTGAGGAGGGTAGGTAAGGGCTAGAAGGCTGAGTTTAGGAAAGTTCAATGGAGAGATAAAAAAACTCACGTCTGATTGACTGCCTTGAACTACTTCCTCGTATTTTATATCTTCTGATCTGGGTCTGACCCACCTTAGGCTGAGTGTTGGATTGGATTCGTACTGGGCCCTTCGGCACGCTTTGGCTTGCGACGTTCGTAAACACGATACGGGATCGTATCAGTCTCGAACCTTGATCCTCTCCATTCCCTTTCCTGGGTTGCGTGCAGAATGGTGAGAGTGTACAGTGGGTTTCCATGCCGTCGCGACACGACCCATAAGTAATCTGGTTGCGCTTTGTGACATTTGTAAGGTCTGAGACCGTCGCAGAGCCGACTCCCGTATCGGAGCACACCTGCAGCATGGCCGCAATGCGTGGACGCAGAGCAGCCTCCACTTCGTGGCTCCTGCAGGGATGGTGGTGCTGCCGCCCCCCGATGACCCCTTCCAGAGGCTCTTCCTTCCTCAAAAGGTCCGCCGAGCAAGCATCTGCGTCATCGCGCGCTGCAGGTAGGTGGAAATAGACTGAATATACGTGACGGGTTCCGGTATTTCTGAATCTCGTCGGCAAAACGGTTGAAACCAGCCAAATGTAGTCCTTCTTCTTTACGGAGTTAGTAGCGCGCTGGTTAGCGACCTGCAGAAGTAGTAGATTACAACGGTTAGTTAATGCCAAATTAGGAGAGTATCATTACGAGGGCCAGAAATTTGCGTGCCAGATGACAAGGAGTCTAAACGTGATGTACTGACTCTATGGAATTTTTAGTTGAGAAAGCACACTCTTGATATCTACGAAAATGCTACTGACGCGCTGGACTGGTGTGGATGGTCGAGATGTTCAGGGATATCGAATTTCAACGATAAAAATGATAAATGATGTCCGTTACAGATAATTTATAAACTAGCAGAGAATGCTACCGTAGATGAAGCAAAAATCGAAATGGGGGCTCAATAATTTTCAACACATCAGAGAGATCGTTAGGACAGAGCATAAGTGAGAAGAGGCAGTGCGAACACAAATTAAAATCCTAGATTTTTCCTTGAAAGAAACTCTGGCGGGAAATGTTGGGAAAACAAAAATCTATGAAGGAAAAGTTACAACATAGATCCACATCCCTTAGAGTATATTTTATACTTCTCGAATGATTTTTGACATTTATTGATTCATTTATTTGGTATTATGTGAATGCATGTGTTAATGGGATGGTAATCTTGAGATGTCTCTTTTTAGTAATCTGTTTTAGACGAAATTTTAGAGATTCTGAATATCTGTTGACATTTATTAA
The DNA here is from genome assembly GCA_024713555.1 of Spirodela polyrhiza. Taxonomy (NCBI): domain Eukaryota; kingdom Viridiplantae; phylum Streptophyta; class Magnoliopsida; order Alismatales; family Araceae; genus Spirodela; species Spirodela polyrhiza. The sequence continues at coordinate 4,657,338 of CM046532.1, forward strand.
TTCAATGACACAATCTCATACATGTAGTTCTCGATAAGGTTGAACCTCTGAGTGAGTTCGCGAATAGAAGTTCAACGTTTCATCAAACTGTGAAGCAAGAGGCATCGAATCTACAGCTAAATAGCAGAAATTTTCGATCTCTTGAGTGTGCTAATCTCAAGAGAACGCTTCGGCTCAACTGTAGATCATATGGTTCACCAGCCACAAAGTTTCCTCGGAATCAAGCATTTTCAAAGATAACATCCGAGGATATTTACCACTTCGAGAAAATTTTAGGTGAAAAAAATGTCATCAAGGATGAAGATAGATTGTCTACTGCAAATTCGGATTGGATGAAGAAGTACAGAGGCTCAAGTCAGCTTTTACTTGCTCCAGGGAGCACTGAGGAGGTACCCATTTTCCTATCCTTTAGTGATTCTCTCGAAATATTGATTGTACAGTTGGTTATTTTTACTTAGGAAGGAGTTTTATGACCATGTTGTAACTTTCAAAACCTTCTACGAAGGATGAATTACTTCTGGATTTACACATACTTTATTTTATATTCCCAGTTTTTATCCAGATACTGCATGCTTAAGAATCATGAAACGGGATAAAGTTTTTTTTCCTTTTGAAGTTTGGAAGAAAAATTTCATGTGTTTCTAAAGTGTTCCTTACCCTTGGTGGTTTATGCCAAATTTTTAATTATTTATGTCATCTGCCACCTTTTTTCCTGGATATCAACTATTCTTATCTACTTTCAAAGTTGTATGTTGTTTTGTATACATATCAAATGTACTTCTAAGGAACTTAGGATTTGTACATATATTCTCTTCTTGAAAGGGTTGCCTATTAAACCCTCCTTGTAATGCATTTGTGTATGTATTTCACGCAAGTCATAGCTTGCCATGACTTATATAACGAAGTTCTTTTTAACCGTCAAATATTTATCCAATCAAGCTACAATAGATTTAGAATCATATTAGGTTAGCCTTTATAACATTGACAAATCCACAGCTATGGTAACCTTGTGACTAACTGCAGGTTATCTAATCAAGGAAGATTAAGGGGACCTATGGAGAAGTAAGGTAGACATGGATAATAATGACGAATCACTAGATGCTGAATCTGGTGGTCTGTATCATTTCTGCAATAGAGAGGACCACTGACTTTGTTCTTAGACTTTTTAGAAAGCTTATCATTATGTCATAGACTTAGCGCTTATTTTTCTGCAACCAGGCAAGTTTTTTTGCCAGGTTTTCCGAATCATTTTGATTGGGTGACAGGTTTCTTGGCTAGACATGAAAAGACGAGGAAATTATTGCATGTAGCTAACCACGCTTATTTGCATTTCATTTTCTTACCTGTGAATACTTTTCATTCTGTAGGTATCACAGATTCTTCGTTATTGTGACTCTAGACATCTAGCAGTTGTTCCACAAGGTGGTAACACTGGTCTTGTTGGGGGTAGTGTACCTGTTTATGATGAGGTAAAATTATTTCTTAGCTCTTTTTACGATAGATATTCTTTTTATGGAACATAGTTTAATAATTTGCTACCGTTTTTCCTTGACACAATGTCTCTTATGAAACTTGACATCTCTGCTGGATGAGAAGGTTATTGCCAACCTTGGAGTTCGTTTAAACTCAATTTTTTCTGTCCAATTTCCATTCCTGGAAGGATATGCAGAATGATTGTATTATTGTTTCATGGAATGCATTTTGATAAAGCTGTTCGTGTATCTCAAACTAACTCATCTTTGCAGACATCATTGTTTTGTGTTTACGACAAATGTTGGCAAGAAGCTTGTATTATATTTACATAAATGGGCAAAAATGCAACGCATTAGATTTCTTATTTTATCTGATGATTGAACTGCCTTTCAATGTTTAATTGAAGTTATTTCCTCTATAAATGTTGTTGTCAAACTATTTCAGGTTATTGTCAGCATGGGTCGTATGGACAAAATTGTTTCCTTTGACCAGGTAAATTGTTTAGATTTTTTACTCTGGACTATTTTTTTCCCGTTTTCTTTCTTTTGTTGAGCATGTTGACATTACTTTTAGCTTATATCGGTCGTCATTTGTGAAGATCTTCTTGATAGTGCGAACAAAAGCATTCTGTACTTGTGAATATGTTTTCTTTAAAAGTAAATTCATATGAGCTTTTTATTGTGTTGCCTGCATTTTCTATTACCTGGAGGTTTAATCTTTCACCTTGGTTTTTAAACCTACTTGAGAAAATCATTTTTGTATTGTTATTCTCAGATCAGTGGTATACTGGTGTGTGAGGCCGGATGCATCTTGGAAAATGTTGATGCTTTCTTAGCAAACGAAGGGTATGCAGTTCAGAGTGGTATCTTTTAGTTTCCGTTGGCTTTCTATGAGTTGAACATCTTTCCAATAAAATGTTTGATGTTCGGTTTTTCTGCTTATAAGCATCATATCCTTGAAGATCTATATGAAATGGTGAGCACCTTTACGTTGCCCAGTAGGTTTTAATTCATCTGCAGAAGCATGGATGTTAAGGAGCATAATGGTTCTCCTCAGCCCAGTAGGTTACTGAATTCTCTAGGGCCATTTGACATCTAATGGACCTTTTGCATTGTTTTCTCACAAACATTTTTTTAGCACAAATTCAGTACAAATTGTGTTGACTATCCATTTCTTTTCTAAGAATGCTTTGAGTTCTAGAATTTCAGTTGACTCTTATTTGACTTTTGTGTGTGCTGTGATGCCAACAGTGGATCAAACCTGTTATCGTGTAGTGTTTGACGCCATATTAGAATATACGCATATATGAGTGTTCGATGAAAGACACGGCATGATCACGAATCAATTTATCCAAGTTTGCATATCAGATTCTCAGTTGAGTAGCTGTACTTATACATAAATCTCTGACAGGAAAATATATCATAAATAGTGAAGTAAATATAATATTGCTGTAAAGCACAACTGTTTTGCGTCATGGAGTTTCCTCACCAGCAATAGCAGGGCATGATTCTCTTCCTCATGGTGATCATAGACTCAGTTGGGTCATAATCATTCATGAAAATAGATCAACGATGTATTTGGAAGACACGAGTCATGGCAAATGTTGTGTGGTCAGAGCCATAATCTTATGATCTTCAAATATTGCGATATCATGCTATATGCATAATCCATCAGTTGCCATATTCATTTTATTATCAACTTAATCGATAAGCATTGTGACGTATCATGGGGTTAAAAATCGCATGAAATTAATTGATCACGCGATTTAGATTTTTAAGACTACTTACGATGCATGAAAAACACTGGATTGTGTTGGTGATAACCCCATCAGAAGTTGTTTCAGAAATAAAGAAATTTATACTCTCTAATTTCCCTGAGCTCATCATGAGTAGCCTCGGTGATTTAGTCTCATTGCGAACATATAAATATAATCTTTAGTTCTCTTGTAAATATTTTCTGGTAGACAAAAAGGAAGCTGTTGCGAGTCTTGATTTGGCATGCAGCTTCTCTTTTTTTCCTCTCTGTTTATCACAGGATAGATTTGTTACAAAACTTCGAGATATTTTCAAAGTTTATGTTGGGAGTATGCTCTCTTTTCTCCAACGGATCCAGTCATGAAATAAATGTTTATTATGGTTATATTTATTATGCAATACGATCCAAAAAAAATTCTGAACACCACATTGATGTTTGTGAGCACTTGTTCACGTCTGTTATGAAACATATTTGGATCGTCTAAATATGTTTATGTCTACTTTTCTTCAAGCTGTGGTTGTTTGTTGATTTATTCTTTACAAAACTACTGCATTTTAAATTATGACATGTCCAATGGGAAATCACATCTCCCTGTGTGCTTATTCATCTGCATTCTTTTTTCAAATTGATACACTGGCACCTTCAGATTTATAATGCCCCTTGACTTGGGCGCAAAAGGAAGCTGTCAAATTGGTGGCAACGTTTCAACAAATGCTGGTGGTCTGCGGTTTCTCCGTTATGGATCACTCCATGGAAATATTTTGGGTAGGTGTATGCACTTACCAACTTTTCTTGGTCTATTATTTCTGTTAAATATCAATTCAAACGTTAAAATACCGGAATTAAAATGTTTGAAGTTTTGCTTTTGGTGTTAGCTGGTATATTATCATACTAACCTCAAAATACACTTCTTTGTCTTACACTAATTACGTCATGTGGATTAAAATTAAAATCCTCTAAGAGCTGGAATAGATTCAGCTGATGTTGTCTTTGAAAGGTTGAAACATCGATTCTGACCTTCATTTGCTACAGTATGACTTGTTATCTAGAAACAGAAGGAAGCTGAAGTTAAAATGAAATTACACTGAAAATGCCATTAAAATTTTGAAGTTTTGAGACGTTGGTGGACTTTGTCCACACTCCAATAAAGCAGTCGTGGAAATTACAGTATCCAATAGCTTTTAGAATCCTAATAATACGCAGTTGCGGATTATAGTTCAGGAATACGTTCTGATCATCATCTATTTATTAGGCTGAAAAGTTTTTATAGAGTTGTAGTTATAATCTATGTACCTATGTGGTTCAGTGTTTGGCCTACTGTAAAGGTCATATGGAAAATATTAACACAACTGAACATAAGAATGCTTTGATGGAAGGTGGATGTGTGGGAAAACTGAAGACAATATATAATTGACTTTATTAGGGTTGATGGAAGGAGTAGTGATACTAGTGGATGAAACTAGTGAAAGACCTTTTAGATGACATAAACATGGGTAAGGTAGATTGAAGGAGGCAGTAGATAAGAGATACAGAACTGATTTCACGTGAGTGTTGAAATGAAAAGGAAAAGAATAAGAATAACTTAAATGGGTATAGCTGCCAGAGATGTGACCAGAGCCCCATGAAAATTTAGTTAGAATTGGGAGGATTTACCTTAGTTGATTATTTTTGTTTATGGACCTTGGTTCAATGATGTCCTTTTTTGAAGCTGACCACATGGTTAACCGCATATAATATTGAATATTGTGCCATGTATTTTAACTTATCTTTGTACTTATTTCTTCTGTTGGACAGTGATCATCTCACTTGTATTCTCATATTGTGCCATGCATACATTTACTTTTATTTCAGGACTTGAAGTAGTCCTAGCAAATGGTTCTGTATTGAATATGCTTGGAACTTTGCGCAAAGACAATACAGGCTATGACTTGAAACACTTGTTTATTGGTACTCATCCAGTAGTTTAATTTATGCTAGACGAAAGAATGAAAGAACCTGAATGTTCCCGTTCTTGTAGGAAGTGAAGGTACTTTGGGAATTGTAACCAAGGTTTCTGTGCTAACTCCTCCCCGGTTGGCGTCAACAAATCTAGCACTTCTTGCGTGTAGAGATTTTTTTAGTTGTCAAGTATGTATCTTCCTGTATTTGCTGATATAGCTTCATTTTATGATGTAATCACATGTTTACATGTCAACACTTGATGATGAGAATATTAGGCTTTGGCTGCATGTTTTGTGGTATTCATACTCTGAGGATAATGGGCATGCTAATTGTTCATGTCTATTGATCATGATGTGGTTGACCAAGTTATGCAAGTAACAATTAACACATTGAGTCGCTACGTGTGTCTGGGTGTCTGAATTACGATACATTGTTTGCCGACTTAGTTTGACTTGGATTGACCTATGGCAAGGCTTAGTTTTTAGATTACTTGGACGTGATATGCACCATCTTGTTTCCATGGAAGAATCATGACGGGGGGAATCCAGATTAGTGGTGGATCAGACTGACTTATGTGAAAACTGGATTACGTTGGGTGGAACTCATGCTACATTTTATGAGCCAGTGATATGACCTAATTGGTTCAGGCTATCTGGAATTAGCTTGGATTTGACAAAGAAAGAGGAATTGATTGGTTCTAAATACACTGTATGACAGTGAATCATATAATCCTGCAGACCCCTTCTGAACACTAAATCAAATATATTCATTCCGGTTTGTACTCTTGTTCTACTTGGAAATATTCTACGCTGTCTGAAACATAAGAGATTGTTTCAAATTGAATAATCTATGTTATACAGCTTTAAGTGATCCTGCTTTTCTTTAAAAGGTCGTTAACTAGGTTCATTTCATTGTTTTTGTCTCCTTGTTTTGATTCATGGTATTAAACAGAAAGTCTGTGTTCCCAAATAGAACAAGAAATCAGGAAAAATGTACCTCTATAATTTGTTTTCTACTAAATTTTAATGTTTCGTACTAAAATGTCAAAGCCCTAGCTGAAGGAAATGTCTGCCTGGAAGGAAGATCATCTAGCTTTAGAACTCCTAAGAATATGTTGGCATTAAATTGGTCTCACCTTAACACTTTGAGAAAGCATGGGAATCTAGTCGTCGCAATAAAAATCCATCTCCAATAAAATGCGTGTTGGGAGTATTGGATGACCCGTGTGTGACTGTCTGGGGTACAGACGAATACTACAAAGTTTTTAAGTTTATTGAGTCAGACACAGCTTGATTTGGTGAAAGTCTTACGTATAAAAGTTCATTCACAATATAATTTGACAAAGCTTGCATAAAACTAGAAATATTTTATTTTTTTGAGATGCTAGGGGTACCGCACTTTTCCTTTTTGAATATTTTGGAAAACGCTTTGTTGAAATTTGAATACCGAAATACCATATTTCGATGAATTATTTGATGAAAGTGGGCATGAAGATTTGTTCGTTTACCTTTATTACAAAAGAATTAAACCTAGAAAATAGATAACGCAACAACAAGATTTAAAATTAGTAATGCTGGTCAGTTTTCTTTCTAGAGTAATACAATACTCTCAGGCTGTGTACGTTCAGAACACAGTTAAGTGCCTTCGTAAATACTTCTGTAACTGAAATTCCACCGTACCAACTGTTATTGACTGTTAACCATATATTGTGGACTAGATGTTTATGCTTTTGTATGTATTTGTGCATCCTTTTGATTGAACTTATGCATTTTTCCAAGTGTCCCCAGTTCTAACTGTTTTTATTTTCTCCCCTGATCTAGAAATTACTATTTGAAGCAAGGAGAGCACTGGGCGAGATTATTTCTGCATTTGAATTCATGGATTGCCATTCCATGGAGATGGTATAAACTTTGGTTCATCTCTTTTTAATGCAAAGCATGCACCCTTTATAAACGTCCCTATCTCAGTCAAAATTTACTGCGTTTGTTCAGCATTGATACGTTAGGTGGAATAAATAATTCAGGTAAACATGTTTGCCTGACAAGTAGTTCAGGTTCATGTATCCATAGAGTTGCAGGTGTACTCAGCTCGGTTGACCTTCTGAGCTTTCCTTTGCTGCCATTCCATCAATTATCCATTTAGTGTGCAGTTCCATCAATCCAGTGGATATTATGATGTCCACTGACTATGAGACATGTGGGGTCATCTGGAAAGGGCTCGTGCATTACATTCCAAGATTTTGGTGATGAACATCCGGCACTTGGAGCAGCATGAGTATCCACTCATAAAAGGCAAATTCTCTCAAGTTCAGGAGGGGAAATATGGAGATCGATAACTCTAATAGAGGATATACTATTTTGGCAATTCTAGGATGCTATTGTGTCATAGATTTTCTATAGTTTTATTTGGTTCAATTTATTTTTCTTTTTCACTTTATTCAGGAGTTACAGTTTTTAAAGGAGTCAGGCTAGCCCGAAATCCTGAGTTTATTTTTCTGAGTTTGGGTTCCAAAATCAAGCTAAAAAGTAGATAGAAGGCATTACTTGTAGACAAGCCAAGCTGGGCCCGAAATGAGGTACAGCTGAAACCCAGTGTTTTGCCACCACCACTTCATAGTTTCCGTCTCTCCCTCCTCGGGCATTCACCTCCTACCTTAGTAGTGATTGCCCCCATTCCTCACCCTGCCCCCTCCCCCCACCACCTGCAACCCTCTTTTCCTCTCCGCCATTGGCAGTAGCCACTTTCCACCTCCAATCGAGAAACTTTTTCTATCTTCCTCTGCATATCAATTATATGTTTCGCGAGTTGAGTTGAAAAGCCCGATGTATACTGGGAAATTTCTACTGGGATTGGAAACGCAATGCTGTGAATCGAGTGTCACTTGGTTTCATTGATTTTAATTTCTTCCATTTTTCGGTTGCCTTGTTCAAGATTTTCATGAGAAATTTCTCTTTTAACCATTAGAGAGGTCGAATGATAACCATGGGCTTTAGAGTCACCTAAATGTTTTTTATAGGAGAACTCGACACAATGAACTTTTTGAAGTAGAGGTTTTATTTCCTTCGTTGCCATAATTACTTTTACTGTAAATTATGAGCGGTTGAGATAAGAATCTTCCTCTTCCCTTTCAAGCCATGAACGCGGGAAAACTCTAGTCCTATTCCGAGTGCAATGTGTAGTGAGGAAGCAAAAAAGGAAAAATCAATCCTTTAATATTTCCTAATATACGCATGAACGCTGAATAGTGAAGTACATACACCTTCAGTTAGGAGCACAATCCACACATGCATGTGTACATCTATATGAAAGATGCATTTACTCATGTAGTACAACTTTCGCCCCTTTCCCTTATTCTTGACTATGGCTCCATTAAGCTGTAAGCATTGACGAGACACGTTATGAATCAAATTTTTAAGCTAACACGCTTGGATGTTCCAGGTTTTGCAGCACTTGGAGGGTGTCCGCAATCCATTCTCATCATCTATGTACAATTTTTATGTTTTAATTGAAACAACAGGTAGTGACGAATCGTCTGACAAGTAAGTTCTGTTCACTGCTTATCTATGGATTTGGACTTAACGCTTCAGATAGTTGTGTGTAGACCTTTTATTCCTTAAAATGCGCGACAACTTTTGTGATGAGGTTTTATTTTTTTAAGCTGCATCATTGTTTTAGAAACCTTGTGAAAGTAGTCTGTTTTCATAAGCAGACTTGCTGAACCTACGTCTACTTTTCCTTAGTCTAATATTTAAGACTGATCGGGTTATCAGTCAACTCTTTCCTGCTGTTCTTGAGTGGTCCAGCAGCGTTTCACTTGTTTATTTCGATCTCTTTATTGTGGTTACTATATGCTTCTCGATCAGCTCAGACTCTCCTGAGGCATAGTTTTCTGCATATGCTTCATAAGATAAGGAGTGTTGGTGTCTAGAAACTTTTGGTGAGTGGATTTAGATAAGTGAGAGTTTCATACAAATAACGGGTCAACTGGAACCATTTTCAGCATGTGTTTCTTCGCATGAGACCCATATGGGTTTAGCTGGGGAGTTTTCTTACACAGAAATCCATTTGATTGTTGGATAATTGCTAGACTTGAGCTTTGTGCCATGGTGTTCTAATCCAAAGGAATACGTTCAAGTAATCATTATAAAAAATACCTTCTCTTAACTGTTAAAAGGGCGTAAGATGTTCGGACTAATTTTTTATTTTTTTTGGGTAATCTTTAGGTCTAAATTGGAGGCTTTCCTTGGCCATTCGATGGAAAATGGTATCATTGACGATGGTGTGATTGCTCAAGACATGAGCCAGACATTCTCTTTTTGGCGCATGCGTGAGGTCTGATATTTCACTATTTTTCTTGGCATAATCCATGCCTTCTCTTGTTTAGTCCCAAAGTAAAATAATCTGGGCTGGTCTCTTCTCCCATTTTATTTTCCAGAAAAAAATTAGGACGTAGAACAAACTGAGCAAAGATGCCATCTCAGTTCATATCTTCGAAATCCAGTAGTTCTTAAAGTGTCAATCTTGAAATTCTTGCTTGCAGGGAATAACCGAAGCATTAGTCAAAGCCGGGGCTGTCTACAAGTATGACTTATCAATCCCTGTTGACAAGCTCTATGATATCGTTGAAGAAATGAGATCCCGCCTTGGTACCTTGTTTTCTTCCTCTCTTTTCTATTTTTAATCTGTACACAATGAATTTTCGTCCACGTTCTCAAGAAAAATAAAAAATCAGGATAAAGTGGCATGAATGATTTCTTTGTCGGCCTTCTAAATTCTCTGCCTGTTCGTCAGGCCACTCTGCGAAGGTACTGGGCTATGGCCACCTTGGTGACAGCAACTTGCATCTGAATATCTCTACAGCTACATATGATGAAGATGTAGGTGCTCCGGACTAAGAATTCATTTTTTTATTTTTTTCTGTTTTGGGTTGCATAACATCGTCGAATGAATTGTACAATACAACAGGTCTTTGCCAAAATTGAGCCCTTTGTGTACGAATGGACTGCTAAGAACAAAGGGAGCATCAGCGCAGAGCACGGCCTTGGACTGATGAAAGCGGATAAAATTTACTACAGCAAGACTCCAGAAACTGTAAGTGGATCTGATCCCCCTCTTCGTCGTAATGTTCCAAACTTGTTCGGTGGAACAGAGGGTTTCTGTTTCTCGCTGATATTTATTCAGAGGAAATGCCCTCAAGTACTGACTGGTTGTTGGAGCCCAGAAAAACTGTATGATCCATTCTTGATTGACACTTATAGTAGTGTGCCCTTTCTATCTGCACAAGAACTCCCAAATTAAAATATCTCCTTGAAAAAAATATTACGCCTCGAGCAATTTCATAATGCGGACGTTCTTCTGATGTATGTTCTCATGTTCATTGAATCGTCAATGAATTCAACGGAAATTCTTTGACAATTAACATGAGCGTCCTATTTTATGCTTATTTTCCTCTTTTCGCCCGTGTCATCAGGTGAATTTAATGGCCTCCATCAAGAGATTATTGGATCCGAAGGGAATATTAAACCCCTACAAGGTCTTGCCGCCCTCGCTGATTCTCCCAAATTGAGGTACCTAGTGGAAATCCGCCCGATCTGTTCTATGAATTTCTCTTCTCTGCCTTAAAATTTTACCATTCTTGGTATTTATTTCTTGCTCTTCAAACTATCGACGAATTTCTACAGAAGATTGGGTTTTTTGAAGAATCATGACCGAAGTATCTTCACTAAATGACTATCGTCTTTGGAATAATACGATCTATTTTTTCATTCCTCTGATTTTTTCATCCTGCAGAAGACTTCACTCGGTCCCCACAGCGTTCGAGGAAATTGAGAGCACGCCGCCGCCGATCCGTGGCGCCGTCTACAGACTCCGGCCATCGGCTCCGACCGGTGTTTTCGAAGGGTATGAAGGAACCAGAAGGATGACGACCCAATAAAGTTTTTTCCATCTCTTTCGTGCTCTGTGAGCGTTGCTGTCTCCATCCCCGAGATTGGGTGGTGGGTCTCCGACCGCCACCCTGTGGGGGAGCCTAGCCCCGGCGTGCGGCTACGGCAGTCCGCGGTGCTACCAACCGCAGAAAGCGCGACGGTGGGGGGGCATGGACCAGCACGGCCCGGCACGCGGCGGCGCCCTGCGTCCCCGCGCTTGACGTGCCGGTAGCCAGCACGCGGCCGCCGACCGCGCGTGGCCCACTGGACCACCTCCCCCACCGTCCCAGCTCAGAAAGCTGAAGACGGCGCCAAACGGTGTCGGGGAGGAGATTCTATCCCACTCTTGTCCAGGGGCCCACCGAGAAGTTGACACGTCGCCGCAGCCTACCGGGCGACACGTGCCCCATAAGTAAACCCACCTGTGCGGCCGTAGTAAGACCCCCATCTCAATCTTCTCTGAGATCTCCTGTCGAGGAAGCTCGCTCGTCTTTCTCTCCATGACAGCTTCATCTGTGCCCACGTAAACAGCCTCGTTCCAGCGATCAGGCAGCTCTCCCACGCAGACAAGACTGAGAGCCTCTTGCATTTTCCAACTCCAAGCGAGCCCACGAGGTCGTAGTCATTCTTGAGAGAGAGGGAGAGAGAGAGAGAGAGAAGGGGGGGGGGGGTGAGTGTGGAGGAAGAGGGAGCTGATAATTGAGGCGATACAAGGAGTAGGGGGGGGGCGTGTTCTTCCCAGAGGCGCAGCCTGCGAGGGCATTGTTTATCCGCAGGCACGCTCACCGAGTGGATACGGATTAGATTAGCTTGACATGAGGATCATTAAAGAGGCGAGTTCTGAGAGGTGGGTGGGAGAGAGAGCCGGCAAAGCCGAGTTTTGGAGATATTAAATGAAGGTTACCCATTATGTGCGGCCTTGACTGTGTCAGGATCGTAGAGAATACCCATGAAGGGGAGGAGTCCGAGCCAAATCATGCCGAACTCGGTCGCAGTATTGGGCGACTCGGGCTGGATCACGTCGGCTTGTTCGAGGTAATGAGCGAGAAACTGGGTTCTCCCTCTGGAAGCTCCGTGCCCAGAGAACTCATCGTTTGATTGATCGTAGATTCTCTCTCTCTCTCTCTCTCTCTCTCTCTCTCTCTCTCTCCTTCTATCTACCTGGGCATGTGGCACCATGTGAGACGGGCACTGGTTGTCATCTTCTCCCCGTCGAGGGGGGCAAGAGACAGACAGGTGGGGGGGAAAAGAGATCCGGCGGTGATTCGGCGTGAGAGCACACCCCGCCTCCCTTTCATCTTCTCTTTGACCGAGAAAGCCTCCACAACCAGGCAGGTCGCCCACCCTCCAACCACGGCGGAACGTAAACTAACAGGATCTCCCCACTCAGCCGAGAGAGAAAGAGAGGGAGAGTGCGTCATTAATGGAGAGAGAAAGAGAGAGGCTCGGTCAGAGATCAGCGCCTGTTTGGAGCGGTGCCCACCTTCCCTTTGGGCAGAGTCTCTAGAGGAAACACCAAACTTCAGGCGCTCGGCCCACTCTCTCACTACCTCTCTCCTTCATAAACCAACTGAGCTGACCCAAATCACCCCAAGTAAATGCAATCCACAGCGCCGATGCACTGCAAGTAATCAGCATTCGTAGTAACTCTCTCTAAGCTATCCCGAGAACAGGTTCTTCCAATCATTCAAGGAAGGCTGGGCGGTCTGCCACACCTCAGATGATACAATCTGAAAATGTTATAAATAAGAGATTAATGTGAATAAATCGCCGTCTCTGATTTATCTGCATCAAGCTCTCGATCTCTGAGAAAAAGTTGGGAACTTTATTCCAATCTTCCTCAGGTGATGGTTTTCTTGATGGGTAATGGGAGGTTAGCTTCATCTCCCGATGAAGAAGATACACGGCGAGTGTGAACAGATAGCTGGACGTCGGGCCACCTCTCTCGCAGCCATGGAGACACGCATTGAACTGTTTTCTCTCTCTACGCGTCGACCGGCGATCGTCCACTCTCTCTCTACACCTCCCCTTTTCCCTCCATAAAAAGCGTCTCCAGCCGTTGGACCTTTCGGGCGCGACGGAGATCGCAGCAGCAGGCGGATCGCTGCGGGGCGCATCTTTCTGGGTTTTCGGAATCTTGGCCCGACCTACGTTCTTCCTCTTCACACAGACCCACGTCGTCCTCTCTCTCTCTCTCTCTCTCTCTCTCTCTCTCTCTCTCTCTCTCTCTCTCTCTATCTATCTATCTATCGATCTATCTATCGATCTGTGCATCTCTAACTTCCGCTCCGACGGTAAGATCTTCTCCTGAGAGCACTGCTGCTCGGAGTTCTCCCAAGTATCAGTATCCTCTTCCGCTTCCTCTTCCACGTCGCTCCCTCCTTACGTTCCTCCTCGCTCCTTGGACAGAAAGTAAGAGAGGGAGAGAGAGAGAGAGGGTGAGAGGGACATCGTTCGGTTGATGACGATTCCTGCGCTGCTGGTTGTAGCAATCGTCTGCCGCCTGATGTCCACGGCGGCGCTCGGCGACGCAGAGTTCCTCCGCCAGCACACCATCGCCCGGCGGCTCAGCCTGGACCCCGACGACATTAACGCAGCGTCGAAGGACTTCGGCGGCACGGTCACCGTCGCGCCCCTCGCCGTGCTCCGCCCCGCCACCGCCGGCGACGTCGCCGGCGTCGTCCACGCTTCCTACCACTTGCCGCTCGCCTTCCCAGTCTCCGCCCGCGGCCACGGGCACTGCACCGGCGGGCAGGCAGCGGCGGCCGGCGGCGTGGTGGTGGCGATGACGGCCGAGCGGCGGCGATGGGACAGGGGAGAGGAAACCCAGCTAGGGATGCCGGAGTACTCGCCGGAGTACGGTGGGTACTTCATCGACGTGTGGGGAGGGGAGCTCTGGGCCGACGTGCTGCAGTGGACTCTCCGCCATGGCGGGCTCGCTCCGAGGTCGTGGACGGATTATCTCTACCTGTCCGTCGGAGGGACGCTCTCCAATGGAGGGATCAGCGGGCAGGCCTTCCGCCATGGTCCCCAGATAAGCAACGTCTACGAGCTTGACGTCGTCACAGGTTTGGTTACCGGAGGTTCTCTTCCTCCAATTCTCTCGGAGCAACTGGTTCTGATTTCCCATGTTGTCTCCGACGTCGTGCAGGCAAGGGGGAGCTCGTTAGGTGCTCCAGAGAGCAAAACCAGGATCTTTTCCATGCTGTTCTTGGCGGGCTCGGCCAGTTCGGGATCATCACCCGCGCCAGGATCGCTCTGGAACGAGCTCCCACGAGGGTCAGAACCGAGAACTGAGAATTACTCTCTCTCTCTCTCTCTCTCTCTCTCTCTCTCTCTCTCTCTCTCTCTCTCTCTCTCTCTCTCTCTCTCTCTCTCTCTCTCTCTCTCTCTATCTATCTATCTATCTATCTATCTATCTATCTATCTATCTATCTGTCTATCTGATAATCTCTGATGACGCAGGTAAGGTGGATCAGGATGCTCTACGCCGACTTCAGGGAGTTCACACGGGATCAGGAGTATCTTATCTCCCTCGAGGGCAGGCCGTCGGGAGAGAGGTTCGACTATGTCGAGGGCTTCGTCGTCCTCGATGATGGCCTCATCAACAACTGGAGGTCGTCCTTCTCTCCTCGAAACCCTATCAAGCTCAGCTCTCTGGGATCTACGACGACAAGTGTCCTCTACTGCCTCGAGGTCGCCATGAACTACGACGACTCCACGGCCGGCTCCGTCGACCAGGTAGCTCATCCAATTCGAACAGTCTTTCCCCAGTTCTCGATCGAATTACAGATCGCCGACGACGGTGCAGGATGTGGCGGCGCTGCTGCGGAAGCTTGAGTTCATGCCGGAGACGGAGTTCGCCACCGATCTGCCGTACGTCGACTTCCTCGACCGCGTGCACAAGAAGGAGCAGAAGCTCCGGGAGGAGGGGATGTGGGAGGTCCCCCACCCATGGCTGAACCTCTTCGTCCCCTCCTCCCGCATCGCCGACTTCGATCGCGGCGTCTTCAAGGGCATCCTTCGTCGGAACAAGGCCGGCGGCCCCATCCTCATCTACCCCATGAACAGGACCAAGTAAGCCCGTCCTTCTAGGGCTCCTCTCTCCGCAAAAGCCTAGGGTTCCTCTTCTCTGGTTCGTTTGGGTTGATGGGTGGAGCATGCGACAGGTGGGAGGAGACGACGTCGGCGGTGACGCCGGAGGAGGAGGTGTTCTACTTGGTCGCCTTCCTCAGGTCGGCGGTGGAGGACTCCCCGGAGGAGTTGCAGAAGACCCTGGGGTCCCTGACCAGGCAGAACGAGCTGATCTTACGGTTCTGCCGCGACTCCGGCATTCCGGCGAAGCAGTACCTCCCGAGCTATGACGGACAGCGGGACTGGGAGGCGCACTTCGGCCGCAGGTGGGAGACCTTCCTGAGGAGGAAGATGGAGTTCGACCCAAAGGGCATTCTGGGCACTGGCCAGGGCATCTTCCAGCTCAACTCCGTCACCGTCGCCGGCCATGGCGGGGAGACGAATACCAGAAACCCCGCCTCATCTCCCCTGTAAAAGATGACCCTACCCTTGGAAAGAGCATCGAGATGGGGAGAAGGGATTCCTCTAAAACTTGCATAAAAAACTTCGACTTGCAGTAGATTCCGTCAAAGTAAACCACAAGATGGCGGAAGATGGAAGCAAGATCGCGCCTCTCTTCCCCTCATCGATCGTCATCTGCACGATGCTATCATTTAATTCGACTTGCATCTCCATCGAGAGTTCTTCCCAGATCCCCCACCGGCTCCATGCTAAGCCCCGAAGACCACCCTCTCCGAAGATCGAGGAAGACTCTCAAAGAATGCCAGTCGTAAATAAACACAAGGATTCGGGGCTCTCCCAGAATCCTGGACGTTCTTCGACAGAGGAACATCAAACCCATGAAATTAAAAATCAAGCAAGAAACCCAGCAGTCTCGATGAACACAATCAGCTCGATCTCAGAGGGATGAGAGGGTCCAGGAGGCCCATTTGGGAGAAACCTGGCGGATGATGGTGATGATGATGATGATGAACAGGATGAACGAAACGGCCCGGAAGCTGAGACATCAGAGGAACTGTAATCGGCCCCTGTTCAATCCACCGGAGAAGAAAGAGTAGTGTTTCATGGGTCACGCCGTCCTCATCCCTGCTCCAGGGGAGCAAACCCCGTTATTCATCTACAGGGGTGTGGCGATCAGGATGAAGCCGAGCCGCCCTCAAACGTCTGTGCAACAGCATATGGATGAACACAGATAACTCATATGCAAGCTCTGTGATCACCTTCTTCTTTCCCTAATCGGTAATGGTAGAAGTATCAAAGACGGAAAGAGGGGGGAGGGAGCTATTCTTGCAGGGTTTTCAGGTGGCGGGGGGGGAGGAGGGAGAAGAAGGGAAGGCATCCTTCACGGCGGAGGCGGCGGTGAGGTAGTTGAGGGTGTTCCTCAGAGTGTCGCGCTCCCTCCTCAGGCGAGCGCCGGTGTCCTCGAGCTCCAGGAGCGTCTGCTGCTCGCGGGGAGCTCCTTCGAATGTGCTGCCCACGAAGAAGGAGAAGGGGGTGGGGAACAGGCCGCGGCGGAGATCGGCCGCCGCCGCCGCCGCTCCATCCTTGTCGGCCTTCCCGTTCAGCCGATTCGAAATCCTGATCACGTCCTTCATGTTCCGCTCCACCTCCGACGCGAGCGCCTCCAGATCTTCTTCGTCTTCGGCGCCCGGCGGCGGCGGCCGGTCCTCCAGCCAGGCCACCTCCGCCACCAGGTAGGGTTTGGTTCGAACCAAGCGGGTGATGCGGAAGCGCTCCTGGCCCTTGCAGATGAGGAAGAACCTGTCGTCGACGAGGCGCTCGTGCTTGACGACCTCCCCCACGCAGCCGACGCCGGCGACGGAGCCGGCGTCGGAGAAGACGACCCCGAATCGGAGATCGGTTTCCAGAAGGGTGTGCATCATCATCCGGTACCGAAACTCGAAGATCTGCAGCGGCAGAATGGCCCCCGGGAAGAGCACCAGGGGAAGCGGGAACAGGGGGAGCTCCACCACATCCGCTGCCGCCGGCGGGTACGACGAAGGCGACTCCGACGAGGACAAGGAGCAGCGGAGCACGAGCCCCAACTGGCTCCCCCTCCGGCACAGGCTCCGCCGACGGCGACTGGAGAAGGAAAGCGCCGCCGGCGGGGCAGAGAAGACGGCGGAGCTATTGAGGTGGTGGGGGGCTCCGCGGGGAGAAGAGGAAGGGCTGGAGGGGAGGATGATCTGCGCCATCGCCATGGTCGAAGCTTCAAGGCAAGTGTGAACCGGGTTCCCTCTCAGAGCTCCCCACCGCCGCCGTCGCTGTGCGGCCCCCAAGCTGCCATGCCCACCATATGCTCCATCTCTGGTCTCTGAGAGTGAGGATGTGGCCCGCAGCGGCGCCGCCGACGATGGTGGTGGTGGCTGTGGAAGCAGCGAAACGAGCCGGTCTTGTGGCGGGGAGCGAGGGGACCGTTGAACGGGCCAGATCTTTTCTGGGGTTTCTATGTGGGTCCCACTTACGTCCTGCGGCCCTCGTCGGCCCACGTGGCCCCCTCCCCAACCTTATCTATTTCGCGTATGGGCCCTTAATGGGCTGAGCCCACTCTTTCGAAGGGAGCACGTGAAAATGGCGCATCATGCGGGTTTATACAGTACGGTGGGGATGGGGATGTAGAGATCGAATCCGACGGCGACGAGTCGCCGGAGGAACGCCGGCGGCGCCCACGGGGAGGAGACTTCGTCGCCGGGAGGCTTGTCGAGGATAAAGATGCCCCTCGATCTTTGACCGGAGGTCTGCGCCTTGCCGAGGCCGTAACCGGAGGGGTCCCTGGCGAATTATCCTGCGCAGGGATCGGTGGATCTACAGGCTGTCGTCCCGCCACCGGCGTCGTCGGATGGCGACCTCCATCGTGATCATTTCAGAGCTTGAG
Organism: Spirodela polyrhiza; assembly: GCA_024713555.1. Taxonomy (NCBI): domain Eukaryota; kingdom Viridiplantae; phylum Streptophyta; class Magnoliopsida; order Alismatales; family Araceae; genus Spirodela; species Spirodela polyrhiza. The sequence goes on from CM046532.1 coordinate 4,675,383, forward strand.
ATGGCCGGTAATGGAGAGTAAGCCTCCGCCGTTATCTTCCCCCATTTCGTATAAATCCTCTCTCTCTCTCTCCCTCTCTCTCCCCCCCTCCCCCCTTTCACGAGATGGCGGCGTCTCCCACCAAAGTGCTGCTGCTGATGCTCACCGCGTTCATGGAGCTTGCGCTTGCGTCGTTCGCCTCAACGACGTCGGTCCCTGCGTCCACGTCGGAGCTTTTCGAGGAGTGGTGCAGGGAGCATGGGAAGGTCTACGGATCCGAGGAGGAACGCGAGCATCGCCTCCGGGTCTTCGCTGATAATGCCGCCTTCGTGGCGGAGCACAATGAACGGGGAAATTCTACGTTCACTCTGGACCTCAACGCGTTCGCGGATCTCTCTCCCCATGAGTTCCGGACGGCGTACCTCGGGTTCGGCGTTGGCACCAAGGGAGTCCCACCCCGCCGGCATAGCAAGGGGGTTCTGTTCACTGGCTACGGCGGCGACGTACCTGATGCAGTGGACTGGAGGGAGAAGGGGGCGGTTACAAAGGTGAAAGATCAGGGAAGCTGCGGTGTGCTCTCTCTCTCTCTCTCTCTCTCTCTCTCTCTCTCTCTCTCTCCCCTACACAAGTTTCTATAGCTAGGGAAAAAATATATGAAATTTACTCGTATGCAAAGATTGAGATTACTACTCTGGTTTGCTCTGATTTTCAAGCTGTTCAGTTGATGAGCGGTTGATACTCTCGGCTGCCCATAATTAAGGTTTTCTTCTTTATTTGACATCTGAGATCCATAAAAATTTGTAATCGTCCTCTTTCAGGGTGTAAGTCCACTTTCTGTCCTCATCTCCATGCTATTCAATTCTATAAAACAGAAGCTTCATCCCCAGAACCCTGGTAGAGGCCGAGTAGTTGCGTGCATTCAACAGAGAAGGTGGCATTCTAATAAGTCTATGAGAATGTTGAATGATGCACACCTTTACCAGTATCAGACTTACGATAGTAGTTCTGATGCTCGAAACTAGTTTTCATTAATTAACAGCCAAAGGATCTCTCGGTTGTCAGGTCATATAGAAGAAATCTAAATGAGAATGCTGGAGTTGAACCCTGGTGAGAAAGAAATGAGCAAACGGCGATCCCCCATTTCTAATCCATGAAACCAAGCCTCCACTCCCCCTCACTGAGCAAAAATTAGCTTGTTTACAAGTTTATGTACAATTCTGGATGGAATGATTTTGCTTTGTACGATACAAGGATCTCATACTCTTATTACAGAAATACTTATCGTACCAGAAGTATCGATCAGCTGGTTCACATTGGAGACAACTTTCTCTCTTTACAAAAAGGGAAAAACTTTGATAAAATTACATTTATGTGGCCCTCTTTTTTCCACTACTGAACCCAGGTTAAAAGGAAAAAAAAGGAGAGAACTTGCCGAAAGGAAAATAGTCTTAATTATGAAACGATCTCTAGGATAATGCATGCTTAAAGAGAAGGAAAAGGTTATTGATTTATATTGCTTTATTTTTATCCGTTTTTCTTGATGGATAGGGCATTAGTTAATCCTGATGGGTCTTTTGCCATGCGATTGATCACGGAATAAGCCATAGACTGGTCCGTCTTTTCATTCTTCTGAACAAGACTGCACCTGCATCTAAATCTCCGCCAAAAATTAAGGCTTTTGAGTTCCTTGTCTCCTGGCAGGTGATTGTTGGGCTTTCTCAGCCACTGGTGCCATTGAAGGAATAAACAAAATAACGACGGGATCCCTTGTGAGCCTGTCTGAGCAGGAATTATGTGATTGTGACAGAAGCTACAACACTGGTTGTAACGGAGGACTGATGGATTACGCATTTAAGTGGGTGATAGAAAATCATGGGATTGATTCCGAGGATGATTACCCATATCAAGGTGCAGAAAAGACTTGTCTTAAGAACAAGGTGCTCTTTCCGTGCCACTATCTTACCGATTCTTCTCTCTATTGTGTTTAAGGAGTCAAACCTGGCTTCTTTAAAATCTTTTTTCCCCCATTTTTCTGTTGCAGTTGAGTCGCCGTGTTGTATCTATTGATGGTTATTCTGATGTTCCAGCAAATAACGAGAATTTATTGCTCAAGGCTGTCGCACAACAGCCTGTGAGTGTTGGTATATGTGGTAGTGAGAGACTATTTCAATTATACTCAAAGGTCTGCTCCATCACCTCATTGTTATCTTCTCATTGGAGAGTTGTTGACCTTCATCCTCTCCCTTTAAGAACTACCCACCCTCACCGTTATTGTATGTCTTTGACTTGCAGGGGATTTTCAGCGGCCCATGTTCGACTTCTCTGGATCATGCTGTGTTGGTAGTCGGGTATGGTTCAGAAAATGGCAAAGATTATTGGATTCTGAAGAATTCATGGGGAACACGATGGGGAATAAATGGATTCATGCTTATGCTTCGGAACAGTGGGGATTCTCGTGGAGTTTGTGGCATTAACATGATGCCATCTTTCCCGACGAAAAATACTCCAAACCCTCCTCCATCACCCACTCCGAGTCCAACAAAATGTAGCTTGTTGACCTATTGTCCAGCTGGAAGCACCTGTTGCTGTTCATGGACTGTGTTCGGAGTATGTCTCTCTTGGAGTTGTTGTGAACTTGAGTCGGCAGTATGCTGTGATGACCATCGTTCATGCTGTCCTCACGATTATCCAGTATGTGATACGAAAGGAAGACAGTGCCTAAAGGTACAATGTTTCTAGCTGCCTGCATGTTTGACATGATTCAAAGCTGTTCTATTATCTTTTGTTGAGTCATTTCTTTACCTTCCAAATGGTTTGTTAAATGATTTCTGTTTTTCATAGTCTGAGGTATGGTTTTTCTTTTTTTTTTTCTTTGTTTCCGGACAAACATTATTTTTATGGAAAAGATTATATATTTTTTAAAAAATTGTTCTTGGGTTTTTTCATCAATTATGACAATGGACTTTCATGTGAAAACCTCGACATCTGTATGTATTAATTTTCCTACATTAAAAAAAGAAACTAATTGGTGCTTCACTGAATTTTTCATTTTTACAGGGTCCCAGGAATTCTTCCTCAATGGATGCAATCAGAATGAGAAGCCCATTTGTGAATTTTGAAGCTCGGAACTTTCTGCTGGATGCTTTTTGAAATACAATACTCACTATCAGTTGTTCCTGTGAGCACTTTTCACTTAATAAATGGCTGCATACCATACTCTTTCCTGCTGTCCAAATCTTCATTCTTTATTTCTAGATTTCTACGTAGGTCTTGTGGTTTAGTAAACTCCTCCTGAGCAATCCTCGTGTGTTCTCATCGCCCTTAATTTTCTTTCTTGCGTGATGTAAAATATGCTTAAAACATGAGATTCATTCTCTCTATCATTGCTTTCTTTCGGCAATTTTCTAAATACTGAAACGTTCAGCATGAGAAACGTGGTGTTGCTTAATCATAAAAAAATAAAAATAAAAATCTCAATCTGCTATGTGGTTCAAAACTGATGCTGATACACGTAATCATCTTCACTCGCTTCCAACATTCTCGTATCACAGTTCTCACCGTCACCGAGTGGCCAGCCATCCATACAAGTGGAGGCGGCCCAGGAATTATCGTACCTTTCTATGTTCTTCTCAGCTTAATAATAGCAGAATGTTTTGCAGTTCTCTCTCCATTTCCCACGTGTAATGATAATAGGTTCCTTGGATCCCTAAACAACAGGCTGAAGAAAATTATAGTAGCTGGCTAATAATGGAGATTCTATTTGTCTTTTCAAGCCAGAGCCAGTTTTTGACTATGTGACAAATCCTTGCTCTTCTCCATCTTTCCCTTCCCCTTCTTTATGTCCCCTCTTCTTGCATTGCTTTGGCCGAGAAGAAATCAAGCCAAGGTATGCAGCCTCTATCATTCCCATCGTTTCCCATTTCATTATTTCTAGTAGATAAAGTCAACTAGCCTATCTTAGAGATGAATGTGAAAGGTGACACTTTATTACTCATGACCAAGCTATTTTCATTCATCAAAGTGGATTCTTCTGCATGTATTCTCACTGTATATGCTTCCCTTAGACCCAGATTCTTTTGTATAACTATTCTACTGCTCTCGCAAAAACCCTATCGAGTATGTTATTTTAAATGTTATTTAATTCATATTCAGGATAAAATCTCTTGCTCAAGAGGGCGCTACGGATCCAAAAAATATGTTATTTAGTGCAGTATTTTTTTCTCATATTCATCTTCCAAATCTTGGATTTCTTTAAGTGTCTCGGGCCTCCATCAATGAGCTTTGTGAGCTACGTATGCACACATTGAGACCACCCCGTTCTTCTTCATCCTAGATAAGGAGGCATGATGCATCACATTTTAGAAGACCCCGTATCGCTTCTGTCATATCGTCCTCAAGCTGCATTTTTTTTAAATCTCAGATAATCTTTTATTCCGTCCCCTTCCTCAGATAATTTTCATTTTTTCCATTGAACTACCTTTTTCATATTGTATATAGTTCTCTATTTATTTCCCCATTTCATAAACTGCATCAGCTGTAGTTGATTCTGAAATAAATATTCAGACCGATGTGTTCACTTCTGAAGAAAGATGCGAATTGAGCAACTAGAGAAAGATGAGCTTCTTAGATCAGTAACTGGCCGAAACCAGATCAGTGAAGAACAAGGACACAAGGGAGGTGATAGCACCACCAAGCACTCTTCATTTCTGTAGCTAGTTTATAAGAAAAAAAAAAACCATTGATGGCTGATCGTGGTAAATTTGCCACTGGAGTAGCCTCCACGATTACTGAACTTGAACATTTTTTCAGGCGTATTCATGCAAGAATAATTGTGATATAGAGCCCAAAATCCCCAAGTCTCAGAATAATTGTGAACTCTGAGCAGAAACTGATCCAAGTTCATTTAAACTGGTTAATGCGCGGAGGGAGTGTTCTTTATTAAAGTTCAATTTTTTATGGTTATTACGAATATTCTGGAGATATCGTATCGAACTCTGAATGGAATCACATGCATGCATGCTAAGATTGGTTGGAGTCCTTTCACTGGCACAAGTCGGTGCTAAATTTCATTTTTATTTTTATTTTTTTCTCTTTATCGGGATTTGGGAACAGTGGTGTACGACGTTGACCTTCGAATGCGCATTCTCCGATCTACAGATCTCCTTCTTATCCATTGCAAATATTATAGATCTTAGTGATTTCATGAAAATTTCCTTATTTTTATTTGCTTCATGATGCCCCCCCACTAAATTAATTCACCTTGCCTTTTCCATTTTTCGCCGGTGACGTTCTACGATTATTTCTGGCTGGATGCATTATGCAGTATGTTTATTGCACGCATCAACTTATTGAAACAGAATTTTTTTTTCATTCCGGTGCTAATTAGCTAAGCGCCATTCTTCTTCTAGTAGAAACGCAGGTTGACTTTCTTTTAGTTGACTAAAAGTTGGGAACAAGATAGATATCTTATTCTAGTTTTCTATTTTTGTCCTCATGACACGTCTTGCAAGCTAACCCGAAACCCTAATTTTTCTATTCTGCAGGTAAGATATGAACCTCACCTCAGGAGCACACGCATCCGCCCAACGTCTACCTTGGATCGAGGAGACTCGTTGCTCAACGACTTCCTCAATAGGATAATGGATCCCATTACGAATCAGCGTGATATCCAGTTATTTGCCCCTCCATTATAATCCTGTAAAAGCTTATATTCCTTTAATCATAGACTTCAATCATAGAGAATATTTTGGAGCTGATTCAACCTCATGATTTCTCTCTCTCTCTCTCTCTCTCTCTCTCTCTCTCTCTCTCTCTCTCTCTCTCTCTCAAACTTCCATCTATGAAAGATGTGCCCACCATGCCCTCTAGAAGAGGCATACAAACGATGAACCACCACCAGGGATAGTTCGCTCTCACAAACGATGACCATCATCATGGCGTCACGTCCCGATTTCTTGGAAGAAATCGTTTTAGGGTTCTTCCCATTCGACTAGCCCTACTATCTGATCAAAGCAAGGAGTAGTTTTACGAGGCATGTAGTAAGTGAAGCTGAACTGAACTCACCCTTTTGGCAAGTGAAGCAAAAAAGAGGGCATATGATTGAGGGATGAAGACGACCAACAGGTCCGAAGGAAATGAACAGCATGATTCAAGGAAAAATCATGGAGGTGATGCCCCAACCAACCAGGCGGTTCTATCATCTCTTCAAGCCCACAGCTTGCGGGCTTGAACAGCTCGCTAATGGTCAGCCCTAGAACACAGCTATCAGGCCACCTACACAACCCACAAAAAATAAACATTTTTTAATCCTTGGGAGAGTCAATCCATTGTGAGTGGAAAGGTGAGAACTTGTTTGCAGGAGTCCAGACATCAGCATCATCTAGAGCCATGCGAAGCAAGGTAATCACAGTTGACCGATCATCAAGGTCGGTAACTGGCGCATGATGGGTTACCGAGATGGGTTTAGGGGGGGGGCTGCATGGGCTCTGTTAGATGAAATCATGAGATGTTTCTTCCGGTGGAAAATGCTGATGGGTAATGATCAATGATCGCAGAGTTTTTTTTTTCTTAAAACAGGGCTCACCATGCAAGGATACTGCTACAAACCACAGTTTTTCTTCAGTCAAAAGGTTCACAAAGACGACAGAAAAGAGGTTCGATCAAGCACGGTTAAGTTAATCTGCAGCAAGAGAGCGGCCTAACCTAATTAAAAGATCTTCCATGAGAGCAGAGATGGCGAAACGGCCATGTTCAGGCTCACCAGGTTTCAGTCCTTGGAGGACTTGTTGATCAGAGACTTGTGGATGTGGGGAATAACGCCACCGCCAGCGATGGTTCCCTTGATGAGCGTGTCGAGCTCCTCGTCCCCCCGGATGGCGAGCTGCAGATGGCGGGGGGTGATGCGCTTCACCTTCAGATCCTTGCTCGCGTTGCCGGCCAACTCAAGCACCTCCGCCGTGAGGTACTCCAGGATCGCCGCCGAGTATACCGCGGCGGTTGCTCCAACTCTCCCGTTCGCCGCAACCCTCGCCTTCAGCTGCCGGTGGATTCTCCCCACAGGAAACTGCGCATCATCACGGGCATCAGTTTTGCTTCCTTTCGCTTACCAATCGGAAGGCATGGACGGCGACCAGGAGGCTGGAACTCGGCAGGGGATTTCGTCGAACAGGTCGCGCACGAGCCCGGATCGGACGAATTAAAGAAAGACCGTCGACGGCAGACGAGAGTAGGGAAGGCAAGGAATGGATTCCCCCGAATTAAGACCAACCGGAGAGGAAGGACTGGCGAGAGTTGAGGATAAGGCTGAGGTAGGGTTTTCCGGATCTCTCACCTGTAGACCAGCACGGGACGAACGCGAGACGGCCTTCTTCTTGTCCTTGTTCGCCGTCGTCTTGGCCGCCACGAGACCCTTCCCACCCTTTCCCGCCATCTCTCCCCCCCCTGCAAAATTCGAACTCGTGCAGTCGAAAAGAACGAAGAACGAGGAAGCCGACGCCAGGAGAGAGGAGATTGCGCGCAGATCGGCACCGCCAAGAGGACCACGAGACGCGACACACGCACGGAAACCCTAGAAGAGACGAAGAGACCCCGAGAAAACCAGAGCCGTAAACCAGACGAAAGAGGGCGAAAATCCCAGGGATCACAATTTTCCAGACGACAGGGAGGATAAAACGCCAGAAACACCGACTACACCGGCAGATCTGATCGGAGAAGAACGGGCCGTCACCTTCCCCCGGGATTGTCGAGCAGCCCTCCCGCACGCGCAGCGCCACCACCCGGAGGAGCTCAGCCAGAAAATGAACACGCCACGGCGAGGTTGGCGGTGGCCTCGGTCAACGCGGGTTATTATGCTAGAGAGAGAGAGAGAGAGAGAGAGAGAGAGAGAGGGGGGCGATTCCCGCCCAGAGCGGTGAAATTTCCCCAAATCAGGAATGAAGGGACGTAGAGAAGCGGGGGCCCCTTTTTTACCACTTCCGGAAACCGGGCCGGACCGGTCGGACCGGCCGGCTCATGACCGGAGGAAAACCGAAAACCCGGCCTCCCCTAAAAGAACACCCAGATCAAGAACAACAACCCTGAGCGCCGCCACTCGCCGCCGCCGCCGCCGCCGCCGCCGCCGCCGCCGGCGGTGGACACCTAGTTCACTGACTAAGCTTTCACATAAATAATTTACTTCAAACATATAAACACAGCATCCAATGATCAAATCATTACTTCAAACGGTGCCATTTTACTTAATTATTGAGAGTCTCCACAGTTGCAGATGAGGTAATGATCAAGAAAGGGAACAACGACGGCAAGACCCAGCCTGTTCTTCCCTCCTCCAACAATCTGGGAGCAAAAAAAAGGGAGGCCAGTTCTTGATCACTTCTCCTCCAGAAGGTGGGAGGTGCAGGCGAAGAGCGAAGACAGCTCCTCCTCCGTGGCCAACCCGAACCCCTGCCACCGAATCCTGCCGAGCTTGTCCAATAGAAAGATGTACCTGCAGAATGGGGACGGGAAGAAAAAAGTCAACGTCTGAAGAACAGGCCGGGCGCGCTCATTCCTAGGGGGATCTTCCTCACCCGGAGAGAAGGTTCAGTATCTTCAGCTTCTTCCTGAAGTCGTAGTGATCCCCAAAGGAGTAGACCCTCTGCCTCTGGGGACACGTTGACTTTTTCATCATGCGCAGCATCAACCTCTTCATGGGGCCCAGCGACAGGAACCAGGAATCAATCAATGAAACCTGAGCAAACCCACCACCCAAATCATCATCTGTTTACAGTTTCCGGCCCAGAAAAAAAACATGCAGCCGAAAATTTTCCTTTTTGGACTGCAAAAAACGCGGATTGGGAAATAAAATATATCCCATCGGAATGGAACCAGTGAAGATCATAATGGGAAGGAGAGGCTCGAGCAGCTACATATAGTCTTTCTCAAGATCTTCAAACGGGCTATAATCTGACAGCCTATGAGCAGAGATTGAGACGGAGAATTTACTTTTTATGGAAACGACAGCAGCTGCAATAAATGTATGAAAATAGCAAAAAAGGAGCAAACCTCGTAGATGTGAACCTTTCCTGAAGCGCTAAAAGAATTCATAAATGCTTCACTCCATGATTCAGTCATCACCTGTTGAGAGGTGGACAACAAAGATGAATAAAAGAAGAAAGAAATGAACCAGACGCGCACAATTAACCAGAAAAATTCTCCACTTTCGGCAACTGAAGGCTTATAGCTACGAACACCATCAAGAAACAGATAAAAAAACAAGATTCATAGTAGACTTTCATCTGGTTATTTTCAAGAAAATTTTATAATTACAGACATTACTCGGAAGAAAAACTTTAATAGTAGATTACTCGAAGCAATAATAAAAGCACAGATAGATACCACTGCACAGAAAAATCAAAATATATTCTTTTCTGTATAGTCAGAGACCCCCACAGTAGAATATAAGCATAGATCTGGTCAACGTACTAAAACGGTGCGTAGTAGTAGATCCAGTCTGGACCATTTAAGCTTAAAGTAGATGGGTCGTCCGATATACAGCTCAGAATACCAGCAATAGCCATCAGTTCATGGGCAGTGATGGCATATTATTAATCAAAGATATGACATCCTCAACCTCCATATGCACAGGTTTAACGGAACAGAATTCTTGTTATGTGTTGGTATGCTGCTCCGTGAGCTAAATGGAACCAATCTGCATGCTACGACCCCCGGAAAAAAAAAAATTTCTGCAGCTTATTACCTTCATGCTGAGTTAGGCATATCAGAAGAGCAAGATGTATGCATAACAAGTGGACAGGACAGAACCCGAACATTTTTCTCTATATTTTTATTTATTTCATGGCAAGAGCCTCGCCAAAGGATCCAAATATCTGAAATTTTGAATTGCATTTGCCAATAAAAATATCAATTAACTGATCAAAATTTTAACTTGGGCTGTAAAACATATATTTTTTTCATAAAAACTAACGACTTTCTCACTTGATAGTTTTGTCCTATCAGAAGCTAAGGTCCTCTATATTTCATCTTTTAGACATTGTACCTTCTAACAACGGTTCCATGGTCTGAGGTTGACCCCAAGGCAAATCCTGATCAGTTCACAGTTTAGCATAAATGAACAGGCTAGTTCAATACACGTTGAAGAACACTACACCGGGCAATGCCCCATTTCTTACATATTAGGAGCAATTGCATAAGTAAACAGTGAGATCAATGTGAAACTCCGATATAACTGTTCGATTAATCCAGAGCACAGACGTCACATCACAGAGAATGCCATTCCTGTCATACTTCCCATATAAATGACGATCTAATTAAAATGCCAGCATTAACAAGCACGAATTCTATGGTCGGATAAAAATTCCTCCCTGGCATCCGAGTGTTGATGAAGATTATGCTAATTATAAATCAAATTTGAACAGGATACAAAATTTCATCATGGAAAACAGGAATTTACAAACCTGAGAACTAGCCCGAAAGGATAAGCACAACAATGTTGCGCTTGGATTAGCCAGTTCACTGACATGATTTCCACCATCTATTGAACGAATTGGTAGCGTAAGATTCCTACCATCAGAGAAATTAGCTTCCAAATCGGGAAACTTCATGGCTACCATGGATGGGATGATAGTTTTATTTGCTGCTGCAATCTGAGAAGTCCAGAAAGAATTCAGGTTATTGTCCGAGATATTCAGATGAAACCAAACCAAATAGCTTTTCAATTCATTGACAAGGAAACCAAACAGAAACAGGCCAAGGCGAGCCAAACTATACCAGAGTTTAATGGCCATTTCTGAATAGAGTCTAATGTTTTTTTCCACAACAAAATCTAATTCAGAGGAGTTTTCATCTTAATGTTGGAAACTGAGAAAAATAAAACAATATTAAAGAGGCGGAAAATAGAATAGGAGAGGGAAATATATGAGAAACGTAGAGCCAAAAATACAGAAAAAATTAAAAAGAGTATAGTGACCAAAGTCCTATCAGATGAAAAGACATCTTCTTTCTTCACCCGAAAACACATTACCACCCACTGACGTGAAGAAAAGGATCTAGAGGAAAAGGGCTCACATGATATTAGGGGTGCAATTGATTTCCCATAAGAACCTCGTCACCTCAGTTTTAATAACAATCTGAACCAGATTGTGCAAGCAAAGACCCAAACATATATTTAGCCACCCAATGCCCACCACGATATAATAGTCTTTTATCATTGATTTTTATTGTCAATCTCAGTGGATCTTGGCACGTAGAAAGTTTAATTCAATTTGAATTATGATTTCAAGAAAAGTGTGATTTAAGAATTGACAAGAGAAAATATACATACATACAGACGTGATCAAATGTTGTCTCCTGGAAATATTTTTTTAAAATTAACTGCTAAGATAAGTAATACTTGAAACTTAAAAAGTAATAAGTAGAAAATTCTAAGCCTTCTCTTCTGTTCGACCCCAAACTTTACCAGATCCCATGAAAAGCTGTAAAGCCTACTGACAGCAGACCCAATGGCTGGGGAACAAGAGGCAACGACTTCTGAGTTGATAGAGTAGAGCGGCCACTAGCCACTAGAAAAAACACAAACTTCTTGATGGGTCCAGAAGCCAGGGGAGGTCTGATTGAATGAGAAAAATATTACGATTTCCAAAGACCACATGTTAAAATCTTTTTGGTTCCTGAAATCACATCAAACGTATGGTGTAAGGAAAACTTGTCAGGAGAACTAGATGCCGTTTTACAAGCTTCGTGACCTACTTAGAATATTCATGGGAAAGGAATAATTTCCAAACGATATTTGAGATCCGATGTGCATGCATATAGTAATACATCGATGCCCATGATAAATCATTTTCTAGGATCACATTCTCACCTTACCACCATGCTTACTGAACTCCTGGATGTCAGCAAAATACCCTCTATTCAATTCATCTGAACTGCACTAAATAACAGACAACAGATCACAAACATTTATAAAATCAATAATATTCAACTTTAAGGCATAGAGAAAATGGTGAAGTACTAGGTAATGCTTAATAATCATATCAGCTCACGTTCCCGTATATTAAAATTTACACAGAAATAAATGTCATTCAAATTTCAACCTGTTGCCTTTTCAAAATGTAGCGTAAACCATTTTTCAGTTTCATCTATCGTAACTCAGACAATAAGCAGTAGCAAACCAATGGGACCAACCAGCAACGTGAAGCCACTATAATAATGCCCATTACTTATTCAAATGCAAGCACATGACGTGATGTGTAATTTCGAGTCAGAAGCCAATACACATAATGTCCATCTAAAATCCCACTATGGATAATATGATGCACATGCGATCATTCATTCTTCTCATGCCCAATCATGCTATAACATTTTTGTACGAAATGCTGGCAATATCGAAAAAGTTTATTTTTAACTTAAAGAATTGCTGATTATAAGGTGGGTAGAACAACATATTCCATTATAGTACAACGTGTTTGTTCTGCTTTTTATACCTTACCAGCCTGAGTATTATTTTCCTGTGAATTAATCATCCTTTGGAATTTCATATAATCTAGAGTTAATCTAGAGTTCTCAAACTCAAGATTTATAGGCCAAGATTCAGGATGCTACCCTCCCATCACAATATCTTCATTTAGAGACCGTAATTCTTTTTCTCTAAGAGAAACACTTACATTGACGTTCAATTACATCTGACAACTGTTCTTCCTAAATTCATCAGCATTTACTTGCCCTTAAACTGTCTTTGAAGAGACAACTCAAAAATCGGATTAAATTGGGATCCCAAATGGAGAGTCAACGCAAGTGAGCCAGGGAGAAGCAACGTACATCCCGTATCACGCACCTAATAATGCAAGCTCGCCCAGATTTAATAAATTGTCAGAACGATGTATGAAAAGACGCAATCACATAGAATAAGGGAATCTTGAAATTTTCAAGCGCTTACTATGAATTGCATTGGATTCCAGCCCTTAGATTATCGAAAAGTTAAGACAATTGAATAAGCAGAAGTACATGGGATCATCCATAACAGGATACGCAGACAACGTCACGACCCCAGATCTAGAGCGAGTTATAAACGTCTCAGCCACCGGACGAATCATTCACTGAACATTTTTACGATAAGAAGAATATGTACTGAACAGAGAGCTCGCATCGAAAGGAGAACGAGAAATTCAGGAAAATTTATTAGTAAAACACTACTTACAGCCTTTCCCGCTCCTTCTCGATCGCAGCTTTGTTGATGACCTGCTCGCACAGACACTCCAGCAGTCAGCTGACTCCAATCGAGTGGCCTCGCCCCAAGAACATGCACAAAACCAGCCAAGGAGAAGAAACTAGGGTAGAGAGCTAGCCAGCCGACCTACCTGGTAGATGTCGAGAAAATGCCGCGTCGACCCCAGGGGTTGGAACACGCTGGACGGGGGGAACGACGACTCCCCGCCGTGCACCAGAGGAAGGCCAGGAGCAAGCACGGAGGCCCTGCAAGGACCAGGGTTCCCGCGACCAAACCCCGTCGCCGTGGAGGCAGAGGCGGCGGCGCCGCCACGGCGGCCGCCGAGCACTACCGATCGCAGCATGGAGAAGCAAACGAGGCTGGGAGACCGATCGTGAGAGGAAAAAATAATTAACACACCGATTTTTCTACTGATAAATATGAAAAAAATTAATTACGGGTGTTTAATTACAAAACACCCCCATAAAGTGCCACCGATTTACAGTTATTATAATTATTATGTGAATATACGATACATCATATTGTCTCGAGTAAATTTCTACAAATAAACTTATTCTTCGGACTTTTTACTTAAAAAATTAACTGTCTTTTATGTAAAAAAATACTACAAAAATTATTTTCTTCTGACTAGCAAGATCGAAATCATCAATTAAAGTCCAACTTTGGGAATGATATCAGTGATCACTTTTTAGTATTTTAACGATTTATATTTTTAATAATAGAATTATTTGTACTAAATCAATCCCCAATTTGATAAAAAAAGCCTTTAACAAAATGTTGTCGAACAGAAGCACTTTTTTAATTGAATTAATAAGTGAAAATATAAATATCTGGTCGATAAAACTGCGGCAGAAAAGACAATTTAATTTTTTTGGAAATCATATTTATGAATTAAAACGATGACATGATACTAATATTTCTACTTATATATATATATGTGTGTGTATAATGTTCATGAAGTAAATAGCTTCTAAGCCTCTCAGTCCTCAGTCACCGCCGTCCCCCGCCGGCGGTCTCCCCTGCGTGGCGAGGAGAAGCTCGTTTAAATTCGTGGGGCCGCTCCACGCGAAGATCGGCGAGTCCATTGGGGGCCGACGGTGGCAGATGGGGTACGTCCAGGAGGCCAGAGAGAACCACGTCAAGAAGAAGGTGGAAGAAGGTAAAACTCTCGAAATCTGCACACCATCCCAGCCCGCTCTCTCCCTCCTCACCATCGGATCCTCAGAGGAGACGAGGGTTTACTCACTTGCCATCGTCTTTGTCCCTTTTTGGATTGCTGAGATTGTGACTGCGTAGCTGTTTATCGTTCGTCCCTGTTCTGCGCATTGCTGTCTGGACTGAGGTGAAATCTATTTCACTGGGCCTCTGCCTTGTCCAGTGATATGTCAATGACTCTTCGCTTGGAAATTATTATGAGGCAGTTTCCCATGGGTATTCGGCACATAGGTGCTCGTAACGAGGACGATTTGAACTCATTTTGATCAGATATGGTCGTTGATGATTTGCACGATTTGCGTGGAGAGAGAAGAATTATGCTGCCAATGTGACTATGATCTGGTTTCATTTTAAGGCGCAGCGTCTCCTCAAGTGTTTATGTGTATAGTTTACTTTTGTTTGTAGTTTCCTCCTGGACGCGGTGATTTCGTTAACGATCAGAATGTAGCTGGGGTGGAGGATGGGATGCTCTTTTTACCATTATTGGTTTTTTTTTTTTTTTTGGGGGGGGATGTGCTGTTGAACAGAAACGGCTGAGGTAGAATGGAGGTAGAGGGGAAAAAGGGGCATATCAGTTTTGTACGACCGTAGAATCGATGGTAAGATCAAGAAAACATGATCCTTGGATATGAAAGGGGCATATCAGTTTTGTACGACCTTGGAATCGATGGTAAGATCAAGAAAACATGATCCTTGGATATGACTGCTCGGCCATGAGGTTCCGAGGAATCCACGTATTCTTGGCCCATAGAGCTGATGTTAAGCTATAGCAAACTGTATGTTAAGCCTGGAAGGTCTTATGCAGACGATTGGTTAAAATTACATAAGCTTGATTGGTTGGGAGCAGGTCCTGACGAGCACTGACTTTTGGAAGTATCTATCAGCAACTACACTGATATTTGGAGGATGATCGGAAATGCTCCATATCTGTCGTGACTGCTTCTCTTTGGTTTTTGGCTGAAATGTGCGCTGCACAGTAGATAAATCCCCTTTTATATATTTTGTAGTGGTTTACATGAGGAACCATGCTTGGTATACTGAACCTTTCTCTGCTTCCCAGTTGGATTTACGCTCAAAGCGTTTTCAGTTTGGAACATATTGAAAGAGCGATCAGAAGGCCTGGCCCAGTACATTGTAGGATTTTCAGTTAAAATTTGATTACTTTTTACTCAAAAGGGGTACCTACATTCACACCATTGCCTCTGAAGAATTGGATTTCACTTTTCAGCCAATATTGGAAAATTATGGTTTTTTTAGTTAACTTTTGTTTTTTCGTGCAGCCCTTGTCCCAAGAGTGCAAAGCACTCCTTCAATGCTGCTTATATGCCTCCCAAACGTTATAAGTTGATTATCTCAGTTTTTCATTCACAGTAACGTGTTAAAATATGCAACAGTGTCGTTTGTATCGGGGATGTACTGGGATCATAGAATCTCAATCAGATCGGAACATCAGATCAACCAGGTCTGATCTAAGCCAGATCAGGATTAGAACAGCAAATAGAAAGGAAGGAGCGTTCAGACAGCCCTATCTGGTCAGCCATTTGGGCCAATCAGACAGCTAGAATCAGTTAGGATTAGCATTTTAGTCCCTACATTGATTTTGGGGATTCACTAAACGAAATTTAGTATGTATCATCTCACCGAAAAAGAAAAAAGGCGAGGTAGTTCTGATGTTTGAGTATCATCACTGGGATCTCATGTGCACTATCTATTTGTTTCTTGGAAACTACAGTTTTATACAACTAGCTCAAATTTCCTCATGTTAGGAAAGAATTTATTCTTTCTTACCACTGAAAAGAAAAAAAGAGTTTCGTTCTCATGCATGAGGCTTGTGATTTGTTGATACCAGCTTTGCGGAGCAAAATGAAGACAAAGGCACTTAAAGAATGCAGTCAATATGCCCAGCGGTATGCTGAATGTGCCACTGGAAGGACCATATCTGTTGTATGGCTGTGCCAGAAACAAGCCAAAGAACTAAATGAATGCCTTCATCAATAGTAAGTTTCATTATTGAGATATATTTTTCTCTTAACATCTTAAATTCCGAAATTTGATTTGAAATTAGCTCATGTGCTTTCATTATTTTGTTTTATTTAACTGACGCAGTAGATGAATGTCCTTCCCTTCACATCATCAGAGTCCTTACTCTTCAAAAAGAAATAAAATGCCACGAAAATTCTTCCTCATTCATCTTTAATGCAGCTAAGATGTTATTTCCTCTCTTTTCATTGATTCTGATAAGACCTACACTCATTCCAAGGACAATCGTAATCAGCAAACTAAAAGCAGGAGCTCAAAATTGATGATGATCAGTGGTTGCACGTGCTCTGTTGCTTCACTGTTCGAAAGGATGCCATGTAATTCCTATTCGGAAAAGGGTATCTTGCTAAATTCTGTATTTTGGCTAATTGATGAGGTGCAACACCTAAATCCACCTCACAAATCACTTTTTTTTTTGTTATTGTCATACATTCAATGATTGTGAGGAGAGTGTGAATGCACATAAGCGATTAATGGTTGTAATTTGTAGTTTCCCAAAGCAATATGGCAATCCAAAGTGCCGTAAAAAATATAAATATCCAAAGTTGTGCTATTATAACTGGGGCCAAGTCGTAGATAAGGATATTAAGGGTATTTAGCTATTTTCTGAAGTTATTCTTACAAATTTTACTAGGGTTTACTGGCCGAGTTAAAATTAAGAGTCCTACTGATCCAATAGTTGTTTCCGCATGGCATGTACCATCATTGTCTGATTTAGGATTATTTTATAATTCGATGCTTATCTAAACAGTGCATGTTTTTCATTAGTAAGGCAATGAAAAAGGAGGAAGAAAATGAAATCCATTCTAAATACTAATTTTCTCTTGCAAATTTTTCCTTCATTGTGTATATATGCTTTCAAATTCTCTGATGATCCTGATCCAAACCTATCTATCTTCTCTTTTTTTTTCCTTTCTAGTCGTACTTTCACTTTTATTGTATTTGCACATTATTTCTCACATGGATATATCATAGAAGAAGTTTTCAAGGGAATCAGACTCATGCAGAGGCTGAAATTCCAACAGGAATAGGGCCCAGCACATGATTTACCTTTTCTTTGTCATCTGTGCTCTGCTGCTGAAAATCATTGGATCACAATAATCTCTGCGCAAGAATCTCATCAGGCATTGGAATGTGGTCGCCATTCAGTTTGTTGCTGACAATGGTTGTCTTCTGTAGCCAAATCTCCAGTTTCGTACTGTCTTCCTACTATTGTTAGGTGCTGTCTCAAATGCCCCTGCTGTCCCTCTCCCGTTTATCTCCCTAGTTTATATTTGAATTCCGTGCTGCAGACCACAACATCAAGCAAACCTGCATTTCAACGCAGGAACAATTGTTTGGGACGTTGTCAATCTCTCCTGATTTTTCATTGCCAGGGAGCACCTGTAGTCACTCTTTGTCGATTTAAATTGTTCGTCTGAGGCCTATATTCACAGCTGTCGGTTTTGCTTCTATCAGTCACCTACCTTGTTCTGTGTAAACAATGCTTACTACTGTACTCCCCTCTTTTGCTCCTAGTGCTACCATCGCAGACATCTCTACATCCTTATGACATCAATGGTTCATCATCCCGTCAGCAAAATAACAAAGTCCAATGTTGGCAATCTAGTCTTGAATTTCAGAGGGATGTTTGCTGGAAAGACAAGTTTAAACCCTGAGGAATTCTGGTCAAAAAATGAAAGGCAGATGTACCTTCGGTGTGGTATTCCAATTTTATGATTACAATATGACATTCTCTTAGTCCTCTGATTGCAGTTGGGAATGCTTCATGAGCTTCTGCCAGGGAGGAGAATTATTTGAAGCATATTGCCAAAGGAAGACAGTAAAAAAACGTCATGTATGTCGTGAGAAAGACTTCGCCTGATCGCTACCCCTCTGGATGAATGTTTTTTTTTTTTTCTGAGGAAATAATAATACTGGTATCCAGTCTGCAGAGCTGCCACCTTCCTCTTAGGGGAAGCCTTCTATTCTACCTTCATTCAACCCCAAACACTCAGTCATACTTCCCACGCTCTCTGGGTCCTGATTCCTGTCTGCCCATTCACCCTCTTTCAGGACTCGGCTAGGTAGCGGTAGAAGAAGCAAACTATGCTTTTTTTTGGCTTTTAATTAATACTGCTGCTGGTCACGTACTGAAAGTTTTATGTTTGTTCACGAATCAATGATGATTTTAGCTTTCCGTCGATTATTCATCTGGTTTTGCCCGCATTCAGTGTGCTGCAACTCCAATAGTTTTGAACAATCAGTGATTCAGAGCTTCGATCCATTTGAAATGAGGTTCTCTTTTAGAAAACTGCATCTAAATCTGGAATGCCAGTCTCTGACGGGTGTCTTTTATTCTACCCTCTGCAGCACCAACGACGCTGTCTTGGAAGAAATGAAGAAGAACTATATGCTGGAACAGGAGGGCAACAGCCGAAGTTAGCAGCCGCAAGATCATGGCAGAACTCTGGTTGGAAAAATCCGCTGATTTGGACCATTTCATCTGTTTGTATCTCAATGCTCGATGAATATTTTTAATCATGACAATACCATTCTTAATGTGCCATGCTTGACTTAGCTCGTCCTCTTACTCCCGGGAAATGATCACTGTATGAAATTCTCTGAAAGCAGGCCAACTAGATATGGTAATTGCTGCTTTATGTGTGGAAAATAGAAGAAATCAATTTGGTTATCTGGAGTTAGTCTTCATCTACTTGAATATTAGCATAATCCATGTGTTGAATAGAAGGGCAACTTTATATTTTCTCCTGCCAGATTAAAATTATATTAGGTGGGCCATATTCGCCAATCTCATAAATTTGGATGCCAATTGGAAATGCTGCTCACTCTGCAAAAATTTTCTGCAATGCATTATTATTAGCTTTTGTGAGACCAGATTCTCTGGGCACTCCCGACCATTACACAGTTTGGTAAGCCAATTTTACTTAATTAAGGGGGTGATGGGTATAAGAAACGGCAGCTTTTTTCTGAAAACTTTCCATTTTAGTTTGTTCCCATCTCTTGTGAAGGGTTTGCCCAATAACACTCTGAGCTCGTTTATCTTGAACAAGCATGAGTGAGTGAGTGAGAGAGAGAGAGAGAGAGAGAGAGAGAGAGAGAGAGAGAGAGAGAGAAGCCGCTGGGTCTTCTCTCCCCAGCAGTAAGATATCTGGCCGTCTCATCATCCAAATTACAACAGACTCAAACTCATAGGATCCTTAAGTAGGGCGACTCCCAACCGTGGAGACCTCTCTCTCTCTCTCTCTCTCTCTCTCTCTCTCTCTCTCTCTCTCTCTCTCTCTCTCTCTCTCTCTCTCTCTCTCTCTCTCTAGGAACAGGCATCCTCAATGAAGCTGCACCCGGGGGGCTTCACTAGTCCCCTATCTTCTATCAGACTTCTCACCTTAATAGCATCACTCCACTTCTCTGAAGCTGCGTACAGGTTAGAGAGAGAAACATAGTAGCCCACATTTTCAGGCTCACAGTGGAAGAGATGCTCTGCAATCGACCTCCCCATCTCAAGATCAGCATGATCCTTGCAGGCACTCAGGAGGGCTCCCCATATCCCTGGTTCCGGCCTCCTCGGCACGCGTCTGATGAACTCGTAGGCCTCACCGAGCCTCCCGGCACGGCCGAGCATGTCCACCATGCAGACACAGTGCTCGGCGGCCGGCTCAATCCCATGTTCAGCCATCAGCTTGAAATGCTCCCAGCCTTCATCGACCAGCCCAGAGTGGCTGCACGCCGACAGGACACTGATGAAGGTGCTCTTATTAGCCGCAGTGCCCGCCGCCCGCATCTCAGAGAACAACCCGATGGCCTCCCAGCCATGGCCATGGAAGCCGTGGGCCAAGATCATCGCGTTCCAAGAGGCCACCGATTTCTCAGCTGAATTTGCAAAGACCCGGATGGCAGCGTCCAGCCACCCGCACTTGCTGTACATGTCGATGAGCGCAGCAGGCACGTAGGCGTTGCTGCTGAGCCCATGCCGGAAGGCGTAGCCATGGATGCCCTTGCCGAGCCTGAGGAGCCCCAGGTGGGCGCAGGCACACAGCAAGCCAACAATGGTGATCGCATCAGGGCGCTCATCGCCCATGCCCAGGAAAGCCTCCAGGGCCTTGTTGCTTTCTCTGCTCTGCACGTAGCCGGATATCATGCAGTTCCAGGAGCAAAGGTTCCTCACCTTGCCGTCCTGGAACACTGATTCAGAGCTCTCCATGTCCCCGCAGCGAGAGTACATGGTTATCAGCGCGTTCCTGACGCGAAGATGGGACCCCACCGGCAGCTTCAGGGTGAATCCATGGAGGCACCTCCCGAGGCGCAGGAGCTCGAGAAGGCCGCATGCCGAGAGGACGCTCACCAGGGTGATGGGATCGGGCTTCGGGTGGGGCTGCTGCAGCATCATGAGGAAGGTTCCCAGGGCGTCTCTGTGATACTCGTTCTGCACGCAGCCGACAATCACAGAGTTCCAGGAGACGACGTCTGACAGAGACGACCCGGCTTCGAACAGGGTGGAGGAAGACGGCAAGTCCCCACAGTTTATGTACATTAGCATGAGGGCGTTGACGGCTGCGGCAGTCTCCGGGAACCCGGCTTTGAGCATCCAGCCATGGACAGATCTCCCAGGGAAGAGGTCTTCGGGGGAGCTGAAAGAGGGGGAGATGCCCAGGAAGGTCCCGATGCTGCATCTCAGGCCCGTTCGAAGCAGGTCGCGGAAAGTGCTCCATGATTCTTCCTTCAAGCATCGGATGTGCGAGTACCCGGAGATCATCGTGTTCCAAGAAATAATATCTCTGCGAGGCATGGTGATGAACAAGATTTCCGCGGATCTCAGGTACTTGCACTTGATGTACATGTCGATTAAGCTGTTTGTGATGCAGAGATTCTGGGCTTCGAACCCTCTGCGAACGGCGAAGCCATGGACGGACATGCCTTCGCTCAACAGAGAGAGCTCTGCGCAGAGCTGGAGAGAAGCTATGGCGGTCACCGAGTCGGGCTGAATCGGCGTCGCGGATTGCATCTCATGCAGAAGATCAGATGCCTCGTCGAGCCTCCCGTTCTGCACCAACCCATTGATCATGGAGTTCCAGGAGACGACGCTTCTCAGAGCCCGGCCTCTGAAAACCTTCTCCGCCGCTTCTACGTCGCAGCGCTTGCAGTAGAAGGAGATGAGGGAGTTCGCCACCGAAGAATGAGAATCGTAGCTCAGGCTGATCACCCGGCCATGGACAGATTCCCCGAGGGCGTGGAGACCCCTCGCGTAAGAACACGCCGAGAGGACGCAGGAGAAGGTCACCTGATCCGGGCGAGCACCGGAGCTGCTCATCTCCCTGAAGTAGAAGGCCGCTCTCTCTTCGAGCCCGTTGCAGAGGCAGCCACTGATGAGGGAATTCCATGTCACCGCGTCCTTGAGCTCGACCCGCTCGAACACCGACTCTGCAGAGGTGAGCTCCCCGCACTTGGCATATAGATTAACCAGCCCATTGCAGGCTGGCGTGTGCGAATCGACGCTCCGCTTCACGATCATGGCGTGGAGAGCCTGCCCCTGCACCAGGTCGCATGCCTTGGACAGCAGAGACATGGCGGCCACCAGCGTCGCGATGTTGACATCTCCGGGCTCCCTCCTCGCTTCCTCTCCATCACCGGCGAAGGGAGTGAGAAGGGAGCCCCCGGCGGAGCCACCGGAGAGGAAATCCGAATGCTGCGAGAGACAGCGAACGGCGGCGAGGGCGGAAAGACCTAGAAGCGACGATTCCAGACAACCAGCTTGCCGGAAGAAGAAGAAGACCCGGGGCCCGCCCTGTGAAGCCACCGCGAAGCCAGAGGAGGAGATCCCAGCGCATTTCTTGGCGGAGAGGACGCCATCGACGGCGATTCTCTTGCCGGAGGTTCTACAGAGGTGAAGGCCGCCGCGAGGTTTCAGTCTCCTCAGCATCCACCTCCTCCTCTCTCGCTCATCTCCCAACGACTCTGGAACCGCCCATCTCCTTCCTCAGAGATTCAAGGAGCAGCGCCACGCCCGTTTCTCATATCGCCGCCGTTCTCCTCCGATCCTCCGCCGCTGCTCGCGCCGCCGAGATTGTCGGAGGAGACGGCGGAGTACAGAAGAAAGCCGCCTGAAGGGAGGACAAGCACTAATTTTAATCAGCTTTATCAAATAATCTTTTTTAATTTTTTAATATCAGCGTTTGATTTTTTATGGGCTTAGTGGGCCGATAAAAAGCCCAAGTACAGGGTAACGGTTAGATATTGGCCCTGGAGAGAGTCAATCCGGAAAAATTATGACCGTTAGATTACGATCCAATATTCAGTATTTTTATGCATTCTGACCGTTTAATCAGTTTTACTTAATAAATTTTAATCAGTTTTAATAGGAGAGTTTAATTTTTAATGGGCCTAATGGGCCCGTAGAAGCCCAAATATGGCGTATGCTGTTCGCTATCGGCCCGGGAGGGAGTTAATCCGGAGAAATATGGACCGTTGGATCAAGATCTGGTGAGAAACAACCGGAGAGAGTGCGGAAGGACGCTTAGTCCTCCCTCGATTCCCTCCGATTTAACGTCGCCAGTTCTCCGCCTGAGACAACCGCAGAGTTCCTCTCACCCACCATGTATTTTTCTCCTCCCCCACCGCCACCGCCACCGCCACCGCTACCGCCACCGCCGCCGCCGCCGCCGCCGACAGCGCCACGGCTGCAGCCTCCTCCTCCCGCAGGCGAGGAACCTCTCAGGATGGCGCCTCTCCTTCCCCAGGGCGGCGCCGCCGCAGCCTATCGACCGTCGCCGTGGTCCAGCGGGCTCTGCGACTGCTTCGACGACGTCGGCAACTGTACGCCTCCTTCTCTCCGCCACCATCCTTCCCGCCGCCGCCGGCGCCTGACTCGCCAGAGCCATTGCAGGCTGCCTCACCTGCCTCTGCCCCTGCGTCACCTTCGGCCAGATCGCCGAGATCGTCGACGGCGGATCCTCCTGTGAGTGATTCCACTGGGCTCCACTCTCGTCGGTGAGATTTGTCTGGTTGTTCCCATTTTCTAGGTTTTTACTGATTGGAGGAGAGAGGGAATGAAGCTTGCGGAGGGAGCGGGGCGATGTACTGGGCGATCCTATGCGTGACGGGTTGGGCGTGCCTGTTCTCGTGCTTCTACCGGTCGAAGCTCCGGGGGCAGTTCTTCCTGGAGGAGGCGCCTTGCTCCGACTGCCTCGTCCACTGCTGCTGCGAGTCCTGCGCCCTCTGCCAGGAATACCGTGAACTCACTCACCGCGGCTTCAACGTCCCCATGGGTCTCTCTCTCTCTCTCTCTCTCTCTCTCTCTCCTCTCTCCATCCCACTTCCTTCTCTCTGGCTCTCTCTCTCGCTATCCCGCTTCCTATTCTGTCGCTCTCTATCCAACTTCCTACTCTCTCTCTCTCTCTCTCTCTCTCTCTCACTCACTCTCTCTCCCTCTCTCTGGCTCTCTTTCTCGCGATCCCGCTTCCTATTCTCTCGCTCTCTTTCCAACTTCCTACTTCTCTCTCTCTCCCTCTCTCTCTCTCTTTCACTCTCCTTCTCTCTCCATCCCACTTCCTTCTCTCTGGCGATCCCACTTCCTACTCTCTCGCTCTCTATCCAACTTCCTACTTCTCTCTCTCTCTCTCTCTCTCCATCCCACTTCCTTCTCTCTGGCTCTCTCTCTCTCGCGAACCCACTTCCTGTTCTCTCTCTCTCGCGAACCCACTTCCTGTTCTCTCGCTCTCTATCCAACTTCCTCTCTCTCTCTCTCTCTCTCTCTCTCCATCCCACTTCCTTCTCTCTGGCTCTCTCTCTCTCCATCCCACTTCCTTCTCTCTGGCTCTCTCTCTCGCCATCCAACTTCCTACTCTCTCTCGCTCTCCTACCCTCTCTATTCCACTTCCTATTCTCTCGCTCTCTATCCAACTTCCTACTTCTCTCTTCTATCTCCCTCCTCTTCTATCTCACTTCGTACTTCTCTCTCTCCCTCCTCTCTCTATCCCACTTCCTACCTCTCTCTCTCTCTCTCTCTCTCGCTATCTATCTATTTATCCATCTATGTTTCTCTCGCTCTCGCCCTCTCACTGGCTTTGCTCGTTCACGCAGGGTGGAAGGCGAACATGGACAGAATGACAGGAGGGGTCAACGCGCCGCCGGCGATCGTCGGAGGCATGACCCGCTGACCCATCTGTCTCACAAACGCATCAAGAGAGAGCAAGAGAGAGAGAGAGACAGATGCGAGCAGCTTACGTGGACCAAAGGGGATGATAAAGCGGAAGTCTTTGAGCAGCGACTCGCCGCCGGCGATCGTCGGAAGCTTAGCCAGACATCTTTATATGCATTTATTTTTATTCCAATGTGTATTTAGCGAGAGTGAGAGATAGAGAGAGAATGTCGCTCGATATTATTCAATAATTTATTTTCTTAATTTTAGTGCGCATCGCTCAACGAAATTAATTTATCTGAATACACGTTATTTTCTCATATTTAAAAATAAAAAAGTTAGATTTTGAGAGAGAGAGAATCGAAGGGGGTTATTAAGTAAATTATATTAAATTTTTGATTATTTTTAATTTTAGTAGTTTTAGGGGTTTATAAGAAAATTGCGTAGTATTCATAATGCCCATCCCTTATCTGGATAGAGTGAAGAGATACTCGCTGGAGTTGCTCCCCGCTCCGCCGAAGATGATCTGCGCGTCGCTCACCGGAGCCGTGCCGGCCGTTGGCGGCGCCGCCGCCGCCCAATGCTCGGTCGCCTCTCGTTCTCCCCGATGCTCGCTGGCCAGCGCCTCCTTCGCTGCACCCAACTCTCGCATCCTCTCGAATGGCGTCGTCTGCAAGAGACCGCAGATGTTGACGCGCCTGCCGCCGGCAGCGGCGGCGGCGGCCGTGGCTGAGGCGGAAGCGGAAGAATCCCTGGGCGTACCAGTCGTGGAGGACGAAGGGAAGGAGGTTGGAGATTCCTCACACTCGTCTCATTGGTTTTTCCCCCAATTTTGATGACCGATTGAGTATCTGAATTAGGGCACCGGGTTTCCCGAATGAGATATAGATAGCGATGATCTTCTCAGTGTGTCCGTCGGGTGCTCATGTGATGTGCAGAGTCTGGAGGTGGCGGCGAAAGGCGCGGCGGGGAAGCCGAGGCTGGTGCTTAAGTTCATATGGATGGAGAAGAACATCGGCCTCGCCCTGGACCATGTCATTCCCGGCCACGGCGCCGTCCCGCTGAGCCCTTACTACTTCTGGCCCCGCAAGGACGCCTGGGAGGAGCTTAAGACCCTGCTGGAGAGCAAGCCCTGGATCTCCCAGAAGCGCATGATCATCCTGCTCAACCAGGCCACCGACATCATCAACCTCTGGCAGCAAAGTGGGGCAGGCAATTTGCAGCAGTAGCGAGGCCCATCTTCCTTCAACTATTCTTCTCTTTTTCCCCCTTTCCGTGAAGAATTACGACTTTGATATTCCCCATCAGATGCACTTTCGCTGATCCATCAGAAAAATCTCAAACTACAGCTTCTTCTTCTTATTCTTTGTAATCTCTGATTCTGCTCTCTCGCATCTTGCCCAGTGCGGCCTCCAGGTAAAACTTTCATCCTCCTTTCCCTTTACACTAGCATGAGATGCGTGTGTGTGTGTGTGTGTGTGTGTGTGTTTGATCTCCAAGAGAGCGAATCGTTTGAATGGTAATTGGTGGGTTCTATCTTCAAGATCAGATATTGATGCCACCCAAAATCACCCATTCATTGCCGGTTCCAGAAATACTTTCTTAGATCCACATCCTTGGATTCTGTCGACATTTTTTCTTCTCAGAATAAAAAAAATCCACATTTTTCTTCCCTGCTGCCCACACCCACAAGATCCATTGCTCTGCATGAAAGCCTTAATATGTTAATACTCGTTTCTAGATGTTCTTCCTTAGAGAGAAAAAACTGGCCTCCCCTTTGGGATGCTCTCGCTACGGTTTAATCATGCCTCATTGCCATACGATTATTTTTATGTAGCAAGTTTATTTCACATTAAATTGGATCGATGTTGGATATAAAATTGGAGCCAAGAACAGATTCATGCCCCGTCTTCCCCTTCATGGAACAAATTTTCTCGTGGGCACTCTCAACCAGTTGACAAAATCTTGCTATTGATACTGAAAATTCTATTGGCAGAATCTTGCCAGCGATTCTTTCCTCTGTTTGCCTGAGGTATGTTCTTGGGAAGCTCATGTTCTAAGCCCCTATCCATTAAATAAAGATGAACCCATTTAAACTCTGGTCACCAGGAGTGCCACTTTGCTATATTTTGCCAAACCTTT
Source organism: Spirodela polyrhiza (assembly GCA_024713555.1). Classification (NCBI taxonomy): domain Eukaryota; kingdom Viridiplantae; phylum Streptophyta; class Magnoliopsida; order Alismatales; family Araceae; genus Spirodela; species Spirodela polyrhiza. The sequence goes on from CM046532.1 coordinate 4,702,115, forward strand.
TGCCCAATTATTATGAATGGATTGAAATGGAAATGAGTTCTGCTCCGACTGTGTGGAAAATTTGGCAGCTGTTGTTGTTGCAGATAGTGATCGTAGATGAGGAATGACCCCTCTCCTCGTTCACAGTCAATGATGTCCAGGTGTTTGAGCGAGGTCTCAATAAGAGAAAGACCAAGTGCAAGGAAGGGTTGGGGAAGGTCGAAGGTCGCCCGGGCTCTGAGACCACTCACAAAAATGGGCTCCAATGATAGAAGAGACACCAACCAGATGATCAATATTTTGCATTGATCCCTTTTTATTGATTTTTTACTATTTTTAATACATTTCCTGAGGAAAAAAACACATGGGGCCACCCACAAATTAGATTTGTCAATTTTTTTTAAAAAAAAGGGGTTTTTTTCTGGGCATTAGGCTATTTTGAGACACATGAACTCAATCCAAATATATTAGTAAATCTATTTATACTCCGACAGAAGCTATATTTAGCTATTTTCCGGAAAGACGGGGAGAGAGAGAGAGAGAGAGAGAGAGAGAGAGAGAGAGAGAGAGAGGGCGAGAGAAGAGAGAGAAGGAGTGGGGGGGGAGGAGAGAGAGAGAGAGAGAGAGAGAGAGACAGAGACAGAGAGTAATGTCAATCCGACAAATCTACGGTTAGGGGGGACGTCTAATGGACAAGAGAGACGACCCCGAGGAAATCTGGCATGGTACATATCGCTACGCACTGCGTGCTCCGCAATTGATGGACAATCAGTTCGGCCTAATTCGAGAGGGCCATCCCCCGACAGGACTTCTGGGGCGGCGCGTCAGAAGTCAATGATAGGCGTACTATTTCATCCACAGCGATGCAGAGCGACCTCGAAACGACCAACGGAGAGAGAACGGAGAGGGAGGAGAGGGGGTGGTGAGGAGCAGCGCGGCGGAGATGGCGGCGCCGCCCAAGCTGGGATCTTTCCGGGAAACCTTCGCGCAGAGGAGCAAGGAGAGGCTGCTGCTGTCGTCGCAGAAGGGAGGCGCGGAATGGGGCTCTTTCGGGTTCAACGCCGACGACGGGGCTCACCGCGGCCTTGTCTGGAGAACGTGCCGCTGGATTGGCGGCGCTTGGAGGAGGCTGTCGGAGTTCGCGGTGAGCGCGTGGGAGTTTGGGCGAGCCGACCGCAGGAAGGTGGTGTTCGGGGCCAAGGTGGGCCTGGCGCTCACCATCATCTCCCTCCTCGTATTCATCAAAGGCCCTTTCCAAGAGCTCAACCGCTACTCCGTCTGGGCCATCCTCACCGTCGTCGTCGTCTTCGAGTTCAGCGTCGGTAAGGAGAAATTGTTCACCGTGATCACCTGCACCACCGTCTTCAGGCTTAGAACGATCCCATTCGATGTTCATCGCTATCGTGCATGTCGGCTGGTCAGCCGTTTCTGCACGAATGCGATCGAAATGATGAGTTCCTGTCTTTCGTAGGGTAGAATGGATCCGCATGATCAAGAATGAAATTTTTTCCATTTGATTAATTGGAGCACATCATCTATGCAGGTGCGACGCTCAGCAAGGGATTCAACAGGGGCCTTGGAACGCTATTCGCCGGGGGCCTAGCGCTGGGGATCGCAGAATTATCCACTTTGTTTGGCAAGGGGGAGGAGGTGATCATTGTCATCAGCATCTTCCTGGCAGGTCTGCTACGTCTAAGAACTTCTGCCCGGGAACCTTCTTCTGAATAAATAAATAAATAAATCTCTTACGCGCTGTTCTGTTCTCGTCTGCAGGTTTCTTTTCCAGCTTTCTGAAGCTCTATCCGACGATGAAGATGTATGAATATGGATTCCGAGTCTTCTTGATCACCTTCTGCTTCATACTGGTGTCGGGTTACAGAACGAGGCAATTCATTGAAACAGCAGTGAACAGATTTTTTCTCATCGTCCTCGGCGCAGCCATATCATTGGCTGTAAATGTGTGCATATACCCAATTTGGGCCGGCGAAGATCTCCACAACTTGGTTGCCAAGAACTTTGCCGGCGTGGCAAAGTCACTGGAAGGTTTGCCAGTTTTCCTATCATCATTTCGTACTTTAATATGTCCATATATTCTCCAATGTATGCCAAAATGCAAAATTAGCGATGGGGCAGTTGTCGAATTAAGAACTGAGATGAGTTCAGGTAGGTGCATTCATCTGTCAAGTTCTTAGATCCTGGATTAGTATTGGAAAACTATGGCACCCTAAGTGGGTGGATTCGGTAAAAACATGCTTGAGTGTGCGTCATATTTTGCATCAGTTGCTGATAACGAGATCCACAAAGATAACATGTTCGATAACCTCATGAGCCTACCAGTTTATGGTCGCCATGCACCAAACATTCATGTAATTATGGGGCACATGGCCATTTTAGGCGGTCTTGATGTTTCATTTTCTGCATCAACAAGCATCATCGAACATAGATAAATGTGTCAGTCAATCATCATGTTGTTAATGCATCAGGTTTGGCATTAGAGATTTGAACTTGTCTGTAATCATGGCGTTTGAAGTGTTATCTTAATTATTCTTTTTTTTTTTTTTGGTTTAGGATGTGTCAATGGGTATCTTCAATGTGTCGAATATGAGAGGGTTCCATCGAAAATCCTTACATACCAAGCCTCTGATGATCCTTTATATAGTGGGTACAGGTCGGCGGTTGAATCAACAAGTCAGGAAGATTCCTTGGTATTTTTCCGTGATCAATGCATTATACGTTGGATATTTCAGTGAGATCCACTCGGCATCCTGTTTGACTTTTATTTCCATTTTCAGTTGAGCTTTGCTATATGGGAACCACCGCATGGGCGTTATAGAATGATGAACTACCCCTGGAAAAACTACATTAAGGTCAGCGGTGCTTTGAGACATTGCGCTTTCATGGTCATGGCGTTGCACGGGTGTATCCTTGCCGAGATTCAGGTCCCATATCTTCGATCACCCTCTCCAAAATTTCGTCAGTTCTTTATTTTATAACTGATCTGCGGTCTAAGGACTGCTTTTATGATCCAATTATTTTTTCATTTTTTCTGTGGACGCAAGACTAATTTTGGTGTTGGAGAGTTATTCTGCTTGTGTAAAATTATTATTTTCTGTGCAACGATTTTAGGTTCCCACTTCTTCATAGGATCACCACGAACGATCTCTTTTATGGGGTAGCTCCCTCTAGTGATCTTATATTTTGCGACTTAAAAAAATAATTATTCTGAAACAGGTCTCAGCATATCACTGGGATATCTGGTAAGTGTCACCAGAAAAAGATTATGATGGAGTCCACATGTTTATTCCCACCTTTTTGTTTGTAAAATGTTTCTAAAGAGAACGCCAGGCATTAGAACATTTAATTTTCATGCGTTTTAGTTCTTCAAGATATCCTCAAAAACTGCACTGTGCCCATTGCATGCCATTGTTTGCATCTGGTCACCTACGATTTGATCCATTTAGTTTGCCAATAATTGCTGCTGGTGAATGATTCCCCTGAAGATCTCTCCCGGGTCTGGGGTGAACTTGCAGGCCAATTATAATCCATTTAAATTTATGCAGTCGTATTTCGGTGCCAGATGATTGGAGAATAAGAAAGAGGAATAGAAACTCATTAATGTGTTCATACCAACAGAAAAACAGATCAAATACACATAAAACTTTTCAAAAATCGTTTGAATTTTATTAACGACGATTATCTTGCATTATATTTGAACTTAGCTGTCATTTTGCCTCTGTCAAGATTCAAGAGAAAGATATTTTGATTGTATATGTTTTTATTGATGATATTATATATGTTGGATCTTCTTTGTCACTAATATCAATCCCTTCCACAGGCGCCACCAGAGAGTAGGCAGGTTTTCAGCGCCGAGCTGCAAAGGGTGGGCACCGAAGGTGCAAAAGTGCTGCGAGAGCTCGGCAACAAGGTGAAGAACACCATGAAACTGAGCCCCTTTGAGGACATCCTCTCGGAGGTCCACGAGGCTGCCGAGGAGCTACAGAAGAAGATAGACCGGCGCTCCTATCTTCTTGTGAACTCCGAGTGCTGGGAGATCGGAAGAAGGCCGGTGGACATGGCGGACGCGCTGGCCACCCTCAACACGATGGAAGAGGACGCCACGCACCTCCCCATCAAGTCCCGTAGCGAGGCCATTCTTGACCTGCGGTACGTCCAGGTCCCCAAGAGCTGGGACGTCCATGACTCCAACACCGGCTTCAGGTCCTCGTACATCGCAGAGGGCTCTCCCAGCAACATGATCCAGAAGCAGATAACGTGGCCTGTGCGGCGGTCCTTCAACGCAGACGCTGTCACTCCCAACGAGGGCGAGTCGAGGACCTACGAGAGCGCAAGCGCCCTGTCTTTGGCCACGTTTTCCTCTCTCTTGATCGAGTTCGTGGCCAGGCTGCAGAACCTGGTTGACTCGTTTGTGGAGCTCAGCGAGGTCGCCAGGTTCAGAGAGCCTGTCGGCGAGCTCGCTGTCGGCGGCCTCCCGTTGGACTGAGAATCGGCTGCCGCGGCGGGGCTTCGGCATGCATCGAAAAACGATGGATTTTTGGCGTCTCCTTTCGTCTTGTGGATCATGCGATCGGTATACTCTCGAGGACTGGGAGTGGCAGAGAAGCACGAGCTTGCTTCTGAGGGAGCAGGCTGCGTCGATCCGATGCTCTTGGTTCTTTCACATTTTACTTCCATTGATCTGGGTTTCGCCTATTTATGTATATCCTTTTTAAAAACGTCTCCTTTCCATTTTTGTAAGAAGCTCACGCGGGCCATCAGGAAGTTCCCTGAAATGGATGGAAGAACATGGTGTAGATCTTCGAGCTCTCCAGCTGCCTGCTGTAATCTTCATTTCATATCATCGTTCATTCCACCTCGGCATCCCTGCTTGCCTTGGAGTCGAAAGAGGGCGCCCAGATTCTTTCGATCCACCCACAAGTCAACGATGTATCCGCCAGCTCTCTCTCCTGGAGGGCCACTTATTTTCCCATACATTAGCTGATAAACTAAAAGTCGTCGCTTTCATCTCTCTCCTCCCTTTCCCTCTCTACACGCGGACCGGTTCAGCGCTAGAAGAGGAAGGGGAAGCCCGCCGCCCTCTGCGGCTTCCGGCAGTCGGACTGGGTCCACCCGATTCGCCGCTCCACGTTGTCGTAGACGACCAGCTGCCCTCTCAAGGAGATGTCTGCAAGAGGAAGCAAATCCAGAGCTGCCAGAGGAAGAAGACGAAGAAGAAGAGGGCCAAACGATCGGAAACCCTAGATCGATCGATCCGTACCTCCGAGGATGGTTGTGGACCCGTCGTGGACTTCGGTGCCGTTGAGGATCCCCAAGCAGACGTTGCCGAGGTCCTGGCGGGGGGAGATCAAGAGGGGGAGGTGAGGGCCTGTTCTCGAGCAGAGGGATGAATCGGGGGAGAGAATTAGGGTTTCAGAGTGGATCGACGGCGTACGTTCACTACGAGGTAACCCTCGGGGGGGATTCGAAGAACTCGCGGCATTATCCACCACTTGTTCTCGAAGTGCAGCGTCAGAGGACCGAAGAACTGCCTCACATCGTTCACCGACCTGCAAATTAACGTTCTTCTCAGTCTCTCTCTCTCTCTCTCTCTCTCTCTCTCTCTCTCTCTCTCTCTCTCTCTCTCACTCAAGCTAGCTCAAGGATGAAATCTAACCCCCACCCACATCCTTCACCAGCCCAACATTTCTAAGAAGCGCCATCGTTGACTTCCTAAACCAGCAACTTCGCCTTCTTTGAGCAGTTTAGAGTCAACGACCAATGAGTAGGTATTAAGGCAAGAATTGCTCGATCGAGAATCATACCTAATCGGAGAACCAGCTCGCCAGCAAACCGGCAGCGTCTGATCCGATTCGTCTCGTACCAGCCCCGGATAGGTGTTCTTGAGCTGCCAACATACACAGATCACAAGGCCCAATTCACACAAGGATGCAAAAAATGCGGGGAAAAAGGTCAACGCGTTGACTCCTTAAAATGCCCCACCGAAGAGAGAAGGTCGCCGTATGCCTCATTCGTGAAGTAGGTGTATGAGCTGCCGGTGTCGAAGATCACTCCACCCCGACTCTTCCTATTATTTCCCAGCGGGCTGCTCCCATAAGTCAGTCTCCCGAGCTCCACCTGATAATAGTTCCTGCAAACATCCACGAAAGTCAACTTTAGATGATCAAAGTCAACCATTAAATCATACCAGGGGATGATCATATGCCAAACATTATGCGTACGTCGGAGAGTTGGCCATGGCGACCCAGGTCATGCCCCGTCGAGGCACGAAGTCAACTCCCAAGAACAGGTGCCCGCCGCCGCCGACCTTGATGCAGTGGCCGACCACGTTGGCTATCAGGCCCTGTTTCGACAGCTGAGAGGGGAGGCTGACTTCAGCTCCGGTCAGCCCGAGGATCCCGTCGGTCTTCGCCGGGGAGGCCGAGAGCTGCCCTTGCTGGTCGTACGCGCACCTGCGGCGGATTTTCTTCCTCCCCGGTGAGTCAACGATCGATACAACCTCAAGAGCGGCGGCGGGACTTCCAAAAAAGGCAGGTACCCACCCGAAGACGAAACTCGGCCGGTGCTGGTTCCCGCTGGTCATTTCTAGCCGGAGCTCGTCCCTCGCGAGGACACCCACGGAGGAGCTGTGGTCGGCGTAGGCGATCTCGTAGTCGCACTGCCGGCGAGAATCGTACGGCGCCGCCTTCTGATTCCGCTGCAGCTCCAGGCACAGAGAGTCCCCCGCCGGAACGATCTTCTCCTTTCTCGGCTTGTACAGCGGGTTGGGTCCCTGCAGAAGAAGAAGAAGAAGAAGAAGAAGAAGAAGAAGACGAGCAGGAATCATGCAGAGGGTTGAAGAGAGGGCGCCACCTTGGCACAGCTCTGGCAGGGCGCGTCGCACTGGATCCACGTCAGGTCGCTGCCGGTGTCAACGTCGAGGAAGTACTCTCGGGGCGGATTTCCGACGCGGATGGAGGTGTAATACAGCCTGAGGCGCGTCTATGGAAGAAACATCACTGCATGATTTGGGAAAGAGCTGGATTCGACGCGTTGACTAGCTCTGAATTTCGGGCGTGGTTTGAAAAAAGATTTAGATTTCTGATGATGGGCGGATTCGGGTTTGACCCCCAATGTGGAGTTCTTCGTTTCCGGGATTTTGGGCGGAGGGCGGATGGGTGGAGAAGCCAGCGGGCAAGATGAGGGAGGAGGAAGAGGAGTGAAGCGTACCCGTCTGGGAAGATGTTGCCTCTGACGGGGAATGCGGCGGAGGAGTTGGCGGCGGCGGAGGACGCCGCCGTGCGGACCTTCCGGCGCCCGGCGGCGGAGCCCAGTTTGACCTCCTCCTGGTTCAGGAACCTCGGCCCTCCGGGCTTGGGGAAAAGGGGAAGGAGGAGGGATTCGTCCTCCCGCCGCCGGTCCCCCTCCTCGGAGCTCCGCAGGAACTCGAACGGCGCCTCGGAATAGAGGCAAGCCCACAAGGCGAAGACCACCATGGATGCCCCCAGTACGCAGACGGCGGCCCTCCTGGGCGACACCAACCGTGACGATAGAGGAGACACGGGCGCCGCTGCCGCCGCCGGTGGCGGCGCCATCACATCTATACTGCGCTGCTGCCACTCCGGATGAAGGTGGAAGTCCCCCGGGTCGTCGGGGAGGGCGAACGCTGTGATGGTCTTCCCCTTGGAAGGGTCCCCCGGAGGCGGGAGGGAGATGATCACCACCCCCGTCACCTGAGGCTCCATCTCCGCCCTCTGCAAATCGCAGAGAAGACGACCCACTGGGACGAGGAAGAGCAAGAGGAAGAGGAGGAGGAAGAGAAGCGGGAGTGGGCCGAGGTGTCCTCCCTCTTTATCTGCGCCAGATTATGCCTCTCCTTTGTACGCCGCCGCTGGCTGAAAGCGAAGGCCGGGGAGCCATTTTCCCCCGTCTTCTTGTTTATTCTGCGATTTTGTCTTCAGCCATTACCCGGCTGAGAGGTCCCCGGTGGCCTGTGGGCTGTTGACGGAGGAGGAAGGTTCCTGCTGGCCGCCGTTTCCCCCTCGCCTGTGACATCGACGACCACGGCGTCAGGCAGAAGACTCCCTCCCCTCCGCGAGGAAGAAGACGACCCATTAGCCAATCGCATGCCTCCACGTGGACAGTACATCCTACGTCACCTCGCCAGTCAGATAAACCATATTGCTATTATAATAATCATCATAGCGGTTTTTCGACGCGCTGTTATTTATGATGTGCGAGATATAAATATTGTTTTTTCCGTTGATCGGTCCGATGCGGGGGACACGTGGCAGGATAATTATCGTACGCTCTGGAGGGAGACAAGTGGCCGCGCGTGAAGGCTCCGCGGCGGAGGTAGGGACGGGGTAGATGACATGGACGTTTGCGAAACGTGCGAGAGCAGGATGCATATTATCCTGATGTACCACGTCAAAAACGCCGTTTCAAGAGGATTAGCAAAATTTTTAAATAACCCCTCTTATTTTTTCCCATGAAGAAATCAACTGCCTAAATCTGATAATAGGATATCAGCATGTACCCAGGCATTACGAGGATTTCATATTAAAAGTCAGTTAATTAGCTCTTTATTATTATAGATATATAAGAGGCAAGTAGTGATCGTGATATAAATGAAGCAAATCATGGGACATGTCAGCAACTTTCTCCAAGTCACGCGAAGCAATAAAATTGTGCTCGACCCCTCAATGAAAAAATGACACTTCATTAACCCCATTAATTTTCCAAAAATGCAAGTTTTAACGAAGTTGATAATTATCTTTGTGAATGAACAATAGTATAAATACTAGGATATTTGATCGATTAGTGACTCAAAAACCCAAATGATTTTGCAAAATAGCTAGCAGGTACATGAATAAATCTACTTATTTATGTGCTCCTGTTAAATAATATACATATATATAATTTTATTATGCACTGTTTAAGACCTATCTTGTGTGGGTCCTTTGACCAGAAAAATGTGGGTCCTTTTGTCATTTTACTTGACTTAAATTCGGGGGGGGGGGGGGGTGGAGGAGTAATATCGCAATAAAAACTAACTAGATGGTCCATGTGCACCAGCTCGCCCGGCAGTGGACCGGTCTCGAACCATATACCCGCCCGGCCCAGGGGGGAAACCACGAAGACCCAGACCCTTTGTGGCGTCATCGCAGCATCTCCCCCTTTCTCTCTCTAGTTTCTCTCTCTCTCTCTCTCTCTATCTCTCTGTCCCCAAATCGGCCGCTCCGTCTACCCCGAAGCTCGGTGGGATCTCCACGCGATCGAGCTCTGAGGCGGCGCCAGGACGAAGAGGGCTCGACCACCCCACAGGCGAAGGCGAGTCGCGGGGGGCCGGATCGGAGCCCGAGAGGTCCCATGGCGACCCCATCCCCGCAAGCGCTGGCGCAGACCAAGTCCGCCGTCAGGAAGCTTCCCGTGAAGCGCAGAACGCCCGATCCCGCCGTGCCGCGGTCCTCCGCCTCCGCCGCCGCCGTCAAGACGGAGGGCGAGGGTGACGAGTTCGAGGACGAGGAAGAGGAGGAAGAGGAGGGGGAGGAGGGGAGGGCCGCCGGTGGGGGGGCCCCGTTCAAGTTCCAGCGGATATGGTCGGAGTCGGACGAGATCCGGTTCTTGCAGGGGCTGCTGGCCTGCAACACTCAGGGGATGACCTTCCCCCGCGACCTCAATCTTTACTTTGATCGTTTCTCCGAGACGATGAGCCAGCCCTACAGCCGCTCTCAGCTCTCAGAGAAACTCCGCCGCCTCCGGAAGAAGTTCCGCTCCCACTCTGTGCGCGTCTCCCGCGGCCTCGATCCCTCGGGCCTTTCCCCTCACGATCGCGACCTCTTCCACCTCTCCACCCTCCTGTGGGACCCCGCCTTCGCCGTCTCCTCCCCCTTCGGCCCCTCCACCGGTTCCGTCCCCGGCAACAAGCGCCGCCGGCATATCCCGGTCGGAAAGGCCATGGCCGGTGCCCCTCCGAGCCCTCCCCGTCCTTCTCCTGTAGGTCCTGCTCCCTCTTCTTCTCCTCCCCTTGCCCCCCCCAGTGGGAAGCGTGCTGGAGATTCAGGAAGTGGATCAAGGGAGGATCATCAGTCGCCATTGCGCGAGGGGAAGCTCTTCGGTGATGGCCGCAGCGGGCTGGGGCAAGTGGCGGCCATGATGGCCTTGGATGTGTTTGACAGTTGCCTCAGAGATGTTCGAGCAACAATGGTCCGCCGAGGTCTGCTTCACTCCGATCAAAATCCGAGAACTGGTGTTGATCGCGATCTGTCAAAGAGGTGGCGGGAGCAGCGCGTGGCCGAGTTGGATCTGCTGGCGCGCCGCTTGCGCCTGACTCTCGAGCAAGCTGTCGAAGATTGAGTCCTCTGTGACGACAACGTCCGATCCGATCCTTCTCTGCCTTTTATCTCTGTTCTTCGCGGCGCCCTCATCTTCTTCTTTCTCTCTTGTTTTACTTAACCTGACTTTCTGTAAATCTCCCCTGCACAGATGCCTAGTGACCATGCTATGTATCTACGACTCACAGAAGCACCCTAGCTTGCACTCTTATATATGATGCCCTAGAGATCATCTCTGCCCCTTGGTCATTTATTATCTTGCCATACTAACCCGTTCTCCATCCTGATTCTGGTTTTTCTAGTGAAAAACTCAGATTTGATCTACTCTGGTTTCTCTATGAACCCATAAAACCTCATTGGTTGACTTTATCTTTTTGTTTTGTGACACCGGACAGTGGCCGTTTCTGTCGAGGTCAGGCCGATTTAGAACGGGCAGCTCAGTTCTTGAGCTGAATGAACGCCTCGGATGGGCTGGGAGCAGGACGGCCTTGCTTCTCGCTAGCAAAATTTTCCATTTTGCCAAGAACCCGCATGGTCTGAAAGCTAAGTCTTCTTTGATTAGTTATTGGGTAGATCTGACCCCTTGATGTCGTAACAGGATATACTAAAAAATGGGGAGGTGCCGGAATACGGTCAACCCTGCCAGACGGCTCTTTCATGTATTAGATGTGAGTATGCCGGAGAAGAGTCCCGGGTAGATCGGCCCGTATCTTCCACGGCTATCTGTTCTTCTCATGGAGGTCTTGATCTGGGCGTTTTGTGTGTTTGGTGGATAGAAATTTGGAATAGGGGTGAGTTAGAAGTAGAGAGGTTGGTCAATCAGTTGATTTTTTTTTTTGCTGTGATTCTTATCAACTCGAGTTAAGCGGTGAATTATCCTGAGGATTTAGGGTTTAGAGGATGAGAATTTTTCTATTCAGGTCTAACCCCTTGTCTCCTGGTGATCATCCGGAAGAACTCTTATGAATTCTTCAGAAAATGCTCGAAAGAGATAATTGTTTTGAATTATCTCTGAAGCTCACCCTTCTGGTCGGAATTAGTGTGCATTGTGCAGTATGTTCTTAAAATGTTCCATGATTTATGGCTCTGAGATGGCAGAGAATCAATCGCGTCACCAGAAATCCCTGCAAGAGCAGGACCCCCGCGTAAAATGGTGGAATCTGTTCTTGTCCCTCATGATGATCTCCACTCCGACCGCCTTGGAGACCAGCTTGGCGAAGGCATGGCAATCGCTGCAGGTCCTCAGGTTCTTCATCACCCTTATGGAAGTGGCCGCATGGCCGGCGCCGATGAGGGCGAAGGCTATGGCGATTTTCTCGCTGTGCGCCCCAAGCGCCACCTCCTTCTCCTCCGCCTCCACGTCGTGCAGCACCTCGCCGGTCGCCGGCGCGTAGCCGGCGTCCCTTGCCCGCCTCAGAAGCTCCTCCAGCTTCGCGTATATCTCGCCGGACTGCGGGTGCGACCTGTCGCCGCCGTAGAAGACCTCCACCCCACCGCCGGCCGCCTCCACCGAACAGTACGCCGCCGTCTTCCTCACCTTCCCCTTCCTCATTCTCTTCCTGAGCTTCTCGACGTCCCCCCACCGCCCCGCCGCCGCGTACATGTTCGAGAGCAGCACCTGGTAGGAGGCGCCGTCGGGGGCCAGGCTGAGCAGCCGATCGGCGGCAACCTGGCCGAGCTCCACGCGGCGGTGTACGGCGCACGCCGCCAGCAGCGCACCCCACACGCCGGCGTCGGCCTCGACAGGCATCTCTCTCACGAGCTGGTAAGCCTCCTCGACCTGCCCCGACCGCCCCAGCAGGTCCACCATGCTCGCGTAGTGCTCGAGCGTCGGGTCGGCGATGGCGGAGAAGTAGCTCCGGCCGCGGCATACCAGGCCGGCGTGGGCGCAGGCGGAGAGGACGGCGAGATGGGTGACGTGATTCGGCTCCACGCCTTCCTCCCGCATGCGGGCGGCCAAGGCGAGCGCCTCCTCACCGTCCCCGTTCATGGCGTAGCCGGCGATCATGGTGCTCCAGGAGACGACGTTCCGGTGGCGCATCTCCTCGAACTGGCGGCGCGCCACCGCCACGCTGCCGCACTTAGCGTACATGTCGAGCAGGGCGTTTTCCACCACGACTTGCCCGTCGAGCCCGTCCTCTACAATGCTCCGATGGATCTTCTTCCCCAGCTCCAGGAGGCCCAGCGAGGAGCAGGCCGAGAGGGCAGTCACCATCGTCGCAGCGTCTGGTTTCAGGCCCGTTTTGCCCATTTCTTCGAGCAGGCGGAGGGCCTTATCGGCGCGCCCGCTTTGCGCGTACGCCGCCATGAGGGCGTTCCAAGCGACCAGGTCCCTGCCGCTGCCGCTAGCCATGCGGTCGAACACGAGGTCGGCTGAGAGCCAGTCACCGGACTTAGCGTACATGGCCATGAGCTCCGTCGCGACGACCTTGTCGGGCGGCAGCGCGTGCTTGACGAGGAGCCCGTGGGCCGCCGCGCCGAGAGCGGCGTTGAGCTCCGCGCAGGAGCGGAACAGGAACGGGAAGGTGAAGCTGTCGGGGCGGACACCCTGCTGGAGCATGAGGCGGAAGACGGCGACGGCCTCGCCGGAGAGGCCATTCTTGGCGTAGCCCCTGACCAGAGAGCTCCAGAGGAAGACACGCGGCTTGTGCATTTCGTCGAACAGGCGGCGGGCGTAGGCCATCTCCCCCGCCCCCATGAGAGCAATGAGCATCCGAGTGAGGAGCCCGTTCTTGCGTGAGAACCCGGTGGTGAGCAGCAGGGCGTGGATCTGCCTCAGCTGGCTCAACCCCGAGCAGTGCCCCACCAAGGAGGCAAACGCCTCCTTGGTCCATGGCGGCGCCGCCAGGTGTTGGTAGCCGACGACGACGAGGCGGCCGAAGCCCGGGCACCGGCGAAGCTGGGCTGGTCGCAGATTGACTCCACCACCCAGAAGGCGAACGCCTCCTTGATCACCCCCTCCCCCTCCCTCTCTCTCTCTCTCTCTCTCTCTCTCTCTCTCTCTCTCGCTCTATCTCTAGCTGGTTACGCAAGGAATCTAGATTAGATGCTCCTCTTGATGGGTTGAATTTTCGCATTGAACCTATTAATGGGTCTCCGCTCTCTTCCTCGGATAATGTCAACCCTGAGAATACGAGTTCTGCGGACCATCATGGACAGCAGAGAACAAAACGCCTCTGATCTCCCTCATAACACATGAGAACCCAATTCAGACTCGGCAAGAACTCCAAGCTTTGGAAGATCAAATGACGAACTTTTAAACATTGAATCATACAGGAGCTGCCTTCCTTTATCGTGAAGCCATAATCTCTCTCTCTCTCTCTCTCTCTCTCTCTCTCTCTGTAACCGGGCGTTCTTGAGGATGAAGGAAGATTCATCGGCAGTAGAGGTCGTCGTCCTCGTCCTCCGATACCCCTAGCATGGCTAGAGTCAGATGGCCCCTCATGTCGCTCTTGACCTCGGAGTCCTGCAGGTCGGCGGGGCTGCGCCCGATGAAACAGGCGTTGCCGGAGAAGACCGACCAGTCGTCGCCGTCGCCCTCCTCCCCGTTCAGCAGCATCCTGAGGACCTGCCCGATGGTGGGCCTCGCCGATTCTTCGCTGTTCAAGCAGGCGGCCGCAGCGCCGGCGAGCCTCCCCAGCTCCACCCGGTTGAAGGAGCCGGCCTTCAGCCTCGGGTCGACCAGCTCTTCCACGGCCGCTTCACCTTGCTGCAGATGCGGCTTGGCCTGCCGGGACAGGAAAGTATCCTCGCAGAGGTAATCAAAGAAGGACACCAGAAGAGCTTGAAGACGAGAGAGCAATGGCGATGGAGACGAGACACTCACCCACAAGACCAGGTTCTCATCTCCGAGGGGTCTGCTGGCGTCGATGGGCCTCCGGCCGGTGATCAGCTCCAAGAGGACGACGCCGTAGGCGTAGATGTCGGTCTTGTCCGAGAGCTTCCCGTGCTGGAAGTACTCCGGTGCAAGGTACCTGGAGGACTTCCTCTTAGAGAGGGGAGAGAGAGAGAGAGAGAGAGAGAGAGAGAGAGAGAGAGAGAGAGGTGGTGCTCACCCGAAGGTGCCCTTGACGGTCTTGCAGAGGAATGGCAGAGAAGGTCCGTGCGTCCACGTCGCCAGCCCGAAGTCGCACAGCTGCGGCAAGAGAGAACTTCTTGAGCTTTGGAAGCAACTCGGCGGCGGCGGCAATGGCGGAGGGATGGGAGGTGGAGAAGGAGAGAGAGAGGGGAAGGAGGATCTCTACCTTGGGGGTCTTGCTGGAGGAGAGGAGGATGTTGGAGGGCTTGATGTCCCGGTGAACGACGCAGCGGTCGGTTCCCAGGTGGAGATACTCCACCGCCCTCGCCAATCCCACCGCCACCTTCCACCTCGCCCCCCACGGCAGCACCCCGCCGCCGCCGCCGCCGCCGCCGCCGCCGACCCACCTACTCGGGCGTCGCCGCCGGAGCTTCCGCCCCTTCCCCTCGCCGCCCCCATCGTCCTCTGCCCCGATCGCGTCAACCACGGCGTCAATGTCGGCCCTGGTTTTAGAGAGAGAGAGAGGAAAGAGAGGGAAAGAGAGAGGGAGAACCAGGGTGGAGGTGGTGGTCGAGGCTTCCACCGGAGACGAACTTGTAGACGAGGAAGAGGCCCTGGGGATCGACACAGAAGCCCAGAAGCGGCGCCACGTTCGGGTGGCGGAGCCCGCTGGCGATCATCAGCTCCCTGTAGAAGGACTTGACGCACTCCTTCTCCTCCCCCTGCAACCTCTTCACGGCCACCACAGAAGCTCTCCGCCGCCCTCCTCCGAGGCCCACCCTCCCCCTGTAGACCCTGCTCAGCGCCCCCCTCCCGAGCAGCCTCCCTGTGAGCAAAGCAAGCAGGAACACCAACTGGGTCAGCAACCAGAAAGGGCTTCCGTCTCCGGCGTAGGATCTCCCCGGACTCACCGGGGTGGAAGTCAACGGTGGCGGAGCAGATCTCCTGGTAGCTGAACCGGATCAGAGTTCCAGCCACCGGGGAGATGCTCCGCTCGAGGGACTCGATCCGTCGCCACCGGATGAGGAGAGCGTGTTCGTGGGCGGCGGAGGCCGGCGCTGCCGCCGGCTGCTCGTCCTCCGAGACCATCAGCACGACGGGCTCCACCTCCAGTTGGGAATCGACGAAGCTGTAGCGGAACGATGAGTGCGCCGTGTGGGGCTCCGCCGCCAGCGCTGCCGGCGCCGAGGACGACGACAGCGCCGCTCCTTCCCCGAGCAGCCACGACCTGTTGCCGGAGCCACCGGCGGGCTTCTCCTCGCCAGCGAGCGCTGTTCTTCTCCTTCCGATCGCCATGTTGAGGCTCAGGCTCCTCCGAGTCTCCAAGAAGACGAGATTCAGAGCCCTCATTCTCGACACCACTCTCGTGAACACGGCGGCGGCGCTCCTCCTCCCCGCCTTCCTCCAAGAGAACACCTCCCCACGGCGGCCGGAACCTCCCCCCGGCGCCGCCGAACCCACGGAGCCCCTCCTCTCTCCACCTCCACCTCCTCCTCCTTCTCCATTGCTCCCTTCACTCACATACTCCCCTTCCTCCACCTCTTCGGAGGCAATGCCGGTCTTCCGGAAGCAGCCCATCCTACCCATTCGCCCCCTCCGTCGAGCTCGAGCGAAAAATCTACAGGACTAGCCGCCGCCTCCACCTGCAACTCTTCCCCAGTTCCCCCGGCGGCGCACCCGTTCCCCCCTTTGCTTACATACCAAGGAAAGAAAGGAAGACAACCCACTTTACTCTCTCTCTTTCTCCCTCCCTCCCCGCCGCAGTATTCTATTCAGGCCCGCCTCCTCCGCTTAACCTCCCCGCCGGCGACCGGACACCGGGGACCTCTGCAACAGCGGGAGACACGGCCTCACATGCACCGCAGTGCCGGCGAAGGGCACCCGGCCAGGGCGAGCTCAGCGCCGTCGCCGACGTTCCTGCCGGAAAACCCTCCGAGCTTTTGACTCAAACTACGAGAAATCGCTCGTTCCTCGGAGATTCCTCTTGACTCCCGGAGCTCCGCCGTCGTGGGGGCTGGCCGGCGGCGCCCCGTGGACGAAGACGACTTCCTTCCTTCCTTCCGGACATTACTATAT
Organism: Spirodela polyrhiza; assembly: GCA_024713555.1. Lineage (NCBI taxonomy): Eukaryota > Viridiplantae > Streptophyta > Magnoliopsida > Alismatales > Araceae > Spirodela > Spirodela polyrhiza. The sequence continues at coordinate 4,718,519 of CM046532.1, forward strand.
ATTAAATCATACATTAAAATATTTTAATTATTGCCTAATAATAATACTCACTTAATTCCTAAATATTCAAATATTATTAAACCTCATGTAAATTAATACGCTTTACCAGCCGCCACCGACACCAGGCCACTGCGCTGACCCGAACCACGCTAATCATCACCTTCCGGTGGCCATTCCGGGGCTCACCGCGCCCTCGGCAATGGGCCTTGTGGACGGACCTGCCTGGCGGTGAAGACATCGAGGTGACCGCCGAGCAGAGACTTGCATCCCATCACCGGCCTCCTTTCCTTCGTCATCCGTGTGAGTGGGGTTCGGTAACGTGGCGGAGGATCCGAGGAACTATTCATTAGTGGAGGGTTTAAAAAGGTGTAGCTCCAGAGTAACGTGGGTCATTTACTAATAACTTTTTTAAGCTACCGAGAAATATGGACTCACTGAGACTTAGAGAGAGAAAGACAGGGATAGAGAGAGACAGAGAGAGACAGAGTGACGTTAATTTTACTCCTACCATGGTATGGCATTTATAAGTATTTAATAATAAAGCATTTTTAGTAATCATAAAAATAGGAAATATTTGTCCACGTTGGCACTTATTAGGCGTAGAAGTAGTCCATTACTTTTGGGAGTTGTCCCATAGTCTCGTCTTTATTGTTTGTGGCCAATGAATAATAAATATTTAAAAGACTTCAGTGCACGTCTCCATCTGTCTCCAATTCCCACGACTAATTTCACACCCACTCACAACTACCTTTTTTCTGCGTTTATTATTTTATAGCATTTTACTGTATGGCTGTTCTTGAGACATTTTGTTCTTCGGAGGTTTTTTTTGCTATTATATTCCCTAAAAGTTGGACATTTTACCATCAGATGTCGTAATACTTTCTAACCGATAAATACTAATTGAATATTATATTATTTGTTCTTACGCCATTTATTAGATAGTCGTCTAGCACCGCGATATGTGTCGATGGGAAAAATATGTGCATATATATATATATATTTTATTTGGTCTCACATCATTTATTTATAGAGTTTGCCTACCTTCGTTGTAGGGCCTGGGAGCTGCCAAGCTGGGGCCCGCACTCCACATGTTCACCATGTCGATGCGGCGATTGTAGTGGGATCGGCGTTTGGGCGGGAGAACCGAGTTCTTCTTTCGGTTCGGGCTGATGACTGATGGATGGAGATCGCCTCCGCCGAGGCGCCATAGCTAGCCAGCAGAGCGGACATCTGATCTGGATATGATCGGATCTCTCATTCCACGGAGGGGACTCTCAGCATCCCGGCGACGGTGGCGGCGATTTGACGGTGAGGGTGGAGGAGGTAGAGCGGGATGCTTCTTCAGGCAGTCCGACGCCAATGACGACGGCTGGTCGGTTCTGTGTGGCTCCGACCTTACTGGCATCGTCTGCGGCAAGATCTGTGTGGCTCCGATGTCGAGGAGGGGAGGCAGGAATGCGCAGCTGCGGAACGCGTTCCTGATGTACGCTCTGGACGGACATGGCCTGATCTTGTCCGAGTTGTCATCCATTAGGTACTGAAGCGGCAAGTCCTCCCTGCGCGGCTGCTCCCGGATGATCCGCTCCGTCAACGGCGACGGGAAGGTCGATCTCCTGGAGCGCGACGCGTTTTCAGGCAGTCCGACGCTAACGATTGGATCTGTGCGGCTCCGACATTGCTGGCATTGCCTCCGTCCTCTCCCGATACCGGCGGCGCCGTCTCCGTCGGGGAGGGAAAACGGGAAGGCGGAACTGAGGAGGGCGTTCCGGATGTACGATCTGGACGTAGACGGCCTGGTCTCGTCCGTCCGAGGAGTTGTGTTACACGGGGCCGACCCCAGGGACAGGACAGCACCGAGCAGCACGACACGTGGTAAGAATGTGTGAAAGGGCGGAACACAGGCATGGCGACTGAGACGGGTGAATGAAAACGATGCCACGACATCTCGATGAGGCGACGGAGATGACAGTGTTACCTTAATAGAGGATGATACGGCTGATGTGGACGTTTACTCTCACACTATTTGTAAGTTGGAACGACAGGAGACGAGGGCTTACTTAACAGGACCCACGCCTCCGTTATGAGACACATTTGGTTTTGAATCTTCTTATTTCACATCTAATATAGAGTTGGGATCATGATGATTTGTGACAAAGTCTGCAAGGATCCAAACAGAGTCGCTCGTAGCCTTTGTAATAGTGATATCAGAGCCGAAAACTAAGGTCAGTATGCCCACCACCGGCCCAAATTTTTTTTCCGAACATCTGCTACGACCCAAATGGAGGCCGATGGGGGACGTCCAAGAGCTGGTGGCACGTAAGGACAACGAATCGTCTGGCTCACCGAACAACTCGAGTCATTGACACGACTCGTGGACTCGCTCTCCAACCAACTTCAAGTAGAGACCAGCGAACTCCGTCATGACGTAGAAGCCCAGTAGCGAATGGAATCCGCCGACACCGAGATCCCCGGCTGGAAGCTGGATGAGGAGATAACGATACTCTATACATAGACTGGAGAGATGGCCACATCCTTTGTGGCCCAACGTGAAGAACACGACACCAGGTTCCAAGGGCTGCAGGATCAACTCGACAGACTATAAGTGCACCTCGAGAGCTTGGCCAAAATCAACGGACTTTGGTACTGCCACACCTAGGCACATGAAAGCCCCCGCCCAGCCCTATGTGGGGGAGCACAACACAATGGTGATTGAAAATTTTTGTGGGACCTGCAGCGCTACGTGATGCCAACACCATATTAGAGACCGATAAGGTCTTCTTGGCCAGCCTCTACCTAGCTGGACATGCCAAGACTTGGTGGCACCTCCGCGTTGAAGACACCTCCCACGTACCGATCTCAAGTTAGGCCGCTTGGGCCCAAGAACTATGAGCATAGTTCCATCCCACCAACTCCGGACAGGTGACACGGTCAGCCATGCGGCAACTCAAGCATAACAGATCCATTCGAGAATACGTGGAGAAATTCTCGATGCTGGTGCTCGAAGTCCCACAAATGAACGAGGACAAGCTCCACTACTTTACGGAAGGACTCCAACTATGGGCCCAAAATGAATTGTGGCAATAGAATGTCTAGGACCTTTGGGTGGCCTTGGCCATCGCCGATGGCCTTGTGGATGGACCTTGGAATCCAACCGAGGCACATGAGGAGAAGTCGACTGGGGGCCAGACTAAGGACAACATGCACACCCGTGAGAGTCCCAGTTAGGGCAGAGGGGACAATGGGGGCTGCCCCCCGATAGCGGCACCGCATCAATTCAAGGGACCAGGTGGATGGGCTGCCATGTGTGCGGTGACACCCACCGAAGGGCTGATTGCCCCAATCGGGCCGACAGACGGATGGCGCGGGCTTGACTCAATGCAGTTGTGACCTAGGAGACGACTTTCTTGCTCATCGAAGAGGTACCTCACCACGCCACCGCCTCATCGCTCAATACCCTACAGACCAAGGAGACGTCGGCTGGACCGCGACAGCTCTTGTTCGTAGACTATGAGCTCAATGGCCTCCTAGTCTGCACGCTGGTTGACTCGGGGGTGACGCATAGCTTCTTGGCAGTCTGAGAAGCATAGCGGTTGAACCTCCAACTATCTCTGGCCACCAACCGTGTGAAAATGGTCAACACCGTGACGACGACCACAGTGGGCATTGCCAAGGGCGTCTCCACCCGAGTGGGACAATGGCGTGATCAGCTGTATTTCCTTGTCATTCCCATGGATGATTTTGGGGCAATTTTGGGGGGCCTACTTCGCCCTTAAAGCAAAGGTAAGCATTTTTCTCCACTACCACAGACTCCTCGTTTGTAGGGGAAACCAGCCATGTTTTGTACAGGGCTCACCATAGGAGACACCCTGACCCTAGCTGATCTTGGCCCACCAACTCCAGCAGGAGCACGACCCCACAACGGCCACCTATCTCGTCATAGTGCAGGAGGAGAGGGAAGTGAACTCGCATCTTCATCACCCACAGGTATCTCCCCTCCTCTAGGATTTCAACTTCCTCATGTCAAAACAATTGCCCACAACTTTACCATTGTGGCGGGAGATCGAACACATGATCGAACTCCTATCGAAGGAGAAACCACTAGCTCGAGCCCCTTACAAGATGAGCCCGGCGCAATTGACGGCACTCAAGCAACAACTTGAAGATTTGCTATGAGCAGGCCACATCTGTCCATCGCACCCCCCGTTTGGAGCACCAATACTCTTACAACACAAAAAAGATGGATCACTCTGCATGTGTGTTGATTATAGGGTGCTCAACAAGATCATAGGGAAGAACAAGTACCCCATGCCTAACGCTACCAAGCTATTTGACCGCCTTGGGGGCACGCGGATCTTCTCAAGCTGGATCTCAAGAGCGGCTACCATCAAGTGCGGATCAAGGCTGGTGACGAGCTGAAGACGGCGTGTGTCACCCGCTACAGCTCATACAAATTCATTGTCATGCCGTTCAGGCTGATCAATGCACCCACCATGTTCTGCACTCTTATGAACCACCATTTCCACCCTTTTTTGGACAAATTTGTCGTGGTATACCTCGACGACATTTTGATTTATAGCAAGACGATGGCCGAACACCTGGCACACCTACGGACAATTTTCAACGTGCTATGCGACCATCAACTCTACCTCAATCCTTTCAAGTGTGTGTTCAGCCTCGAGGAAGTTAGTTTTTAGGCCACATCGTGGGCCATGGCCAGGTCAAGACGGACCACTCCAAAGTGGCCGCGATTGACCGGTGGCCGCCACCCACTAGCGTCCCCGAATTGTGCTTGTTCCTCGGCCTCGCCAACTACTATAGGAAGTTTATCCATGATTTTTTGTGCATCGCCGCCCCACTAACGGATCTCCTCTAGAAGGACAGGAGGTGGGACTAGAGTGCCACATGTCAACAGGCTTTTGACTAGGTGCGACTCCGCGTCTCTTCTGAACCTATTCTCTGCCTCCCGACTTCTCCCTCCCCTTCGAGGTGCATACGGTTGCAAATTGGACTATGTCATCCGAGGAGTTCTCATGCAAGCAAGTCACGCGGTCGCCTTCGAGGGACAGAAGCTCAGCGACACCGAGCAACGCTACTCGGTGCATGAAAAGGAAATGACCGTGGTGGTCCACTACCTGCGGACTTGGCGGCATTATCTCCTCGGGTCCCACTTCACGGTCTTCACCAACAACGTGGCGACTAGCTGCTTCGACACCCAGAAGACTTCATCGCGGAGTTCGAACTTCACCCTACAGTACAAACTGGGACACGCGAATGCGGTGGCGGATGCCCTCAACCACCAAGGTGCATCCGCCAACCTTGTTGTTACTTTGATTGCCACATGGGACATCATCGATGTTGTCAGGTCAGCCTACTTCACTGATCCCGCAACCCAGCAACTCTTACAACAAATTGAGGCCGGCAAAACCCGCCGCTTTTGGCTTGAGGACGGCGTAATCTACACAAAGGGCCGCCGCCCATATGTCTCCGCTAGGGGACAACTCCGATGCCAACTCCTTCGCGAAGTTCACGACACTCCTTATGCTAGGCACCCGGGGCAACAACACACACTCGCCCTCATCGCCAACAGTTACTATTGGCCGAGCATGGAGCGGGATGTCAAGACATATGTTCAGACCTGCATGATGTGTCAACAGGACAAAGTGAAGTGACGATCCTCACCAGGTACACTCGAGCCCCTCCCTCCCCCCGAAGAGTCATGAGACTCTATTTTGATGGACTTCATCACCGAGTTGCCCAAGGTCGACGGTCACGATGCCATCCTTGTGATTATTGACCACTTCTCGAAGTATATCATGTTCTTCCTAACACAGATGGACTGCAAAGCAGAGGGGATCGTGGAACTGTTCCTACAACAGGTCGTCAAATTGTGGGGGATCCTACGAAGCATCATTTCTGACCATGACTCTCACTTCACCGAATGATTATGGACTTCATTCTTCACCCTGCTTAGTACACAACTCAACTTCTCCACCGCCTTCCACCCTCAAACTGACGGCTAGACCGAGTGGGTCAACGGAATGCTTGAGTAGTACCTTCGTCATTACGTCTCTGCCAAGCAGAATAATTGGGAAAGTCTTCTCGACCTTGCCCAGTTCACCCACAACTCTCATTGTATTTCGCCACGGGCCACTCGTAGTTCAAATTGGTCATCGGCTGACAACCTCTGTCACCTTTGGAAGTGACAAAATAGCATGGGTGGGGAGGTGCGAGAAGCTCTCGATCGAGCGACACGACGGATGAAAAAATATGCCGACCGGCACCGGCAAAAAGTCGACTACCAGGTGGGTGACTTGGGTCTTTCTCCACCTCCTCCCTAACCACAAGCACCTCCAACGGCTGCAGCATCACATTAGGCTGGTCTCGCGATACGACAGCATGTTTCGGATCGTGGAATAGATCAGCCATCTCGCCTAATGCCTGCACCTCCCGCTGTGCCTGCTCGTGCACCTAATGTTTTACATATCCCTCCTCAAGCCTTACCACACGGACGACGACGACCCAACTCGACATCAACCCCACCGACCACCACCAACGGTTCAAGCCCACTTCTCCGACTAGGCCAAAGACATACTCACCCACTGCACTGTCAATGGGGGAGGGCGTCACAACGCCCACCGCATCACGACCTATCTGGTGAAGTGGGTTGGCAAGCCCATCACTTAGGCCACTTGGGAAAAGGAGGTCGACCTCTGGCAGTTCGAGTCCCTACTCCAAGCTTACCATAGTCGGCCAGCCCTGCCGTGGACGGCGGATGCTTCGGGTAGGGGAGGATGTTACATGGGGCCCGACCATAGGTCGGACCCCAAGGACAGCATAGCACCAAATAGTATGACACGTGGTAGGAATGCGCAAAGGGACAGAACACAAGCGTGGCGACTGAGACGGGTGGATGGAAACGGCATCATGACACCTCAACGAGGTGACGGAGACGACGACGTTACCTTAACGGAGGATAAGACGGCTGACATAGATGTTTAGTCCACACCATTTGTAAGTTAGAATGATGGGAGGAGGGGGGCCTACTTAACAGGACTCACACCTCCGCTATGAGACACCTTTGGTTTTGAATCCTCTTGTTTCTCATCCACAAATGTTCTTGTAAGATTTGAAATAAAATTACATTTGATATTATTAAATTGAATCTTATGATGATATTGAATGTGATATAATTGACATTGATTTTTGTCATATGCTGTTAGGAGGACCTTGGCAGTCTCATTTAAATATAACATACAACTACATGAAGAATCAATATGTAGTTTACCCAGGTGGATAGAAATTAGTATTTCGATCTCTTAAAAGTTTTTTAGATTCCAAGAAAGGTGGAGAAAATCAAGTTGCAATAGATGAAAAGAAACATATTATTATGTACATTGCCATTTATCTAAGGTCAGTATTTTCTCATGAGTTGACATTTCAATATATTGACTTTCTTGAGAATTAGATAAATACAAATTTATAGTATTTAGACATGAGGCATGATGAACAATTATCTACAGGAGATTTATCTCGAGAAAATCACAAGAATGAGGTCATTTATTACTATCTAAGTTCAATCCATGTTTTTGGCTATCACATTTATGCAAATGTCAAAGAAAAACAATATCAACAGTCAAGTAAAATTTGGACAAAATGTTTCATTATTTTTGAAGACATGAGATTGACCTTTGTTAGACCAAATTACAAAAGTTTGACACAAAGTCTCTATATGTCTTTTATTTATTTAGTTCAACTTTAGATACATATATGGGTCAAAAAAATGAACTCGTGGACGAGTTTTCTTCAAGTAGTAGAGATTGATACAACTCAAGAAATCATGTCAAATAAAGACATTAAAATCTTTGATCAAGGTGGAGAAAACTACAAGATATCAAGGAAGCTAAAGAAATATTAAGTTCAATGTCCAAGTTTCTTTAAGTTATCAATTTGACATATTTCAAATGTGTCAAAATTTTATGTTTATTATCCAACAAATAACTCGAGGATGAATTCTTTTGAAGAAGGGGAGACTGATGTAGCTCAATTTTAACCAAATTCAAGTGATCTTGAAGAACATGAGGTGTGAAGACTGATTTCGTCTAATAATAGATTTAGCACATGTTGAATGTGTTCAAATCTATTATTCATTATTTTGTTTCACATTTTTGTTATTTTAATAAATTTTATTAGTTAAGGACGTTTGTAACAAACTTCCTTAACTTTAGGGCCATTTTTAACTTCTTCTAGAATTGTAGTTAGTTAAGTACATTCTTAACTAAACCTCTTGAATTCTAAGTTTATTTAACAGATTTTGTATTTTGTAGGATCTTTAGAGATCCGAATCTTATGCATGTTAGTTATCTTCTTGGCCTATATAAAAGTCTCTTATGTAGCCCTAGAGGTATGCCATATTTTTATGAATAGAATTAGAAGTTATTTTCTTTTTAGAAAGTTATCTTTTCTGTTAATGGATTTCAGCCTCCCTGTTGAATTAGGGAACCACTTTTGATTTTGTGGATTCAAGATCAATGTCTTGTGGACTCAAGGGTCAAAGTTCAACCATTTTGTGGACTTAGGGTGAAGGATCTTCACAAAAATTACATTTTTGTGGATTCAAGAACGAGATTTTACTTATCTCAAATCAAGCTGCATTAAATCCTACAGATCTTCAGCTAGTCAAATTATCTGTTGCGTTAGGTAGAGTCGGGATCACAACGATCCGCGACAAAGTCCGACAAGGATCTGAGCAGAGCCACTCGTAGCCTTTGTAACAAGTTGTCATCCACCAGGTGCTGAAGCTCGCCTCCCTATGCGGCTGCCCCTAGATGATCCGCCTTGTCTACGGCCGCACAAATGTGGACCTACTGGAATTCAAGGCAATGATTACTTTATAGTATGAATGCATCACGATTTATAGGAACGCAAAATCGTAAATAAACCAGCAGCTGGCCCACTAACTGGTACAGGGAGTCCACAGACCCATTTGGCCCATTTTTCTCAGGCGGGCCCAATTAGCCCAATTAGTTTCGGCGTGCCGACATAATTGTGCACGTGCATAATTCTTTGTGTGCGTGGGAGAGGAAAAAGCGAACCCCCCCCCCCGCCGATCGACCGCCACCCGAGATCGCACTGCAACCGTCCGATAATTTGATCTCTCAACCATCAGATCGTAGCCGTCCAAATGGCGGCTCCAAGGCGGTACGGAACGGCAGCACGGGTCGGGTGAGACCCGATAACGATATTCATTCATAACGGAAGAAGCGTCCGCCGCCGACCAGAGAGAGAGAGAGAGAGAGAGAGAGAGAGAGGGAGGGAGATAGAGAGAGAAGAAGAGGGGTTGCTGGAGGTTTGGAGATCAGAGAGAAAGAGGGAAATTTAGGAATAAGGCAGCGTCTTTGTGTACCTATTTTTTTGAAAAATACGATTCGGACGTTGGCGGCCGTCCCGCCATGGCAGGGCAGCTGAGGAGCTCTCCTGCCGCTGTGGCCGGCCCGCCTCCGCCTGCTCTGGACGATGGAGCCGGGGGAGGCGGCGGCGAGGAGGGCTGGGATGGGGACGCAGTGGAGAAGGCGAGGGCGCTGATCTGCGCCCTCAACCTCGTCTCCAGGAACCTCCCCCTTCCTCCGGAGCTTTTCAGCGCGGTCTCGTCCATCCACAGCCGGGACGAGGGTGCCGAGGACGCCGGGGACGAGGACATCGTGAGTGCTTGCTCTCTCTCCCCAATTTTGTTGTCTTTCTTTCTTTTCCCAGTCGAACTCTGTTTGCTCACTGAAATGTTCCTGCTTTTGTTTTCTTTTACTTGCTTACTTTCGTGTATCCTAACCCCCTATCGATACGGATTCATTTGATCTGGTAATTTTTTTACCTCACATTCTTGCGTCTTAATATTCAATTCGGAGGCGAGGGGCAATACATTTCGATTTCGTTGTCCCATTGAGATTGTAACCCTATTTTCGTCCGTGCTCATGTTTTGAGCCATATGGAAAAACGGAATCCGCATCATGTGGGTGTTTGGTACTTAAATTTCAAGGTCCGTTGAGATTTTTCATCTTGTTTTCACGTGCGTGCATGTTTACATCAGATTGGATTTGCGGGTTTCCTCCATTTGGGTAAAATTTTGTTCGAGGAGGAACAAAGATGCCCACAGTTTTGGTGATGGGGCTTATTTATGATAATATTTTATTTTTCAAGTTTTTATCTGCATTGAAATTGCCATATTCCTTGTTTTGCAGAGACATGAAGCTTCAGTAAAGGGACATTTAATTATGGAACTTGAAGATGCATTGATAATGCAGAGACCCGATTGCATGACTGCTTTGTCTTTGAGAGAGTTGAAGGAAACCCGCCTTCAAAGTCATATTCAACACCGTTTAAAGCAGCTTGAAGGTTTTTAATATTTTTTCATTAATAAATTAACGTTATTTGCAGGTGTGATAGTTTGTTTTCACTCATACAATCATCTTGTTGGTAGATTCTTTGATAAGAGTTATAATGACGCTCAATTTTTTATGTCAGTTCTGGAGCTCTAAACATACCGCATACAATACCCATTTTTTTTCTTTTACATGGGGACTGTTCTGAGATCATCTTGTTGAAAGCCATACAGTAACGCAAACCCTAGGAGGATATACGGTAGAAAAAAATCGCTGCATCTTATTCACATCATAGATGAATATCAGTTATATACAAGTACATGGGACACAAAATATGGAAACTACCTGACAAGGTAGTAAACCGACCAACTTAGAACCGAACTCCTAAATATACTTTCTTTCCCACTGATCCCGAGTTTACACGTGTATCTACTTTTTCGTGAGATTTATTGAATGTAAGATAATACCCACATTTTAAAAATAGAAAAAAATCCTCTTAATTTATGATCTTAGTTGGTTGAAAATATATTGGTGCTATTCTGACAGATCACCCTGACGATTGCAGAATTAAATAAGATATCCAGTTTGATTGGATTAAATGGTGTCTTTTCTGTTCTATTTAATTCAGTCCAGTGTGGAAAACTGATTGCAATCTGTACTCGTCCTGTGGAATTTTAAGAACTGCCATTCAGTCGTCCGAATCAGTGGTCAAAGAGTGTATGTGTTGGGGCTTGTGGTTTATGCAATAAAGAATTTTCAAAAGGATGTTATCTATTCATGTTGTCGGGGTTGAACAATTATGCCGTAGTTTATTTTTTTGCCCCATTTACTTGTTCCCAACTGAGAGACATCCAAACAGTATTATTGTTATATATATTTTTGCATGTTGACCATTTAAGCAAGCAATTATTGTCTTACAAGTTATAATCTCGACGATGTCATGCAATTATTTTCCTTAATAATCTTCTCTCATGGATGCTTATATGAATCATGGCTTGATACCTAATAATTATTGCTGTCCTATCCATCTGTGGCGTTTTATTTGGTGACAGTTTTTCTCATGATGTGATTGATATTGTTGGTTAAACAAGGCGCTTAAGCGACTGTAATAACGAAGATCTTGCATAATGCTGGTTCCTCCTATTAAAAGTTTTTTTTTCTTCACCTTGCATATAGGTTCTGTCACTCGCATGCATAGTATTTCCATTTTATCGTCATACTCACATTCCTAAGGTTACGCAGGGTTACCTTCAAATTGGGGTGAAGACCTGCAGATGAAGTGTCTACTGGAGCTTTATGGACTCAAGGTAATTTTGTTGACAACTTCACTTATTATATATTGCCCACTGTTGTTTTTTCTAAAAAGTAGGGTCTGTGTTTTTTAGTGACGGTATTCAGATCTCATCCGTACAGTTACCCTCTTGGTGTGTTTGATAGATTGAAGACATCTTTAGTCTTCTAAGAAAGCCTGCATATTATTTTTATAGTTTCATATTGTGTCGTCATAAGGAGAATAACAGTTGTGGGATTGTTATTTGCCTCAGAGAGGGATGAGCTTTTGCACATGACCCCATGGTGAAAGGCGTATTAATGCCCTGCCTTGACGTACTATAAACTTGTAAATTAATTTTATTTCTGAAACAAAAATGTCGTTGATAGCTTCTTGGTGCTTTCTTAATGGAATCAGGTAGGTTGCTGATTGGGAGAAAAATGTACTGACTAATAATAAGAATGGTCAGGTCTCTTCCATCCTGTTTGGAGCTGGTTTATCTTCTGGAAAGGTTATCTTTGGGCTTTTGCTCTCGCAAAAGGTAGGAAACTAATCTAGATTAGGAGGGATGATCCCTGTGGGTTAGGTCTCCTTGGGCTGGTTGTTTTTTTTTTCTGATGTGAGCTGATGGGGTTTGTGTGGGCCTCTGGCCTACTACCCAATACCGAAAAAGGGAGGGAATCAGGTATGCAATGTGTAAAAGAAGCGCTCTAGATGTGGATGATCTAAGACTTGGGAGCCAAAATTACAACGCAATAAAATAATGTCTCGAACCATCAACCTACGTTGTTCAGAAATCAATAATCAGAGGAGGATCCTTTCGAAAAAAAAATAATCAGAGGAGAATGTGAATCTTCATAGTTGAGGTGTTTGGACAAAAACATAATTAATTTTTTCTATGTTGACTGGGTCAATCGATTCACAATTTAAAAGGTGGAAGTCTTTCAGTTTCATGTTTGGAATCCAATGAGGCAAGTAGGAGTTAGATTAGTAATCAAATAACGATTGGGTTTGTGTATTGGACCAAAATAAACACCTGAAGCATGATCATACGAACTGAGTTACGTTCACATAAGGTATTAATGTTTCCAGGATACCCACTTCCACATCTCATTCATCATCTATCTGCTCAGATTCTTCTAAGGTAGCACCAAATACTGAATCCCGTCACATTGTCACTCTTTGGGTTATTTATTCATGACCACATTTATTATACAGTTGGTACCTCCAGTTTCTACTCCTTACCGAGGTTCGTGTCTGATAACTCGACGAATGAACATTGTTGATAGCTCGTTATTTATATTTTCTAGAAAAGGTGTCATTAAATCCACTTATTTCGATTATTTTTTCATGGTCTAAATCCTTTCATCAACGTGCTACCAGTGAATACAAATTAAGTTCGAAATTTTTTAACTTTTTTCTCTGTCACTATTATATTTTTTCAAGACATGAGGAGAAGACTAGCAGTTGTAAATGGCTGTGAAGTAGAGGTCGTCTATGACCTTGAGTATTGTATGTCTTTAATCCTGTATTTTACTTGACATGAAGATACTTGAGTAGTTGAAAATGACTGAATTGATGATGTCTGTCGTCATCATTCTAGAAGAAATGTAATTTCCTAATCCTGTGATAAAACTGCCTTCTTTATTATAATTGTATTATCCGAGAATTTCATTTGTTGAATTTAGAACTTTTCTGTGTTCTCTGGCAAGTTGACAAACTTATCGCTAAAGATAATCAAACTTAACCTTCACGGGATAAAGAATGAAGCTCTCGGAACTAAAAGACAAGTGTCCTAGAGAAAATATGCTGATTAACGCCACTGCATAAAGAATTGACTGATTCTTTTCAGATCAATTAGAATAATATGTATATATTTATTCATTTTTTGGGTGGGATGGATTCTGTTCCCTAATCCTTTCTTTAGTTACAACTGCTGCTGCTGCTGCTGCTGCTACTGCCTTAAAACTGCCACCGTTATCTAGGACCTGGCAGTGGTCTGAAAGTATCAGACTAGTTTTGCGGCAGGAAAAACCTAACAGAGAGAAGAGAGGAACCATCAGTCCTCTCAGACTACGTTTACGTCATGCTTGACTGATCGAGGATTAGAACCCTATTCCATCGACCATGGCTAGGTGTGCGCCTAGAATTACATCTGTATAAAGGCCATTATAATGAATATTTTTAAGGTCATTTCTTATCAAACTGAGAAATTCTCGAATCAGCATTAGTGCCTTTTGCCCTGTATAATGCTACTCTCTTCTATTCTTCTTTGTTCAAGTTCCCCGTTGTGTAAACGAGCATGTCTTGATTGGTTCAAACCTATATACATTTTGTTTTCGGTCCTTGCTGCTGACATCTGAGTTTGCAGAAGACACTAATCTTTTCTTATTTTACGCAGCTGGCAGAATTGCAAAAGAAAGTGCGATCTGACGTGTCTTCCGAACATTGGTTATTTGAGAAGTGTAGAAATCCTGAAAGCCAGTTATTTGACTGGGGGATGATGAGATTGAGGCATCCCTTTATCTTGTATGGCGTTGGAGATTCATTTGCCATGGAAGCAGATGATCGTCAGCGGAAGAAGCGCGATGCAGAGGTACTTTCGAGAGTAAAGCATATTTCTGACACTGTTTGCGTTCAGAGTCTATTCGCATTAGTTTGTGACAGCATTTCTCTAATTAAAAATTACTTTTTTGTGGTTCTGTTTTTGCTGCAGCGATTGTCGAGATTTGAGGAAGAAGAGAAAAACCTTATTGAGACCAGAAAAAGGAAATTCTTCGCGGAAATTCTTAATGCTGCTCGTGAATTTCAGTTGCAAGTTCAAGCTATTCAAAAGCGAAGGAAACAGAAGAATGATGGAGTACAGGTTTGGTTTTCTGGTTCCGTCTTGCTACTCAGTATTCTAACATTTTTTGCAGTTGTTTTAATTACAACGAAAGGTGTCACATGGACGTGACGTAATATCACCTCCTAACTTATGATAGCTTCAGAATAGTAATGGTCACTCTAAGTAGTAATTTGATTCATTTTTGAATTTATCATAACTTAGACAGGTAATTTCCGTATTGTTTGTTTCAGAGTTGATGTGCTACTTTGCTAGCTGCAATCTTTGAAAACAGCTTGTTGGGATGAATTCAAATTTGTTAACTTGTATATTTACTGGAAATCACTGTAAATGATAGAAGGCGTAGGATTTCCGTCGCTATGAGCATAGGTTCCATGGTGTTTGCTTGGTGTCACTACGGTGACAACGTGATACAAGAAGAATACACTGTCTTGTTTGTCTTTTTCAGTATGTGACGAAATGATGCTTGCCCTTGTCTCTATTGCGTTGTGCTTGGCTGTTTTGTCACCTTGAGCGCCTTATGGGGAACCCTGTTGATAAAACCAAACAGTGACTTATTGTTGTCTAACTATATGTCCTTGATAATTGAAAATTAAGGAAAAAACCAATGAGACAAGCAAGGTTTATTGATAAACGTCATGGGAAAAAGGTTTTTTGGCAAATGATGATATGCTTCACCTCATCTTTGGGTTCAACCCCATAATTCGTTCAACTTGAGGAATCAACCTTATTGCCGTTTAGGAACTTATTACTTGACAAAAATGAGGCTAATGAGTGCGCCAATTAATTGGTGCTGCAAGATTTTTCATGTACGAGTAAAAACATCTGTTTTGGGTAAAGCATTGCATGATACGGTCTAAAACCAGCTGTCACGGTGATAAGTTATTTAATAGTTTTTTTTATTTGTTAATTTATGGGAATTATTTATGAACGCCAAGATTGAGATTTAAACGAAACGGCATGCTCCGCCTACTTTGGTGACCTCAACAACTATCTATTGTTATGTTATAATTTTATTCATAGGTTTATCTCCTTTAACAAAAGCTAGTCCTTATCCACTAATGAATTTCTGTGTCTCTGCGTAGGCATGGCACGCAAGACAAAGGCAACGTGCTACACGAGCAGAAAAACTGAGGTTCCAAGCACTGAAGGCGGATGATCAAGAAGCATATATGCGAATGGTAGAGGAGAGTAAGAATGAGCGTTTGACTACACTTCTTGAAAAGACGAATGAGCTTCTTGTCCGACTTGGGGCTGCTGTTCAGAGGCAAAAAGATGCAGAACACTTTGTCACTGTGGAAACTCAGAGGGATTCTGAATCTGAAAGTGAGGCCCCGGCAGATTTGAGAGATGCTGATATGAGTGCTACAGATTCTGCATCCATTCTCAGGGCAAAGGATCTTCTTGAGGGTCAAAGGCAGTATGACTCCGCTGTACACTCAATCCAAGAAAAGGTGAACACATGTTCTAGTTCTGCCTTTCTATTCACTGCCCATTGAGATTGTACCATGCCCTGCCCAACACTGGATATGTTCATGATACCTGAAATGAAGTAATGTTGTTGTTGGTTTGCATTTGTCAACATTCAGAAAAGGCTTTGCTGTATCTTGTGTCTTGTCATAGCTGACGTGTGAACTCATTATTATAAAATCACTCAGTGCGGTGTACGGCTTCTTTGGTTTGGTTTCATGTATTCATGCGCATAATCATGCATGGTTTTATTTTATTGTTTTATCCTTCAGTTCTAGGTGGGAAGAATCGTTTTTTTTTCTTCTTTTGACTTGCTTTTATAATAGATATAGTTGAGTCTGACTTCTTTGCTTCACAGGTGACGGAGCAACCGTCTATGCTTCAGGGCGGAGAACTAAGGCCATACCAATTGGAGGGGCTTCAGTGGATGCTTTCTTTGTTCAACAACAACTTAAATGGTATCCTGGCTGATGAAATGGGCTTAGGAAAAACAATTCAGACGATTGCATTGATCGCCTACTTGATGGAGAATAAAGGTGTTAGTGGACCCCACTTGATTGTAGCTCCTAAGGCTGTGTTGCCAAATTGGGCGAATGAATTCGCAACTTGGGCACCCAGGTATATGCCAAATTGAGTTTCATGTGCATCCAAAAACATTGACTTGTGTAATCTTAATCCTATACATGCATCTCACTATGGGTGTCACTTGATTCAGCATTATTGCCGTTCTATACGATGGGCGATTAGATGAAAGGAAATTGCTGAGAGAGGAGTACTCTGGTGAAGGCAAATTCAACGTTATGATTACACATTATGATCTGATAATGCGTGACAAGGCATTTCTGAAGAAGATACCTTGGTTTTATGTGATTGTTGATGAAGGCCATAGATTGAAAAATCATGAGTGTGCTCTTGCCCGGACTCTCGTATCAGGGTATGTCCTATGCAGTTCTTTCGTTTAGCAAAATTAACATTTTATCTGTGACGTAACCATCTTTATAAAAAAGAGTTGAATTCCCTACCAAGGACCAAAGAGATAATTAGGTTCACCAGATTTATTGGAGAGGCTTCTGTTACAGCATATCTACATTATTGCATTTGGAATGTGGAGTTGCTGCATTAAACATCTGTATAATTTGTTTCAGTTAACATGAATCTGTACATTATGTCTTATCCGAAGAAATTAGGTTGAATATGATGAAAAATGCCTATTGATTTGACGACTGCAACTGGCCATCACACCAAAGGTTTTAGCAAAAGCATGGTTTAGGAATGATTCAAGGGTTGCTTTAAATAAAAAAGGGTAAATCCCAACAAAAGTTTCTTGTTGGTAAATATAGGTTCACCTGGATGAATTACAAAAAGTCGTAAATTAATTTGACAAAAAAATCTCAGTTATATTTTCTGGATTATGATCTGATCTGAAGGATCTAATTCTGCAGATATCGAATTCGACGTAGACTTTTGTTGACCGGTACACCGATACAGAACAGTCTCCAAGAGCTATGGTCACTGCTCAATTTTCTTCTTCCTAGTATATTCAATTCAGTTCAGAATTTTGAGGAGTGGTTTAATGCACCATTTGCGGATCGATGTGAAGTATCTCTATCTGACGAAGAGGAGCTTCTGATTATTCGTCGACTGCATCAAGTAATTTGTCGGAGCTTTCTTTAATATGGTCTTCAGTATACGATTATTATAGCAATTGCTTTATCTCCTGAATTGTGGGAAGTAAGCTGTCCATACTGAATCTGCAGGTGATAAGGCCTTTTCTATTGAGAAGGAAGAAGGATGAGGTGGAGAAGTATCTTCCTGGAAAAACACAAGTAATACTGAAATGTGATCTATCTGCATGGCAGAAGGCATACTATCAGCAAGTGACGGGTGTGGGAAGAGTTGGACTGCATTCTGGTACTTTAGATTTTTTTATTCTTTTAATTTATTTATCATTCTTCTTGTTTTATCTTATTTTATGCTGTGCGAAGCCACACTTGAAGCACGTTTTAGGTGATACAATGTGCAGAAGGTCTATCATGATTTTTGACAGTGTGGCCTGCCAGTTCTCTGTTTGTTTTTTTTTTTTGGGGAAAGTTTTTAATTAATCGAGTTGCTTAAGATTAGTCGGTTGGTAAAATCTTGTTTTTCATTATTTCGTGCTAATTTCCTTGGCACCCTAAAAACTGGTTCATTGGGATGTAAAGCTGGCTGTCAGATTTTGGAATATCCTGATCAATCCTTCCTTTGATACGGAGTGGGGGGGATAAACCACTCCTTTTGGTACTGAACCCTACTCCAATTGCTCATCCGTTCTGATGCGAAACTGTTAAGAAGAGAAGCACTAGTAATTCATCTGCTCCCTTCTTAATCCACTCCACTGTGAATCACTCCAGTTCTTTGTGTTGGAACCATCTGAAAGCTGCTTATTTGGTAAAAAAATATTGAGGGGGAAAAGTGGTGCGAGGCAGGAGAATACAGATGAAAAAATTTATCTTCGGTCAGAATTAGCTGGCAAGGATGGTAGCTGTAGGTGATGTCCTCAATATGTGCAGTCATGCTGAGAGGGAAGATTTGCAGTAAGCGACGTCTGGTAGTCAATAAATCAAAAATAAGAATGCAATGGAAACTTTTAACAAAACTTTAGACTCTCTTTGTTAAGATTAAATTAATGGAAAAGTACACTATTAGCTAACTTGCGATTTATATACGAGGACATCAGATTTTGTCATGCAGTTCATCTGAGGTACTGCCCCTATTTTGCTATTTTGCAGGAACCGGAAAGTCAAAGAGTCTGCAGAACTTGTCAATGCAACTCAGAAAGTGTTGCAATCATCCATATCTGTTTGTTGGAGAATATAATATGTGGCGCAAGGAGGAGATTGTTAGAGCATCTGGGAAGTTTGAGCTTCTCGATCGCCTGCTCCCCAAGCTGCAGAGATCCGGCCACAGGGTTCTGCTGTTCTCACAGATGACCCGCCTCATCGACATACTCGAGATATACTTGCAGCTGCACGAATTCAAGTATCTCCGGTTGGACGGATCGACCAAAACAGAAGAAAGAGGGGTGCTGCTTAAGCAGTTCAACGCGCCAGACTCCCCCTATTTTATGTTCCTCTTGAGCACTCGAGCTGGGGGGCTCGGGCTGAACCTGCAGACTGCAGATACCGTGATAATCTTCGACAGTGACTGGAACCCACAGATGGATCAGCAGGCGGAGGACCGCGCCCATCGCATCGGGCAGAAGAAGGAGGTCCGCGTTTTTGTGCTGGTCAGCACCGGATCCATCGAAGAGGAGATCTTGGAGCGTGCCAAGCAGAAGATGGGCATCGACGCCAAGGTGATTCAAGCCGGGCTGTTCAACACGACCTCCACAGGTCTGTTCATATCGCTGCCCGCCGCTGCCCTTGATCGGATATAAAAATCGTCTCTCGTGTCATCTTGACCCGCGTGATTCTTCTGCGCAGCCCAGGATAGGAGGGAGATGCTTCAGGAGATCATGCGCCGGGGCACCAGCACGCTGGGAACCGACGTGCCGAGTGAGAGGGAGATCAACCGCCTCGCCGCCCGGAACGAGGAGGAGTTCTGGCTGTTTGAGAAGATGGACGAGGAGAGGCGGCGGCGGGAGAACTACAGGGCGAGGCTGATGGAGGAGCACGAGGTGCCCGAGTGGGCCTACACCGCCGGAGAGAAGCACAAGGAGGTTCCAGAGGCCGACGCCAAGAGCAGTCAGATCCTGGGCAAGAGGCGCCGGAAGGAGGTGGTCTATTATGATACCCTCAGCGACGTTCAGTGGATGAAGGCCGTTGAAGGCGGGGAAGACGTGCCCAAGGCTATGGTGAGGGAGAAACGGAGGCCCCTCCCTCCTGATGCCGGCAGGCCGGGCCACTCTGAAACTCCGGCGGCGGCGGCGGCGGCGGCGGCGGTAAACAACTCATCAGAGCAGAACATGGAGAGCAACTCTCCGGCGAGCGAGGGCAGCGACGACGCGTCGGTCCAGTCACCGGACAAGCTCGAGCCTGGGCAGTTCCACAATGAGGGCGACGGTGAGGACTCTGCCGGCACCTGGACCGGAGACATGTTCTCCTGGAGGACGCACAAGAGAAAACGATCGACCGTCAGGCTGGGCCTCTGAGGGGTCAACCGGAAGAACATGCCCGACCACCTAGTCAACCCAGATGTGATTCTCTCTGCCCGGGTCAACGCTTCGGAGTCTACGATTCATACATTACGAACGATCCTTGCCTTGATGAACGCCGAGCTCGGCCATTGGAAGGCGGCGATCTCCTCTACCAGCTGACGCTCCACCATTCAACTATATGAACGATCACCGAGCAGCAACAAAATCCTCAAAATGGCGGCATAAAACCCGCTTTCCTGTATAGACAGGGTGAGCTACGAGGCATCTGATATCAGTAGGATCGAAATCGGGGGTTCCTCCAGGACGCTTTGATTTGGCGCGCTGCTCTGTGAACAGTGGGGGGGGATGTTTATTACCCGCAGAGTACTGTTTCCTTCTCTTTACACGCCTTGCGGCACCTCACAGGCTCGGAATGGCGAGCGCGAGATGAGAAAATTACGCTGCATTGCAGCTGCTCGAGGACAAATGGGAGAAGGAACGGAAAAAAATTTGGAAACGGGGGCGGGGATCCGGCCCTCACCGCCGTGGCTGGCTAGTCGATCGGGTCGGCGGGGACCTTGCCGAAGATGTCCGGGCAGGAGTCCCAGGTGGCCCCGTCCCGGGCCTCCCAGTAGCCGCCGACGTATCGGTACGTCTCTTCTCCCTTCTCCTTGGCGAACCACCTCGGCTTCCACCCCCTCTCTTGCATCTTCCTCGCCTGCCAGATTCACCGGACGAGCTGGGATTCAGGGACAGCCTCCCAGATCAGCAGACGGGCAACAGCGGCGGGGGACGTGAGTTACCTGCCGCTGCCTCTGCTCCAGTCGCAGCTTCTCCGCGTTCGCCATCTCGTACTCCCCGTTCTCCAGGCACCGCTGGTCGGGCCTCAGCCTCGAATCCGTCGGCGGCAGCTTCTCCTGGGCGCCACCATCAACAAGAAGTCAGACGCCACTCAAGAAAAATCTCAATCAGGAAGACAGAGAATCTCTATAGAGAGAGAGAGAGAGAGAGAGAGGGTTGAGCATGGGGGGGGTGGTGACCTTCAGGCCGGGAGTGAGCTCGTTCATGGTGATGGCAAAGCGGGTCAGGTTGTATCGGGTTGGGTAGTGGGACGGCTTGGCCCGTTTCCACAGCAGCGGAGCACTGGAGGAGGGCTCGGAGAGCTTGCTCTTGGCCGAGCAGTCTCCCATCACATAGTGCATGCTCTCGTCCCACTTGCCGAACAACGTGGCCACCGTCCTGCCGTGCCGGTCCTGGACTATCCCTTGCACCTGCAAGAACATTGCTCAGCTCGCGCTGCCCGAAGACCCCTTGCACCGCGTCTGGTCCGGATTATGGGAGAATGGGTTCTCACCTGATGGGGATTGCGGTCAATTATCGACTGCTCCTTGAACTTGAGCTTGCACGAGTATTCTCGGTTGCCCTGAATCCGCATCGTGCCGTAGTGATCGCAGTAGAGCTTCCCCAGTATGAGGTTGTAGATCGAAGTGGTCACCTGGAAGCCCAGCTTCAGGAGCTCAGCTAACAAGGAAAATATTATGCCGAACAGTATCTCGCTGGGTTGTGGCTTGGTATTCGTCCCGTACCTTGCTCCATTGAAAGACCTCTCCATCGTCAAACTCCAGCGTAAGGACGCCGACGGGATCTAACTGGATCGAACGGCCCCAGAATTTGCTCTTCAGATCGCTGTCTCCCCAGAATTTCCATCCGTTGCCCTCACAGTGGCAGGCAACGATCATCGGGTGGTGACTGACCTGGCAGGGAAAGAGAGCGTTGGGATGAGATTTTAGATTATGCAATAATAATTCTCAGGAGCGGCGGAGACCAGTAGCGGAAAAACAACACGCGAATTCGTCACATTGCCCAATTTGTCAAGATGTCGATTAGTAGAAGACGATGAAATGCTATGTCAAGAACTGGTTTCCGATAAATTGCTCCAGATCATCTTCGAGCCGCTAATGCTTCATAGAATGAAACGGTGGAAAAATGCAATCAAAATGAAGAAACAAAATGGAGAATAATACAAAGGTTAATGTTCCAAATTTAGCTTCCTAAACAGTCACAATGCTAAGAAACAAGCTCTGATTTATTTTTCTTGGAGAAAGGGAAGAGTGGATGACTCTATGATGGTTCGCATAAACCCATTCCCCCATGATATCATAATACTATGCTCCTGTAGAACACCATTACTGATATTCAGACCTTCGTGTTAAGAAAAAAAATTCAATTAAATTGCAAAAAGTGAATGACCACTGAAAACAATTTTGAAACCTTTTCTGAAAGAAAGCGAATGCCTTTATCTGGATATTCTGCCTCATATGTCTCTCCCAGTAGTGGATTGAAAGGCTTGCAGTTTCTTCCCTCAGTTGATGAATACCCCGATATAGCAAATGCTGCTACATTAAGAATCCTCATGAGACTATTACCCTGCAAGATTTCATAGCAGATTTAGCGACTAAAAAGAAAACAGGAACAAATCAAAATCGCTGATATAGATTATGAAAACGGCCGTGCTACGGAATCTATGATAATAGGACACAATAGTGCACATATTACGAGTGTACCAAAGAAAAGCACCAAGTACGGAGCACACCATGGTTGTCAGTAATTTCTGACGGTCTAAAAAACGCATGCTTCACGACTCAACGATTCGGAAAGAAATTTCATTTATTGACTTTACCAGAGAGATTGCCTCATAACTTGATCCCAGTCCCCAGAAACTATTTCCAGAAAGTGAAATATAAAAAGAGTTGTCTGCTAACCTAAGATGCAGAAAAGCAAATTCACTGCATCTTAAGATGTGTAACAGGTTTGCATGGGCTACTTTCTCACAATGCAGAGAGAACAGTGATGATCCATAATAGGCCTACTCAGGCAAATTTGTGTTGGTTTGTAATCTGTATTGGCTGATAATTGTAATCTTCTGAGACCGAATATTTTGATGGTCGGTGTTCGCAAAGAAAAAACCTAAATGATTCAAAATTTCTTCTACATTGGACTGAGTCAAAACAGAGTCCGTATGATAGCATATCATGGGTCCCAGGACAAAGATCAAATTACAAACAAACTTTGTCTACTCTCGATCAAGATTTACCGAGTCAGTTGAATCAGCCAATGTGAAAGAAATGGCGGATTCAGCCAAGCAGATAAAATTAATTTTAAAATTTTAAAATACATTAATAGTATCTTAAAAGCAAGACAAAAAAATTAAATTTCTATAAAATGGATTGTTTTCTATAACCTCCCCAAACCCCATCCTATTCTCAGAAAGTAGCCCTGAAGGAAGAAGAAAACTAGGAGAGGTAGACAAGGCAGTCATGGACACTATAGACAGTCATGGAGTATAAAACGGATTTTTTTTCTTTCTATTTCTTCTCATTCTGTTTCTTCCTCTTGCTGCACCAGCACGCAGCCTCTTCTTACTTTTCTTAATCATCTTCCTAAAACTTTCATGTTTTCAAACTTTGCAAATCCCAGCATTCAGGAGGAACAGCTAGGAGTAACTGAGACATGGGGACAAAATAATAGGATTATGTAACATAGACCAAAGTCGACTGGGGGGCAATAGCCTATCGGATTGGAATCAAATGTAAATTAAGTATGGCTCCTTCAATGAATAGTGATTCAATATTGATCACTGAGGTTAAAAATAAAGAAACAACTAAAGAACTATTGGTCCATTTACTGGCTCTGAGAGTTCTGTTCACTGACAAGGGACAACGTGCAGGAGAACCCTGCTTGAGTTAAATCGCTAATCCAACTCCATGGCGACCATACATTGATGGAATATGAAGTTAATAATTGTACAAAATATTATCTGAACAAGGCATAATGTATCATTTCTTTAAGCAGAAGAAAATAATTATGACCCAGTCGCCTAACTCTTAAAAATTCCACGTTTACAAGAATTTTATTACATCAAAGAAAAAAAGCGAGCGAGAGCCCCAAGTTATGCATAAGATGTTCACCATAGTTCAGGATACAGACATTATGCCGATATCAATGGTTCAGTAACAGACAGGCAGAAAACTGGCTAGAAAATGCTGATCCAGTTCAAGCATGCAAAGTTGGCACACGAAACATGAATAATAATGAAACGACATGGTCCAAGAAAAATAGATTTTGAGGTGGTAACACTAAATCCTGAGAAAAATCTACAAGTGATGAAACTAGAGTAACACACTATGAGCAAATATCTTATTTACATGGTAGAAGAAAGATGAATTCAGACGTGACCTTTTTTCCCCACTCATATGCTCGGTCAATGAGGAAAGAATATTCAAGGTCTTCAAAGCACTTCTGAAGAGATGAAAGAGGCTCATTGAAATACACAGGAAGACAAACTTTCGTAAGATCTTTTCCAATGTTATCTTTGATCATTGACCAAAGGCTCACTCCCTTCTCCTTCTCAACAGGATCAGGCAACTTTTTGCGTCTCTGAATATATGGGTAACTCCCACCCAAAGGTTTAATAGAAGCCTCACTATCATCAAGAAAATCAATACCGTACAGATCATCCTCATCTAGATCAAATGACAATCTCTGAAATTCAGATGCACTGCTTTTAAAAGAACTTGACGAGAGAAAGTCGTGGGTATCAAAAAAGGCATTATCATCCTCATCAGTTTCTTCCTCGGCAGCATCATTCCTTTCATTATCATCATCAGATCCAGAGGCACTTCCTTCTGCAAAAATGATCGACATAAGACTAGGCAATGTTGTCAACAAACAAAACACCTAACGAAGACAAACTAGTAAAACAGCCATGTACACTCAAGAAGAAAACAAGTACAGAAATAAAAGATTATATGCACTATGAATGAAAAATCCGCATTGGCCACGAATTCTTTCGTATTTTTGAAGGTGGTAAAAATCATACTTCATTAAAAAGGTAAAAACCATAGTCTTGTACATTTCCAAGATAACCAAAGAAAAAGAACCCAGGCCACAGACATGCAAGACAAAAACTTTCCCATAACTACATCAAGGATATATAATAGGCAATATAAACGAACGGTGAAAACTTTCTAAACTTTTTATTGGAAAGACATAAGAAAAAGTCGGCCTTTTTAAAACAGCATAGTGTTATGTGAATCCACCGTGCAGGCTGCAAGCACCCAATTAACCATGAACAAACAGCTGGCTTAACGATTAATCATCCAGAGAGCCTTTTGTATGTGAAATACAATGTTTTTAATTTTTCCACATTACAGTAAAATTTTCAGTTCACAAATAAATGCTACAAACAAACAATCTGCAATCTTTATCTTTGAAGGACCAAAAACAAATATGATCCCCAAACTGCACCAAATCTTCTTGAGGTAGTTCCCCACTTGAAGCATCAATGAACGATCTTTCTTATCTCTAAGGGAAGGAAACTCAGAAAAAGACTGCTGGCAGTATCCATTTTATAGTTCACATCAATTTTTCCGGGGTCCATTTTTTCCTATATTTTTCTCTGTTCTTAAGAAATTTGCCAATCGTCCAAATGTCAGAAGAGAAGAGACGAATATACAGTTAGTGGAAAACAAGCCATACATGGCTGCAAACATACGGAGAGGAGAACTCGAAAAATTTCCCTTTCTAGGTTAATTCCTTTATAGGTTAAGGAATTACTATGTATTTTTTATGGGATTGGCGTTATGGTCTTCCTAGGGGAGAAGACAGGACAGGAGATTCCAGAAGCAGATAATTTCTAAGCCCAGAGCTAATAAAAAATAAAACCTACCGCGTAGAGTAAGAGTCTCTTTCCTTCAGATGGCTTCTTCACGTCAAACAAGGAGAACCTTAATCAACATAGTACTATCTAAAAATCTGTTTGGCATTGTTCCATCATTCACCTTTCTCATAGGAAAGCACCTCACACATCTGCTGAATAAAGGTGCCTCAATATAATCCTATATGCTTCAATCAACAAACAATACTGCTATTCTTGCTGTATTGCAACTACTTGAACTTCACCAATTTGCAATAACAGCATAAGGAAGTCAACTTACATCGAAACTTTATACAACATACAGATGCATACATTCAAATTTTACAAAAAAGAGCCCCACTTGAGAAACCTTGAAAATCTAATCCACGTGTTAATGCAGTCTATTGTGACGGAAATGGAATAGCCATAATCCAGATGATGAAAGATTATGAACAAACTAATTCCCGGATTAAGATGTGAATGAAGCATGTGTCTTCATTTCAATTATCAGTATCTAAATTCATGAAGCAGGATCCCAACTACAGCCTCCTTTTTATTCAACAGTCATTGAAATTAGCATGTCATTCTGCTGAAACATGGGAACTTCAGAATTTCTACAATGTTTAGCAAACTAACCACAAATAATAAAATAAGTGGAAAAGGTGAAACAAGAAGACAAGGAAAATAAGGCTTCTTGAGAGACATAGTGAAAAGGTATCCATGAGATGAGAAAACATGAAAGGTTCAGGTTTTGGTTGCATTAGGAAAATAGTAGTTTCGAGAAACATAAGAAATTTGATTCGGAGAATTAAAAATCTCTGTTGTACCAAATACAAAGCTAAAGGATAATTCACAACAACTAAGGGCCAGAGTAGCTTCACGATGAAGAAGAAAAAATTAGATGAAAGTAAAATTCAGACGTCAAGTAATGCTAAAAAATAAACAACTTCCCATAACCCGCAGAGAAAAAAGCTTAGAATCAGAAATATAATTTATTGCAAAAGGTGGCAGCAGTTTGGGAAGAATATTTGATCAAGTCACTGAACATACAATAGGAAATGAAACGTTATATCGCAGCATACCACTGTACTTCTCTTGCCTCGATCTAGATTGTGATTCGTCTTCCTGGAGTTGCCTCTGGCTCTCATCCACAAGAGTGTTCTCCAGATCTACTTTTTCTGTCTACATGGAAATAGATTAAGGTTAATTACTCATTGCTGTCCGGCCAATATGCTTTGCACAATAATGTTCTGAGATGAGATAATTCAACAAGGATTGAAATAAGCGAAATAAGTATAAAGATGAAAAAAGGGATGTCACCAGGAGAAACAAAAAAATAATTCCTCTAGAAAAGTGGTCATATATCAACTAGGAAGAAACTAGGACCGTAAGCAATGAAGGACAACATATCACCAGAAAAAGATATGCAAACATATCTATACATTGTGCCTTGTACGATCAACTTCAAAATGCATTCCCACTATACTCATCCTCACTCAATAAATGCCTGCAGTTGCCCTTGTCTAGTTTATAGTCTATCTGAGACTAAACATCAGATATTTTGTACAAATGCATGCAAATTTTCTCAAGTTCATATCTTTCTACGACAAAAGAGAACAGAAAGAGGACAATTGAGAAGTAAAAGAACGAAAGAAATCAGTGTCAACTATCTAAGGTAAAACGATACTGAGATCCCAGATAACAAAACAACTACATCCAATTCTCCATGTCGCACTTATAACAGTGACAAAATCCACGGATTTTCATCATATCATTCGAGAATCATATAAACCAGAGGAAAATTAGGCATTTTAGTAGATACTATACCACGTCGTAATCAACAAATGTATACCAAACTTTCGATACACCTATATAATATGTTCTGTTATTCTGAAATTTCTTCACTTAACCAGATCAAACCTACTTCGGGGTGTTGAAACAACTGACTGACACGTTGGAATAATTGGAATTTATATGGCAATGGAGGAAAAGTGCTTATTCTACAGACGCTTGAAGCAAGGGAGAAATTACTACCTCCAATTGGCGAAGGGTGTCAAGGAGGAGGACCTGTTTCTGCTTAAGAGCCACCAGTTGCTTCTGCAACGTGGAAAACTCACTCTTCACGATCTGTTCGCAATCCTGAATGGCCGTATCAGTCACCCTTTCCTCCACAAGGCGCTTCCTGAGCTTCTCAGTGGACACTAAGAAATTGTCCACGGGAGCCATAAGCTCGCAGTTTGACATACGGGGGAACATCTCCTTCACTGCTTGTAATGCGTCCAGCCACATTAAACGGTCCTCTCCCGTGTCCGCTCTCAAATGAAGCCTCTTAGTCCCAGTGAAGATCGAGAATCTTCTGTCGTCGGATCGACTCTCCCTGATGGTAGAAACCTGTAAACCCAGGTCAAAATTCCCCGCATAGAATAAGGCTCAAAAGATCGACAAAGATGTGGACATAAATATCTTCCAATTTAGTGAAATACCGTCGTACCTTTAAATGTACTTCCCCAACAGGCTTGCGGCGGTGGTGGGAGTGTCCGTGGCGACCGCGTGAGAGGCGCCGCATGGACTCCTCCCCTATGACCTTGGATCCTTTCTCGGTCTCACGGCTGACCTCGATTCTATCAGGGCCATGGATTTTATAGAACGAAAGGACGCCATCCTGGAGAACAAACCACCGGGGTCTCCATCCCTTTCCGTAGTTCACCCACTTGTGTAGAATTCCTGAAATACCGTTACCGACGATGTTGTTCAATTTCACCTCCCCACGGTGATCACCGGACTGGTGGGGAATCGCCCCATCCTGGACAGACGACATCCGCAACGATGACAGATCTGTTGACGATGGCTGCGGGACGAGGTTTTTGAGGTGGTTGAAATTGTTGCTGTGGCTGTGACTGGTGTAGAGGTGGCTCCCCTGATCGCCACCGCCGAGGTTGCCGACGCTGCTACAGCCTTTGTTGCTCGGCCACCGAAAACCATTGATATTGCCGTTGTTGATAGCGACACCACCATCGGTGCACTGGATGCTCCCATTGCGCTGATCAGATGCGTGAGGGGATGAGTCACGACTGGCGGATGAGGACTTGACTGGCGGCGGAGGCATACTGCCAGCGGCTCTCCTGCTAGACGATTGCAGCGATGCCGAGGGAGGAGGCTTGATGAGGCCACCACCAGCGAGCCGCGGGGGGGAGGGGGGCGGGGACGGCGGAGCGTGCGGCGATGCGGGGCAGTTGCCTTCGGGGACCGGAACAGGGGACACGCAACAGAACGGATGCATCCGGAAAAATCGGGGGAGAACAGGCAATGGGGAAGATGCCGCGGACGATCCGGTCTCAGACGACCGCCGCCATCAGATCAGACGCCCCCGAGGCGGAGATCGCCACCGCCAGTCGGGTCACACTGGGATCGCCGCCGTCCCATCCTCCCCCCGCTCCCCTGAGGGCGCTGCCAAGAGCGGCGGCGACGGCGACGGAGGAGTCTTAACCGGCGCGGGAAAGCTGACCAGCGGCGAGCGAATTGGGCGTAGGAGGCCCGCGGCGGGGGCGTCCTTTTGATTTCCCCCCTTTCCTCGCCCAAAATATTCCTCCCTTTTTTTATATCCCAATTCCAGTCTCCCACGCTGATTCGAGCCGGGACGCCGCCGGCGTCGCGCGCGGCGCCGCTCGCACGTGCCTCGTCCGCGTCGGTTCCCCCGTAGGCCGAAAGTCAGCGCAGCGAGACACGCCGGTCACATGGGCGGCCTCCGGCCCGTGCCGGCGACGGCGCGCCGGCTTGCCAGGCGGCGGGGGGCTGCCCAACGGGCAACAGCTGGAGCGGTTAATAAGTTCGGACAGGGCATCAATGGCGGGCGCAGCCTTTTTGACCGCCCCCAAGACCACTTCAGCTCCGTAGCGGCGGCTGACACAAACCCGTAGTTTGGCTGGCAGCAGAAGCTCCCCAGCGGACGTGGTCCCTCCGCGGAGGCGTAATCTCAGCCGTCCGTCTGGTCGGGCAGGACCGCGTTGACCGGTAGGGAATCTCGGATCTTTCTTCTCGGATCTTCCCTAGACTCGAACCAGCCCGTCCGTCCGTCCTCGCGCCTCCGAGCGACCTGGACGCACGCCGCGTTACTCCTAACAAATATCTCCTCATTTGCTCTCTGACCATCAGGGTTCCCGTTGACCCGTTGAACCCAGAGTTTCCGTGGTACAATGTCAACCGCAAACATGTAAAAAAAATCCGATTTAATAGGACCAACGTTGACATTTTTAGTTAAAACCCTTTTTTGGGATAGAAAGTCACTCATGGGTTTCATAAGCAATTTGGAGGGTTTGCTCTAGGGAGATCTCAAGGCTGATATAAAAACATAGAAGAACGGATGTAGGAAGATAGCATCATGGATATTCGAATGAATTATTGGGTCCATAAAGCTAAATAAAATATTCCTTTTCCCCCATAGTTGCTTCTATTTTCATGGAGTTTGATTTAATAATTTTTTATATTTTCTCCGTTTCCTGCACACCGTGATCTGGAATTATCTTGGGTCAACAAACCTTTCTTCTGTAATTATGAGTTTAAAGAGAAGTTAGTCATACAGCTGGGCAAAGATGCCTCACTAAAGAAAGAGAGAGGAAAAAACTCATTACCTAAAAGTCAGCATGTTTTGGAAGATGTTGATAAGTGGAATAGCAAGTTTAGATGATGTCTACTTTTATTTATAGCAGAGAAAATAGCTCAATCTAGCAAGATTTTAAAAATATAAGAAGAAGACTCAATAATTGTGTCTTAAATTGGTAAATTTTTCCAAGGGCAAAGTGATTAAAAATTTATGTTTTAATCTTCATTAAATTAATGTAAATTGAAAATGATACCATAAGGATAATTTTGAGAGAAAAAAATGCAGCAAATGGAACATGGAGATTCAAAGATTATGATTTATTTGATTTTTGCATTATCAAGTAGTTAAAGGCAAAGTGGCCCATGATAACAACATATATGACTAGACGATATCACAAATATGGGCATACAAATATTTACCAGAAAGCCAACTTAAAGATCCACTCAATGTAGTAAAAATAAGTGGCTTACAAGCCAATCATGTTATGTACATCTTATTCATTTTATAATAAATGTTATATTTATTAATATATATATGTGTAACATTTATTGATAAAGTACAAGGATATGTCTAATGATAAATAAATTATGATGGAATTATAATATAGTGATTACTTATCTTTATATTACATATCCTAAGTGTTTTTATTCATAAGATATTTAAGAAGGACATCAATTATTCAAATAGAAAAATAATACTTGTTTATACTCACATGATGACGATGGTTGATCTTATAATTATTTATGTAGAGACACTAAAGAAGGGCATTGAGTGTTCTTTGGAGAAAGAGTTCATCGAACTAATATGTATGAATCCATAGATAGTATTATACCTAATTGTCAAATAGGTTGTTAATTCATGTCACAATTATATATGTGATCCTTAGACCTGAGACACCAAAGACATCATGTGGATATATGATTGTGTTTTGACCTTAATTTATGAGTCTATGATTATGGGACTTCAAACTGTCAAGGCTCATATATGGTAAAATATTTATGATTGTGATTATGTGGTCAAAGATGAAATCATCTACCCTTAGTACTAAGAGGAGATAGACTCTAGAACTGATGCACTCAAGTTCTTGGCTAAGGCAAAGGAAAATTAAAATAAAAATTTATGATGATTTCTAATCGCATTACTTTCAATTAAAATGATTGATTAGGGTTTAATAGTTGACGATATCATAAGTCATTCTAGTAGTATTGTTCAAATGATGGATTACACATATATGGTAACTATTGATAGACATGTTCCATGAGTAGGTAGCATAATTTTATTACCTTATAGGTCATGTAATGTAGCTTGGCACTCAACGTGTTAACAACTCGACTTGTCGATTGAGTTAAATCGATTCATGATTAATTAATTCATATTAGTTATTAAATTAATTAATTGAATAAACTATTAAAGAGTTATTAGGCTTATTGTACCATTAACTGGATGTCTACTTGGGCCTAAAGGGTCACACACATAAGGTTATTGGGTAATGAAATAAATATATAAATGAATTTAGTTTTTATGAAAAAATATTTAATCATTATATATAGACCTAAAGGGATAAGGTTTAAGAAACCCATGTGAACCCCTTCCATAAAGCCACCTCTTCTTTCTCCTAAACCTTATATGTAGGTGATGATTTGTAGATCAAGGAGGATTAATCCTTCTAATCAAGATTAAGGAGAAGAGGTTTGTCTAGGGAACCACATGGATACACTAGAGGTTAGACACGTGTGCAGTTTGTGAATTTGATTCTACATAAGGTGATATGATCATTGTCTATTATTTTATTATCTTATCATGGTCCCTTTTGATTTCTTTCCACTACCTCTGAATATATGTCTCATACTAGATCACAACATGTTGTGTCCAGACTCCAAGGTTCTAAATTGTTGTGATTTTTCTAATAATATTAATGATTACATTCCTCTATAAAATTTTAAGTAAAGATGAGCCCAATTGAGGACTAATTGTTAAAGATTTATTGTAATAATATATGAATCATCCGATTTCAATGAATATAAAAGAAGAGCTTTAACCCAAAGTTAAGGGAATGGGGAATCTGATTTCAATGAATATAAAAGAAGAGCTTTAACCCAAAGTTAAGGGAATGGGGAATCCGATTTCAATGAATATAAAAGAAGAGCTTTAACCCAAAGTTAAGGGAATAGGGAGCAAAATCAAAAAAAGAAAAAATGAGAGAAGCTTTGCAATGTGTGTCCTGTTAATCCTCTTTTAAGGAATCAAAGATGTTTTCCATGCTCTTAAGCATCCACAACATTACAAGAATATTAGTTTCTCATACTCTTGAAAAATTATTTCATGTGTCTTCTTCTTCTTCTTCCCCTTCTACAAATATTTATCACTCTTCAAGAAGATACCTAAAAAATCATTATGAATTCTTATTAGTTCAATGTTCTTGTGATTTAACACATGAAGGCACTTGAAGAGTGCTTATAATGTGGTTGAGAGACCAACTAAAACTCTTGTCTATTGTAAGGAGTTAGACTCCAAGAAATTATGTTGTGTAAGAAAATCAATGATACTCTAATGAAATAAATTTTACTATGAAGAAGAGAATACATAGAATCATTATAAGTTTAGTGTCTTTATTTATATCTATCAATGTAGATAGATTGAAATTTGAAGATTGATTAATATCTATAAAAGATAAAAAAATCATAGAAAAAGTTAATGACTAACTTAGCTCCCTCCCCCCTTCCCTTATGAATTCAACTACCTAGCTACTATGGGTGCAACATGTGCATTGCACGTTTTGGCATCAAACCTTGTAATGTTCTGTTAGATGAAGATCTTGTCTAATAAGATTCATCTTTCATTTAGCAAAGTCATGTGACCCCAAAAGAAATTATTTTATCAATGGTTAAAGTAAGATTAACTATGGATTTATTTCCTCATAGGTAAGCTTGCACATGATGCAAAATGAGGTGGAATGGGTTAATAGATGGGCATGTAGCTTTACTACCATGTCCCACCTTTTAGAGGTATGGTTGAACCACAAACCCTCATGCTTTATGTTACTAAAAATGATAGGATGACACTATCAATTTGACTAATAAGATCTCAACTTTTATAAAACCATCCTAATCGCATATATATATACATATATATATATATCTAAATATATATATGCCCCTTGAAATCTCACATAGTGTTCTTATTTTTCCACACCATGATCATGATCTCTTATGTATTTCATATTATTCTACTCACATAAAATTCAAAAAATTACTACTTTTCAAGACTTTTGACATAATTTAACCTCATCCTTTGTAGACATCCCTTTTTGAGGGTTTTTTGTGGATAAAAAGGTATATGATCTTCCCACTTAGTAGAGGCTCTTATTGAAAGATTTAAAGGTTAGACAAAATATCAAGAGAGGGGGTGAATTGGTATTTTAAAAATCTCGGATTTTCTTCCCTAATGCTAGATGTGTCAACACATGTGGTAATACAACTCTGCGTGATTATCTTTGCACGAGATGACTTTTTTTCTCTTCCGACGGGAACTTTCTACGAGGCAAAATCTTTTTATACTGGTTCATCCTAGAAGATCTTTCTTACTGGTATTCCACTATTTCCCTTAGAAATACACATTAATTTTAACGAGATCAACTGCCCAACACTTCAAGTTCGACCTTCGTAGAGATATAACCCTTTTCGAGCCAAACAAGGCTTAGAACACCTCATGCCTTTACCCAAACTCACTCTCAACTCATCACTTAGTTATTTTAGGGCCTGATGAAGAGCCTTTTCGAGAGATTTAAGCTTTTTTTTTTATCATCAATTGTTGATTGAAGAAATATGAAGTAGTCTGCTCACAGTTGATGCTCGGTAGTGACAAATCTTGATCGTGAGAGAGATAGATCATTGTAGATTGAAGTAAAATTATTGTTTTTGATGTCCTTTGATTCCTCTAATGAATTTCTACGATTTGCTCGAGAGACAAAGTCGAAAGGTCAATTTGAATACTTATCATTTTCCAGAATGTGCAGCAACGACCTCTGACCATTGAAAATTTAATATCTTTCTATTCTCTAATTCGTTTGATTTGAAATTCGAATCTAAGATTTATCTCTCATAGATAAACAACTTTTTTATTGACTTCATCTTTAAATTAGAACGTTAAGCTAGCCAATTTCTTTATATAAGCAGCTAACATATCACCATCTAGATTTTTGGTTCGAGACTCATGAGAGCTCTTTTGATATTTTGAACTTTTTTTTTCTTTTTAATGATGCGCGTGACTATTAAATAATAGTTGCACTTAAATAATTAAATAAACATATATATATGAATAAAAAATATAATCATTATTTACCTATTAAATATTTGTTTTCTAATAAATATTTATCCATGTGTGACGCTTCACATCTTTATTATTTCTTTTAAACTCAAAGTTAGTCATAATGTCACAAGATGAGTAATGAAATCTATAAATCTTAATCTTGTGAACTATATCAATCATGTATATATTTTCTCATATATTTTGTAATATCAAAATCTATGCCCAAGGACATCAATACTTACAAGCTCATTAACATCACATGTGTGATGAAGGCCATATCACATTATGAGATATAGCCCTTTGACATCTCCAAAATCATACAAAATGGAAGAACATCCCTTGATCTTACCTTCATATTGGTGATTACCTCATCTTCTTCTCTAACTACCATGAATCACTCCCATACTTCAATTTCCTCATAGGTCTCAATGAAAGTCACCATAGGTTCTTTAAAATTCTACACATAAAAATTGGTACGATTAATGGGTTTTTTATTTTATCTATCTACTTATTTCTTTAGGGCTCATATGGACTTTACTCATTTTCTTCGACAAAACCTTAGCCTAATTAAAAAATAAGGTGGTTACACTTGTCAAGTAGGAACTATAATCCAATTATTTGATCACTCGTGAATCAGAGGTAAAATCATAAAAAAAAAATAATTTAAGCCACTAATTATTTTCTTAATTATGAAATGAAGCTACTCATCAACTCTTATTTTCAGATGAATTATGGACTGGAGCTTTTCTATAAAGTGCATGGGACCAGACAAGGATGATATCTCTCACTATATATACCGTCAGCAATCCAAGTATCTAGTTGATACTTTTCAAAAATTATCTTTTATTTATTTTGTAATCCATTCTTTCCTTTAAGGCATGCTCAAATTCTCTCTTGGCCCGGACCGGGTCCGGACCCCGTGGCTTACCCGGCCGGTATTTTCAGACGCCTATATATAGTACCCAGCCGGGCGGCCCAGTATTCGGCCCAAAATCCCTCCACTCCCATTGGAAGTGCAGTGAAGGCGGCGCTCGCCGGCGTTTGGGGCGGAGACCTCTGTCCGCAGGGTAGGGTTTCTTGTGACGGAGCTTCCGAGCTTCCTCGTCTGCGGGGCGATTTCCGGGCAGTTCCACCATGTCGGTGACGGCGGGCGTCAGCGAGGCCGCCATGGCGGTCCGCGATAAGCTTCGGGGTAAGATCGGCCAGACGAAGGTGAAGAGATACTGGCCTGGTAAAGCCCCCGAGTGGGCCGCCGATGCCGACGATGAGGGGGATCTCCGCGCCACTGCGGCTGCGGCCTCGTCCCGGTCGGCCGCCCTGGAACGGGCCTTCCCCGTCCGGGATGAGGAGGAGCTTGATGCCGCCGCGAGGGAGGACCGCCGGCTGCGACGGCTGGTGGAGAGCAGGGTTGAGAACAAGGAAGAGGTGCGCGCGGACCATCGCAGGATCCGGCAGGCGGAGATCGTATCGGCCATCGAGGAGGAGAACGAGCGTCTAGAGGAAGCCGAGGAGGAGGATGAGGATGCTCTGGAGGAGCGGAGGAGAAGGATCAGGGAGAAGAATCTTCGGAGGGAGCAGGAGGAAGCTGCGCTGATGCCGGTTGTGGAGGAAGAGGAGGAGGAGGAAGAAGTAGAGGAGGAATCGGAATACGAGACAGATTCGGACGAGGAGCAGATGGGCGTCACGATGGTGAAGCCGATATTCGTCCCGAAGACGGAGCGAGATACGATCGCCGAGCGTGAGCGTCTTGAGGAAGAGGAACGCGCGTTAGAAGAAGCTGTGAAAAGGCGTCTGGAGGAACGCAAGGTTGAGACGAAACAGATTGTTGTCGAGGAAATCCGGAAGGACGAGCAAATTCAGAAGAACTTGGAGTTAGAAGCAGATGTAGCGGACGTGAACACGGATGATGAGATGAATGAGGCAGAAGAGTATGAGGCATGGAAGGCTCGGGAAATTGCAAGGATCAAGAGAGACCGAGAGATCCGCGAGGCGCAGATCAAAGAGAAGGAGGAAATTGAGCGGGTGAGGAACATGACAGAGGAAGAGCGGAGGGAATGGGAGAGGAAGAATCCCAAACAAGTGTCTGCGCCGAAACAGAAGTGGAAGTTCATGCAAAAATACTTCCACAAGGGTGCGTT
The DNA here is from genome assembly GCA_024713555.1 of Spirodela polyrhiza. Classification (NCBI taxonomy): domain Eukaryota; kingdom Viridiplantae; phylum Streptophyta; class Magnoliopsida; order Alismatales; family Araceae; genus Spirodela; species Spirodela polyrhiza. The sequence goes on from CM046532.1 coordinate 4,755,332, forward strand.
TTTCCAGTCAGATGCCGATGACCGTGCAGGGACGGCTGGCGCCGACGAAATATACACCCGTGACTTCTCAGCGCCCACAGGGGAAGACAAGATGGATAAAACTATTCTGCCCAAGGTCATGCAGGTCAAGCACTTTGGGCGTAGTGGGAGAACCAAATGGACCCATCTTGTTAATGAGGATACGACAGATTGGAACAACCCGTACGTATATTATTCACCCGTTTTACGTTATTTATCAATAATTTTGGAAATGTCTGTAGGAACCTTTTCACATCATGGTGGTACTTTTTCTTTGCTTCTTATGCTGATCGTAGGTTGTTAGCTTGCATTTTCCGCCAGAGTTCCCTTTATTATTTTCTATTCCACCAGCGTTCATATACGGAGCCTGTGTACTCCATGAGTGTTAGGAATCATTTGGCATCTAAAAGCAGATTCCATGCCCATTTAGGTCACCCGGGTTTCATAGTTTAACCTAATAAATTCCAGTCTTAGATGAAGATGCTAACATTGTCTATGTTATTACGCATCTTCTGATTTCATTGCAAGTAATTTCAGGCCATGGGATGTGTGAATAGATGTAATGGTGATTTATGTTTGCGTCTTTATCCACTAAATTTTGGATCTCGCTTAACCCAGGGGTCTATCCTCCCTTGACAGCTGTTTTTTAAGAATGCATTTGCTTGACGTACCACTGAGTTGATATTTTTTTCAAAACATCTTGTCGATTGACCTTGGCCTGCAATTCTTTTATCTGCTTCAACTGCCGTGAAGTTTTTCGTTTTATTTACGACTTTATGCTGTTGTGTTTTGTGTACTGATTGCTAGTATGTTGCCTCTATTGTGCTGTCTAACAAATAGTGAGGCATCTTGTTATCATTTATTTAGTACATTTATGGTCATATTTCCCCTGGAACACTGACAATCGTTTCTCTTTTGTCATATGCCTTTCATGTATTCGGAAAAACCTTGTGGCTCCTTTCTCTCTTCCTCCTCAGCATCCAACCATCTATTATGCTTTTTAGACGAATTGCAGTTACCTATTACTATTTCACCAATTGATCTCTACATTATCCAGTCACTATATTGTGACAAATTGAAGCAACTGCATTCCTTTGGTCATATTTTTCATGGCATATTTCAGAATCTAATAGTGTTGCTTATGAATGAACTCATTTATCGAGGTAGTCAATTAAACATTTTTCTTCCTTGCTAGAACCCAGTGTCTGTGTGAATGATAGGTCCCAAAAATTCTTTGCATTACTGCCTTTAAGAGGATCTGTACACCTTCTTACCAGAAGATTGATTTTGGATTTGCATATATCCTCATATTACATTCTCTGGAAAGAATATCTATAGCAAGGACTCTGAGGATCTTAAACAAGTTTTCAGAACATCAGAAACACGAGAGCATGTGAGTCCTTGAAATAGGATGTCGGAAATTGGAGAACCAAAAGAATCTTCAGTGCCTCGTTATGGATGGTTTGTAAGGGCTTTGGTAGAGCAGGACTTGGCTTCTACTGATGTGCTCAATTACGGATGTTGCCGGTTCTGAGTAATCACAAAATGGAAATTCGGATCTAAATCGTAACTGGCCATCTTTGCCACTTGCTGAACCTTGCCATCTTATGACATTTGCTGATTTCCCTTCTATTTTAAAACACACTTCTGGACTGTTCCGTACATTTTATTCTTCTCCAACATTTGATAGAGGGTTTTCATGCCTCAAACCTTTTCAGTTCTTCTTGTGACTCAGTTCTTGCTGTCATCTCTCCCTCCCCATCCCAACTCGGTCCAAGAAAATCAGTTCTTTCCATTGTCTCTCGCACCCTACCCCGTGCATGGGAAGTTCCATCGCCCTTTTTTTAAGGTTTTTCTCTAAATTTTTGTCTTCCATTATCTTGTGTTGTGGGGTGGGCAGGGCAGGATCGCCACCTCTCCACCCCCATCTAATTTAGAATAGTGCTCTACTCCAGATATAAGTTCAGTCTCATTAAGGAAGAAACTGCACCCCCTAGGGCCATGATTAAATTTTCCTTTGTGGCACAGATGCCGTGTGCCCCTCCACTTCCTCTTCTTGACCCAACGTTCTTTTCCTCTTTATGAATACCAGATGGGCTCATCTTGTTCTCGTCTTTTATTAAAAATATCACGATTTAATTATCAGCGTTCCTTTTCAATGATCCTCCCGACTTTTAAATTACTCTCCTTTTTATGCCAACCGGCCTATTTTTGTAAGCCGTAAGTGACGCTCCTCACCCTCACGTTTTCCCTTTTTTTTGTGGCTCCTCAGGTGGACTTCTGCCGGTTCTCTTCAAGCAAAGTACCATTCTAAAATGGCCGGAATGAACACGACCATAGAGAGACCCAAGGGAAGCAGGAAACTGAAAGCAAGCGCCGAGGAGTGGGGAACGAAATAAAATTTCCCCGTGATTCAGCTGACAGGCATCGCCATTTTCATCACCTCTTCGGCTCCATGAGCATACGTGTATAATTTTGAGCGATGCCCGTGTATAATCTTCGTTTGCTCTGCAAGAAAATTTTCTATTTTCTCATTGCGCAGATGCCCCGCGCTCATTTATACCACTCGCGCCGCCGGCCACGATCTTCGTTGCAGCAGCTACCTCATGAGTTCGATCTTGATTGCCTGGGCCTTAACCTCTCCTGCGGATCGCTGCAGGTCTCCCAGTCCAAGTTTAAGCATTCAGAACGCCGCGCGGTCCGAGGAAGAGAGAGAGAGAGAGAGAGGGAGAGAGAGTCGGATGTGGAGCTGCCACGACTTGAGGTATTCTCTGCCCTTGTAGTCTTCTCTTCCTCGTCACCCTTCGACGGGCGCGAATTCGATGCAGTCTGGGCCCTTCTTGTTCGCCAATTCTGTAGAGAGAGAAAGAGGGAGCGGAGGGGGGTTGGAGGCAGAGGGGCAAAGCAAACGCTCGGAATGGCTTCCAACATCGCCGCCACCGCCGGCGATCGTCGGTGACTGCTCGCACACAGACTACTCGGGATATCCATCATCGAGACTTATTTTTTCTCATTGATTACTTAGATCAGGATCGATCGCCTCTCCTGTCGGCGTTGTTGCCGTTGAAGGTGCCGCCCCCGAAGCCGATCCCCCCGCCGGAGTTCCCGCCGGAGCCATACCCGAAGCCAAATCCACCGCCGCCGGCGCCGCCGCCGCCGCCGCCGCTGGCGCCGCCGCCGCCGCCGCCGCTGGCGTTCCCGCTCCACCCGAAGGCGAACCCGGCGGCGTTCCCGCCGCCGGGGCCGGCGCTGGCAGCAAAACCCCAGGCCCCGCCATGGCCTCCTCCGGCAGGGGGAGCCGCGCCGAAGGTCCAGCGATGGTCCCACCACCCCCCGCCTCCGTTGCTGGGGACCCAGCGGAAGTCCCACCCGCCGCCATCTCCTCCTGCTCTGTCCGCCATGCCGGCCCCCTTCTTGCCCCTCTCTTCTGGTTCCCCTCTGGTTGAAGTTGAAGAAGACCGACCGGCCGAGAGAGCTGTAGAAAAGGCGGGGAACCCGTGCGGGCGGAGCCGTGGGAAAGAGGACGAGGACGAGATGGACTCCATTGACTGCTGTGGCTTCCCGCTGTCGGCGGTCAACTCAGAAAATCATTACTTTTTGGAACCTATACCCCATAGGATTATATCACATTTTATGTGAAAGATAAAAATTCTGAAAATATACTCCAAACTCATTTTTAGAATGTCCGGTGCAGATTTGAGTTACGCAAAACGCTTTTCATTTTGCATGTTCTTCTTCTTACCCAAATGAGTAAGATCGAGGTCAAGCTATCCGCTCTTTTCAGCTTCTCCACGAGTAATTAGCGGCAAGAAAATATATTAATTATGATTTTTACTTTTTATTTTTATAATACAGGCAATGGATTAATATGATCCATTATTATTTCAAGTGGGTCATTACAACGTGCCATCTTACGCAATTGCAATGCAAATTTTCAAGCACTAAATCGAGATAAATTAGTGGGGAATTTCTGTACATTGTTAAATAGTTTTACTGAAAATATTAGATGAATAAAATCATCTTATCAAGCTAATATCACAAATTTTGGGGTCAATATAGTAATTAACAGTGTACGTCACCTGATGAGTTTGGCTTACATGAATGCCCTCAATGATGCCATTCATCTCAAGAAAAATAGAAAGATAATCAAAATCATGTATTAAATCGACAATGAATGATATTTGAAATCCTTTTGAGTCAATTAGGATGGGTTTGAGGGGCCATTTGAGACACAAAAACAAGACATGGATTTCGAAAAGGTTTATCTATGAATCTATGATGCTCTAGAAAGTATATATGATCCATTAAATCTGTGAGGATTGCTGGAATCTATGAATAGAGCTAGGATAAAAATAAAACTTTTGATAGATCCAGAAAGTTCCTCTCAGTGTACCATGTATAATGGGCACTTCCTTAAAGAGTCCTAAAGTAGTTGTAGATCCCCCAAAAAATAGGATTTAGGACAATAATTTCTATTAGTTAATGATTTATTAGAAAAATAAAAAAATAATTACAAGCGTACACATTTAAAATGCCTTTCTAAATTATGAGCCCACTTAACAATTATTTAAAACTATTTTTTTTACGTGATTGGCCTTTTATGTTGAGCATTTTTGACTACTTCCACATCAGGCCAATTTTTTATTCGTCAGATAAGGAACCTCAAGTTGTACATGAAACAATAAATATGTGACATATTAAAAGTAGTTATTTTTCATTGCTCAATTTTTCTACAATTGTGACGCACAGATAGCGTGTATGAATATTAAAATTTACAGATCCTATGACATTTGTGAGGATGGCTAATTATTATGAACATATACTAAAAGTCCTTGAAATATTTTTCTTACATTGCAATAAATCATACTTTATAAATTTTCACATAAAATTATAGAGGTCCATTTTGTAGTATGGATAATAAGTAACATTAATATTTAAAATTTTCAAAAATCCTAATTTTTTGTTCCGATGTATATGAAACAAGGAAATTTACATGTGACATGGGCATTTTTGTATTTTTATAATTTTATTAATTTATTTAAGGACTATTTTTTTTATCATAATTTATATTTTATGAGCTATTTAAAAGCAAATCACATATTCTTCGCCTAAGTGGATCCTCTCGGTACCTCAATTGGATCCGGATTGAGTGCGTTCAGAGCAGCGGACTGCTCTGTGAGTTCTGCCGGCGCCTGAACGCGATCCTGGGACCATTTCCCTTCTGGGGGCCGGGGGGTGGGCGTGGGCATAGAGACCAGGAGGAGGACGGCAGCTGCGGAGCGGGAGCATCTGCTAGAGGAGGAGGCGTGATGATGTCCGGGGGAGGAGGGGAGCAGCTGCCGGGAGGCTCTGAGGCGCCGTCGTTGCGGTCGCTGGGGAAGTCGCCAAAGGAAGGGGAGAGGATTCTAGCCCCCACAAGGCGCCCAGACGGTACACTCCGCAAGCCCGTACGAATCCGCGCTGGGTACGTCCCCCAGGACGAGATCGCCATCTACCAGTCCAAGGGTGCACTCGTGAGCTTCTTCCGCCAAAAGTTCCCTTCTTCTTCCTCTCGTTCTTATCCTCTGTATTTTTTATTTATTGAACTCAATTTCCTCACAGTATTATCATTTACATTGCCCCCCTACAGTGTTTGACTAGGGTTTATTCATCCCTCTTTCCATATGCAAGCTTGTTTTCGTATTCGAATTGGTTCATTTCTTGCTTTACAAATCGAGCAGTTGAAGAAGGCCGCTCAGTCCGAGGGCCCCCCGGGCTATGTCCCCGACGAGGATGCTAAGCCAAAGACCAAGGCGGCCAAGAGAAACGAGAGGCGGAAGGAGAAGAAGCATCAGGTTCAATTCCTGGTCTTTTTAACTATACTTTCCCGTTCCCAGAAATGCCCTAACTACTGAGTTCTGAGTTCCCTCCTTCAAAATATGATATAGCATGGTGTCCAGGCCTACTATTTGACTGTTCTTCCCTTCTCTGTGTCTTAAAGTGATATGCCAAGTCTTTCAGTACATTTCACTACATCCAAGTCTTTTTTCATATCCAGCGTATATGGTGTCGGAAATTGATACCGTTGCTGCTCTCAGTTATTTTTTTCACGAGCTTCAACTGATAACTATCCAGAAAAGTGGCCAGGCTTGTACTGCATTAAGCCTCTCCTATCCCATAATTTTTGAAAATATTGTGCCCTCTGGACAGAAGCTGAAGTGCAGAATGTTTCCCAAGCAAATGACGCTTCTTTTTTCCTTTTTTCGTTATTAATTTATTTTATTTTTCTTTTTTCTTAATCCTGAGAGATTTTTCTCTTATATTATGGTTTATGTTATGAATGGGAAAATCTCACGAAGCTATTCATAGGCGGCTCTTGCATCAACTGTGGATAACGACAAGGATTTAGATTCTGAAGAAGCAAGACAGGCGGGTAATGGAGTGGCTTCCTCTGCTGAACTGCAAGTGGACAGAATCGAATCTGTGGACTCTGTAGTCAGTCAAATGACTGTACTATCTGTCTCTGAGGCACCTTCACCAGCTGGTCAACCCCAAGAATTGGAAGATATTTCAGCTTCATTAGTTCCTGGGGCTGATCTAGACAAGAAAATCCGTGCAATCAAGAAAAAGGTGGTTATTGCATTCTCGCGTGCTACTTTCCAGTCTGAAACCCTTAGTACATATTCTGCCCTCATGATGAATTTTCCTATTTTCCTCTTTTTCGGTTCTTCCAATTCCTAGAACATTGAACGGTGGAGGTTTCGAATTGTATTTTCCCTTGCTGAGAATTATCCAGGTCATATACATCGTGCATCCTCAATTGAGATTCCTCTCCCATTTGGACTGATTTCATAACCATACGGCACAATGTTCTTGCTAAGGCTGCCTTTTGAATATTCTGTGTTCGTGGGGTTATCTCCATTCATGTGATTTCATTCCAAAAGTATCCGTCTAAATGTGGAGATATTTTGAACACTGGCGCTTATGAGAGATCTGTCTACCAGGAATGGTAGTGATTATTTTCAACTGGAATAAAAACTACCTTTAGTGAAATTAATCTGACGGAATCAGTCTGGGAGGTTTCCCACTTCATTTATCTGCTGTGGATGAGTGATGCAAAAGAAAAATTAGGTGGCTTTAGAGAAGGTACCAGAAGACAAATATTTTGAAAAATAATATTCCATGCCTAGCCATCATAAATCAGACACACCTTTGTGTCATAGACATATCATATAGACTGCTCTTACCCCATTCTCATGCAAACATATTTATGTAGGGCGATCTGATATTTTCAGAATTAGAAAACTTCTCAAATTTAGAAGGAATCCGTTTACTCCTGCTTACCGTTATAATGCAATTTTGATAGAAAAAATTGCTTATGTTACCTGATTGTTTTGTATTTATACGTGGGCTTTAAAGTAGTTGCCTAGACAACAATGCACTATGAGGGCAGGCGAACAGGTCTAAAAAGTGCTCGACCTGATTTCTTAGTAGCCTTTGTATATCGTTCTGTCGTGAAATTTATTGAATAAAATCAATCATTCATATAAAGTTTACTTTCTTCTATATCCCTTGCCATTCAAATAATTATACAAAATAAAGGATATCAGCGGTAATATGTTCTAGCATTGTGCCTTTACCACATCTTTAAGGTTTATGGCCTAATGTGATATCAAATAAATTATAAATTAATAAAATATATATTTGAATATTTTCCAAGTTCGTAACCATAGAACTCAGACACTCTCGTGATGCCTTGATTTTTTATGTTAACAGTAGTGTCGCTTAGTGTCTGGTCTGAAATTAGTGATGAGACTTTTTACATCACGGATTGTGATAAGGAGTTTGATAGTGCTCCATGAAAAGAACTATTTTTATTTTCAGTTTTTATGATTGTTCATCTTTCATAAATAATATTGCATAAAGTTAAATGTTGAGATAAATCGACCTGGTATCCATTATGGATTCTAGAATATCATAATTTCAATTATTACCATGGGTAAACCTCGGTTTTAGTATTTATAATTTGCATCTCCCCTTGCATAAATAGAAGGATTTGCATTTCCAGATTCTATTTATTTCATCGTCTGGCACATTTTCCCGTCGTTTTTGGCTATTTTCTGTGGTCGAGTTCCTCATGGATGTTTATCAGGTTCCTTGTATACTGTCCTCGTAGAAATATCTTTTTGTTTTTCCTGATCACACCATTTTTGTTTTATCAATCAACAGAAACTTCAATGTTTTATAGGAGCTTTGTGCTCCATTCACTGGTTACTACAGTACAGTTTGAGACCGGCACAGAGTTCATTTCTTTCCTGGTCCCCGTCATTGAGGGAGAACAACAAAATTTAGAATATATGATTTTGTTATCCTCTTTCATAAATAACCTTACGTCATTGTGCCTTATGTCCAGACGATTGTATAATGTGTTCATGCACTGAGAGGTATAGACACGAACTATATTTATTTGTTGTGAATAATGTTGATCTACTTGAGTTGTCATTAATGCCGACGTAACCATTCTCCTGGAATGCGTCAACCATGAGTGGGACACAGACCGTCCTTATCATCCTCATGACCAGGGTTTCTACTCAATCACGCTCTCTTATTATGGGCAATCTCTAATTCACCTCTCACCCATAGATGATAAAAAATTATTTTTCCATCCAGTTGATGGGCTAAACTTTCTTGCTTTACCCCCCTCATTTCCGTAGTTCATATCTATTATGCTATACTCAATGGGGCTGCCTCTCTTTTGCGATTCCCTTACTAGTGATTTTTTAGAAACATGCCTTGCCATTTAGAGGAAAATAAGAAGGGTGGAACGGAAATGAAAATAGAAAGCATGAGGTAGAAATGAAATTAGGAAGAGTGTGGGACATGACTAGATAATGTGTGAGTGGCGTTCAGGTGGGTGCGGCTCGAACCAGACTCTATATTTTTGATCCTCCTCAAATGATACTTCGATCTTTTTAGTTAAGCGGATCATTTTACATCCCTTTTTCTATCTAATTTTTTCCCTCCAGATTAATATCATGATCATCAGATTGTTAATTTTCTAAAATTATGAAGCATTTTGGATTCTTTCCGGAATCCTGATCACTGGAGTTGAAACTTTCCCAGATTCGACTCGCGGAACAGTGCAAGGGGGACCCAAAGAGTTTGAAGCCGGAGCAGCGGGAGAAATTGGCGAAAATAGAGGGTTGGCGAGAAGAATTGAAACTTCTCGAGGAAAAAAGGGCCGCGCTTGTTTCGTAATCACCTCCTGCTTTTTTATCTGAGGCTGCCCCGCCATGAGGAACTGGAGAGCCCCTCCCCGTCGCTTTGTTCCTGTTTCCTGCTCATCTGTAGAAATCTCCCCCGCCGGACTGCCGGTTTTGATGGCTTCAATTGTTTCCGAAATGGGTGTGGTTTTCTGACCTTTGGATTCTCTCTCTCTCTCTCTCTCTCTAGTTCTTGATGCTTCAAGTGATCTCAGCTCATGTTGTGGGCCTCTGGGTCCCTCCGTCTCCGGGTCATTGATCGATGCTTCTCAGCACGTGAGGATGGGCCCACAAGGAGCTTTATTCCAAGGCCTCTCTATCCACGCAAGAGCTGCTGTCGGTCTTCCAGGAGCGTTTACTGTGCTCGAGCCAGGCAGTAACGGGAGGGAATTAAGTTTTTTTTTTTTTCAATTTCTCTTTTTAGTCTTCCCCGCCATGGAAGGACTTTGGACCGACCTTCTGGAAAGTAAAATGCTTTATGAGCAGAAGACAGCAATCCCGAGAGGACCGGGTGCCGTCACCATCTCTTCGTTTGTACCGTCGGCTTCTTCCGGGGAGCCGCCTTTCTTTCCCTTTCATGACAGCTTAAAGGTATAGATCTTCCCAAGGGGCACTATATTTTAGTCGAATAGGAATTATCCCGTGCGCATGAGATCACTGTCCGAGTTGCGTTGACCCACGCCCGTCTTGGAAAATGACTTTTTTTTCTTTCTTTTTGGGGATAGTTGGATCCGAGCGAGCGCCAGCCGCTCACCGATTATCGCAATTTGATGATATCCAATGAGCAACGGATAAGACTAATCGGAGAGAAGGTACCCACTTGGTGAAGCAATCGCCCATGCAGAAGGACGCTCGGCGGCGGAACCTCACCGGCGGCATGCAGAAGGACGCTCGGCGGCGGAACCTCACCGGCGGCATGCACGAGGCCGCGCGGCGGCACGGCGCGGCACGCGCGGAGGTGAGGTTCCGCGGCCGCGCATGCGGGACGAGATTTTGGGGAGCGGATGAGATGATGGATGATTCGGGCGTTTTCTTGATTCTCAAAGCGATGGGGATAGGTGGAACAAAGCGACGAGCTTTATGGGGGGGGGGGTTATTTACGCCCGTGCAATCCGCGGACAGGGCGGACAAGGTGGGGGAGGCGAGAGCGTTCCACGGGGAAGAAAGGAGAGTCATCAGAGGAGCCGCCGGTGGAGGACGGAGTAGGTCTTGGACGGCGGCGGCGCGGTGTGCTCCGGTGCCGGGGGGGGGAGCGTGGGAGGGTATTTGCCGCCGTATTGGTGGGTCTCGCAGGGGACGATGTGGATGTTGGGGCAGTAGCACTTGCTATTGGCGAAGAAGGCGGCGCACTTCTTCGGCGACTTCTGCTTGGGGAGGCCGGGGATGCAGTTGTCCCTCACGTTGAGGACCCCCCGGTGGATGAGCTTCCAGCAGGAGGGGCCAACCTCGGTGAAGTAGTTGTCGGAGAGGGAGAGGTTGAGCAGGCGGGGCAACTGGCAGACGGACTCCGGCACCGTCCCGAAGAGACGATTGTTGGCGAGGTTGAGCTGCTCCACCTTCTTGAGGCACCCGAAGGAGAGGGGTATGGGGCCGGTGAGAAGGTTCCTGCCGGCGTCGAAGACGGTGGCTCGCCGGAGGAGGCCGATCTCGTATGGCAGGCAGCCGGAGAGGCGATTGTTGAGGAATAGCACCTCCTCCAAGGTGTCGGCGGCGTGGCCGATGCTGCTGGGGATGGAGCCCGTGAAGCCATTGTTGGCGAGGGTGAGGAAGGCGGCGACGGTGAGGCCGACGTTCTTGGGCAGCGGCGTGTTGAATGGGTTGTTGTTCAGGAAGAGGTAGTCAACGTCGAGGGAGAAGACCGAGGGAGGCAGCCTCCCGTGGAAGCCGTTGTAGCGAAGGTCGAGGAAGACGACCTTCTTCAGGCCGATGACGGTGTCTGGGAAGGGCCCCCCCAGCTTGTTGTTGCTGATGTCGAATTCGTAGAGGAAGGGGAGCCTGGAGAGATCCGGCACGGTGCCGGAGAAGTTGTTGGTGTTGGCGTGGAAGAAGGCGAGGTCGGGGAGCCCGTCGGCGAAGCCACCGATGGTCGGCGCCGCCAGGGTGAACCCGTTGAAGTCCACGCCGGCGATCGTCCGGTCACCGGTCTTGGGCGGCGTATCGCAGGTGAATCCCCTGTACTTGCAGATCTTTGTTCCCTTCCATGTCTTGGTCACTCCTAGCGGGTCGCAGGTGATCGTCTTCTTGAATCGCTGGATCACCTTGTAGGCCTTGTACTGCTTCGTGTTTTCGAAGTCCGATGGCTGCAGCTCCCGCGGCGGCGGCGGCGGAGGCGGCGGGGGAGGAGGCGGTGGTGGCGGTGGCGGCGGAGGCGGAGGCGGGGGAGGTGGAGGGGGCGGTGGCGGGTGTTCCGGCGGGGGACAGGGCTCGTAGGATGGTGGAGAAGGGGGCTCGTACTGCGGCGTGGGAGAGGGCTCGTTGTAGGGCGGGCTGCCGCCGATGCCGATCTCGAGGTTCGACCTGCTGGCGGCCGCCGCCGGCGACCCCAGCTGCAGGAGCACCGCGGCGGAGACAAAGCACAGCACCGGGATGTAGTAGGAAACTCCGCCGCCGGCTGCCATCTCCGGGGATCTGCACTACTGTCGCAAGGGCTCCCCGCCGGCATTTAACATCCCACTCCGCCGTCGGGGTAGTTCAGCCGTCGCTTTCAGATGGCCCCTAGGTTGAAGCGTAGCACGTCTAATCCTCCGGTAACGCCCTTCCCGGCATCGTCCCACCGTCGGCAGCCCTAACTTGACCAGTTCCTTCCCTCCCTGTGATCACGAGAGCGACGACCACGTGCGAATCTTGCGGCCGCACGTCGGCCAAACCCCGGTGGACCCTACCGGTCATCCACCTACCAAACCATCGTCGCCACTTCCCCCGCCGCCACCGCAGGAAGAAGACCATCCTCCTCTTCTAGGCTGTCACCGCCTCCAAACCTCGAAGCCCACTGAGGCGGCAGCGGGTTAATGCCTCCGCCGTGTACCATAGGGCTCTAGACAGCGCCGCCTCCGTCGGCTTCCGGCGAAGAGGAAGGCGGAGGACAGCTTTCATGGTAAGAGGACGAAGACGATGGACACCTCGTCAGCCGAACGCAAGCGGGTCACGAGTGGAGAGACAATATCAGCGTGCGTAGCAGCAGTTCATCAGCCCACCCTCCCAATGCCGTTGTAGCCAGTGGACGTTGGCGTCATCCCACGCCCGCGATATACACTTGATTATTTTGCCCTCCTAAAAAGGTCAATGATAGGGTCGAAAAAATCCTAGTCCAGCCTGGCCAAGGTAATGAGATGAGCCGGAGGTCAAACTAGAACACCCGTTCTTTACAGAATGGTTTCCATCTCTAAATTTTGCCGGACAAATAAACGAGGGACTGGAGATACATAAAGAAAGTCTGCTTAAAGCGACAAGTGGCACGCAGTTTCAGGTAGGTCAACAGTGGCGACGAACCATTACAGATGTGGCAGCAGGAAAACCCTTTCAGCATATACTGTATTTCGTCAAGACAGAGGTTGACGATTGGGTGAGGAGAATGCAGAAAGGTCGACGATTGGACTTTATTGACGTTGATTTTTTTTTTTAATTTCTAAAAGCCAAGGACGACCAGGGGGTGACAGGAGCCCGTCCCGGGTGTGGACAACATCACCTGTTATCAATGCTATCAGGATAACCTACTACGCGTCTCCTTCATGATGTATTTGCAGGACCGGGAGAAAGAGGCTTCCCAGGGACTAAGAGAAGGGAGGAAGGAGAAGAAGCTGGGGGCGGGAACAGTGGATGACCGTTGATCACGATTTAATACTTATCGGCAGTACATCCTAGGATGCCAGAGACGCCTACTCCCGGCCGTCCATTGTCAACATTAATCTGAGTAAAAAAACAAAAACGAGATGAGAACTTAGAACCGGACTGGCTTTTCCGTGTCAGACAAGCCAAATAGGTTTAGTTTTCAAAAATTTATTCTCTTTTCATCCTTCAAGTAATAGACACCCCAACATAAGAAATATAAAATTGAGCGTGTGGGATTAGATGGCCATATAGGTATGAGTAGATAGATGTAGAGGAATATATCAAAATCTAAGAAATAGAAAGTTGTTGTCGATAGCATAACCAATCTTTGTTCGCCAAACTATTTTAAATGAAGAAGCATATCTAATTAGTTTCTCTGAAAAAACAACACATCACTTGAGCATAATTTAAAACTGGGAAACACCGTCAAGGTTCAAAACTAGAGAGAAAATAGAAGAACAAAATTGAGTAAGAAAGTTATCTTAGTGTTACCTTCCATTTCCAAGTCAAATAGAGAATAAGAACTGACAACACAATCAAGAGCCAATGTCCTTTCATTTTTGCATCCCCCTCCCTTTAATGCTCCCCTTTCTAGTTTTGTAAGTAGCCTCATTGTGAAATAATGTAGGCCATGCCCAACCTACCAAGTGCAATGAGTTTTGCTGGGTTGCCTGTGAACATGCCAAACATGAAAAGCAATGAGAGATTTCACGGAAATGCTATTCATGCACCAAGTAATGCCTAATTACACATTCCTCTTGTTAATTTAGGGTAGTGAAAGCCTTTGCATTAACAAATAGGAGCAATCATCTCTTTTGCATTAATGAACAAAAAATGCTTATACTTTTGTATTGATGTTTGGAGCTAAAAATTAGCATTCATCTAATGTTGTGTAACCTTCAATTAGGGGATTTTTAAAGTACAAGGAGGGGAACCCCATTTGACGTGATACATAAAATATCATTTTATGGGACATATGCATCACTTTTGCATGATATGATCCAAAAAATTTATGATCATACCATGTCATGGTCGAAGATAATGATTATAAAACAAGAGTTATTAGAAGACATAATTGAGCCTATTATGACTTAGATGTGGATTGTGGCCTTTTGGATCAATATGAAATAGCAGTCTCCATTGTAATTTTCTCTCTTAGAGTGATGAGATAATTCAAAAGTGAGTACACCATGTGTGATCCAAAGACTATGGCCCCTAAAAAATAAAATGGATGATTATTAACTCTTGACGTCATAACTATTTTTACAATTCATATATATGTATGCTCACATTGAGATCAAATCGAAAAATCATGATGCAGTGAGCCAATATAACATCTATTGGACCAGAACACACGAAGACCTGAAGATCAATTTTCCATTTTTTTTGAAGTTTCTATTTTTAGAACTTTCTATTTTTAGACCCTTCTATATTTGGATCCATCTAACATTTCGTTCACTTTCTATTTTTAGACCTTCCATCTTTAGATCACTTTCTATATTTGACACTTTCTATATTTAGGTCTCATCCTTTCTTTATTCCCCTTCTATTTTAGACACCACCTTCTAAAATCTATTTAACCTTATTGAAAACCTCTTTTTATTTCTTTTCTTTCTTCTATTCATTTTCCTTCTATAACTGTTACTTGCCTTTACACCACCTTCTAGAAAAGTCTATTTCGTTCTATTTTAAGCCCATTTCTATTTCAGAAACTTTCTCAAATGTAATTCCTTCCTAATTTTCAAATTTCGTTTGAAATTCAAAGTTGGGGCCCTTTTCACAGGCTCTAACCTATTTAAGGATGCCTCATGTAGCCTAAGGGCATTGAACTTATTTTTTATGAATAAAATTTCGTGAGTTTCTTCTCCTTGAGAGTTTCTCCCCTCTGTTGGTGGACTCCAGCATCCCTGTGGACTCAAGGAGTTAGTTTGTTGGTTCTATAGATTCAGGATCCGCCCTTGAGCACCAAGAGAAAAACTTCTTCGTTTTGTGGATTCAAGACAAAGAGGTTTCACCAGAAATCTCGACTTTTGAGGATTCAAGTCGTGATTTCAACCCATCTTCTGTCAACCTCAACATCCGCTCAACTCAAAGGGTCATCACCAACAATTTCGTTGCGTCAAATCATACACTTAAGAAACTTAATATGATCTACTTAGAATTCTATTATGACCAAATGAACTCAATATATTTACTACAATTACCAAAGTCATATCTAAAAATGTTATCCATAAACTATTTCAATATATTAATATTCATTTTACATTTGTATGTCACTAAATCCATCAATACTGAGGTATATCAATTTAATGATGACATAGACAATGTATGGATGCATAAAATAGAAATTATAAATGTTTTCAAATATCTATATTTCTAACGTCTAATTTTACTCCATATGGAGATCTATCAAATAGATTTAGAATGAGAAATAATCACAGCTTTGTTCATACTGAAAATAATCATAGGATGTCTATAACTATAATAACACAATTATAACTCCAATTAAAATCACAAATCTTTATGGCAGATCATACACATGGAGTAATATGGTCACAAAAGACCTTAGGTAGCAATCCTTTATTGAGTGGGCATACAATTGTATAGTTTATCTTAATGCACTCTATAGACACCTAGCCACTCAATATATGTATACTTATACTTGGCCAAGATTTTGTTCTTGTTGGAATCTAATATGAATGATTTATGATCATAAATATCCTTAAAATTTTCAATTTCATCCAAAATTCATTATTCAATGGTAAAATTATTTATCCATATTGCATAATTTGGTGAATCATAACATCTTATAAACTTTTTGTCATAGTAGAATAATTTACAAGTGCCTTATTAGAACCATAATATAAAATCACTATAGTTAGTAGGTAGATATAACCCTTTGCAGATCTTTTGCTGTAAGTACATCCATAAATATTAGAATCATAATACCAAGTGATCTGATTTTGTATATGTAAGTATGCAGTTCTTTATTTTTCTGTAAATACCTTTTTGACTATTTAGCGATCAACTCTTAGACTATTTAAATATAGGTCTAGCACTCTAATAATGTACATAATATCCAAACATGTACATATTTAAGCATAAATAATAATTCTTATGATTATTTTATTACGAATCTTCTATCTCTCTGACCTCATAGTCATTTTTAAAGTATTAGTTGATACTAAATTTTCTTTTTTGACGATAGGGGTGCCACTTAGTTTTATATGTCAAATCTTTCAACAACCTTCTCAATATAGGTTCTTTTTATAACCCTAAGGATATTTTGAGAATCATCTTTGTGTAATGTATGTCAAATAAAAATTAGTCTTCATCAAAATATTTAATAGAAAAATATTTAATAAATTTTAGAAACATAATTTTATATTTATCTGATATAAATTGAGATCAAAATAAGCAACTGGTAGCTCTATCACTCTAAAAGAATCTTTTGATGAATCTAGTGAGAGTTTCTTTATCATTAATAAAATATTTTTCAGTAAATCTATTTGTGGCAAGATGAGTTTATATTTCTCAATATTATCTTTTGAATATCTTTTGATTTTAAAATATCATTGCATTGGATTAGTGTAAGCTTCTCCATGTGGTTATGTATTAATAAAATCATATACGAATCTATTTATAAAAAAAACATGCTTTTGTGATTTGGTGAGTTGTCTGAGTTCTTGTCGAGGACCTATGTTGTGTAACAGGGACATATATAAGATCAAATCTATTGCATAAGGCTTGTGATGTGGTAATATTAGAAAGTTATAAATCTTTTGAATCCTAGCATCAATCCACTTCTGAAAATTAGAACTTTTCATAGCCTGATAAAAGTTGATTAGATTATTTTCCATCATTTTAATGTCAACCTCATTTTTTGGAGAAATAAAATATACTCATCTAGAATTCTATTTCTCACTTTTCTAGTAGATTTTTTATTGACACAAATTAGTAATAGTTTTGAATTTAAAATTTTGAAATAAGAGGTATGATAATATTATTTTGATATAAAGTTAACTCTCGAATATTGTAAAAGAAGATTACCTACTCTTGATCATTGTAATAATAATTGAAGTAATATAAATATATTTTTATTCTTCAAAGATAATGTGTCTAATATTATCTTTTTACAAACTCAACATCTTCAAAAACCCAAGTATATCTCTTTTTAAAAATAAACTTGGTCAAGTGATTATATGACTTTAAACCAAGCTTTTAGGATACAAAACTAAATAATAGCTGAAAGCTTATAGTTTAACTTCTTGCCTCAACAAGACAACCATAAATATACAAATATTTTAACTTAGACTTCTTGCTTGGCTAAAACTCATAAGAGGTTTTGAAAGTTATTTTTGTGGAATCTTATGTAGTAAATAAGCTGAAATATGTACTATTTTTTCAAAAAATTCTAATAAGATAAATTAACTAATCATATTTTTTATCATGTCATTAGGTATCATGTTTCATTTATCAACAATATCATTTATGCTAAGATATCTAGTATGATACATTGAGGAATGATATCAAACTACTTTGAAATAAAATTATATTGTTCACCCCACCCAATCTATTACGTTTATCATAGTATTTATTACAATGATCTAATTTGATGCCTTCAATTTTTTCTTAAGTTGATTCTCAAATTTGGTCTCGTGTTTTTTGAACATATGTAGTAATTGAGACTTGTTTAAATGAAATATAATTAGCCATATTGAGAATAATCATATATGATTGAAACTAAATATTATGAATTATTGTAAAAAGTTGTAAGAAATGATATAAACTTTTTTATAAATTCATTATAAGACATCTAAGACCCACATGTTAAAATATTTATTGTTCGGCTAGTTCAAAATTACTTCAAACATGTCTTTTAATTCTATTTTAGAGATATGACATAATCACTTGTGCCAAGTAAAGAAAATTTTTCATAAGTTAATTTATATTTCATACTCCTTAAACTTATTTCTTAAGTTTTATTAAATATGACTAAAATGTCAGAAAAATATACATATTCATTTAGAGATAAGAACTAGTACCAACGTAATTTGAAATTTAAAATAAACCAAATTTAATATGTAAATAAATAAAAATAATGAAATTTATATAAATTTTAAAAAATAAATTCTTTCTAAAAAACATATAACATAAGTTTAATTTAAGTTTAAATATTGAGGAATCTTTGACTATAGCTTGAACCTATATTGGCTCAATTTTTATTACATTGATCTATATATACATGTATATATATATACATATATATGTATATATATGTATGTATATATCTTCACTATCAATTGACTTTTGATAGTGAAAAATCAACTCTATAGAGGCACATTTATGTGACTAGTAGCATCAAACTCTATCCACTATATATGCTCACATAAGTTAAATGAGCATCTAAATAAACCAAAGTGAGAAGATTGCCTTTCTTTGTGTGTCAAGTATGATGTTTGGTGATATCCTTCTTTTTGTGTCCATCATAGCTAGAAAATAAAAAAATAACTTTCTCATCATAGATTAAATGAACACTTTTGAATCTCGTTTACTTCATTCTTTTTAATGTTTTCAAACTATTTATATTTTAGTTGTGCAACAAAATACATCAACTATAATATTTATATTTGAACTAAAAACTTAAAAATCAATTTATATTTCTAGCAGTTTGGGTAGGTTCTCATAGATTATTATCAATTTCTTACTATCAAATTTTATCATCAAATACCTTGCAAATAAAAAGAGGGTAAAATGACTCTAAAAGATAGTTTTCTCTAATTTTCTGTTGTTGCTATTACATATTTATCAACAAGAAATAGCTATGATAAAGTAAAGGGAAAATGAAGAATAAAAAATATGCACATGTGAATATGTATTTAAATTAAAATATTTCATGAACAACATTCAAGTATAACTGATGAAAATACAACTATAGATAAAAATGAAAATTCTCAAAACTAATTCTACAAAAAACAAGAAAACTAATCTATGTCAACATGTATCACTCACATGACTTGATCTTAAAATAGAAACCGATACAAATAGAAAATAAAATAAATAAATCATTATATAAAATTTTTCTTTTTCTACAACTCTTTTGTTTATGTCTATCAATCGAGATAGTGAACTTAAGTATAGGTGGAAGGAATAGAGTTAGGTTGACTCTATCACCATTTTGCTTAATTCCTCCTTTGTATTACATGAGAGGGAAACTTACAACCACTGCTATCACTATTGGCATCATGACCATTGCAATTGCCCTGCTCAAGTCCTCCTCTACCTGTCACATAGTAGGTGAGCTCACAGCCACTGTTGTGCTCTCATTCTCATCAAGACCTTCCCCCCACTTCTCTCTCCTCCTATATTTTCTTTGAGACCATCTTTTAATAGGCTTTCACTTCAGCCTAGTGTGACTGGTCCATTAGTTGTCTTACATCTTCTACATTTAGTCCAATAACAGCTAACTAAGAAAGGAACACATAAAAATAAGAAAAAAAGAGGTTTCTCAAGGTTGCGCTTTAGAATTTATACTAGATTCTAGGTCAAAGGATTAGATGTATATTTTTTGAGAATAATATATTAATAAATGTCAAAATTCATGACATTCATTTTAAAAATATGTTTGTGTTTTTTTATTATATTTAATTAAATTTTAAATTAGTTATTGTAATAATTATTATCATTTAACTCTGATTAACACATAAAAATGATACATTAACATATATATTATGTGAGATGACATAATTAAAATATTATTTTGTTTATCTGATAATTATAGCTTTTATAAAATTGACTGAATTATGTAATAAGAGAAATTATAACTAAATATACAAATAAATAATCATATAACTATAACTTGAGTGACTTTAATTTTGAAGCAAGATGATGTTGGGTTTTTGGCTGCACTAAGATCAAAGAAGAGAGTCACATTGAACTATTTTAAATCATCACTATGATAATATCTCTTTGTATAAATTGATCTTCTCTTTATCTTTTTGATTACTATATTCTTCCTAAGTATATGGATATAAGAGTGATGAATTTTATATCATTTTTTCTGATTGCCAAAATTCACTCTCTAAGAACCGAATACTAGGGTTAATTTTCTTTGAATTTCACTAAGAAATTGGTTTCTAGACTCTTAAGATGTTAATGATTAGATGTTAACGATTTACTTTACAACTTAAGAAAATAGTTTAGTTCTCCCATCATACTAAGCTCAAATTATTTTTTTTCATGATCCATTAAAGTTCAACACAAGTTTTCATCAAATGATCTAAATACTATATCATCAATTGATACTTGAATGATGAATATATATGTTAGTGTTTTTTGCTAAATATAATAGTGTCCCATCATTTATGTATTTAATTTAGAACCTAATAAAATAGTTTAGTTATGTCATCATACTAAGCTCAAATTTTTTCTTCATGATCTCATAGAATTCAACACATAAATTTTCGTTAAATGATTTGAAGACTATATCATCAACATATACTTGAATGATGAGTGTGAATTGGTGTTTTTCTTTCTAAATAGAATAGCATCCAATCATTTGATTATTTACTTTGTAACTTAGTTATGTCATTAGACTAATATCAAATTTTTTCTTCATGATTTCTTAGTTTCAACACAATGATTCATCAAATGATTTGAAGACTATATCGTCAACATATACTTGAATGATATGATTATGCTAATGTCTTATTTTCTAAATAGAATAGTATCAATCACACTATTATTAATATCATTCTCTAAAAGAAAAACAGTAACATTTCATGGTAAGATTTATAAGTTTGTTTGAGTTTATACAACATTGTGGATAGTTTTATAATATGACTAAGATGACTAGACTTTATAAATCCTATAAGCTAACAAACATATATTATATCTTTAATCTATTGATTAAGGAAGACATCCTTCACATCTATTTGATACAAAATAATAGTTTTATTGCTTTCAAATTCTAAAAAAATCCAATTGCATCTAAGCCTTACCACTGTCCATAGGTTTCATTATAGTCTATTACTTTTACTTGAGTGTAGCATGAGCCACTAGTCTATCTTTATTACTAAAAATTTTCATTCCTTATTCAATTTATTTTTAAATATCCATTTGGTTTATATGACAAGCATTTCATTTTTCTTCAGTACTAGAGTTCATACATTATTCTTCACAAATGATTTAATTTCTTATGCGTGAACATAGTAGTCATCATCTTATACTTTGTTCATGCATTTTGATTGATCTAACAAAATACATTTAAATATTTTACCTTTTTTCAATTTAGATCCAGTTTATACCAAGACTAGAATTGATTATTACCTCTTGTTGTACTTTCTAATTTTACCCATGATAACATTAAAATTATGACATGATCTATACACATAATTGCATTTAACCTAAAATTATATTACATCTTAATACTAAACACTACACTTAATGAATCACTTTAATAAATATTAATTTAATTATAAGTTTTAATATATGTCTATATATATATCAAATATGAAAAATCCCATACTGATGAGATACACATAATATAGTCTGGCAAGTCATATGAACCACCTATTGATAATATGATCCAAAATGTTGTGATCATATTATGTTGCCACTTATTTTTTCATGGCCTTTGACCCTTGCTTAGATCGTAAGTATTTCATAAGAAATGTATTTATTATTTTAGATCTAACATTTAATCAAGAAAAATGATCATAAAGTGTGTTATTATAAGTCATCTAGAAATGATTATGATTCAACCTTGATCTGATATGTATCTCTTCGTTAAGTTGTTCCCCCATAATATATAATTCATATATAGATATATGTTTACATTAATATCAAATCTAACAACCACACATTAATGCTTTACATAAAATATCATCTCACAAGTCATATGCACCACATATGTGTAGTATGATCTAAATATGTTGTGATTATATTGTGTCATGATAAAAATATCTTATAATTATTTTTTATGGGCTCTAGCTCTTGCTCCAAATTATAGATATTTCAAAAGAAATATTTTTCTTGCACTAGACCTAGTGTTCAATCATTAAGTGTAATAATAGTGAATGCTATGAGAAGACATATTTCATGTCATTCTGATTCCATTGTAGTTTTTTAGATCAACCCGAATGAGTCATCCACATTATGACTCTCTTTTGAAGTAATGGGACGCCAAAAAGTATGTTTCACCATATTTTATCTAAGGACCATTTTAACAGTAATATCCAGCTTGTGTAAACAATTGACTTTCACTACATGAAAATTATCTTACTCTTGCAACCATCTTTTGAAGAAAGCATAATAACACAATAGTCTAGCTCCAAGGTACTAAAAATATATCAGGATTCAAGTGATTCACTGAAGTGACGAGACCTTGAAAGCTGATTTTTCAATTTTCAGTAATAGAACATTTTGTTAATTAGGGAAGGTTTTCGATGGCAACACTTTGATATCACATAAGTAATACAAAATCATATGAAGCAAAAAAATGAGGAAAAGTAAACCTAACTGAACTTTTTGTAAGCCGTGCACTTGAGGTTAGGTCTCATTGGAATGTGCTAATATTTATATATTATACCATTGAGAGAAAATAATGAAAACATCACACTCAAATTATTGAGACTACCAAAAACAAGATATGGGCATGATATTTATGAGGTCTATTAAATATTTATGGTATTTGATCATTACTTTTCAATATTTTCAACATCAAAATGATCAATTTAATTAATATTATTTTTATATTAAAAATAAAATTTTGAATCTTTTAGTATTTAACTTAGAAAATCATTTTTCATGTGCTGAATTATAAATGAATGACATTGATTCAAGATGTATATTTAAGAATGAAATGGATGCCAAACAACTTAGTAAAAACATGAGTATTAAAATCTTTATGTGAATAATTTATGTGTCATTGGCTTATGCATTTAGTCTATTGAATTTTTATTTAACTATTTCAAATTTTCACGAAACATATACAAAAATGATGATTTAATCATAGAGACCAATAGTTTTACAAAATATATTTCAATTAAGATAAATAATTTTTCATGAAAAGTAATTATTAACGATGTTGGAGATATGAAAGACTTTCTCTAGATGATTCATCTACAACTAGTAAGGTTTTGAATGATATATATATATATATATATATATATATATATATATATATATATATATATATATATATATATAGACATATGTCTATATCCATTGACTACAAAAAAAGTGTTTGGGTACAAACAACATAATGTGAAATTAGTGAAAAAAAATCTATGAGAGAAATAGAGGCAATTCAAGCTTGACCAAAGTATTTACTCAAGCATTTACTGAAAACATATTTATGGTGTTCATTAAGTATTTTTTCATTTAAAGTGAACTGTATCGATGACCAACTATCTCATGTTAAGAACTCAAATACGTCTAAGAGCTAATATTCTCATTGTTACTTTGAATGAACCTCAAAGTCATTATGTACCTCTAGAGAAGTCCTCTCCAAATTGTGAGTTAAACTTGCTTGTAAAATTTATAATTATAATTGGGTGTTCCCTAATTCAAAGTAAAACTTAATAAGTAATTTTTTCTTAGAGAGTGTACATAGGAATTGTGTAAATCATTATAAAAAGATAAGCTCTTTAAAGTCAAAAAAAGAATAAATAGTCATAAAATTGGATAAACACCATAAGAGAGATAATATAAAAAGGAAATTGACGTCAATTCAATCCCCTTTGCTTGATCTAGTGCAAGCCAAAACCCAACATAAACAAGAGGTTCTTACTGACTCTTAGTGTACTTTTCAACTTTAATCATCATAAAATTAGAATTATGACCTAATATATATAATTATATTTAACTCATACTAATATTAAATACCTTAATTTTAAATCCTTAATAGTTAATAAATCAATTTAACTATAATGTCATAATATACAATCATGTACATATATATTCATATTAATATCACATCCAATACCCCATATTGATGTGATATAAAAAATATTGTGTAACTAGTCATATGCATTTATGGACTGCATGATCCAAATATGTTGTGATTATATTATATTATGATCAAAATATGTTGTCACTTACTATGGGCTTTGACACCTATTGTAGATTATAGTTCTTCTAGAAGAAATATGTTTATTGAGGCTAGAGAAAGCACTTAAAAAGTGTGTAGAATTATCTATCAACCAAGTAGTTTCTTGTATTTGAATTAAGATTAAAATTAGCATGAGGAGTAAACATTCAAATGGTGGTTCCACCAACAAATGGATTGAAGAGATTGTTCACATTCTATAACTAGCATCAGATGTTCATTGCAAATATATCAAGGTATTTAAAACTATTTCAAAGGTTGAGATTTTCAACATCAACAGCAACTAAATGAATTCATTTTTCTGGTTTTCAAGTTGGATGTTCACATAGTCCTCTATATCATCAATATATTCTGGTACTCATTAAATCAAAGGTTGAAAAAATGGAGATAGATAAATGTTACCTTTTTTCAATAATGAACACTAAAAATGAAAAACTATTAAGGGGGATGACCTAGAAAGAGAACAAGAACATCAAATATTTTCTATTAAAGCCACTATATAATCATTATGAGAAGTTAACTCATCATCTTAAAGATGAATTGAGAAAGAAACTCATGCACTTTTCACATATAAATTCACACAAAAGATGTATTATTCAACATCCAATAGTGTCTTGCGATATACCTTAGTCTACCCATTTAGGTTGGGTTAGGGAATTATGTATTGATTGTAAAGTGAAAATTCAGCTGCAGAAAAAGAGAACAAAAAAAAGAGACCACCAACACATGAAATTAACTTGTGTCATATTGAAAGAAGACATTTTTAAACATCAAAGTTAGGAGAAGTTTTTGGACTGACATTGAATTCTCTTAAGTCTTTTGACTGGAAGGTAACAATGCAACCCTAGAAAAGTAAAACAAATAAGGACCCAATAATGCATGTTTATAATTTGCATCCTCCCTAGCATAAATTGAAGGTCTTTTATTTTCAAATTTATTTATCATATAGTATGTCATCTTCTCCATTCATTTCTGCCTTTTTCATTTTTTCAAATTCATTGTAAATATTAAAAACTTCTTCATATGGTATTACTTATTTTTATTTTCATTTTTTATGCAATGAAAATATAATTTTTTTATTGCACATTTCCATCTATACACTAATTGCATTTTGGTTTCATTGATCAATAGAAACTTCAATACTTTATACGAGCTTTGTGCTTCATTCATTAGTTATTAGAGTATGGTTTGAGATTGACATCAAGTTCATTTCTTATTTTCCCAATCATTGAATGTGCACAACCAAATTTAAAAGATGTGATTACATTGTCTACTATCAATTCCCTCACATCAATGTGAACTGGCATGACTTTTTCTCCTAGATGATTATTATGGATAACTAAAGGACTTTCATGCTCATTTGTATTTGTGCTTAATGCTCAAAGATTTTATAATGTGTTCTTACACTGAGATTATACACAAATTATCTTGATTTATTGTGAATAATTAATGACCAACTTGAGTTGTCCCTAATTTTCATATGCCAATTCTTATAGAATGTGTGAGACTTGTGAAATGAACCCTACTTATCATCTTTGTGACCCTTGCTTTTACTCAACCATGACTCTTATTATGGTTCATTTTTAATTTACTTATAACCTATAGATGATGAACACTGATTTTTTCATCCATTTAGTGGGTTAAACTGATGTAGCCCAAGACACAAGTTGAAGTCTTAACTTCGAAGTTGGGCCCAATTATCTTAAATTTGAGCCATGAAGTGAAAAGTAGTAAAGAGAGAGCCCACATATGTCACTAGTGGGCTGGAGGTCCAAAAAGTAATATTTACTTTCTATTTTATGTCCTTTCACTTATAGAAGGCACTTTATGTCTCTTTCCTTCTAAAAGGGACTTTAATGTGGTTCAGTTTATACCCAAGATATACTAAGGATATCAGACTGTCAAAGTCTGTACTTAAGATCTGCTCAGTATATCTACTTGTCAGAGCTTGCTTTAGGTCACTTCAGAGTTAGTTAGAGTATTTCCAAAAAGATCTCAATCTATCATAGTCTACTTTAAGTCATTTCAATGTTAGTCATACTTTGTCCCTAGGATCTATCAGGATCCTCCTTTTGTGAGTACCCCCACCCCCTTTCTAGGCTTATATAAAGGCCCTCATTGTAACCTAATGGACTTACTTTTGAGTTGAATCAGTTTTCTCCTTGTGAGAACCTTTCCCTTTTGCTTGTGGATTCAGGCACCCCCTTATAGATTCAAGGGTTGAAGACTCCGAATCTGTGGATTCAGAGGTTGGTTTCTTCTCCAAAATTTGAGCTTTGTGGATTCAAGCTCAAATCTTGTTTATCTTCTGTGTCACTATTGCGTCAATTGGTATCAAAGCAAGTCAACATTCTAGTCAAGGTTCAAAAATGTCACGAGGTAAATCTGCTCATATTAGTGATAATGATTCACTTGAAGTTGCTCTTATGTTAA
This sequence comes from Spirodela polyrhiza, assembly GCA_024713555.1. Classification (NCBI taxonomy): domain Eukaryota; kingdom Viridiplantae; phylum Streptophyta; class Magnoliopsida; order Alismatales; family Araceae; genus Spirodela; species Spirodela polyrhiza. Next base: position 4,781,963 of record CM046532.1, read on the forward strand.
AGTCAGATTTTCTGTTATTTCAAGATCGAATAGATCAAAAATTTGATGATCTTAATGAAACCTTGAAACAACTTTTGGCTAGAATGAGTACATTAGAGGGTCATTCACGCCCTCCTAGAGATCATGAAATCAAACGTCTTCAAAAAGTCACTCATGTCGAATCTTCATCAAATACTCATTGTACATCTAGTTCTACAAGTTCTAAATCAAGATTTGAAGAAGATAATTTTCGAGATTTTCGTATGAAGATTGATTTACCCTATTTTAATGGCCATTTGAAGATTGAAGAGTTCTTAGACTGGTTAGTTGAAGTAGAACGATTTTTTGAGTATATGAAAATTTCAGATGAAAAATAAGTAAAGTTATTGGCTTATAAATTGAAGGGTAGAGCCTCTGCCTGGTAAGATCAATTACAAGCCACCTGTACAAGGTCAGGCAAAGAACCTATACGATTATGAGAGAAAATGAAGAAACTTTTGAAATCTCATTTTCTTCCCCTAGATTATAAACACATTTTATATCAACAGTATTAAAATTGTAAGCAAGGAAATAGATTAGTTTCTAATTATGTTGAAGAATTTTATCATTTATCTTCTCGAATTGACATGACAGAATCTCAGTCATATATGATTTCAAGATTTAAAAGTGGTCTCAGATGGAAAATTAAAGATAAAGTAGCTTTACAATCATTTTCAAGCTCAATGATATTGTAATGGCTGCAGAATGTGCTGAAGCCTTATTAGAGAAAGGAAAAACTAAAATTCGAAATTTTGGAAATTAGAATTCAACTCAGCTAGAAAGAGGAAGATTTACTGATTTTTCTTCTATATCCCATAACAGGCGACTGAATTAAAGTTCTGTTAGATCAAGTGGAGCAAATCTTACTGCCCAAGTCTCTTCTAATAAAAATCCTTATACTTCTAATGTCATTCCTAAATGCAACAGGTGTGGAGAAAAAGGACACAAATTAAATATCTATCCTCAACGTGACATAGTAAACCTTATAGATTCTATTGAAGAGCAAACAAAATATAAAGAATCAGAAATTGAAGGTGAGCAAGAAGAAAATTTTATTGAATTTGATATTGGAGATACATTATCACATTCACTTGTAGTGAGAAGATTGATGTATTCACCAAAAAGAGAAGAAGACCCACAACGCCATAACATTTTCAGAACAAGGTGCACAATGAATTCTAAGGTATGTGATATAATTATTGATAGTAGCAATAATAAAAATATTCTCCTCTATAATGGTTAAAAAATTAGGTTTGCAAACAAGGCCACACCCTTATCCATATCGAATTGGTTGGATCAAAAAGGAAACAAAAACTTAAGTTTCAAAGACGTGTTTGATCAAATTTTCAATTGAGAAAACATATTCTGATGAAGTGCGATGTGATGTTGTTGAAATGGATGCTTGTCACATGATATTAGGCAGACCATGACAATTTGATGTTGATGTTACACACCATGGTAAGGAAAATATTAATATTTTCTATAGAAATGGTAAAAAATTTGTTTTGGCACAAATGCAAGATAGTGATTTTAGTAAAGGAAAAAAAGAGAAAAGAAAAGTAATGTTCATCAACTAGACAAAGTTTCTTAAAGAGTTTGATATTAATATTGTATTATTTGTTATTATTCAAAAACTTAATTCAAACATGATAATCGGAAATAGGATATCAAAAGCTATTGAAAATCTCTTATCTGAATTTTCTGTAATTCAAGAACTATCAACTCATCTGCCACTAATGCAAGATGTACAACATCATATTGATCTTATACTATGAGCAAGTTTGCCAAATCTTCCACATTATAGGATGACTCTAGAAGAAAATCAAATTCTTCAAGAACAAGTAGAAGAATTATTGAATAAAGGATTGATAAGAGAAAGTATGAGCTCATACTTTGTGCCTGCTCTACTGGTTTCAAAGAAAGATAAAAATTGACAGATGTGTTGATAGCAGAGCTATTAACAAAATAATAGTTAAACATAGATTTCTAATTCCACACCTAGATGACATGTTGGATATGCTCTGTGGTTCTAAAATTTTTTCAAAAGTTGATTTAAAGAGCGGATATCATCAGATCCAAATTTGGCCAGGAGATGAATGGAAGACTACATTTAAAACTAAGGCAGATCTTTATGAATGGTTGTTCATGCCTTTGATTTATTTAATGCCTCTAGTACCTTCATGAGAGTGATGAATTAGGTTTTGAAACCTTTTATTAGTAAATTTGTCATTATTTATTTTGATGACATTCTTATTTACAGTACTACAGAAGAAGAACACATTAAACATCTCATATGTGTGTTTCAAGTGTTACAACAGAATGAATTATATATTAACTTGAAAAAATGTGACTTCATGACTACTAGTTTGTTATTCTTGAGATATATTGTAAGTACAGATAGAATCAAAGTGGATGAAGAAAAGGTCAGAGCTATTAAAGATTAGTCAACACCAATCACAATTCATCAGGTTCGAAGCTTTCATGGGTTGGCATCTTTTTATAAAAGGTTCATACGAAATTTTAGCTTAATAATATTTCCAGTTACTGAATGTATGAAAAAAGATAGTTTTAAATGGATTGATGAAGCAAATAAAGTATTTTCAATGATAAAAAAAAAATTATGTTCTGCTCTTATTTCGGCCCTACCAAATTTCGATAAACTATTTGAAGTAGAATGTGATGCATCCATGGTTGGTGTTGGAGGTGTACTATCACAAGAAGGTCGGCTAATAACATTTTTTAATGAAAAACTTTCTGAGGTAAGAAAGAAATGGACAACATATGAATTAAAATTTTATGTCGTGGTTCGTGCTTTACAAACATAGAAACACTACTTGATTCAGTGAGAATTTATTTTATATATTGATCATCATGCTCTTAAATTAGTCAATAGTCAAACTTCCATTAATAGAATACATATCAGATGGATCTCTTTTCTTTAACATTTTACTTTTGTTATTAAACACAAGTCAAGGAAATTAAATTAAGTTGTAGATGTGCTTAGTAGAAAAACAATATGTTTGGTGAACTTACATGTTGAAATCACAGGATTTGACTATCTCAAAGAATTATTCCTAGATGATGATGATTTTTCTCAACAATATATGATATGTATGTCAGGAATATCAACTAAGGGTTTTCATTTACATGATGGTTTCTTATTTCGAGAAACACAGTTATATATTCCTCGTAACTCTTTAAGAGAGAAACTTATATGGGAATTACACTCTTCAGGTTTAATAAGACACCTTGGTCAAGATAAGACATTACAGACAGTTGAAGAGCGGTATTAGTCAAAATACTAGACTATATACACTGTTGCCGATTCCACAATGTCTTTGGGTTGATATTTCTATGAACTTTATATTAGGTCTACCACGAACACAAAAAAGAGCTGACTCAATTTTCGTTGTCGTTGATAGATTTTTTGAAAATGACACACTTCATCGCATGTAAAAAGACAAATGATACAAGTCAAGTAGCCAATCACTTCTTCAAAGAAATTATTTGTCTACATAGAATTCCTGAGTCAATTACATCTGACAGAGATTCTAAGTTTGTATCTTACTTCTAACAAACTCTTTAGAAAAGGTTTGACACATTTTTGAAATTTAGTAACACTAGTCACTCACAAATTGATGGCCAAATTGAAGTTGTGAACAGAACTCTTGGCAATTTGATTCATTATATTTCAGGAGAAAAGTTAAAATAATAAGATTATGCTTTGGCTCAAGCAGAGTTTACTTACAATTCGATGATTAATCGTTCAACTAACAAATCTTTATTTTCAATAGTATATTATTTTCCTCCAAGAATTCCATTGAATCTATTACAAGTACCAAGATCAGTTGAAACTAATATTATTACAAATAATATGGTGGATCATATCAAAACACTTCATGAAAGTGTGATACACAATCTCACAACAAATTATAAGAAATATAAAGTAGCAACATATAAGAAAAGAAGAAAGAAGATATTTGAAGATAGCGACAAAGTAATGGTGTACCTTTGCAAAGAATGATTTCCAACAAGTAGCTACAACAAGTTGAAGCCAAAGAAATACAGACGATATCAAGTTCTACAGAAGATCAATGATAATACATACCTTATTGAGCTCCCACCAAATATGACTATTTCACCCACATTTAATGTCAGTGACATATACGAGTATTACAAATATTCAAATGAAGACTCGATGATAAGTTTTCTTGAAGGAGAGACTGATGTAACTCAAGACACAAGTTGAAGTCTTAACTTTGAAGTTGGGCCCAATTATCCTAAATTTGGGCCATGAAGTGAAAAGTAGTAAAGAGAGAGCCCACATATGTCACTAGTGGGCTGGAGGTCCAAAAAGTAATATTTACTTTCTATTTTATGTCCTTTCACTTCTAGAAGGCACTTTATGTCTCTTTCCTTCTAAAAGGGACTTTAATGTGGTTCAGTCTATACCCAAGATATGCTAAGGATATCAGACTGTCAAAGTCTGTACTTAAGATCTGCTCAGTATATCTACTTGTCAAAGCTTACTTTAGGTCACTTCAGAGTTAGTTAGAGTATTTTCAAAAGATTTGTTCAAGATCTCAATCTATCATAATCTACTTTAAGTCATTTCAATGTTAGTCATACTCTGTCCCCATGATCTGTCAAGATCCTCCTTTTGTGAGCATCCCCACCCCTTTCTAGGCCTATATAAAGGCTCTCATTGTAACTTGAGGGACTTACTTTTGAGTTAAATCAGTTTTTTCCCCTATGAGAACCTTTCCCTTTTATTTATGAATTCAAGCACTCCCTTGTGAACTCAAGAATTGAAGACTTCGAATCTGTAGATTCAGAGGTTGATTTCTTCTCCAAGATTGGAGCTTTGTGGATTCAAGCCCAAATCTTATTTATCTTCCACTTTATTGCTGCGTCATAAACTTTCAAGCTTTATGCCCCTCCTTTCCTTAGTTCATATCTATTGTGATATTCTTAATGGGGTTGTATCTCCATTGTGATTCTTTTACCATTGATTTTTTAAAATATGCTATGTAATTTAGAAGAAAATAGGAAGTTGGTAAAGAAAATAGAAATATAAATTTTGACTAGATCATATGTGAAGGGCATTCAAGTGGCTAGTGCTCAAACCATGCTTTATATTTTGATCCTCTCAAATGATACTTAATAATCTTGAAAAAGCTCAATTGAGTTTTCCCTCTTTGGATCAGGTCAAGGTCAAACTCCCATACTTAGCTCACCAAGTTAATATTTTTATTTCACAACCAACATGTGCTTACTTGACCATTGGTTTTGTACAAAAATTCATAGTACATTTAATTATCTTATGTTTTGTCTAGATAAATTTGTTGCTATAATTTTTCCATTCATAGAATGTAAACATGGATGAAAGAAGCGAATACATTTTGTTTTTAGGGTTAGAGTTTCTCCTCTCTAAATTAATATCAAGATCATTTGATTGCCTTTTGCAATGTTGTAGATCCTTTCTAGAAAACCTAACCACTAGAGTTGACACATTTCTAGATCAAAGTTGTTGAATAATGTAAACGTGACCTAGAAAGTTTGAAACTGGAGCATCATGAGAAATTTACCAAAAAAGAGGATTGGCGAGAAGAAATGAAACTTCTCCAAGAAAAAAAAGATCACACTTGTTTCATAATCATATATATTGGTGTGGGATGAGATGAAAATGATTAGACTTATCCTAAACAATGAACTTGGAATAACTCTCACATTGGGTTATAAGTCTAGCAAAGTTAACTAGGACTGTTATCTTACATGAATTGCATTGGATTAGACTGGCACAATTAAAGAATTAATTATTAGGGTGCTCCATTCACAATAGATTAACTTGTTACAAATCAAGAGATTTTCATAACATTGTCCACTAATAATGATAATATATGGATATATCTACAGATCACCCAACATCAATTTCAGAGATCATATACCATATTAGCAAGATACTCAAATACAATAAGAAAGAGGATTCAAATATTACCTTGACACTAGAATGGGTGTAGGTTTGGGGAATGGTACAACTCGTGGAGTTAAAATCCTTAAATGTTATGCGTTAGCCAAGTGTTGATGGGTGATTGTTGAATATTGACCAAAGATGGTGGAATCAATCAACGGTTCATGCTTTAGGGTTCACTAAATGACACAGGCTAGAAGGATCTAAATGGTTTGGATTTGGCAGATCTAGGCATGTTTGGGCTGCACAGATTTGGGCCTATTCTTAGTCTGATGGATATGGGCCAGTTGGCGAAACTAATCGGATTTTGGTTTGACCAATCAAGTCCGACTCCAGTCTAGCAGACCCAGAGTGAATTTGGGTCTGGCGAATCAATGAATCACGAACCAGTGGATGTTAATCCATTCCAATGAAATGGGTCAAGGAGTGGGACGGATGATCGGCAGGATAAAGAGTGCGGCGGAGAAGCAGAGCAATGGGCAGAGAGGCTGAAAAGCAAATCGTGAGATGACAGAGCAGCGGACTAGATAGAAAGGAGTGGGAGACGGCAGAGTAGCAGAATGGCGGGCGGTAAAACGGCTAAACTACCTAAGGATGGAAATGGTAAACTGTAGGCAATGGCTGAAGGCTGGAGGATGGTGAAAACGACGATGGGGGGCTGACAAATGTGACAGACGGTGATTGATGGTGTACAAACAACGAACTACAATGGAGATCCGTGGGGGTGACAATTGGTGGTGGTAGATTACTAGTGGATGATGGATGATGGTGGGCTGACAGCGGATGAGGTCATGAAGTGATGAAAGATGAAATCTCGAAATGATCCTTCTCAGGTTTCTAGGGTTATAAGAAGTTATTCATAACCTCACTGACGCTTAATAAAAAACTAAATCTTTAATCAAGAAATTACTCTTTAATGGTCATGGATTGATGTGCTGGTGATGTGGATGGCATTCTGCTTCTTCGGTCCTCATCAACTATAGTTTTTATCTCAGGTTGACCCACCATGAGAAACCAGAGAGTCTCGGTTGCTTTGCTCCTGCTTATTGTTCTTCTGTAAAAATCTCTCACGTCGGGCTGCCCTTTCTTATGGCTTTAAATGGGTTTAATTTCTTGACTCTTGGATTCTCCGCAGTCATCAGCATGATGATCAAATTATCTCTTTCTAGATCTTGATGCTTGAATCCGGCTCTTTTTCTCCTTCTAACGGGAAAGAATGGCTGCAAGTGGATAGACCAGGAAGTTTTGCTCGAGAAGCAGCCACAAGCTGGTGGGTTGTGACCTCGGCGTATCTCAATCCTCGGGTCACTGATGCTTCTTCGTCATATGATCTCAACATGTTTGAGGATGGGTCACAAGGAACTTTCTTCCAAGCTCTGTCGTCGGTCTTGCACATGTCTTAACTGTGTCCGAGCCAGTGGGACGGAATTGAGTTTGCTTCATTTTTTATTCTAACCTTATACATCATGAAAAGAATTTCGACCGTCCTTCTGAAGATTACAACGAATCCCTACTCGCGAACAAAACGGCCGCCCTTACACTCAGTGCCGCCCTCAACGCCTGCTGGGGAGGTGCCTTTCTTTCGCTTTCGTGACAGCTTTCTATCATCGTTCAACAAACAGGGAACCGTTCTTTCACTCGAATCGGAAATCTCGTGCGGCTACTGAGATCACGGTCCCAGTTGCGTTGACCCAAACGTGTGTCGGGAAAAGACTTTTGTATTCATGCGGATGCTGCTTAGTCAGATGATCTCAGCATGCGTGAGGATGGGTCACAGGGGACGTTCTTCCAGGAACTGTCGCCGGTCGGTCTTCCTCTGGTCTAAAATGTGTCCGAGCTACTAAGCAAGTAATGGGAGGAGTTAAGTTTTTTTCATTTTCTATTTTAACCTTCTGCATCATGAAAAGATTTTCCACCTCCCCTCTGAGAATAAGATACTTTATTAGAATACGGAAACGTAACCTACACTCAGCGCCGCTGTCAGGATGACCTCTCCGTTCGCACACTCAACCGCTACGACGCCGACTGGGGAGCTGCCGTTCTTTCCCCTTCGTGACATCTTCAAGTCACTGTTCTACGGATGGGGAGCGAATCGGAGATCTCGCGCAGCTGCTCAGATCATTGTCCGAGCTGCGTTGACTCACACGATCTCGGTATGTGTGAGGGTGGGTAGGTCGCAAGGAGCGTTCATCCAAAACTGTCGCCGGTCGGTCTTCTTCGTGCCTTTATTGTGCCCGAGCCAGAAAGTAACGGGAGGGAATTAAATTTTGTTCATTTTCTTATGTTATCTTCACACATCATGAAACGAGTTTCGACCGGCCTTCTGAAAGGATATACTTCATTTGAAGAGTAGTCAGAGCCACGGCCGTCAGGATTTTCTCTCCGTTCATACCGTCAACGCCCACTGGGGAGGTGCCTTTCTTCCCCTTTCGCAGCAGCTTAGAGGCGTTGTTCTACATATGGGGAACCGTCTCTTGACTCGAATCGGGAATCTCGTGCAGCTGCTGAGATCACGGTCCGAGCTGCGTCAGCAGCACGTGTCTTTTTTTTTATTTATGTGGGTGGCTGGGTCCTGTCTCGAATCTGGAATTCAATAAATGGAGGCTTGGACTGAGAAGGCACCGATTTTTCGACGCTTACGAGGCGCCACAGCGCCGCGCTTGGTCAGAAAGAGACCCGCCCACGTGATCCGCAGTCGCCCATGCAGAAGGACGAGGCCACGCGAGAGATGATAAGTAAGATGATGGGATAAGTGGACTGATAAGTACGGAGCGAGAAACTGCGATGATATGATTCCGACGGCTTTTCCTTCTCGGAGAGAGAAGGCGATCGGTGGAACAAAGCGTGTACTTTTACGGGGAGGTAATTATGCACGTTGAATCCGCGGCCAGGGCGGCGACGAGGGGGAGAGGAGGGGGGCACGAGAGCGATCCACGGGGGAGAACGGAGAACCCTCAGAGGAGACGTCGGTTGAGGACGGAGTAGATCTTCGACGGCGCCGGCGCGGTGGGCTCCGGTGCCGCGGGGGGCAGCGCGGGGGGCAGCGCGGGAGGCAGCGCGGGAGGGTTGCAGCCGCCGTCGTTGTGGGTCTCGCAGGGGACGATGAGGACGTTAGGGCAGTGAGTCCGGGGCACGGCGAAGAAGGCGGCGCACTCCTCCGGCGACTTCTGCTGGGGCAGGCCGGGGATGCAGTTGTTCCTCACGTCGAGGACTCCCCGGTAGATGAGCTTCAAGCAGGAGGGGCCAACCTCGGTGAAGAAGTTGTCGGAGAGGGAGAGGTTGAGCAGGCGGGGCAGCTGGCAGACGGAGTCCGGCACCTTCCCGTAGAGGCGATTGTTGGCGAGGTTGAGCTGCTCCACCTTCTTGAGGCACCCGAAGGAGAGCGGGATGGGGCCGGTGAGAAGGTTCCTGCCGGCGTCGAAGACGGTGGCCCGCCGGAGGAGGCCGATCTCGTAGGGCAGGCAGCCGGAGAGGCGATTATTGAGGAAGATCACCTCCTCCAGCGTGTTGGCGGCCTGGCCGATGCTGCTGGGGATGGGACCTGTGAAGCCGTTGTTGGCGAGGGTGAGGAAGGCGGCGACGGTGAGGCCGACGTTCTTGGGCAGCGGCGTGTTGAAGGGGTTGTTGTTCAGGAAGAGGTAGTCGAGGTCGAGGGTGAAGACCGAGGGAGGCACTAGCCCGTAGAAGCCGTTGTAGCGGAGGTCGAGGAAGACGACCTGCTTGAGGTCTATGACGTTGTATGGGAAGGGCCCCCCCAGCTTGTTGTTGCTGACGTCGAATTCGTAGAGGAAGCGGAGCTCAGAAAGGTCCGGGACGGTGCCGGAGATATTGTTGGTGTTGGCGTGGAAGAAGGCGAGGTCGGGGAGCCGGTTGGCGAAGCCGCAGATGGTCGGCGCCGCCAGGTTGAACCCGTTGAAGTCCACGCCGGCGATCGTCCGTTCGGTGGTGTTCGGTGGCACGTCGCAGATGAAGCCCTTATAGTTGCAGATATTCGGCCCCGTCCAGGACCTGGTCACCTCCGTCGGGTCGCAGGTGATCGTCCTCTTGAATTGCTGGATCACCAGGTAGGCCTTGTACTGCCTCAGGTTCTCGAAGTCACACGGCTGCAGCTCCGTTGTATTCTCCGGCGGCGGTGGTGGGTAGTAGCATGATGGAGGTGGCAGTGGCAGTGTCGTTGGCGGAGGCGGGGGCGGAGGTGGCGGAGGGGGCGGAGGCGGCGGAGGTGGCGGGGGCGGAGGTGGCGGTGCCGTAGGTGGCGGGGGGGAGGCGGCGGGGAGGCGGTGGTGGTGGCGGAGGTGGCGGGGGGCGGGGGGGGGGCGGAGTGAGGTGGTGGCGGAGGTGGCGGGGGCGGAGGTGGCGGTGGCGGAGGTGGCGGTGGCGGAGGTGGCGGTGGCGGAGGTGGCGGTGGCGGAGGTGGCGGTGGCGGAGGTGGCGGTGGGGCGGAGGTGGCGGTGGCGGAGGTGGCGGTGGCGGAGGTGGCGGTGGCGGAGGTGGCGGTGGCGGAGGTGGCGGGGGCGGAGGTGGCGGTGGCGGAGGTGGCGGGGGCGGAGGTGGCGGGGGCGGAGGTGGCGGGGGCGGAGGTGGCGGGGGCGGAGGTGGGGGGAGGTGGAGGCGGGGGAGGCGGGGGGGCGGTGGAGGAGGTGGGGGGGTGGAGGTGGCAGGGGCAGAGGTGGCGGGGGCGGAGGCGGGGGAAGCGGTGGCGGGGGAAGCGGTGGCGGGGGAAGCGGTGGCGGAGGTGGCGGGGGAGGAGGCGGCTCGTGCGGGGGTTCCTTCGGGGGACACGGCTCGTTATCGGGTTCCGGCTGGGGAGAGGGCGCCGGGGGAGGGGGTACGTACTCCGTCCAGGGAGAGGGCTCCGGGGAAGGGGGCTCGTACTCCGTCCAGGGAGAGGGCTCCGGGGAAGGGGGCTCGTACTCCGTCCAGGGAGAGGGCTCCGGGGAAGGGGGCTCGTACTCCGTCCAGGGAGAGGGCTCCGGGGAAGGGGGCTCGTACCCCGACGGGGTACAGGGCTTGTACTCCGGCGAGGGAGAGGACTCGTTGTAGGGAGGGCCACCGCCGACCTCGAGGGTCGACCTGCAGGCGGCCGCAACCGCCGCCGGCGCCCCCAGCAGCTGGAGCACCACGGCGGAGACAAAGAACAGCACCGGGAGGTGGTAGGAAGCGACGCCCCCGGCCGCCATCTGCGGGGAATCTGTAACTATAGTCGCAAGGCCTCCCCGTGGTATTTAACATCCCGCCCGGCGCCGCGGCAGTTCCGCCGTCGCTTTCAGCGGGTCCCAAGGTCGACGGCGCAGCCCGTTAAACCCTCCGGTGGCACCCTTCCACAATCGGCATCCCGAATTCGACCGGTTCCCTCCCTGCCTGTGACCGAGAGAGCGACCACCACGTGTAAATCTATCCGGCAGGACGTCGACCGAACACCTGCTGGCCCTACTGTTGATCCACCCATCAAACCAGCGCCGCCACCTCCGCCACCGCCGGAGGAAGAGGACGACCCTCCACCTCCTCCTCTGGGCTTTCATGACGGCCCCACCCGAGCCCTCCAATCCTGGGAACTCGCTCAGGCAACTGCGATTTAATGCCTCCGCCGTATCTCAGAGGGCTCTTGACTCCGTCGCCTCGGTCGGCCTCCGGAGGAGGGGGAAGGTGGGCGACACCTTTCGTGAGAGGACGAAGAAGACGAGCACGCCTTCAGCTGCAAGCAGGGGAAGACGAGGTCGAACGCACCTTGTGCCTACTGGACGTTGGCATCATCCTACACACGACGGGACACCCACTTCATCACATCACGCTCGAGTCAGTGATTTGCAGGACACTAATGGAGGTATATCCATAATCCTCGCTCTACCCAGCCTGGAGGTCAAACTAGAACATCCATTGCTTATAATAGAAAGATTTCCATGCCTAAATTTTCCGGATAAATAAAGGAAAATCTGGGCATGCGCGTAAAGAAAATCATAATTAAGTCGACGAACTGTGGCGGCGAACTGTGACAGCTGATAAAATGTCTTATTTCCAATCACTTAATCCTTGATGAATCATTGCCATAGAGATTAACTTAATGATAGTTCTATAATATACAGTTCATGTACATTTCCAATGACTCCACATCGATGTGATACATAGAATATCATCTCACAAGTCATACCCAAAACTTGGGCACCTTATGATCCACGCATGCTGTGGCGTGATCAAAAACATGTCGCTGCATATTTTTCATGGGCTCTGGCTCTTACTGCAGAATTTAAGTCTTCTATAATTATCGGTCAACCGAGCAGCTTCTTCCATCTAGCATAGCTCAAAATTAACAAGAAGATGATGAAACACCCAGATGACGTTCCCCCAACAAATGGACCGAAGAGGTTGTTCACGTTGTACAATTGGCATGGGATGTTCATTGCAAATAGCCCGGCCATCAAGGTATCTAAAACTATGGCAAAGGATGCAATTGTCAGCGTCAACTGCAACTGAATGAGTTCATTACGCTGGTTGTCAAGTTGGATGTTCACATAGTCCTCTGTGTCATCAATGTATTCCCGCACCTGTCAATCACAAAGTTGAAAAGATTGAGATAGATAACTATCAACTTTTCAAGGGCAATGACTTGGAAAGAGAACAAGAACGTTGAATATTTTCTGCTGAAACCATACCATATAATCATATCCAGGAAGTGACTCATAATCCCAACGACAAATGGTGCAAGTAACTCGTCTACTCCTCACATATGAATTCACAAAGAAAGAAGGCATTGTCAAGCGTGTGTGCAGATCCGCCTATTTACATCTTTTAAATTTGTTGCATTTTATGGCTAATTAGATGCATAAACTCTGCAGTCAAGCACTTGTTTCGCGCATATAACGAACCAACTAATGCAAATCGGCGAAGGTTATTTCGATTTTAATGGTTTCAATGTAACGGTTCCATTTAAGCCTTCGAAGGTGGTCTACTGCTTACAAGGGCTTTGAACAACGTAGACTCATCAAGTGAAGCCAAGTCAACAGTTCAACCACGTTTTTCAGCTTTCCAAGGTATTGATTCAGTAGAAAATTAGCCAGCCTAGTTGCTCAACGAAAATGATTGAACCACTGGGGAAGAAAATACTGACAAGCAAGAAGAATACCCAATTTTGACAGCACTAGGGAATCATGTCTTGATTGTAACGTAATATCTTACGTGATAGACACCGAAATTCAGCCCCAGTGAAGTCATAATGAAAGAAGACATTGTTAACTATTAAAGATGTCTTTATCTCCTGGGGTTTATACGCTGACATTGCATCATCTGCCAAGAGTCTTTTAATGTATTTTCCAATGGAAATTTTTATCACTGTTGTCCCACAAAACTTTCTCATCACATTTTACAGCCTTCTAGTATACTTCTGCAAAATCTCTGTAAATCATCAGTTGAGCGTCCAAAGCTAAACTGCTTTGTTTCTCCTTTGACAAGATTTCATCCAAATCTGTGATCCCATTCTTCAGCCTTGATTCGTCGACCAATTGAGAGAGAGAGAGAGAGAGAGAGAGTTAATTACTAGATTAAAAAAAAAATTCAGGTATCTAACAGAGAAGCCTTTACCTTTCCAAGATGTCCTCTGAAAAACTCACTGTACCACAAAACTAGAGGACTTAACACATCCACAAATCTAATTGCTACCCTTGCACTAACTAACGGTCCTCATGCACACTGACTACTGCCAATCATGCGCAATTACTTTGTGCACACTTCGTGGCTCTAATGCACCAACCAACAACTGCACGTAAGAAGAACAGCAAGGAAAAGTATGAGGGAAGGAAATGTAGTTGACAACTATAACTAGTTGCCTGCACCATTCCTCCATCATCGGGTAAGAACTCACCATAGTTTTTCGTTGTGGTTTAATGTAGATAGTGGGGAAAAATGTATAATGAGAAATTTGGTTATTAATTGACTGTTTCCTAATTTGTTGGTTCGTTTCCTAGTTTGTGGCCCTTGTACTTGAACAGAATAGTCATGTATGATGTGAATATAAGTTGAGTTTTTCCTCCGCATATCATCTAAGGGTTTGGGCCACTGTTTACAACATGATATCAAAGCCAGATTGTAGTTCCCCACTTCTAAAGAATCTAGGTGTAATCTGGATTCTTTTCCTTTCTCCAATAACTTATAAAAGAATTGCTCATCAATTATGTTAGAAGGTTACAAAACAGAAAATTCATCAATATGTATTTGAATGTGACACATGTCAATGCAACAAAGCATCTCCTCTATCGCATGTGGGTCTTCTACAACCCCTTCCATTTCCAAAGCAAATTTAAGAGGCTCTCTCTATAAATTTTGTGGAAAGACTTCCCAAATCTAAAGGCTATGGTACAATCCTAGTGGTGGTGATTGACATATTAAGTATGGCCACTTCCTACCATTAAACACATTTCACAACTAAAGAGCTTGTCGAAATCTTTACTAGAGAAGTCGTGCATTTACATTACATGCCCTCTTCAATAATTTCTAATCGTGACAAGATCTTCACCAACATTTTTTGGTCGACTCTCTTTAAGCTGCAGGGGACATAATTGAAGGATAACACAATATTTCATCTCCAAACAGATGGCAAGACAAAAGTTGTAAATCAAGGACTAGAAAATTAACTCCACTACTTCTCCTTAGAGAATTCCAAAACATGAACCAATTGGCTCCATTAGGCCAAGTTCTGCTATAACACCTCTTTCTATATTTCCTCACAGACCACACCATTATGGGCAATGTACGGTCGTGACTCACCAGTTTTAGTATGTTACGGGTCGCCCAAATCACCTATAGAAGCTATGGACAGATTGATGTTTGAAAAGGATTAGATGTTATAGCTATTGAAATACCACCTCTGCAAGGTGCAAATTCAGATGACGTGCCAAGCAAACGAACACAATAGGTATGTCAACTTTCAAGAAGGAGAGTGGGTGCCTTTTCATCTCAGGCCTTATCATTTGACATCTTTAGCTTAGGGACCAAAAGAGAAATTAGCTCCAAGATACTTAGGCTCCTTCAAGATCTTAAAAAAATAGAGGCACTACCACCATTGACCATGCATTTCACATTTCTCTTTGGCGCAGTGCTCTGGGCTGAATTGAGTGCAGTCAACTTCTTCCTCTTATTTTGATGAGGGATTTCATTGGATTGTACTCCTCAAATAGTACTCGACATCAAACACACCCCAACAAGCCTTGAGGTCCTCATCCAATGGAAGGGTCTCCTCAACTTTGAGGCATCATGGGAACTAGCCACTATCATCCACCAACAATTTCAAGAATTCAATCTCAAGGGCAAGGTTGTCACCATAGGGGGGGAGTGTGATAAGCAACCAATGAAGATGTAGCACCAAAGACAAAAAGACAATAGCTGAGGTAGAAGATTGAGGAAATTAGAGGGACAGGGTATTTAATTGTCCCTATGGGCCTATAGGCGGACATCTTTTAGGTAAAACATTTATAAGGCTCTAAGGAGAAGAGGGAGAGGATGGGAAACCTCTCAAACATCTTCCTTGGTTGTACTAGGGTTCCACAAAACCCAAGTTATCTTCTATCTATCCTAGTATCTGGTTTTCTTTCTCTATCTTTTCTTTTTATCCATCAGTGTGACTACAGCTTGGCAGTGGAGTCATATCAGTATCATTTCCTTATGTTTATCGTCAACATAAACGGAAAGTTAGATCCAAAGGCATTAAGATGTCTCTTTGTGGACTATTATCTAACTTTTTTTACAGGGTTTAATTGTTATCATCCTCCGTAAAAGAAATCCTGCCTCAATGGATGCCTCTTTCAATGAACAAGAGTCTTCACCACACCTTATCTTCAGGGAGAGTTCAATGAATGAAAATAAGGATGAGAATTTGTTACTTGATCTATTGTCACCTCCTATGTCTTCCATTGTTCCTTTGTCTAAGCATGTATCCGAGTCCATACCAAATCCCAAATCTATATTTGACTCCATGCCAAATCCTAAATTTCAAAAAAATCTAGAAAGCCTTCAAAAAAATTCCAACTCTACCCTAGAAAATGTGAGACAAATAAAGGAAAGATGTTTTCAAGGAAGAAGACGATGTTACTGAATTTGTGGCAGTTTGAATCCAACTAGATACTGAGAATGAGGTACCAATTTTAAATCCTCCATTGCTTGCTGAAACTAATTTCATAGGAGCAATAATAATTAAGATCTTCCTATTATCATAAGGAAAGAGATTAGAGAGTGTACAAAACAACCTTCATGTCCTCTTGCACACTTCTTATCCTTCAAATGTTTTTCATAATTCAGTCTTTTTTGTTAGCAATTTAAACACATTGCCATCCCTACCACCTGTTATGGCGTTTTGGTCTAATAAAGAATAGAAACAAGCTATAAATGAAGAGATGTGGTCGTTAGAGAATAACAAAACTTGAGACTTAATAAGGTTCCAAATAAGAAAGAGACTTATGGGGTGAAAATGGGCCTATACATTGAAGCATCGAACAGATGGATCTATAGAGAGAGACAAGTCTAGGCCAGTTGCCAATCAAAACTATGAGACTGATTACTTGGAACTTTTACTCCAATTGTGAAGATGAATAGTGCCAACATTTTTTTTATCATTAGTAACTAATTATGGCTCAGAGTTGTAATAATTTGATGTTAAAAATGAATTCATACACGATGAACAAGAGGAAGAATTTTTTATGGATGATCCACTAGGTTATGCAAAAAATACGGACGCTCATATGGTGTAAAAATTGAAGAAAGTCTTTATAGAATTAAGCAATCACCTCGACCAAGGCTTGACAGATTTGCAAAAATTACAAAGCCAAAGGGATCCCACATTGTTCATTAAACATTGATCATCAGGGGAGGGTTATACACTCTTAGTATATATTAATGATATAACAATGTTAGGGTAAGGAGCTTGAGATCAAAGCATCAAAAAGTCTTAAATATTTTCTTCAGAATGAAGAAGTTCCTTCAAGCCTGTGCATTTTCATCTCGCAACAAAACTATATTATGGATCTTCTTAGAGAAACATGTAAGTACTCCAATAGATCCAAATCTCAAACTTGAAAAGGCAGAGGTAGATGTTGTAACAGATAGGGAAATGTACCAATGCCCCAGTAGGAAGACTCATTTAGATGTCTCATATATGACCAAATATAGCAGACATAGTTGATATGATTAGCTAGCCCGTGCACAGTCCAAAAGAAGTCCATATGCACGCAACTCACCGAGTGCTATGATATTTCAAAGGGACATTATGAATAGATATTTTATTTAGGAGAAATGGAGGATTGATACTTGAGACATACATAGATGCTAAGGTATGCAGGGTCAATGATTGACAAGAGATTCACCTATGGATATTGCACCTTTCTTGTTGACAATCTTGTGATGTCGAGAAGTAAGAAACAAAATGTGATAAGATGGCCAAGAGCACAAACTGAATTATGAGCAATAGCTCAAAGTTTGTTAAACTACTTGGGTTGAAGATTATCTTAGAAGACTTGACGATTAAGTGGGATGTCTCAATGAGACTCTATTTTAGCAACTTGTCCGCAATTAGCATAGCTCACAAGACGATTGAACAAAACACATCAAGATTAGCAGACACTTCATCAAGAAGAGGTTGGACAGTAGATTGATTTGTACACCTTATGCATCTGCACATGGCCAATGTGTGGATATACTTACTATGGGTTTAAGTAGTTCAGTATTTCAGAGTATTTTATCCAAGCTGGGAATAGATAATTGTATTCACCAACTTGAGGGGAAGCGTGGGAAAGAATGTATAATTAGGAGTCAGGTAAGACGTTTCTCAATTTATCAGTTTCCTAGTTTCCCAATTTTGTAGGTCCGATACTTGTATATAACAGCCATCTATGATGTGAAGATAAGCTGAGTTTTTCCTCTGCATATCTTCCTAGGATTTGCACCACTATGCGAGATATAAATGATATATTGTAAAAATTAAAAAGAGTTCCTTGCACCCTATGCTAACATTACAAATGGGTGAAATTTATACGTCCAAAAAAACAGCAACAGTAGCTGTTTTCACTATCACATATAGCTATCACTGTTTAAAGACATAAAGATGCATTCTTTTCGATGGTACTTAAAACACCCTTTATGATCCATACTAATGAATAGATAAACGAAAGTTAAAGCCACAATAAAAATGTGCTTACCGACAGTATTTTGTTACGGGTTCCATCTAGCTGCATAAAATATGCCTCAAGCAGCATCTCCAAATCCTCCACATCATTGTCGTCCGAACGAACACTATTCACAAAACTGGTGGTTCTGTGGTATGAATTCAATCTGCCAATGTGAGGCAAAGAGGCCACATTGTTGTTTGAAGCACTGGAAGCCACTAAAGCCTCAAATTGCTGGTTTTGCATCTGCTTCCTTGTTAAATATAAATGTGACATGTCTTCATCATCATCTAAAAGGTGTTCAATCTCATCTCTCACCTGACATTAGAAATATATTCCAATAGAGAACAAGGAAAGATAGTGGCAACTGCTAAACGCAATGAATGAAGTTCAAAATGTTAACTCTAGTAAATCGCATAGATTAAATGAACAGAGCAGATTCAGATGGCACCTAAGTGTTCCAAGGATATAACTCATATTATCAAAAATGCAATTAAAAAATATTTAATTGTATATAAGTCTCAAAAGATGATTCGTATACAAGGTTTGGGATCATCAAAAGAATAAGGATCTTTATCCAGCAGACAAACACCAAAAGCTTCTTGACAATGAAGGTATGTGAGACATGACATCCTTAAAACCCAATTGTTAAATTACACCATAGATGTAGAAATGCGAGGCAAGACTGACACGATTTAAGCCACATTTTTGGTTAAGTTCTTCAGATCAACTATAAGTGATTATGCAGAAAAGAAACACAAGCCAAGATCCAACTTTACCTACTTATTTTGACCAAGGCTTGAAGAAGCTTACTAGTCATCGGTAGAGTTGGAGCCTTAATGAAACACATACATCTAATATCCATGCCTGGGGTTAGCTGGGCTATCTTTAACATGAGGAGCTTGAAATAGGAAATGAAAGACGAAATCTCGGCCAATTTGAAACAGACATTAAAAAGTCACCAAAACCATCTATGGATGAGGGAAGAGCAATGCCACAGGAGAAACCAACTTTTTAGTTCTATCCAAAGAAGCATGAGAAAAAAGTCAGGTAAATGCCTCAACGATGAAATTTCGTCTAACAGCTATGCATAAGAGTGAAATGCATACCTTCTGAACACGTGCAAGCAATCGTGTAAGATTAGCTTTTAGGCCTCTCACACGCTCCAGATTCTTGGTACTAACATTTTTGGCAAGCTCATCCAGACAAGGATATGCATTTTTCTCAAGCTCAGACACACTAGAGTCTAAATATGTACACACAACTTCCAAGGCAATCTCCAGAACCTGAAATTCAAATGGGAGTTTAAACTCATCACCTTCTCCTTTTCCATTCACAGAAACCCATTGTCCACCACTTGGAGAACCGGTTTCTTTCCCTAGGATGTCAGAATTCTGGGTTTTTGGTGGACTTCTAGAGGCAAGTTGTTGTCTCAGCTGATCAACAAATGGTCGAACCTCCTGGCTAAGCGGATCAAGAAGAAGCACTTCTTGAGCAGTGATTATGGCCCTTACAACTTCCAAGTTGACAACCATGGCTTTATCTCTGGCTGGACATCAAGACAAATTACGAGTGAACAACAAAGTTTATAATTCTTGATGAGTTTCATGCTCATGATTTCTACAAGTTTCATTATCTAAGAAAATTATTTGACACGGGAAAGACTGCTTCATCACATTTCTAAGTCTCAAATGATGTCTACCACTGCAACTAATTAACAACAGGGAAACAAAATGAGCAAGAACGCTGACAGTTAGCCAAAAACTGGTATCAGCAAGTTCAATGAATAAGTTCGTTGTGAAAAATGAAAATAATTGACATCACAAAATCATGGAACAGAAAGCCAAGAGTGTGAGACTCACCGAGAAATGTATACTTTATCTTTTGATGCAATACCATGTGCTCATGAAACATCGAAAGAAATGATGGGATGTAAATGCAGGAGTTTCACGTGTTGTCTGTGAAGGTAAAGCGACAGAAACTTACAACTAATATTTGTTGGGGGTACAAATCAACAATTATTTCACGCATCTCAAACACATTCAGGTTGAATGTTCTTCTGTGCCATGTGAATTGGGTTAGCATTGTTCAAGTCATATCTTCAGGACAAAAAAGATGATGGTCAAGCACCAACCTATTTCGGCACACCCTGGGAGTTCCAGGAAAACAAAACTGTGTTGCCCTCTGCAGTGATAAAGGGCACTTTTTTCATTGAACTCCAGTGGATGGCAGTGATTAAAAAGCATTACAAAGGAGGATGTGCAACTCCCATTGTGCTCAAAGCAATATCGTGAGACTCAAAACAACTGCTGACCCATAATCCCTCTCACACATCATGAAACCCCTTCCTCATCCCTTCATTCTCCAGTCTCACTTTGTCCTTACATTTATTTTTGGCCAGAGTAGGATTATCTCCGTTTGTGAGGGATAAACTTTTATCATGAAAACCCCAGCCGTAACGACCAACCATTTGGCATCCTCTTATAATCATCTTGCTGTACAGTCCAATGTGGAAACCACGATCAGAAGGGCAGCCAAATCCCAACACCGACAATTTCCACTCTGTCTAGTTCAAATAAGCACGCAAGTGACTGTGGCAAATAGATGAATTTTACTTTCGTGGCAATACACCTGAATATTTACAAACTAACATTGAATAAAAAAATTTCGAATGTAGGATTCCTTCCGACAATCAGATGTAAACTTTTTCAGCATTTAAGATTTACTTTTCTCAGTTCCTTTGGCTATTCAATGGTCACATCCTGTAAAGTTCCTCAAGCCTTGATAAACTGCAAGTAGGTAGAAACCACTCAAATGAATTTCAGACTGCATAATAGATATTTTCGATATTTAATAATGCATTATCGTTTTCTGCCCTCTTATTTCGATAATTGATAAATCAATCGGTTACAAAGATACACAGTCAGCCACTGCCGATGATCAGCAAGGACATTGTTCTCGACACACCATCCTCTGTAACTAATGCTCAATTTCTAGACTTAAGATTGTGGCTAGAAGCCTGACCACTGCATGTTAAGAATCTACACATATCAAGTCCAGAACCGATTGGGATTCACCAAAGCCTCATATCTTAGACAATTTCTTAAGATCAAAGAAAGAGAAAACGCCAGGAAACCGGGGGGACATTTACCGACATTAAAATATCAAAAATAACGGAGGAATTCCGAATTTCATTACAAACTATGCATGGATTGTTAGGGGGCGAGAGAAAGGACCGGAAGATTCTGCACTCATCTGAGGCGTTCGCCGACCATTCGAGAGATTGAGGAGTTTCCCCGTCAAAAATGCATAAAAAGCTGATGCATAACATTTTCCTTACCGATGATGTTGGAAGAATGGGAAAAAACAGGACCGAGTATACGAAGATCACGCGCCGGGATGCCAGCACGCTGGATGATGACGCTCTTGTCACACTCGAGAAGCTCCGTCTTTCCCGTTAGATCAAACCGCATCCACAGACGCGACCCAGCCGTCTTCTTCTTTCCGCCTTTAGGGCCCGATCCACCCTTGCAAGCCCCTCCCGGTGGACCCAGGCTCACACCCTCCGCTTTGCCCTGGCCGCCATGGCAGCTTCTCCCCCCCTCGCCATTGTTATCGTTGGATACTCGGGGCGGGCTGATAGGCTGCATCTCGGCGAGCTTGCTTCCCAGCCCCAGCTTCCAGGCGAACGAGAGTGGCCCCTTCCTCCGCCCCATCCTGTCACCACCGCAGACCTCCGGATCTCTCTCTCTCTCTCTCTCTCTCTCTCTCTCTCTCTCTCTCTCTCTCTCTCTCTCTCTCTCTCTCTCTCTCTCTCTCTCTCTCTCTCTCCCCCCCCGGCCTCTCCCTCCCTCCCCTGCCGCCTCCCTCCTACGCCATCACCGCAGTTCCTCAAGCAAACTCATTGGTGGCGGGAGGGTTCGGGAGGAAGAGAATAGAACGCCCTCCCCCCCCCCCAAACGACGAGCACCGCGGGCTTCTGAATAGCTTTTTATTGTGTGACGTCACCCCCTCTACTCACGCTATAAAATCCAGACGATCGGTTAAACCGGACAAACTGCGTCCCCGTTAATTGCCGAATAATAACACAAAGACGGACCCACACAGAAAGTCAAACGTCCACGACTATTTCCTTGGATTTTATTTAAAATTATATAAAATTTGACCCAATACATCACTCCGAAAAAAGATAAAGATAGAAATTTTTTGACCCAGATAAATGTTTGAGTGCCCATAATGAAAACATTTATATGCAGAACAGTATGCCCAACTAAGGAAAATCCTAAAATAGGTGGGCAAACTATTCTAGAAACGCAAAGTATGGATAAGAAAATAAAAAAGAAAAAAACTCAGATTAATATGCAGAGCTTAGTTTTTGTAATTTCATGTTTTCAAAGGTATTTTATTTTTTCTTCTTTTTTATTTTTTGGAGCACTTTGTTTTATTCTTTAACCTATTTAAAGTCAAAATTATTGAAACCCTATTTTACATTATCTTTGATTATTATGGATCTCATGTCTTTAGGAAAATATAATCATAGTTTGTGGATTTAAGCTACCCATTGAGAATTCATGAGAGTTTTCTTTGATGCTTGTGAATCCAACGATCAGCCGTTTAGATTCATGGCTCAAAGGTTTGTTCTTCATGGATGTCTTGGAATATAAATTTTTTATTCAAAGTCTCAATATAAATGCTATTATTTTTCATATGAATTAATTTAATTATATGATTTCTTAACAAAAAGTCAAGCTTGTGGGGGCTTATTTATATATATTAAATGATGTGATTTAAAGAAAATAATTATTTAATCACATGCAGTGAAAATAAATTCTCAAAATCATGGAAGGCGCAGTTTAATTAAATACTAATTTAAAAATATATTAAACGTTGGTGGCAAATTTAGCCATTTATATTTTAAAACTAAGGTTAAAAAGCCATTTTTGGGAATGCATTCTGGAGGGCCCTGCTCGTTCGAGAAAAAGAAGCGGGAAAAGGAACCGTAGGGGCCGGCAGAGGAAAGGGGAAACCGGAGAGGGTTTCCAGCCAGTCGAGAGGGGGGAAGAAGATGCGAGGGGGAGGAGGAAGGGGAGGGGGCAGAGTCCCCAACTCCCGGAGCGCCGCCCCCACACCGGCGAGGAAGGGCTACGCCGCCGCTGCTTCCCGACGGGAATCCGACGTCAGTCTCTGCAGCAATCGCCCGTCATCTGTCTCTCTCGCCCACGCCGTCCCATGTCCGCCCATCTCCGATCGGTCCTACCAGTCGGCCGCCCTGAGATCCGTCAACGCGTACCTTTCCTCTCTCTCCACGGCCACCCTAAGGCCACCGCTCCCCTCCGCCCGCGACATCACCAAGGCTTTCGATGACGTCCTTTCTCGTCTGGATTGGCCAATGCCGGTGGGCGTCGCCTCCACTCTCGAGGACGATCTCCCCTCCATCCTTTCGAACCTCCGCTGCCCCGTCAAGCTCAGCAAGTCTGCCCTTAAAGCCCCGGGAACACCTCACTCGTGGCCTCCGCTCCTTGCAGCATTACACTGGCTCGTCCAGCTCGCCCGCTTCCGCGATTATCGGTCCTCTTCTCCGTCCTTCGCAGAGGGAAACAATGTCCTGCAGTACCACTTCCAAAGCTTTGCCCTATTTATGGAAGGTGATGATGATGCCGTTGAAGCCCTCGACCAGGAGCAGTTGCGGCAAACTGAGGAACATGTTGCGAAGCTCATGGCTACTGTGGAATCGCTGGAAAAGGAAGCATCGGATCTTGAGAAGAGAGCCGAGGCCATCCGATCGGGACCATCGCCGAGAGAGACAACCGAGAAGGAGAGGGCTTTGCTTAAAGATGATATCAAGAAGTTTGATGTCATGATCGAGAGTTGGAAGGAGAAGCTTCAATCTGCGGAGAAACTCCTGGGCGAGAAAGAGGAAGGTTTGGATGCGAAGATAAGAGAGAATCAGCGGATTTCTGAAGAAAATGAGGAGCTGAGGAAGAGGATTGGATCTCAGGTAATGAATGTGAGAGATGCAGAGAGGATGAAGAAAGAGTTACAGGCCATGGAGAGGGACGTGGCAGAGGCAGAGATAGGGAGGAATGTTTTAGAAGAGAAATCATGGGAGCTGGACGCAGACACCGACCGCAAACTGAAGGAACTGGAGTCTCTCGTGGAGCTGGCCAATCACACCATTAAAAAGTAGTGCTCTGCCTATCTTTTATCCTTCATAAAATTTTCAGACAAGTATATTCTAATCTACAATATTGGACCTTGTCTCACTTGTTCTTTTATTCATCTTTCAGCCTTCACAATTTCATTAAGAGCAGATTTTAAATTTCTTATTTTAGTTGTATTGCGTGCTTTATTAATTTTTATTGGATGTTTTCCTCATCATGAAAACTTTTTGGTATTTTTTCTGCTCCATCTCTTTGTTTTGCCTTAATGGACATATCTTTTAGCCCGAAAGAGAAAAGGTTCCTGTCATCTACTCATCTTACCGAGCCACTTCCATATTTGGGTTATCTTGTAAAATACCTGTTATCATGTACTTGGGCTCGATGAAATCGTTTCATATTTAGACTATGCGCAAACATGCCATTAATTTTCTTTTTTGTCTCGATATACACATGTTGGAGCTTTTAGTCATTAGAATTGCCGGAATTTTTTTTTGGTTCTTGAGCTATTTGGAATTTACTGGCAGAAGGGGAACATTTTTTGTTTGTGACAGTTAACAGACCTAAATGATACTGGCAGATCTAGGAGTTGAACTCCAGGAAAATTTGCAATACGTAGTCAGATGCTCAACCTAATATCAACGTTGTGACGTCCCTGCCAAATACGTGAGCTACAAGGAAGTGATAATAGGTGGTGGTTTTTTCACTGACTGCACACTCCCATTGTGATTAGCTTCAGGAATTGAGCTCAGATGTTGAGGTTCATTTTATAACTAAAAACCTGAATAAGTTTTATTTATTTGCGAATCATATTCATTAACGTGGGACCAAGTGTTTGATGCTTGCCAAATTGGGCTAATATTTTCAGTGAAAAAAGAGCTGGAATGATATTATCCAATCGGATAAATCTTTGCTGGAACTATCTCGGAGTTATGCATTCATATCCGCTTTTGTATCTGTGCATTTTTACAATGATGGTTCTATTAATATATCGTCCTATAATTTTATTATTAAAAAATAGTCCAATTTTAGTTATTTTTTGAAGATTGGCCAATAAACAGTGGGAATATGCCAAATATAATGAAAACCTTTACATAGATTGCCTCAGCATTGTAGAGAATGAGAACGAATGAATAGAATTGGGCGAAATGAGAAAAGCAAAGGGATTGTGGTGTTTGTTGTAGAAATCCAACGAACAAGATGTACATAAGCAAATGGCCATCCCCTGACGGTCATCATAAACTTGAAGTTTAGCTCGTGTAGGCAATCTTCTGTCTAAACAATAATTACGAGCCTGATTGAGTTCCATCATGCACTTCTTCAACCCCATCAGTTTTCCTGGTCCTTCCATTGGAATAAATCAAAGCGGATGCTGTGAATGACCGTTCTGAACCCATGCGTATTGTTCAGGAGCTTCATTATTTTTCGATGGATGGCTCAGTTTGTTCATATATTCACCAGGTTGAAGCTTGGATGTGATTTTCAATATGTGCTAAAGGCTGAAGGATCTTCTGCTGCTGAGGTACTGGGCAAGGACTACAAAACAGTGCTAAAACCTTTCGTAAATGAAGCTTCTGATGAGACGAAGAAAAGCTCTGTGGCGAAATTGGAGGAAAAAATTTCTCTCCAACAACAATCCCGTGAAAAGTCTATTCTGCTGGATGAAAGGAAAGAACTGCTCTCTACCCTTCAAAAGAAAATTGACGAGGTATGTTCACATAACCAGAATTAATAGTTTAATTTCTGGTACGCTAACCCTTGCAACGTCAAGAATGAAATCGGGATCCTTGGAAACATTTAATTAAGTTAGCAAGTTATCATTGCCACATTGTCTTCAGTGGAAAGGCAACACAAATTACTTGGACCTTGAATGCCGATAGAGAGAAGGGATTAAATATATGATTAAGCATTGGGAGGGCGTTCGCTGATTTTATTACTCAATTTCTTGTTGTTAGAGTGGCCCACACAGGAAGAGACTTTCCAATCTCTATTTCTGCTCCATGAAGGAAATGATTTACAGCGTGTAGTTTTTATTCTTTTGCCTTATTTTTTTTATTCTGCTGGGTCTTGACTTCGTCCATATTCTCGTATCTTGGAGACCCCAACAAAAAGATGTCCTGAGAAACGAAAACCTAAACTATGCTCTGCATATTGTTGGGACATAGTTAATTGATATTGCTCTATTTCCCGTGGAAACTAAAATCTGTGCGCAGAAAAGAAAATTGGACTACCAACTTATTGTTCTGGTGAAGCTTTTTCCTTGATGCCACGCTACCAAACATATTGTTGCAGGCTGAGGCCCGATCAATCTTGTTAAAGAGGGAAGTCGACGATCACGCATCGAGATGCTCTGCGGAAACCGAAAGGATGATGAAGGAGAGAGAGAGCAGAGAGCAGCAGCTGCTCATAATGGAAGAGGAGGCAGAGAATTTCCTGAAGGTGATCTTGCCAACCCATCGGTTCCTCTTTTTCTTGCATGCTCTCTTGATATCTCAATTTAGTCAGGTGCCAGCAAGATTATCTCAATGAGCCCACTGAACGGACCCCCCCCCTCGCAGGACTCGGAGCTGAAACTAGAGAAATCCATGAGAGAGAGCGACGAAGAGATCCAGATGTGTGCCAGTGAACTGGTGGCATTGATCGATGCGGTCTCGGAGTACAAGGAATGCATGGAGTCGTTGGTGGGGGAGATACAGGCCGATCTCTCAGAGACAACCCAGGCTGTTGTCGATGCTCACAAGGCCTTCTTGTCGGCAAGGCTCACGTCGGCCGGCCAAAGTGCGAGCCTCTGTGGGTCTAAGCGCGCCCACGCCCTCCTCACAAGCTGAATCCACGCCCTCCTAAGCGCTACCGTGGGGCTGCTCCTGCTGGCGGCGCCCACTGCTCTGATGAGAGAGAAAGCTTATTTATTGATCTGGGTTCTCTCTCTTCTGAAAAACATGTGCCGAATGGTGGCTATTTACCTTTTGACGCTTGGTTTCATATTTAGACCGGGCCCCTCTGGGGAATTTCGGCTCTTCTACTCCTCACATTATTTCAAGAACCAATACTAGTGCCTAAATATTATCCATAAAAAAAAAAAATCAAAGTCCAGATCTCTGAGTGGGCTGCCGGATTAGGAGAATATCTATCATACAGAAGGATATGATAGCAGAGGGTCCTCGGGCAGGAGCATGATTTTTCTCTTCAATGGCCAAGAACACGCTGATATATTTCTCTGGCAAACCCAAAAGGGAGAAGCGTGGGGGCGGTTCCTGATCGATCCCCCAAACCGTGCGGTTCTCTTCGAACAATTACCGCTATCTAACCGCACCTCACTCCATCAGCCGAACAAAAAAGAGCTTGATCAGAAGGAAGAGCCCGCCCATCACTCGCCGATCTGACTGATGCAAAGTGACCACTTATTTCTCGGCTGGAGAGGAGGAAGAAGAAGAAGAAGAAGAAGAAGAAGCAGCCTCCCCTTTCGGCATCAGCTCTCTGATCAACGCTTTCATGTGTGCCGCAAACGGCGACCAAAAAAAGGGGCCTCCCTGCCAGAACGCCGGGAGCTTTCTCAACCCTGCAACGAGGTGCCCACAGAATCCCTCTGCCTAGGATGATTTTGAACTTGGACCGGAATTTCCATCGCCGGATTCCTCTGGAAGATGCAGGTTGCGGCGGGTGAGCTTGGAGGAGGGTCGCAGCTTCTGATACTGCAAGAACACGAAATGCGATCAGAGCCCGTTTGATGAGAATAACTGACAAGGCCATAAGAAAATGCAGAGGCTGTTCTTCTTTTATGTGGAGAAGCGATATAACCTCCTCCATGAAGGCATGGATCTCCTCAGCTGTCAATGCTTCTTCCTCTTCTTCTCCCGTGTTCTCCTTCCATCCAAACAATCGTAGAAGCCTCTCCTCTTCCTCGGGATCCAGACGCGAGCCCTTTTCTCCTTTGGAGGGCGAGGAACTCTGGGAGTCATCACAGGGATCGGAGGTGGCCCCGTGAGAGCTGCCTCCGTTACCTGTTAATAACTCTAGGCGAGAATCCGGTGCAGAAGCACCACCCTTCGATTCGCCGTCCATGGAGGAAAGTCCAACAGTCTCCCGGCCATGCCCATCTGGCTTCTGCGACGCGGGTGACTGGGAAGAGCTCTGCTCCGCGGTGGAAGACGAGCTCCCCGCGGTCGTCTTCTTCCTGAGGGAGTTGAAGAACTCGCTCCGGTTCTGCTGGGTGATGGGCGGTCTTTTCTCGATGAGCGTCGTCACGGGCAAGCCAGTTCCCCTGCCATCTGTTTTCAGCAGCGGGCTGTTGGAGCGCCTCAAGGAGAAGGCCGCTGTGGCGGCGCCGGCAGCTGGATTGACTCTCGAGGGATTCATCGGGCTCTGGCCATCCCTCGCCGTCGGAGAAATGCCACTCCTCTCGAGGTTCAAGACATGGAAATTCCCCACCTGCGATGGTTTGGAGATATCAGGCCGGCTAGAAACACGCAGACTGTGACCAACGACCTGAAGCGTTGACTGCTGCCCGGCCTTTGAGAGCGTCCCAAAGTCACCACCACTTCTGGAGACTTTAGGCTTCAGTTTCTCCGATGAGCTGAGAACCTGAAAGAACAGAATCGCGTTTTAAGGCGAGCACAGAGTCGCAGGATAAGATCAAACATTGGTTTTCTCAAGTTGACTACGTAAAAAGTATCCAGATCGCAGTGGGCTAAAATGATCTTGAAGGAGTCGCTGAATGCAGGAAGCACACCAAGAAAACAGCTGCGTAGGCAAGAAAACAAGAGACGAGAAGCAATCACTTGATTGTCCCGGGAAGGTGATATCGTTTAATTGTAAAGATTTAGATCGTCAACCTTATTTGACGTTTTGTTACTGATCAAGGAAGGATGTCAAGGTGCCTAGTTATGCTCCATATTTTGAGACTATATGAAAACAAAAAATTCTGGAATCATCTTAAAAGTTTTCATCGAATGATCTGTTGGATGCCAAATTCTGCATCAATACTAACCAGAACATGGAATCTTGAGAATCCCGGCCGGATGCTGGTAGATTTTTAGATCCAAAAGTATCAAAAGATTAAAGGAGCCAACACGCAGAAAATGTCTTCTGAAACTAAAAAACCATAAAGAAACCGTGATAATCATATGTTCCCAACCTTAGGAAGCGTATAAAATGTTCAGGAAATACTTAGTGAGGCAATAATGCAATGGTTCCTTCCCAGGAAATTCCCATTGTCTAATCTCTGTAGAGCACCAAAAAGAAAATAAAATAAGTACTAAATGCTAATAAAAAAACCATATGAATCTCCAGTGTCTAGAAGTGCATTTGGCGTTTAAACCAAAATGCATCGACAGGTCAACACCAGTGGGTAAAAAGATAAAAGACTTATGAACTCGTCCTCACAAGTGAGGGTTGCAAACTTAGCCTTATGATCGAACGATAAACAATAAACGACCAGCAAGATAGTCTACCCACAATTTTCATGCGACACGACAGTCATATGCAAACCAGTCATATGCAAGATAGTCCACCCGAGAATACGCCAGAAATATAAGGATATCGGGGATTTAGTTGAGGGTCACGTGTTTACCAACTCTGTGCACAGTGTTCTTGCAATACATTGGGTTTTTAGATAGGAGACAATCTCACACGTAATAGGAAAAGAGAATAAAAATGAATTTGAAAGTTAGAAACACTCATGAAGATCACAAGTATATAGAATCATAAAAAGTCACCGCCTAAAAAATATTACTCAGAAATTTTTTTGAAATAGATCAATTATCATCATTTCAAAGCACAAAAAGAATGAAAAACACGAAATCAGATCTTTCTGCAAATAACTCAACGTAAACTCTTTCAGATTATCTTACAATGATAAACATACTGCAAAAAAATTATGATTATAAGCTAAAACTGTAATACCGAAATAATCTCATTCAACAAATATGACATATTTTAACGCTGATGAGTATTTTTCACAAGGAAATATCTGATAAACAATAAAAGAACAAAAAAATTGCATCATGTCTAATAATTCATTGGTTTGGACCAAAGAAGTAAGGTCACTCGATTACTATCCAGCTGAAAAAATCTTTCTTTCCGTAAGAAACATAACTAAGTGTATGCTATTTGGGATAGGTGATGAGATAACTCAAAATTCCTCTTTACAACACAAATGGAGCAATCTCATTTTTTCACCAGGTTCAGATCGCATACAAAACAATAATAGGAAAATAATTTACAATGGTCAAATGTATACATTATTAATTCACAAGTGTTACATAAGTTAAATTACTGATTATGATAGCCGATCACAACAAAGAAAACCAGTCAAGCTTGAGATGATGCGTGGAGAGGTATTTCTTGCTTACTGAAGCTTTGGATGTTGATGGTGTAACAGGTACTAATTGCCTGGACTGCTTTATGGCAAATTCTTCCAGTCGCTGCGTATCAACAGATAACTGCCACAAATACCAAGATCGGTAAGAAAAAGTAAGAATTGGGGAAATGTCAAGCTAATGCCTCAGCCCAAGAACACCAAAAAACATGATGACATATCTCAAAAAAGAAACCTTTGGGATAGTACGAGTTTGTGGTGGAGCTTGTGCTAATGCCTCAGCCATATTTAAGCCACTCGTGCTTAAATTGGTTGAACTGGCACTGATGGGAGTAGCTTGCTGCATAGATGTCAGTTGTGGTCCATTGCATCCAACAATGACAGGTACTTCAGCCAATGCTGAGGTCCAACCATCACCTCCAATGAGCGCTGAACCCAAGGGGAGGTTCTGAACTGCACTGCTTAAGCCAGGAGAGGAAAGCCTGCCAATCTCATGAGATCCTTGTTTCTCCTCAGTCCCAAGAGAAGGAAAATCTCTCTCAAATGATGCTTTGCTGATGTTGTTCACAACACTCGTGCTAGAACGAGCATAAGCTGTGCCATTCCCCATTGTTTTATTCCAAGAGTCATTGTACCTTCCGGATATCATAGTCTGTGACCTTTTTAATGCATCTTTCTCAGACCTGCTTGATAAAGATAGGTCAGGAAAGTCATTGCATCCATTTTCCAGGGGACCCGACTTCTGTTTGTCAACCAATTCTGTATCTTTGTCTCGGTCCCTATCTCGGTTGCTTCTACCAAAGCTACTGTACGGCCTTGGATGTATGAGCCTCTCTCTGTCATTATACGAAGAACCATTCGTGCTTGAACTTCTGCGTTGCGATGATAGATTTCTTTCTGCAGTGATTGAAGAGCGCAGACTATCATGCTCGCATCCATTCACTGACGGCCTGTTCCGTGATAAAATCCCTATGGCACGATCATCTAAAACAGAGAAAATGTGGCGAAATAAACCAACCACCAAAATATAAGAATGCCTCGTGATGAAAGACAGATATCAAAGAGAACGAATGCATTTAGCGAAGAACCATACCTGAATGAAAAGATGATCCAGAGATGTGATTCGAGCTACTGCTTGTTGACTTCAGCCACTCGGGAACAAATGTTGGCTCGATTTTGTTCCTTTGGGCGGAAAAAATCGGCTGTTTGTCAGTCCTTTCCATCATAATTAAGGAGCATTATCAGGAGGAAAACTTCTCTCCCAGTGAACCTATAAGCTAAAGCCTCTCGAGAAGCTTGTCCTCAGGAAAATAAAAAAGAGCAAAAACCCCACAACGCATAATGCCAGGGAGCCTGAAACCTCTCGCCACTCTTCCTCTTTGCACCTTCTCGAAACAGGGAGGAAACAAAGTTTCACCGATCCAAAGTGAAGCCCGCCTAGGAAGAAGCCCCGACGAGTAGAATCTTACACAGAACTCCAAAAAAGATGCATCTGCCAGAGATGAACGGCCAACGACGGCATCCTGATCAAAACTCAGAAGGCAATGGAACACCTAAGCCTCCATGTCCAGGCGAAGTGCCGCAGAAGAACACCATCTCCTAGTATCCATCCGAAAACTGAGCATCGGCACGATCGAGAAATATAAGATGGAAGAGGTCCTCTAAAGGAATTTATCAACCGATAACCATTCCAGACTGGGATGGAGAAATCTGAGACACAGTGATGGCCAAAAGCAAAGAGGGATCTCCCGTGGTAAGCCAAGGCACAAGACGGATTGGAAAAGAAAGGGATAGATACGACGACTATCAAACGAAAGTGGATCTCTCCTCTTATCAGAGGTCCCAAAATCGTGACTCTGAGGTGAAGGTAATGGGTAGGGAAGAGGGTAAACAGCTTCCCACCCTATAGAAGGGCCTCATTCTCCAGTAAAATTGTGCTCCTCGCCACTCTTGTCGTATTGTACGCTCGCTTGGAATACCAAGAGGACAGCGGAAAGGAGAGGATCAAGGGGGAGAAACCGAGGGAGCCAACATTACACAGCAAAAGGCGGCACCGGTTCTTCCCCCCTCTCGTGTTTCAACCTACTCGTTCTCCTCAATGTCCTCCTCCACGGTGCCTCCTCGCGCTCCCCTAAGCAGTGAAAGGAAGCGCTGTCCTTCGGGGCCCCAATGGCCGGCGGGGGCGGTGGCGGCAGCGAAAGCGAAAGCGACAAGGGGGCGGCGATGGAGGGACACTTACACACTGCGGCAGCCGAGAGACTCGGCGGTTTTCTCCCCTTCTCTCGGCAAAACTTCCTATATTTCTCGCAATTCCTCTTCCGCTCCTCCTCAAGGAACGCGGACTCAGAATCCGAGGGGGAGGGGGCTGGTCGGGCGTCGTCGATGCCTGCGAGGAGAGAGGGCCGGCTCGGCGTCGGACTGCGCTACAGGAAGAGGGAGAGAGAAGCCCTCGCTGCCATTTCCTTCCTCCTTATATACGCAACCTTCTGTAATTTTCCTCCCCTTCCTCTCTTTAACCTTCCTTTTCTAGAAAAATCAGGAGAGAATCCCCTCCTCCGCTCTCATATTTTTATTTTTTATTAACTACGCCAGTATCTTAAAAATCAATTAAAATATATTTAAAGTGAATTTATTGATTTTATTTTATTTAAATACATTATTTTAATGGCATTATTAGAAATATTGTCGCGTAAAGCTGCCAAACTGGGAGCGTTATATAAACCGTGGGCAGGACCTTTTCTGGGCGTCGGGCCCAACTACTCTCTATTTATGGACCTAAATGGGCCCGGGCCCATTTATACTTTTGAGGCCATTTTTCCCCTGACATCCCTGACAATATGAATACTTATAAAAATACAATGATCTGACGAAAAATATGATATCAATGGATGTTAAATGATACCACCACGCCTTAAGGAGGGCATGGCTGAAATTATCTTCGACTGGTTATGTAGAGAAGGGGTAACATGACAATTTTTTTAAAATTGTGAAAAACTGACAAATAAGGAAAGGCGGGAGGGTTTCCGCATACGTCGGAGACGGCGACTGATACGCACTTGGCCCACCCGAGAACCTTCCAGAAGACTGACTGTGTGTTGAACCCACGGGAACCTTCTCTACCATGGAAAAAAGAAAACGAACAGCAATTATAGATATAATTAAATGAGTTTGTGATAATCAAGATTCCCCCCCCCCCCGCCACGTGGAGGTCATGGATTCGGCGACCCTCGCACGTGCCAATCGCTTCTAAAATGGGCGGGTGGGCATGGGCCCCGCGCCCCGGGCGGGTCCTGAGTGAATAAGGGTTAAATGGACCCGGCCCGGGTGGCCCGGACTTTAATCATTCTTAATTATAGTATTATTTTTATGTCGTTAATATGCTTATAAAAAAATTAAAAACATTATTATATTGTTGGGTCCTCCGGCCCAAAAAAATATGTGAATAAATATTTTTATTTTTGGGGCTATTTGGTTAAATTTACCAGGTATAATGGTTTCAGACAATACAAGAAATTTCCAGGGTCAATTAATAAAAAGGCATAAAACTCGACAGCCTCTACCTTTGTACATGCCGCTTAAACCTCGTCTTCTCTGGACTTCGCCATACATTCATGGCGGTGCTGCTCATAAGGAAGACGGCCTCCTTCACCCCTACCAGCGGCTCCTCTCAGCGATACCACCTCTTCTGCTGCTTCCTCCCTTGCCTGATCACCCATCGTAATGGCCAACTGAAGGGGGGGCTCTGCTCTGCGAGGCTGTACAGCAGCCTGCAGACCGCCCGCGACCTGTTCGACATTTTTTCCAAGCCACTAAAGCTTCGGAGCGACGACGAGCTGCGGAGCGCCGGGCAGAGGCTGACACCAGAAGCCGTGGAGAATGTTCTGACGGATCTG
Source organism: Spirodela polyrhiza (assembly GCA_024713555.1). Classification (NCBI taxonomy): domain Eukaryota; kingdom Viridiplantae; phylum Streptophyta; class Magnoliopsida; order Alismatales; family Araceae; genus Spirodela; species Spirodela polyrhiza. The sequence continues at coordinate 4,816,462 of CM046532.1, forward strand.
AAGGGATGGCGGAGGGCGCACGAGTTCTTCATCTGGTCTTCGCGGCAAGAGAGGTACCGCCACAACTGCTACACGTACAATGCGATGGCCTCCATCCTTTCGCGTGCCCGGCGGACCGGCCCCCTGAGGTCTCTGGCGAAGGAGGTGGTGGAGAGGCGGTGTCTCATGACTCCGGGGGCGTTGGGGTTCTTGATCAGGTGCCTGGGAGATCAAGGCCTAATAGAGGAGGCGAACTACCTGGTCGACAACGCGGAAAAGATGAGCTGCCTGCCTAATTCTTACACATACAACTGTTTGCTCGAGAGCTTGGCGAGATCGGGGAGGGTGGACATGGTGGAATCCAGGCTCAATGATATGTCAGTCTTGGGAATGCGTATTGACAAGTACACCATGACACCAGTCCTGAAAGCATACTGCAACGCAGGAAAAATTGAGCGCGCCGTGCTGGTGTTCGAAGAAATTTTTGAAAAAGGGTGGGCTGATGAGTACGCTTTCACTATTCTTTTGGTGTCGTTCTGCAAGTGGGGCGAGGTTGACAAAACTTGGGAACTACTGGAGAGAATGGAGAGTATGAAGATGAAACTGAACGAGAGGACCTTCTGCATATTGATACACGGGTTTGTGAAGGAGGGAAAGACGTACAAGGCGCTTGCCTTGTTTGGGAAGATGAAGGATTCTGGCTTTAGAGGGGATCTGGCGCTTTACAGCGCGTTAATTGGTGGGCTCTGTGAGGTGGGAGAACTTGGGAAAGCTTTAGACCTTTACACTGAGATGAAGGGAAATAAAATCCTTCCAGATGTCCAATTGGTTTCGAAGATGGTCTCTGCGTTCTGTGGTGGTGGGGATTTTATGACTGCTCAGCAGCTTCTTGAGGCGGATGGAGAAGATATGGATGCTGACAGCCTGGTTCTCCTTCACAACGCCGTGCTAGAGGGGCTTGTTAACCATGGCGACGTAGAAGGGGCTCACTCTCTGGTTCGAATGATGATGGGGCCTCGCGTCCCAGAAATTGAACAGAATAGCTCAACTGAGGCTGTTGAAACTGATTCAATCCCAGGTGCGCCATTCAGCTTCGAGAAAATGGTCCGACCTAATGCTGATTCTTTTGGTATAGTGGTTTGTGGGCTGTGCAAGGCTCAGAAGCTGGAAATGGCCATTCAGCTCAGAAACGATATGTCCGCAGGTGGTTATGCTGGGACTCTTCTCATGTATAATAATCTGATTTGTGAGCTTTGTAATGTTAATAGATTGGATGAGAGCCTGGAACTCCTAAGGAAAATGCCAGACTTTGGCCTTGAGCCTACACAATTTACTTACAATTCAGTATTTGGTTGCCTTTGCAAGAGAGAGGATGCACACGCTGCTGCTGATTTCCTAAAGGTAATGAGGGAATGTGGTCATGTTCCATGGATAAAGCACTGTACCCTGCTGGTGCAGCAGCTCTGTAAGCATGGAAAAGTAGAGGAAGCATGCAAATTTCTGGATGACATGGTTGAAGTGGGATTTGTGCCCGATATGGTTACATACTCTGCAGCTATTCATGGGCTTTGCAGCATTGGGAATGTGGACAGGGGACTAGAAATTTTCCGCAAAGTGTCTATAGAGTGGTATCTTCCTGACGTGGTTGCTCATAATATCATAATCAATGGATTCTGTAATGCTGGCAGACTGGTAGAGGCCCAAGAAATTCTGAAAGAGATGCTAGAAAAGGATTGGTGCCTTCTGTTGTCACCTACAACTTGATGATGAATGCGTTGTGCAAGGAGGACAACATTGACGTGGCACTGCTGTGTTTCTCTGAAGTTGTCAATGATGAATCAAGGTCGCCCACAGTGGTCACCTTTACGATTTTAATTAATGGCCTTCTCAGTGCTAGAAGACCTGATGATGCTCTCGCATATTGGATGAAGATGAAAGAGAAAGGATGCGCCCCAAATAAAATATCATACAGCGCGCTCATTCACGGACTCTGCAAATGTGGGATTGAAGATACTGCTTTGGCATATTTCAACGAGATGTGTGAGAAGGAAATCGAGCCTGACGTCTCTGTTTACATTGTGTTGCTGAATGCTTTGGCTTCAAATGGAAACACACTTGAAGCTCTAACAGTTTTGAATAAGATGGTCCAAAAGTTTCAGTTTTCTAGTCCCGTGGGTAAAAACTATGAACTTCTGAGAGATGCGCTGCAGATACTGTACAGAGATAAACACACCTCTTCCGACTTGGTCAGTTTAATTGATGAGCGTAGAATACCTGTATTCCAGAGTTCAGATATCATAGTGGGGAGTGTGAAGGATTCATGATGCGCCTCATGATATCTTGTTTGATAATGTAGTTGGAGGACCTCGAGGAAGCAAAAAAGCCCACATTCAATGATTGTGGCCGGCCCTTTGAATCACAAGATGACAATTTTTTTGTGCCCTTAGGTCACATTGAATGGTCAACCTCGTGGGCCACTTGAGCTCTGAACATGTCCAATCGTTATTTGACCAAAGTATGCCCCATTTTATTAGATTTCTTTAATTTAATTTGTTTTTCTTTTTCAGTTTTTGACGAATGACAAGTCGCAGAATATTTTCTTCTGTCTGGTCACGTTAGATTTCAGCTGTTTTCTTACTTTGACTCCCGGTACATGATCTTGCAGGTTATCCATTGGTCCAGAAAATAAGGTTTAATCCCACCAGAATTTGCTTGTTAACCCTTAAGCAATGCTTGGTGGCGTGCATGTTCATGCCAACTGTGTCAGGTTCAGTGAGTTATATTCATATATTTTTGATTTTTTTTTGAAATTAACCATTTAAAATGATCAAATGGTTTTTTTCTGTGAAGCATTCTTTGTCAAAATATGCTAGAAACTGGCCTTTGGCAACTGTTACGGTAGCCTCAATTTTATGATTATATATGTAGCCATTCTGATGGATTTATTTTTTTCCATTCATGCAGGATGATTGATCATCAGTATATCAGAATGGCAGAGATGGATTGTGCAGGAATTATTGGGTTTTTTTTCCAAATTATACTTCTGAGTGGACAGTGCTACAAATTTAGTGGAAGAATAAAAGAAAAATAAAATTAATTCGACCCACATGCATCCGGGAAGTAAATAAATGAGTGGACCACACCCGGGATGATCTTCACTGACAAAATATTCTTATGCATGAAGATTCTACACACTAGAAAGGTATCATATTTTCCTACTACTATTTATCGATGACTATATTTATTTGTGTATTTTTTAGTATACTTTGATGAGGATCACTCTGATGTTCTTGGGGCATTTGACCCATACTGAACTAAATCAGGTTCCATTGAGCTCACCGCCCTCTCTACAAACATATTGTTTTTCTTTCCCCCTCTTCTCCTAGATAGAAATGATGAGGGTCCCAAGTCAAGTGTTTATATACTTGGCTTAATGATGTGTTTGGCTTGGTCTTTGATCATATTCCACTATGGTTATGAATTAAATAACATACTATGGGTTCCATTATTTCATAGTTCCTCAATATGAGGAAAATATTATGATGAAGAGGGATTTATTTCACATGGAAATTCTCATGCATTTTAAGATCCAAGCTGGATTCTCTTTGGATCTGATGGATGTAGCCTATATTTTTTATTTGGAGATTCCCATTGGTTCTTCCCTGAAAATTCTTTATAAATTATATTTTTTGATGTGATATTTACCTAGATAATTAACAGCCAAAGATTCAGTAGAGTGAGAAGTTACCCAATAACCTGAAGAAGACATATATTTGTGAATAATTCAACTATTTTTTTTGCAGAGCAAAATAATACCTCAAAAAAAAAGATTAAAATTTTAAAGCAGTGTCCTCTGTTTGTTCTACTTTTAGAATATTTTTAATAATTACCATGAAAGATTTTCATGACAAATTTTCCGAGTCGTGCTGCCCTTGCCCCTGCAGGTGTGGAGATTTCTCGATTGACACGTGGGAGCAGAGCTCTCTAAGTCAACGACCACAAATAACCGGAAGAAGACGATTGACCTCTGGCGGATCGTGGCGGGGTGGGGATTTCACCTTCTCGGAGACGCCAAATCGGGTCAACTCTGCCAGAAACAGGGGCAACGATCGCTCTAAGGGCCAATGGAAGGACGGGCGAGTTGACTTCTGATGAGGTCTGTAACGAGACCACGTCGCACCCTCATTTTTCTGGCCTACGCTGTCATCCCTTTGGAAATAAAACATGTCGTCAGCCTGCCACAGAGAGAGAGAGAGAGAGAGAGAGAGAGAGAGAGAGAGAGAGAGAGAGATGATGATGAGGATGGATGATTTATTAGCATATTTTTTACGGAGAAAATGACGTTCGTAATAATACCCTTTCAAAGTTGGAGGGGGTGTGAGAGCGAGCGAGCGAGAGAGAGAGAGAGAGAGGCCTCCACGCATTATATTGGCCTCTTCCTGTTCATCATGGGCACGGCGGCCTTCCCCTTCCCTCGAGTTCACACTTCATCCAGGAAAGTCCAGTGGGCAACTGCAGGATGAGGGAGACAGAGGAGAAGAGGGGGAAGAAGGTGAAGAAGGGATGGCTGGTCGTGGCCGTCGGCCTAGACGACGGCAGCGGCGGCGGCGGCGGGGGCGGCACCCTCCGGCGCTTCGCGATCCCGATATCGTATATACGCCACCCACTGTTCATGGGGCTGCTGGAGGCGGCTCAGGACGTCTACGGCTACCCCTCGGCGGGGCCGCTGAAGCTGCCATGCTCGGTCGATGACTTCATCCACCTCCGCTGGCTGATCGAACACGGGCCACCCATCTCCGGCGCCCACCGCCCTCACCGCCGCCGTTCCTTCTCGTTGAACTCCTGCTAGCGCCGTGGGGAGAGGCGGCTCCTCCGCCTCTGCTTCCGTCCCGATTTTGTATTTGCCTATTCGGAGCCCTCCTCCGTCGTCCCCCCGGTGGCATGCAGAGAAGCTGGAGCTTCTTCCGCTCCTGTTCGATCGTATTATCCTCGAAATCGTCGCAAGGAAATCTTTTCTTTCCTTGTTTTTTGGCGAGAATGATATGATGTCCGCTCTGGGCTCTTGAAGGGGATTGCAGGTCGCAGCGAGAGAGAGAGAGAGAGAGAGAGAGAGAGAGAGAGAGAGAGAGAGAGAGAGAGAGAGAGAGAGAGAGAATCAATGGCGATTTTCTCAACGTTGAGGTCCCGGACCCATCACTTACATGAAAGCATCTAAAGAGCAGCGCGCCCAGCGAGAGAGCTAACGGCAGCTCCTCAAAGCGGCGCGGCCAAGAAGCCGTGGGTTATCAGAAGATCATCCCGGTTTTCAATACACGAAGGGGGAGCTGGGTCACTTGGAATTGATGGCGAATGAGAGCTTTGGGCGGGTCTTGTTCTTACCGAGCAGCTTCATCTGGTTGGCCCTCTCCTCCTCTTCTTCCTGCTTCTTCCTCCTCATGGCCTCCTCCTTCTCCCTCTGGAGGCGCTCCAGCTCCCGGTACCGTTCTTCCTCCCTCTGCAGCTGTTCCAGGGCCTCCCTCCTCTGGGCTTCCTCCACCCGCCGCCGGTTCTCCTCGAGCATCTTGTCGAGCTCCTCCCTCTCCCTCCGAGCTTGCTCCTGCCACACAGAAGGGGATTGCCAAAATAGTCAACCCACTGAAAGGAGATCCCTTTTTTCCTTTTTTTCTAATAATTTTATCAGAATAGTCAACCCATGGAAGGAGCTGACCTCTTTCTGCCTTGCTTCGGCGAGGGCAGCCTCCTTCTCCTTCTCGAGTTGGACTGCGACCTCGTCGAGCATCTTCTTCCGGCCTTCCTCTATCCGCCTCTGGATTTCCAGCTTGACCTGCTCGGAATTCAAGCTCTCCTCAACTTTCTTCCGGATAGCCTCTTCGATTCTTCGCGCGGTTTCCTCTTCTAAGAGTTTCAGTTCTGCCTCTTGCTGTCGCCTGCTTGAGATGGGAAAAAATCAGATGAGATGCTTCCCTTGAACTACGATCTGCCGCTCCATCATCTGAATTAAGGTTCCTTTTGGGAAGGAAATCGACGAGCAACAAGAACAAACTCTCACTTATTTTACAGCAAATTAATCCTCCTGTGCTTTCAAGGCATACCTCTATAAAAGATTCCTGATCCAAATTAACGAGTTTTCAAACCGGAGAACAGTAGATAAACGAGGCACCAAAGGTATCATCAATATATAACAAGTTGAAGAACTATAGCAGAAGCTTCCTTCAGAAAAGCCTGCGGCGAAGAATGTCATAACCTGTTGCAGGTTGAGAACTAATCACGAAAGAACTTCAATTTTCATGTGAAAGCACTGCGCTGACACTCAAAAAAAGGCTTCATTTTGTCAAAATATAAAACAGGAAATGATGGGTTATTTCTTATCCGTAAATAGACACGAAGAAATTATTGAGCCGATTGATCCACATACAACATAAAATAGTACCTTCAGGTAACAGAACGGACCCTTAAAACCTACAGCCATAGCAAAGAGAGTTTTCACCTTCGTGGGTATTGTTTTTGGCAACTTAACTTCCTCACCTGACCATGCCAGAAGCTTTCTTGTAGCTCCAGAGCTTAATATAAGTAAACCACATACTGAAAAATCATATCTGATGACTGCCTCTGTACAATTAGAAAACAAAAGAACAGCGTAATGAAATTTAGAGCCACATGAGATGAACTAGGTCCTTGACGACCTAGTTATGCCGCCTCTGTTAATGTATACGAAAATGTGGAGTCTGTCACTCATAGAGATTTTTGATTTATAGTCTGAGCTGATTTTCTGGAGACTTTCCATTATGATGGTCTGGTAATTCGTCGTTGAAATTTAATTCTTGCGTCTTGCAAATGATTCCCATTATTGTGTTTACTGTATAATTCCCGGAGGAGCCGTAGTTCGAGCTCTCTGTTTCCTTGACCATTACACCAATTTATAAATTAATAATTTCAGGACCGAGGCAGTCCCCAAGTGGTGTGGGAGCTCAGACGACCAACTATGCCATGAATCCATGAAGCCAAGCTACAACGGATGAACGACAGCGGCATAACTTCGCACAATTCAGCACCTAAAAGAAGAAAAAAAATAATAGATCTGATGTAAGTTGCATCACAATAACTATTCTTGTACCTTTTCTTTTCTTCTTCTTCTTTTGTCAATTTTTCTACGGTGGCTTTCTTCTCCGATGATTCGATCCTTGGACTTGGAGATTTCTCAAATGGAGACTTTGTACGGCTCCTTGTTCTCTGTCTCTTAGACCTCCTCGGAGTTGGAGAACGGCTTTTATGGCGCCTAGATGATGGCGACCGACTTTTGTGGCGTCTTGGAGAAATGGAACGACTTCGTCTCCTGTACACCAATGCATGAAATCAGGTGAGGATAAAGACAATCTCAAATCTTGCCTAATGTGGTGTATAATGAGCGCAGGTAACTCAGTCGTCATTAATTTAAACGCTGCACACTCAGATTTTCCTTGTAACTCGCTCCTAGTCAAGTTAAGAAAGCACGGACAATAATGTTCATCATCAGCACCGGCACATTCTTTCCTCATTCAGATACTAAAACGGGTAAGAGAGGAATGGGACGCCGCCAGATGTCATGCAATAAAGCCTGGTCAATAAATCGTTCGTTTAAGTATTTAATCTTGTACCTGCAGATCAGATAAATGAGTATGGTTACCAGACGAATGTGAGGAGGCCCTCTGGTGAAATGGCGTTGATCGTAGTTTCTAAGGCCTGATGGTCACATTCATCTGCAATGCCTACCACTGCATTGATATTTCTCTCAGCAAAAGTGGGAGTGTCAAATACTAACAATGGCGAAAGAGATATGAACAAGCTTTTAAAGAGATCCATTCAAAGATAATCTACGTGGACCTTGACCATCTATTTTGGTCCCCTTCATATCATTAAATAGGCAAGATAAATATCCCTCAAGAACAACTGGGCACCAAGACAGCAAGCTAATTAGAAGGTTCAACGTTGGCTTGAAACTTTTCCTTTGAACAATGAACAAGTTTTTTTCGATGAAAGAAAGCACCTGGTGAATTGACGCATCTGATCACAAAGAAACTGGTGAAAGCACAGCAATATGATATAATTACGTAGCGAGAGAGAGAGAGAGAGAGAGAGAGAGAGAGAAACTTTCTAATATATGGTTTGCGATTATACACTTCTTGTGTTCTTGATCTCGTTCGACGATCAGGAGACCAAAGAGTGAAAGAACATCGTTAATTCCACCTTTTCTGCGATAGTTTTCGAAGCAGAAACCAGCATGAATGCCCAACTAAACAGCAAGCGGTCCATCCTTTTGCACTACTCCACTTTCCCTTCCCCTTGGCTTATCTTCCATCCTCTCGCTGAAACCCACTCTTGTGTGTCCATATGTCTACTGCTCAGTCGGAGGCCATCTCCCTCGTTAGCACAAGATAGAATTCACTTCTAGAAGCAGATGATAATCAGCGAGGAGATTAACTGGTAATTTAGAAGTCCGATGACATTCAATATATCATTCTCTTCAGTTTTCTGCCCCGACTTCTGCTCTCGATGTTTTTCGGATGGTGGATCGTAATGGCAATTTTTACAGATTGAAGAATTTCTGTTAAGCTTTTCCCTTGCAAGCAGAAGAAGGGAGGAAAGAAGTAGATGACGCGAGGATAAGACTGCTTCAATCAGGGCAAGTGATGGAAAGTCGAACAGGAACAGCAGGAGCAGGCGGCAAGAGATGAGACCTGTATGAATACGGGGAACGGCTGCGGTCTCTCCGGCTCCTCCTGCTGCTACCGTACCGGCCGTGAGCGACCGGAGACGGCGAATACCTCCGACGGTACGATGGCGATCGGGACACCGTCCTCGGCATCTTTCCTCCTCCCGCCCCCCAGCTCCCCACCACGGTGCTCCAACAGGTTCAAGCAAAATCGGACCTCAGCAAAATCTACCCAAAACAAGACTTGATCTGAGAGAAACATGCAAAAAGGACGATCCGTGTGCGTGCGTCTGTGCGTGTTAGAGAGAGAGAGAGAGAGAGAGAGAGAGAGAGAGAGAGAGAGGACCCTTGGAGGATATGGTTGCCCCTGCTGGTGACGGCGACGGTGACGACTCCGCCGGACTTGACCTTCCTTGCCCTTCCGTGCCCTTCCTCCCCACATTAAACCTAGGGTTTTCCGATAATGTGCCCGTCCCCGACCAAAAATTACTCAACTGGACATCCTCGGAGCGGCTCTCCCGATCGTCAACGCCCCCAAACTCGTCGAATTCTTCACCAGATAGGGTTCGGATCGGATTTCCTCTAGAACGCTCGAATCCTGTTCTTATCAGGGCTTCTCCAACCCGGCGAAGTGGACAGAAAAACTGCCGCGACCTCTAACGAGCTTATATTAGTTGACCAGGGCCACCAATGGGAGGGCTTTTCCACCGAGCTCAGCCATCTCTCACGATACGGGCGCAGCCCGGCCAGCTGGAGAGAGAGAGAGAGAGAGAGAGAGAGAGAGAAGGCATTGGGCTTTCAGTTTTGGGGAGTAGGACCAATTGAGGCCCAGATGGGGCCCAAAGAGACAAGCAGCTCCTGACAGATCCTGACACGTGCACTGGCCGTCGGCGGCGGCGGCGGCAGCAGCAGAGATCTCGAGTGGGGATCGGAATTCCTTGTTCATAAATGTCTCTACGTATCATGAGAAATATGACTCTCAATGAAATACCATGCGCACATTAGAGTTTTTGCTGTTAGAGGCATGGTAAAGGGTCAACGCCTGCCGTTGACAGATATATATATATATACATAACGAGAGAGAGAGAGAGAGAGAGAGGAGTCTGTGAGCCCGGCTTGGCTCCTGCTTTCAAATTTCAAGCTCTCCCTCTTCCCCTCTCTCTCTCTCTCTCTCTCTCCCTGCGAAACACGTGAGGGCGGAATCGATCGGGTCCAAAAGTTTCGAAAAGATTTGATTTTTATGTGGGCGGAGGTCGGGGACCTACTTCCCCGAACGGTTCCAAGTTTCAAAAAACCAGAGCGAGAGCTGCTTCTCCCACGCTCCCCCACCGGCGTCGCTCCTCGCCGCCCCTTCACCATGATCCATCCATCTCCCCCACCATTCCCCTTTCAGTTTTAAGTCTCTCTCTCTCTCTCTCTCTCTCTCTCTCTCTCTCTCTCTACTGTGTTTCTGTGTGTTCCCGCCCGATAGAAAGGGGGGGAGGAGGGTGGAAGAAGATGAACTCGGCGCCGGACGCCATCGTCCACTACGTCCTCTGCCGGATGAGTAACGCCCGGGACCTTGCGAGCTGCGCCTGCGTGTCCCGGCGGTGGAAGGAGACCGTCCCCTACGTGCCGGCACTGTACTTCTCCCGGAACGCGTTCGAGGGAATGCCGCTCTCGCAGGCCGACGCCGTCATCGGCCGCATGATCTGTCAATCCCTCCGTCTCGAGGAGCTCGTCATCTACTGCCCCTTCTCCTCCGCCGTCCTCTCCTCCTGGATCTCCCTCAAGGCCCCCTCCCTCCGCCGCCTGGAGCTCCGCGTAGATAGCCTCGTCGAGAAGGGCGGTGGTGGCGCCACCGTTCCCTCCGGCCGGCTCGACTGCATCTCCTCCGCCCGGGGATTGGAGTCCCTCAAGCTCTGGGGGGTTTGCCTCACCGCCTCCCGAACTGGAGCCCCTTTCTGAATCTGCGGACCATGGAGATCGTCGGCGCCGCCTTCCGAGACCTCGCCCTGTCGGAGACCGTCCAGGCCTGTCCGAATCTGACCCACCTCGCTCTGCTTGGCTGTGACGGCGTGGGGTCCCTCTCCATTGACCTGCAGCAGCTTGAGAAATGCCGGCTCGACTTCCTCGGCCCCCGCAGCAGGACTCTCTCTGTTAGCTCCCCCAAGCTTCATGCCCTGGAGATCCAGGGCTTCAGCTGGATCCTCCTCAAGCAGACCCACCATCTGCAGAACCTCTCCATCTCCAAGACCGCAGGTTTTTTTTTGTTCTTTTTGTTTTTTTGGCTCTCGATCGGAGGTTGAAGACGACCCATGAATGTTCGTTCTCTGCGGTTCCAGGGAAGGTGGAGATGGTGGACATGGAGAAGCTGCCGGCGCTCCAGTTCCTGTCGCTCAGAGGGGTCCAGTGGAGCTGGAATGCGATAAGCTCCGTTCTACACTGTGCCTCCGAGGTGAGGCACCTGGTCATGAAGATCGAGTTCAGCGGGGACTTCGATCGGCTTCAGCCCTTCCCCCCCGTTGACCTCGTCCAGTTCTTCAACGCCCATCAGAAGCTCCAGGTCTTCGAGATCCACGGCGCCATGTTCGCCGCTCTCTGCCAGAAGGACAGCCTACAGAGTGTGTGTACCCCTCTCTCTCTCTCTCTCTCTCTCTCTCTCCCCTTCAAGTTCCCCGTCGGTTGACCAGCCGCCTTCTTTTGCAGCTGGACTCCAGATTTGGCATCCCATGGCTGGAGGAAGTTGTGATCACCGTGAGGTCTCCGCTGAACGCAGAGCAGAAGCTGAGCACCCTGGAGTCTCTGGTCAAACATAGCCCCCGGCTGAGGAGGATGATCATCAGAATCTCCCAGATGAAGAACTGCAACGAGATGGCGGATGATTTCTTCGAGGATATATGCAGGTTCAGAGGCATGAACAGCAAGAAAGTCTACATCGAATGACGCCGCAAGCTCTGTCTAGTCCGGACGGATCAAGGCCGGCTGTTGACCGACGCTGACCAACCAATATTTCTCACCATTATTTTCATCGGGTATCTCTTTGACTCTCTTTTGATTCCAATTGTCTCGGAACTCAACGACCCGCTTCTGGCAGTGATTTGTCCGAAAAATTCTGAAACTTTCATCAATTTATTACAATCCAATCGGGCCTTGTGGCCGTCAGAAAGTCCTCTCCGATCACAGACAGTTCTCTTCAGCTGCGTTGACCACGAGCTTCGGTCAGAAGAGTTCAAAACCTTACTATATTAGAGTCAAACTCAAAAGTTCATGCTGAGCTGGTCTTTGACTTAAAAAAAGATGTGTTCCTCAGTTTTTCCTTTTTTTTTTTTTTTTTTGGGGGGTTCTTAAATGGGCAGAAAGGGGCTCTCAATCGGATGCGAAGAATCATTCAACACCCATGAACATAATAAATAGGCTAAACATGAAGGGCAGCTACCAAAGTTTTTTTTTTTTAAAAACTTTGGTGTTTGAGCGAATTGCATCATCCGTATGCGTAGAAGCTTCATGGAGAATCACTCCAAGTCTTCAAATGCAGAGGAGATTTTCTTCTGGATCAGCTCAACCCCAAGCCGAGGGGATAACCTAGGAAGGACTTGCTGCAACACATGCTTATTTATATCACATATTTGGAAAAGGAGCGAGCAAAATATCACACATATCTATTGAAAAAGGAAGGGATGAAAGCCAAAAAAGTCCAAATGCGCTGTGAAAAATCCTCCAGAGCTTGGACTGATTCACAGTCTAAACCCTACCTGGTGATGAACAAACAACCGATAATTAATGAAGAAACTGATAGAAAAAAAACAGATTTTTTAGCTGCCCTCTCATATGTTCCATCTGGGCAGCAACAACAACAACAAGAACAGCAGCATCACAACATCAATGATAGCAGAACAACAGAATTGATTGCTTACTTATCCTGCACTAAATTGGCAAAGTTTTTAAATGATATATGGGAATCGCCGATGAAATATGGATGATATCATAGTAGCCTACAGGGATGTAATAATGCATGCTTCATACTAGGATTTACTAATATGATTTAGAGAATCCAAAGATTAATTGGATCAAAGGCTATGAGTTGAAGAATATTATCAATTATAAGCGCTTATTTGTAATTTTTTCATTTAAAATTGTACAGGATAATGAAAACCTTGCAAAGGATTTAAATATATGTTTCCCTTATATGAACTCGCATGCTCTCTATTCCCCCAGAACCTCCCATCTGCCCCCGTGGAGGAAGAAATGGAGAGGAAGTGGCAGGAATGAGGAAATGGGAGGTGAGATACGGCAAAAACAGGGCCTCGGCACCCAATCACTAGAGTTTCTCCTAAAACACGCCCAAATCTCGTCCCCAAATCTACCAAATCTGGAAGAACAAGTGCAATGCGTGAAGAACCCGATATGATCCATGGATAACAGGAAGGGAAGGGATAACAGTTTCTCCATTCAGAGCAGGAGAGATCCGACGGATTGACGATGCCATTCTAGGAATTTCCGACAAATATCAACGCGTAGCAGGAAATGGCGGGCAGATATGGAGGAGTACTGAAATCTAGGGCGGATGAGCGAAAACAAAGAGAGGATTTCGAAGGGGAGACTCTCAACTCGTACCTCGGAGCCATCAGGAAGAACGCGGGCGAGGACGGGTATCTCGTACTGGTAGAGCCGCTCCCACTCGGGATTCTCCGAGATGTCCCGAACCTGCAATTGGACGGCGTGGAGGGACCGGGGTCCGCCAAGGAGGAAGGCCGTCTCGAGCTTCTCCTTGAGGCCCTCGCACAGGCAGCAGCCCTGCTTCGTATACAGCACCAGCTGCTTCCCCTTCCCGCCGCCGTCCGAAGAGGCGGAGAAGGCGGCGGCGACGAGGGGCCTGGTCATCGGCCTACTCGCCGCCGCCGCCACCACCCTCTTCCTCCCGAGGGAAGCCGCCGCCGGCAGTCGCAGAGCAGCAGCCGTGGCCATGGCAGCTTCGATCCTCCTTTCGGTCGCCACAGATTTCGGATCCCCACACTTCGTTCCCCACCAAACGGATTCCCAGCGGTACCTTGGGCCCAACCCGACCGTTACCCGATATTTTTACCAATACACCCTCACTGAATGATAAAGCCTCTAATATTTACAATCATAACTCTATATAACATTTACACCCTTCAAAAAATCAAGAACTTTACGATATTCGTCGTCGAATATACCAATGTCTAAAAATGGAAAAAATATAATAAAAAAATACCCACCATGCCCCTCTGATGCGGCAACCAATCCACTAATAGAAACAGAAGCAGAAATTATTTTCATACACTATTTCCAGAGTAAAAAAAATAAATAATCAAGCCCTTTTCAGAAAGCCCGCAGAGTAGCAGCAGGACAGCTTCATCGCAGCCAAGAATCAATGCAAGCATGAGCAAGGAATAAGAGGCCCAGTGGGAGCCTTACTCTGCCTGTGTGGCCCTGAGAGATGAGCAGACGTCGACCAGGTGGCCGCCCTCAGAAGGGTACCTAGCGCCGTCATGCTCCATGATCTCGATGCCTTCTTTGCCTTGTTTTTTTTTTTTTTTTTTTTCTGATCAGTTTGCTTCAGATGGCAGGACCATGGGCCGGTCGGCAGGGGCGCTGAGCTTGCCAGCCAGCAGTAATGGGGAGCCCGAGCAGAGAGTGGGAGTTAACCCAGCTACTGGCTCCTCTTCTTCTGGAGAAGCCTGAGGAGAGGAGCCCTGTCAGCAAAGACCGGCCTCCCATCGCCGGCGTGGTACTGGTAGCTCCATGCCGGGCCGAGGAACCATGAAATGGCGGCCCCGCCGAGTAGGCCCCCCAGCTGGAAACCCACAGTGCAGAGGAGATGTGATCTCCGACTCAAAGTGATGAAGGTCGATGAGTGAGATGAAAGAGAGGTGACTTACGTGGCCCCAGTTGTCGGTACCTTTGGAGACGATCCCAATGATCTGAGTAAAATAAAAGCTGCCCGTTCATTTTTCTAATTTTTAATTTTATATTTTGGGAAAATGAGATCGTGATGATCAGGAGATATGATGGGTACCATGTTCAGGGCAATGACGTTGGCGATCTGCTGCATTTGTTCTTTGCCACCACCGATGAGCTTCCGATGCCTCAATACGAACACGGCAAGGGATCCGACCTGTGAAAGAAAGCAATGATATGGTAGAGGTTGCTCAGATAGTAGAGTTGGTTCTAGAGAGAGAGTGAGAGAGAGAGAGAGAGAGAGAGAGAGAGAGAGAGAGAGAGAGAGAGGAGAGAGAGAGAGAGAGAGAGAGAGAGAGAGAGAGAGAGAGAGAGAGAGAGAGAGAGAGAGAGAGAGAGAGAGATTTAGAAAACTAACTACACCATTGCATAAAATTCATCTTCTTTGATCATTTCTAAAGCTAAATCCATCATCTATCCGAAAATTTGTAAAAAAAAAAGGTCATCAGTATTTAGTATTACAGAACCACATATATCCTTGAGGAAAAAATTAAAAACATTAAAAATTAAAATGTGAGGGTGACCTTATGCCTCACCACCTACTATAAGAGATAAAAGATCAATTGGAAAAATAAAGAAAACAGAGAAGAAGGAAACAATGGCTACGAGTTGAAGGAGCATACCAGCCCAAAAATTGCTCCTGATGCACCAACAGAAGGTGATTGGCAGAACCTGTAGCTCAACAGTGAACCTGTTTTTTCATAGAATAGGTATCAGAAAATCCATCAAGTCATGAACACGTAGTTCCACTCTATAAAAAGTGTAAATTAATTCCTACTTGCAATTGCTGAAGAGAAGTATATTGCAAGAAACCTTCTCGGTCCCGTAATTTTCTCCATAAGAGGGCCAATGGAGTTTAAAGAATAAGAGTTGACCTGAAACATAATGTTTTTCATTCTTGATGATGATCTAAATGGATAAAAAAAAAGTTCAAAATAATTATCTATACAGACCATCAAATGCATAATGTTGGCATGTAGAAACGACGATGTCAACAGTCTCCATACTTGTCCCTGAGCAATGAGGCCATTGACCTGCGCGCATTCAACATTTACAGATCTGAGATTAGCAAAACGAGTTGGAGGAAGTATTTGACTTTCGAACCTTAGCTCCCCACAACATCAACTTCCCTTGCGTAAGAATTTGTCCACCATAAAGCCTATAAAGATGATCAAATACTCAATTGAAATCATTAATAGAAAAAGAAGCAAACGATGGAGAAGAAAAGAATGGAGACCATTCCAAAACGTGGTGCAATATTATGGTTTGATTCAGTTAAATTATGCAGACTGCAGTTTCCCTCCTTCTTAACATCAGATACAAGTGAACACATGGCTTGTTCCTATTCTCAGATGAAAGAAAAATAAAAGAAAGAGACTAGCATTTCCGTAATGAAGGTATGTGCCAATTTGAGAAGGGGGAAATTACACTCTTAAAAAATTCTAATAATTCACAGAACATGGAAACCTCGAACGAAATGGAAACATTTAATAAAATATTTCTTTGATAAGCTGGAGGGAGTAATTTAGAACGTTTAAATTGATGGAAATCCTGTTTGTACGCAAGAACCAACTGAGGCGCCTGTCAGAGAGAAAAAAATACGCATCAGAAAAGCTATGGAATATAATGTAATTTCCATGACTTGGACACGGAAAAATTCTGAATAACTTATTGTATAAAGATATGATTGAACTCCAGAGGATGAAACTTCAAGAAACTAAGACACCATCATCACCATCATTGCCATCAACCATAAAGTTGGCTACCGCGAAATCCAGAGAAAAATATAATTTTTTTAGGTTGTCCGGCCTTCTACCTGTCTGACACAAACTCCGTAGGAAGGGGTAAGCAGTAAGCCAAAGTTTGGCGAGAAGAGAGTTCATTTACAATTACAATAAGAACCAACTGCAGATGGAAAACCAGTTTTTCTGGTAAGGTCATGAAACAATGGAGCAATGATCAAATATTCCGCTAGACTTCGAAAAGAGCCAAGGAGGAGGTGATAAGTTAGTCAAAATGATTTGTGAAACTTTTAAGGGGTAAATTTTTCAAAGAAACGATTGATGATTATAACTGTGAAAATGACAAAACGACTGACTTTTGCGGTAACAGTTGACGATGGCAAAAACTAAATGTCAATACAATCTAACATCCAATACTGAAAGAATGGTACGCATCTAATCTGATGCATAGTAATTGGCTATCTATGGATGGCTATGAGGAGAAACAAAACATGAAATAATAAAAAAATCACATGGTAGTATATCGATTTTCTCATTTAAATGAGTTGAGAACTCAATGTAGTACTTAAAATTCAGCTTTAATGAGAAGCAGGACGAGCTTCTAAAAGTTGCATGCCAGTGTTGTAAAGGTTTAAACATCTTTCGTTGTTAACATTCATTCCCACACTTAAGTCCATGGAAGCTGACAGAGCATCTTTAGCACATCATAAAGAAAGGAGGAATATTTTTGGACCAAATGCTTGCTTCTCTTTCTTGAAATTATGACTTACAGAATATTAGTAGCAAGAAGAATAGTAGTCCACAGCGGGCCTCTATCTTTTTTGGAAGAATTTCCTTCAGCAGTTTCAAAATTCAGCTTGTCCTCATCACCAGATCCTTTTTCTGGCCCTCTTCCACTGAAGAAATATATGAACGAGGAACATGACCAAGATAATGGAGTGGCAGTTGCTCCCAGAATAGAAGATATTTCCAAGAGAAAAGGTCTTCCAATCTCATTCAACTTGGTCAAATAATCGGCATAATAAATGGCCTGTTGGTTGTATACACGTAGAATATTAAGTGCAGAACACACGCATGACAAAAAAAATATGATTGTTGAGTCGTGATAATGTAATAATAGAAACATTTGGAGGAAGTAGCAATTATTTGGGTTTGCTAGTCCAGATTTATGCCTGACAAAAAGTACATTTGCCACAATAGGACATGGTAAAGGAAAAAGGAATTTTATGGCACGAAAACGAAACCTAGTACATATAAGATTCTAAAGATACATAAATGAAAATGAAAACTTCATGAATGAACACTGATCTCAATAAAAAAGAGGTTGTTTAACAAAGCGAGAATCTCTATCCGTAAAAAAATATTTGTGGTCAGAAGATAAGTTTAGCTGTCGTTTGAAAACTAGAAAGGCAGAAAATCGCTCTTTCCTCAACATGTGGAAGGTAATAAACTAGAAAGACGAAATCCCAAGAAACATTAAAGGAATGCAGGTCAGAGCACTGACAACATGAGAAGACAAAACAATGGAAAGAATACCGGAAAAAAGCTAATATTAGTATATTGGATCCACTTTTCGTAGGGAAGAGGCTATGTGAGTCCTTTGAACCCTTAATTGGGAATTTATTAAAATAAATTTCAAGGGAAATGGATCCTCTGAGATTTATTTCCCAAGAATGACCAACCAAATATTGCTTCGTGTGAAGGAATCAGTGAGAAGATAGTGATATATTGGTTTAGTCGGCTCAAATGCATGATTTCCTCGTCCAGCGAGCCTGGGACGGATGGTTCAAGCAGGGAAGGAGTAGGAAAGTGATCAATGATTTGCCCATTTCGTCCAGTAATATTCCTTTGGTCATTTTCATGGTCCCCGGTCCACCTAACGAAGAAATGGACAGAACCCCGACCGTCTTGAAACGAGAAAAACAGCTTCTATGCCCCAAGTCATGAACACCAGAGAAGAACTTCCTATAACAAAACAATGAATAACCTAATTCATTGAACTGAAATCGTATTCTTCACAGAAATAGTGTACATTATACGATCAATTCAATATGCCAGGGAATGGACTGTGAACGGGCGACGCCAGGGGAATTGAAGAAGTGAGGACTCAGCTCTCTTGACACGGTCGTAAATCACCTATATGACATCTTCCAACGATTTTTCCTTGACGCACGAAGAGGGAGGGACATAGATAGATAGAGAGAGAGGGAGATGAAGAGAGAGTCGATCACCTGCCCCGGGAATAGTGCAGAGGGGCGGAGGAGATTCTGTAGCTCCCGGGTGGCGTGGAGATGAAGGGCGCGGCCGACGCGGACGCCCAAGGCGCCGGCGGCGACTCGGGATGTTGAGACGCTCGCTCCGAACGAGGAGAATTCCCTGTGCGGGAGGGCGGAAGGGGGAGGGAGGTGAGGGAAGCTACCCGCTGCCGCCATGCTCGACCTCCCAGAGCGGCGGATGGGCGACAGATCGAAGACGAAGCCCTCTCTCTCTCTCTCTCTCCCTCCCCTCGCCGCAAAACGAATAAACCGGTCTGGGGTTCGGCCGGTTCGCAATTCAGAGCAGGTTCGACCAGCCATGACCCTCTCTCCGGCCGGTCCGGCCCGGTCAGAGAAACCGGTTCATAATCACCCCGTCCAATCGGGCCCGGTCCAAAATCATTAACAGATACCCTCGTCTTCGCTCGCTGCGATTTGAGGGAAGAGGAAGGGTTGCTCTCTGCTCGCGGCGGGAGGTCTCCTGTGCCTGGTCCAGAGCCGCCAGTCATTTGAGGGAGAGGGATTAGAGATGGGCGGGTACAGCAAGGAGCAGCTGCTTTCTCGCCTTCAGGTTTGGGAACTATTATTATCTTCACTCTCTCTGCCTCACCTTCACTTGTGGTTCGTGTGCTCCATTTATTTCGTGTTTAATAAATTAATGTATCTGTTAGATTGGAGGTTGATTTAAAATATTTTTCAGAAAAATAATTTACAGGGGAATGCTACATAATTTTAGAGAAATGAAAATTTTTCTCAGCAGATAGACGAAGGTATTCTCTGCTGTTTATCTACTGTTAATATGATTACCTGAATAGCTTGGAGCCTTGAACGTTGGGTTGTATTGTATTTTTAGTGGACTGGTTATGGATGGCATTGTGCTCATATGATGAGATAATTGTTATCTAAATGAGGTGCATCTTTTATGATCTCGCCGATGCAACAAGTGGTTTCCCAGGGCGATCAAGCTGCCTAGATGAGCAGCCTTTTTCCCAAAAAGGCATTTTTATACGCTGAATTTCTGGTAAACCTCCTCCTGCAAGCGAAAGATATATAGGTTTAATTTTGTGATTGAAACATCCCTAGGAAGTGTAGATTGTTAACCAAAGTACCACTCACGTTGTGAAAATAGTTTGTGGAAGCACAAAATATAGAATCGATTGAGTTCATAGATGTTTATTGAGTGGGAAGCATCCATAGTTTGATCATTCCACCTCTATTTCCTTGCATAGACGTGCTTGGGCCTCTGACAGGCCTGTTTATTTTAATTCCTCTGACAGAAAACTTCTTCTGTAACAATCATCCTTGTCTTCGCCTTAAGATTTCGTTTACTAGATATCTGTCTGTTATCCTGACCAATGGGATTTCACTTTTTTATCTTTAGGAACTCCACATTGATTTTGCTTCCTATGATCATCCTGCCGTGTTGACTGTTGAGGCCCAGGTTTGTATAAGAGAGATCATTTGTTTTATCCGTCAACATAACTAGATTGATATATTGGAGGCTACTGCTACTGTTTTCAGGCAAAATATGTTGGACACTTGGGAGGGGCATTGAGTAAGAACCTGTTTCTGAAAGTAAGTGATCATTGAGAGTTCGTTGTGGCGCTTGCCTCACTTTTCTACTGACATGATCCTTTGGTGTCATTCATCTGTGGAATGTAGGATAAGAAACATAGGTACTATGTTATTTCTGCACTCTCTGGCACCAACGTTGATCTGAAAGGTACATCTTGTGCCATTATCCTGCTGGTCTTTGGCCAATTCAAAGTTGTGCTATATTTGGATATTCTAGTTAATATTTATCCATCATTTGCGTCTCATGTGTCTACTCGATTTATTTTTATTTCCGTAATGGAACTACAAATGAACAGTTCTGTCCCAGCGTCTTGGTTTGGGGAAAGGAGGTCTACGGATGGCACCTGAGGAAGCTTTGCGGGAGATACTTCAGGTTGTTATGGATATCATTGACATGATGACCAGATGTTTTTGTCATTTTCTGAAGACAATATTTTCTTTTTATTTTTAATTACTGACTCAGACATATATGGCCTGAAAATTAATTCCACGATTTGTATGCTGCACAGTGGCAAACCCTATGAGTAGAACTCTTGTGAATTTCTATTGGTGTTTTCCGTCCGACAGCCTCTCCCCACCTCCCTTCTCTGTCATCCATTTTCAGTTCATGCAGTGATACATGCTGAAAATAAGGAGCAATTGCATGAAATAAAATTCATTAAATTTTCTGTGGCAGTAAAGAACGGAGATTATCAGCTCTCATTTCATGAATCATATTACCAGGTTGGTCCTGTGAAAATGAAAGTAGTCTCCCCATGGAATTCTGATTTGTTCATTTTATAGTGTTGATAATCAGGTGGTTTCTGGGTCCACTTTGCAAGTTCATCTCTGCAAAAATAACCATTTTATGCTTCATCTTCTTGGTTCACAGATATTTCTCTTGCAAGCCATTCTGTCAAGCTTGAGAATACTTTCCTTTAGCTAAACTTGAAATAACTTAATTTTTGTGTCATAGTTCTGAGTTCTCTTGGTGAATCTCGAATTCAGTGTTCAATAAATGACAGTAGTACTGTTGGGCCCAGTAATTATTTATTCTTCTCTTTTTATTTATTATATTGCATTTTTTTAGTCATCTAGATATTTTAATTATGCTTCAAGGAATGGTCTTCAGATGTCAGTGTATTGGCCACAAATATATTTGAAAATATTTCCTATGATTAACCTTGCGGAACTATGAATCGTTTTTTTTCAAGTCGGGAAGACTGTCTGGTATTGGTATTTTTACTTCTGATATAGCTGCATAGCCATCTTGACATAGCAGCATGGCTTTGTAAGTCGGAAGTCCTAAATTTCAACAACCAATTTTTGTAACTGTTAGCTTCTTCTAGATTGCTCCCAGCTCCTGATAACCGCAAATGTAGCTATTATAGTTTTCAGTCTTTTTATCTTTAAAATTTTGCTAGGATACAGGACAAAAGTGTTTTCTGCTATATTCTGATATCTACAAAAATACCTTTAGGACATGATTCATCCTTTTCTCGGCAGGTATCATTGGGATGTGTTACTCCATTCGCTTTGATTAATGAGTCTGCACGGTATGTGACTTGCTCTCAAGAACTTGTTGAAACATTGTGCATGCATATTTTTCATACATGATTTTAGTTTACCTGAATTTGCATCTCATCTTGAGGGAATATTCTTCTTAAGGTTAATGATCTTAATTTTTCATAGCAATTATTGGCACCATTACATCACTAGGAGAGAAAAATTAGCTTCTGTACATATCTTTTTTGTTTGAATCTTATGGCAGTGATCAGTTTGGTTGCCCTTTAGGTACTGTAAATATCCGGCCCCTTGGTGTTTTATGACCTGGCATTTTGGCTTGCTCTTGTGTGTTGATATGAGTTACTTTTTTCATTCTATTTTATTTGTCACTTTTTTTTTAATTTAATTTCGTCAATGACAAAGCACAAAATGGTTTCTTGGACGTGATAATATCTTGTTATCTAGTAAATTGGAAGCAGGTAAATCCT
Organism: Spirodela polyrhiza; assembly: GCA_024713555.1. NCBI lineage: Eukaryota > Viridiplantae > Streptophyta > Magnoliopsida > Alismatales > Araceae > Spirodela > Spirodela polyrhiza. The sequence goes on from CM046532.1 coordinate 4,838,636, forward strand.
GATGCTGAGGAAACTGCAAATTTGTTACTTTTAAGAGGTCATATCAGTCATTACTGACTGTTCATGCAAATCTTGTGTATCAATATGGAGATCCTGGCCATGGATGGCTTTTTAAGAAAGCTGAGCCTGGGATCATTAAGTTTTCATTTCGAAAGTTGAGTTTTCAGGGTCATTGTGTCAATGGACTAGAAAGCTTATACAAATAACAGTCAACATTATCCGGAAAGATCATAAAGCATTTTCATAAAGTCAAATGGTTCTCGGCAGCAGCAAAAGAGAGTCGCATCAGAAATATATGATTCTTTTTTTTTAACAGAGTTGTTGGATATTTACATGTAGAAAGTATCCTTCAAACTGCAAACCATTATCTCAATTGTTTACTTTTAGAATTTACTCTAGGAGACTATCACTTAAAACGATTGAATTGAAATGATGCTTGTATCTGCTGTTTAAGGCAATTATGCAACTTTATGCATCTAAGTTCAGCTTAACTGGTGGTTATCATTTTAGGCAATAATTTTCTCAAAAAACCATGTATTTCGCTTTGAAAAAGGAAACATTGAAATGATGCTTCTATCATTTTATTCTTGGGAGCATTTGCGATCCATGTTGGAATGTTCCTCCATCTTTCAATCAGACTGAGGAGATGTCTTGAGTGGCCAATCTGGAGTGAGGGGAAAGCGTTTCATTCTGATAAAGGATACAGGATGGTTGCCTTCCTATACTGCCTCTCCTTTGTTCAGTGAAAGCACAACATCGAGGTCTTTACAGCTAATGGAAGAGGTGACAGTGATACTTGGTGTTCAACCTTCTTGAAGAAGCCTCACACATCTCAATCAAGACTCAAGATTACTCAATGTCTACCAAATATGAAGAAAAAGCATTTGACTCTTAGAAGCAACAAAAGATAATTGTTGTGAAACGGGCCCAATCACCCTAAACAACCTTAGACCCCTGGATACTGTTTTGGACGCACAAAGTTGTTCTTTCAACCTCCCCATAGTTTTTAACCGAGTTCTCCAACACAAGACCGTTGTCTTCATTTCTCATTGCATTCTGTGGTTGGATGATTCAGCACATGGAAGAAGGCCCAGTGGACAGCATTTTGAGTTAATTACGATCAGACCAGAAAGCCCAGGGAGACGTATGTGTATAATAAAGTTGCTTCCCACAAGTAGCGATGCCGCATCATCATTCATTCAGCCATCTTCATCTGACTATGGTGATGGGCTCCAAAAACTCAAAGGAATTTAGTACCGAGTGTGGCTTATCTTTTATTCCTTTCAAACCATTTATCAGATATTGGTTTATGATTATGTATCTTTTTCTCTCTTCCATATCCGCAACTCATCAAACACTCTGTAAAAGATGAAAATTTTGTTATTTAGTTGTTAAGAAGCATTTGTTAAAAGGTTTTCTGATTTTTATTTGTAATATTTTATGTTCGCTGTGGTTGTGAGTTTATTTCCTTTGTCTTCATACTGGCTTCTCAATTAAGATAACTCATTTATAACTTCCATATCTTGCCTCAATCAAGTTATGCGTTGATTCCTTTTCCTCTTGCTTAATATTGTCCAATTATAACGTTATCACTTTTGGTCGGATTTGTTTTAGGGTAGAAGCTACAGTTGATGACAATAATTTAACATTTACTCATTTTATCAGTCTTTACATGGTTGAAAGTGGCTGGCTCCTAGACCCCTAGCTTGACTAACGTTTTTATTTTTATTTTTTAGATCTGTTTCACTTCTTCTTGACCAAGGATTTAAAGCTCATGAGTCATGCTTCTTTCATCCGCTTTCAAATGAAATGACCATTTGTAAGTGAATTACTTATTGGTTTTTATGCACCTTATTCTTGAAGATCATGACTTCAATTGTTGGCTGTGATGAATTTGCGGAATGTAAATCTACATGGAAGAGTTCATTTATTCCAAGCGACTTTCTTTATTATAAGAATAGTTATTACACGTGGTCGTGGAAGGGATTGGTGTTGCCTTTTGTGCAGAATTTTGATCCAATTTATTCTGAACTTCTTGAGTTGTGCGTGGCTTTCTCCTCCAATATCTCTTGTTGAGAACAGAGTGGATCTCTGATTCTGGCAGCTCCAAAAACTTGTTAGGGTCGAATACCGGATAAGAAATGTTATCTTCTAAATCAGAGGGCTCGCTTGATTCTGCCTACTTGATCTTGTACCAAACCTTCTTCAATGTATCCTGCCTCTTAAAAATCTCCAGAGATCTGAAGACTTTGTATGAATCAATATTTTCATCCCGCGCTCTATCCTATACCTCTTATGTTTTTGTGAGCTGTTAGACTCCATAACTCCATCTATAATGAATTATTTGATGTGTGTGCATGTGCTTCCACAGAACTCCTTGCCTTTTCAACAAGTTCTGGCGGAAACTTTTCCTGTCTTACTATGCTTTGTTTCTTAAATGTGACATGCCACTATTATAACAAAAAGCAGCTGTAGATTAAACGAAACTGCACACGAACAAAGAGAAGAGAAAAAAAGACACGAAGCATAGATAAGAGAGCAGTACCCAAGAAGACCCTCTTGTCATCTACCAATTTAATTCTTAAAAACGGCATTATCGAAGGAGATTCCCTTCTAATAGATATTTTAAATTTTGAAGGGTGATTATTCCTCCAAATCATTCTCCACTACCGAAGATGGCATTCTTCATCCCCTTAAGTTTAGCATCCCATCTCCAATGTCTTTTGCCATCTTGATTTCGTATCACTGCGGCATGATGATGGATTTGAAGCATTTAGCATGTTTATCAGCTTCTCTCTCAATTTGGTTCCTTCTAAGGCGTAGGTTCGAATTAGCATTTTCCCAAATCGCGAAAATGAGCTTTGATTTCTTCACACAATAATGTGTGGCGTTATGCAACCCGAATTCAAGGAGCCCTAACCAAGTGGATAGCACAGAAATGTATCTTATGAATTAGAAAATTCATTCCTTGTATGCCTAATCTTTTTTTATTAAGAGTATGGGCAAAGATTTTGAATTATGTCATTGAACCGTATTGGTACAAGCCTGGAGACCAGTATAGTTCATTCTGTCTCAGAGTTTCACCAGTCAGATTGATACTCGTAAAGAATACATTTTTTTTATAAAAGTACTTGTAAATTTTTATAAATTTTTAATCCGCCTCAGAGTAACCAGTCAGATCAATACTTGTAAATTTTATATGTATGCTTTCCAGAAATAACCCATCTCATTACTAATCAATATTTTTTTGTCTGTTTTCGATCAGCTGTTAATACCCGTGATCTTGACAAATTTCTGATTTCAATTGGACGAAATCCAGCATACGTAGATCTTGAGGTAATAGTTTTGTGTTTTTTTCGCATGTTTGTCTTGTGTTATTTCATTTGATCATCCTTCAACCATACTGGGAGTAAACATCAGTTTACGTCTTGGTAGGCAACTCCTTTGGTAGGGAAGGATCAACCACCTGATCTTGCTTCTCTTGTGCCATCGGAAACTCCAAGTTTGGTTGGTGCACCAGAGAAGGTGATACAGAATCAAGCTCCTGATGGCAATCATGCACCAGCGGAGAAAAAAAATATCAAGTCTGTAGGTAAATTGATTTTACCTGATAATAAGAATATATTTTCTTTGTTTATTGCCAGATTTTATTCCAAGCTCATTCCCCAGAGTTATATGCATCATGCACTTATAAATCTTATTTTGGTATGAATCTTTTGAGTTCTGATTGAACATGGTATGACTTCGATAATAACATATCAGCGACGTCATAAGAAGGGTTCCCAACTGACAGAAGGTGAACCGACAGGGTCAGTAACTGACAGAGGAGGGGGACCGACGGGGTCAGTAACTGACAGAGGAGTGGGACCAATCCCAGGAAACGGTTAGAGGTAATGGCACACGACGGACCAAGGAGGTATAAGTAGGAAGGGAGGTTGGCAAGAGGGGGCATCCGGGGAGAATGGACCTAGTGGAGAGTGGGAGGATCTCTCGAATATCCTCTAAGGTGATCAGTCATTCCGACTGGTCATTTCTACCCTCAGTGTTCTTGTTCTATTGTACCTTGTTTCTTTGTTCTAGGAGTGCTTCCTTTCCAGTTCCAATTGGTGTTCTATCAAATTGGTATTAGAGCCAGGCGATCCTCGTATGGTCAAAAGGCAGCAACATCCAAGATGGACAAGGTCGAAGCTCGTATGGAGGAGCTCCACACTGAGCTACAAAATCAGAAGGTTAGGGCAGAACGACATCAAGAAACGATGGAGCAAATCTTGCTCCATCTCCAAAATCTTCAGGTGGGAAAGCTCTCATCCATTCCATCAGGAACAACACAACCGCCAAGATCTAGTGAGGAGGGGGCTTCGGCTCCAGATCCTCCACTGGCAGCAGTGATTGCTGCAACAGAGGCATCGGGGCCAAGAAAAGGGGAATTATTGACGGTTACGGGTGAAAATGACTATTTCAAACAACCATTTGCGCAGGTTACAAATCCTGCAATTGATCCTCTCAAAGAAGGTTTAGTTATGTCACTAGAGGTGAATCTTGGAAAACAAGGAAATATTTTGGAGGTCGGGCCTCAAAATGCTACTCAGGTTATTCTTTCTAGTCCTGTGTTGAACGAAGATGAACTTGAAACGTTAATGAAAGATACTGCGCTCAAGCCCCAAGTGCTGCCAACGTTCTTCAATATTGGCAAAGGTATTGATGGCTCATTACAGAAGGCATTGGAAGAACTTTGTGAAGCTGTTGATGAAGCAGTTCGTAACAGATCACAGCTGCTTATACTTTCTGGCCACTCTGAGGAGATAGAACAAACTCGTCTTGCTATCCCTATATTTCTAGCAGTTGGTGCTGTTCACCAGCATTTGATCCAAAATGGTTTGCGCATGTCAGCTTCCATTGTCGTTGACACTGGTCAGTGTTTTAGTACTCATCAATTTGCTTGCTTGATTGGACATGGAGCCAATGCAATTTGTCCATACTTGGCATTCGAAACATGCCACCAGTGGTGGTTGAGTACAAAAACAGTTAATCTTATGAAGGACGGGAAGATGCCTACTGTGACAATGGAGCAGTGTCAGAGGAACTTTTCCATGGCTGTTAAATCTGGTCTTCTCAAAATTCTCTCAAAGATAGGTATCTCCTTGCTTTCAAGTTACTGTGGAGCTCAGATATTCGAAATTTATGGACTTGAGCATGATATCGTTGATTTTGCATTTCGTGGAAGTGTCTCAAAGATTGGGGGCCTCAACTTTGACAAGTTGGCAAGGGAAACCCTGTCCTTCTGGATGAAGGCCTTTTCAGAGGATACGTCAAAGAGACTGGAAAATTTCGGTTTCATACAATTTAGAGCTGGAGGTGAGTACTATGGAAATAACCCTCAGATGTCGAAGCTGCTTCACAAGGCAGTTCGTCAAAAAAGTGAAAGTGCCTCTGCAGTCTACCAGCAGCATCTAGCTAGTCGTCCCGTAAGTGTTCTCAGAGATCTTCTTGAATTCAACAGTGATCGAGCACCAATTCCTGTTGGGAAGGTTGAGCCCGCCTCTTCAATAGTTGGGAACACCTGCCAATATGGCGTGACTGGCGGCCAGCTCTTTGTGAGTGGTAAAACCAGACTTGATGCAAGTTGGGCATCAGTGAAACTGATTCAAGAGAGGTTTCCGGATTTTCAACTTGAGGACAAGTTGAATGATAAGGCGTGGAGTAATGGTATGACTCCGATAATAACATATCAGCGACGTCATAAGAAGGGTTCCCAATTGACAGAAGGTGAACCGACGGGGTCAGTAACTGACAGAGGAGGGGGACCGATGGGTCAGTAACTGACAGAGGAGTGGGACCAATCCCAGGAAACGGTTAGAGGTAATGGCACACGACGGACCAAGGAGGTATAAGTAGGAAGGGAGGTTGGCAAGAGGGGGCATCCGGGGAGAACGGACCTAGTGGAGAGTGGGAAGATCTCTCGAATATCCTCCAAGGTGATCAGTCATTCCGACTGGTCATTTCTACCCTCAATGTTCTTGTTCTATTGTACCTTGTTTCTCTGTTCTAGGAGTGTTTTCTTTCCAGTTCCAATTGGTGTTCTATCAGAACACCTGTGGTAAAATTATAATTCTATGTTCCTCATCTTAGAAAACTATTGTTAAAAGCATCTATCTATATATATATAGCTCTAGAAAATTATTAACAATAAATTCATATAAAATTAGAAGATCTATAGCTCATTACAACAATATCCTTTTTATTTGATATCTATAGCTCTAAAAAATGGCTAAGATTCATTTTTTAAAATGCTTTTATCTACCAGGAAAACGTTTAATCTTCCCCTCTTATTTTTAATCTATTCTATTTTAGTCGAAGATCCGTCAAGATCAGCACCCAACAAGACCAAGGCAGCGGCCAAGGAGAAGACAACAGGCGATGCGAAGAAGTTGGTGGCAGCCGCGGATGTTGGGAAACTCATCGATGAAATCATAAATAAGACTTGCGCTTCAGTGCTCATTGAGGTGATCACAAAACTGTTCATCATATCTTCGGTCGCCCATGTTGGTTGATTGGATTATGATTCTGATGCCTGAAACAAAAAAAAAAAAATCTGCAGGTAAATAAGGATTCCGACGATCAATCAAAAGTCAACCTTGGTCATCTGCTCGAGAAGGTCAGCCGGAAGATTGTGCCTGATTTGGAGAGCATGGCTGTAAGTATTTTAATAGAATAATATTATAAATCTCATTAAATTCACATATTCACTGGGCTACATGGTTCGGAAGAATCATGCATAGATTTTGATATTTTATGAATGGGTTTCTTTTTTTTTTCAAGAAAAATTAAGGATTTATTGCATTTGATGCAGATGAGCTTCAAGAACGCAGCCTACACTGAGGGGTTTCACGCTGGCCTGCATAGTGTGGTCGACAGAGGCCTCCAGGGCTTGTCATCCCGTAGGTAGCAGCGGTCTGTTCAATCTCTTAACGTTATAATTTTTTTTTTTAATGGGTGGCCGTAATGAATAGGCGCTACATTTATTTTTATCATTTCTTGATGCCTCTCTGGAGAATATTAATTTATATCGGATTTTATGGACGGTAAAATTTATGAAGTTATTCGAATATTATTTGGTTCTCTTATTAATTATTCTTTAAAGTATAGCGTGAGTAGAGACGTCTGTGCGCCGCCATGAGCGGCGCCGTCGTTTGTCTAGGTCGGCGTCCACGCGCAACGTAGCGCGGCGGCTGAGGAGACTCGTGAGGCTGACGTGTCACAGTTGCAGCGTACATCCTGAAGGCCATGGTCTTACGTGGAGTCGCAGTTTGTCGCATTTTGTGGTTCCGTATGTACGGCGGATACGCGGACGACGGCGGTGAATTGGCGGGATGTCGCACCGTCCAAATTCAAATTCCCGCCAAAATCGGAATTTGAATCAGGGGCGATTATGTCTTTTAATCATAGATGAACGCCATAACCCTTCGTTATAAATATGGGGCCAATGCCGTCTTGTCGAACTGGGATACTTCTCCCCCCCTTGGAGATCCTCCGAGGGTATATGCAGGATGGCACTCCGATCTCAACGCTGGCCAGAGCCTCCTCGGTGGCTTGATGCTGCCCGGTGATCCGTGCTGATGGCAGTGGTAGGCGTGACGCGATCACGGTGCTCGTTGGAATGCGCAGGGGGCGCGCGATGCGGCACGGCTTGCAGCGCCGTGAGCAGTGAAGGCTCAGGCGTGTAGCGCATCGCCCGTACGGATGTCATCGACAGGGTGTGACGCGGTGAAGGTGCTCGTCGGCAGGTGCGAGAGGCGTAAGACGACATGGCTTGCTACGCCGTGAGCAGTGGAGGCTCAGGCGTGGGAGCGCGTAACCTTGGGCGGATGGCATCGACGGGGCGTGACGCGGTGCAGGTGCTCGTCGGCAGGCGCGAGAGGCGCAAGATGGTACGGCTTGCTACGCCGTGAGCAGTGGAGGCTCAGGCGTGGGAGCGCGTAACCTTGGGCGAATGGTACCGACGGGGCGTGACGCGGTGCAGGTGCTCGTCGGCAGGCGCGAGAGGCACACGACGGCACGGCTTGAGGCTCAGGCGTGGGAGCGCGTAACCTTGGGCGGATGGTATCGGCGGGGCGTGACGCGGTGCAGGTGCTCGTCGGCAGGCGCGAGAGGCGCACGGACGGCACGGCTTGCTACGCCGTGAGCAGTGGAGGCTCAGGCGTGGGAGCGCGTAACCCCGGGCGGATGGCATCGGCGGGGCGTGACGCGGTGCAGGTGCTCGTCGGCGACGGCGCTACGCCGTGAGCAGTGGAGGCTCAGGCGTGGGAGCGCACGGGCGGATGGCATCGGCGGGGCGTGACGCGGTGCAAGTGCTCGTCGGCAGGCGCGAGAGGCGCACGGCGGCACGGCTTGCTACGCCGTGAGCAGGAGCAGGCGTGTGAGCGCGAAACCCCGGGCGGATGGGCTCAGGCAGTGGAGGCTCAGGCGTGGGAGCGCGTAACCCCGGGCGGATGGCATCGGCGGGGCGTGACGCGGTGCAAGTGCTCGTCGGCAGGCGCGAGAGGCGCACGGCGGCACGGCTTGCTACGCCGTGAGCAGGAGGCTCAGGCGTGTGAGCGCGAAACCCCGGGCGGATGGCATCGGCGGGGCGTGACGCGGTGCAGGTGCTCGTCGGCAGGCGCGAGAGGCGCACGACGGCACGGCTTGCTACGCCGTGAGCAGTGGAGGCTCAGGCGTGTGAGCGCGTAACCCCGGGCGGATGACATCGACGGGGCGTGACGCGGTGCAGGTGCTCGTCGGCGGGCGTACGGTGCAGCGCGGCTTGCTGCGCCCTGAGCAGCGGGAGTGTCAGGCGTGTGAGCACACAACCCAAGTAGACGGCATCGACGAGGCGTTACGCGTAGCAGCGCTGGCACGGGGAAAATCGTTTGAACTGCACGTAACAGCGAGCGTTGGAGCAGCGCGTATCAGTGCCGGCACGGAGAGAGCCCCATTTTGACTGAACGTAGCGGCGTTCTACAAAGTGGGCGAAACACCACCACCAGTGACAAATATCAAATGAACCAGCACGGAGGGGAGAATTAGCTATTCAGACAACTATCTAGGACAAGTATCCAGGTATATGCGTTGCTAATCAACCGCATCATGCTAGATGACTATCTAGGATTTCTCTTGTTAATCCCCACGGAAACTCAGCATGAAACGGCAATCGTATATCATAGCAACCAACCATAAATAGCATGCTAATATCGCTATTCCCCGTTCATTTACATCCCCACCCCACTCCCCGTTGTCGTCTACCTCTGGTTAGACTCGTCCGGTCTCAGTTTATCTGGCCCTCCGGTCGCTATCGCCCTTTTGTCGTCGACGAGATGCCCCTTCGGGCCCGGTGAATGTCGGAATGTCTGGTGAGCACAGCGCCAGACAGACGGCCTTCAATGGCCGGCAGGAGAGTCTTGAGCGCAGACGGCTTCTTAGCCTTGGGAATCCTCGCCCACATGCCCCAGGAAAATCAAGTAAATGGCCATGGACGTATCCACGGGGGACAGAAGCCGAGGGCTGCCGTCTTTTCTGAGATTTTTATAGATCTGAGAACTGCGATTCAGCTGCATTATGACGAACAGAGCTGCACCTGGATCAGAACTCAGTGCGCACCATCTCTTCTCGTTATTCTTGCTGTCTCGTATTTACTATAAAAGCGAGAAGAAACAGCCCATTGTAGCGCGAAGAGTTCGCAGCGATTTAGATCTCTCTGGGTTGCGTTTGAGATTAGTCCTCCCGTTGGTTGGGTTCGACGAGATCTCGTGTAGTGAACTGATTCTTTTATGGACGTCGGAGTTCGGGAAGGGCCGACTCCATTCGCAGGCGGATGAGAGCCATTTCATATCCAGCAGGACGAGAAGGGCGAGCAGTGTCTTTCTTTAGCTATTCATGAAGAAACAGACTACGAAGGTTTAATTTAGGCATGGAGCTACTTGAACTCCGAAAAATGCGAGCCCGAGTGAGCTCGAGCAGAGAGGAAGGCGGGAGTGGAGGTTGAGGAGCGCGAAGGGAAGGTTCGGAGGTGGAGATGGCGGTGGCCGCCGGCGGCGGGCGACTCTCGTTCGATGAGCCAGCGGAGGTGGAGGAAGTCGTCAACGGAGCACGGCAGCTTCAGCGGCCCGGTGGAGGGGAAGCCGTAGACGTCCCCAGCCGCCTCCAGCAGGCCCCTGAAGTGTGGGTGGCGCAGATACGATATCGGGATCACGAAGCGCCGGAGGGCCCCGGCGCCGGCGCCGGCGCCGTCGTCGAGGCCGACGGACACCGCCAGCCAGCCCTTCTTCACCTTCTCCCTCCTCTTCTCCCCCATCTCCTTCCACATCCTGCGCTCCTCGATTTTCATGGGCGAGGTGAGAGCCCGAGGGACATGAAATGGGGGATACTTTATAGAGCATGGGGGCCGAACCAGAGGGACATCGGTGCAGTTTTCTTGCTTCTCAGTGTGAAAGCACTCCGCTTTCTAAGAAATTAATCCGCCATTAATGGTGCGTTTAAAAGTGTGGCCAGAAGGGCTCCCACCGTCAGGCGATCGTATGGTGTCATCCTGCATGGCCCATCCCATCCCATTCTCTCGCTCTCTCGCCGTGCGATTGGATGGAAGCAGTGAGTGATTTTGTTTACCACAGGAAGAACGTAGGCTGGTGTTTGTGAGGGTTCTTATGGGATTCTCTCCAGCTTGTCCGAACTCGGTTGAAAGCTTGACTGCGGCGACAAGGACCCATATAAGCCGCCATTTTACCTCTATCGCTAGTCTGGGTTCGTGAGGCTGCGCGGCTCCGAGCGGTGGTGCCTCCAGCAGGGGTAGAATCTCTCTCTCTCTCTCTCTCTCTCTCTCTCTCTCTACCACTATCTCCCTCTCGCTGGCAGATTTTTATGGGTACATCCGCTTCTGAAGCCACGTGTCCCTACGTCAACGATCGTACTTCAGACGGGACAAATGGGGCACGAGAGGGGTCATGAGAGTGGATTAACTCCGTTGACCCACGATTTGAAATTCGTCTCTGATTTATAATTACTTTTTTTGTGAATAATATTTTTGAACCAGAAAATAAAATTATAATTTAAAAGTCCGACTTTAGAATTATTCAATTATGTAAATGATCATCTCGTGTCCTTGGGATATTGTTTGGGATGTTGTTACTACAAATTCACAATGATTTTGTTGACTCCCAAGTCAACATTTTTCATCATGGTAAATCTTCTAACATAATAGGATTTTGTCAACATGTTTGATGTTATTTAATTTTTTAAAATAAATTATTTGTTGGAATAATTTAAAAATATGATATCATCTATATTTTACTAAGAATGTCAAACTTTTGTAAATAAAAATTCCAATAAAAAGTTAAAATTCTAAAGAGCATTACTTTTTTTTATATATTCAGTCACAGACAAATGGTAAAGAGGCATTCCTTATATTTGAAATATAAACAAGAGACGTTCCATATATTCCCCTCAACTTACTTTTCTTTGCATCTTTATCCTCATGGTTTTCATAATGTTGCTTTCCTTAATATTGCTAGATCACATGAATTGACATGTTAATTTAGATCAAACTTAGCACAATCAAGCCATCTTGAAGTGATTTCTTTTCCTCTTTTCCCTTAATGTTATATGGATTTTTTTTTCTGACCGATGGGACCACCCATGTTTGCTCTCCTCAAAAAGTTAATTTATTTCAATGCTTTGACGTGATAATATCATGCTCATAATTAAATTATTTCTCTCCAACAACCTTTTTTTGCTTATTTTTCAGTAAACTTATTTAACAACTTGGTTATATCCAAAAAAATCTAGATTTTAAGAAGCTTCATTATAAGATCTTGGTGATCTATGAAAGCAATACCTCAATTTTAAAATGTATGTAAAGTTTAATATACAAATATTTCCCAATTTCGAACTATTTCTCTTAATGATAATCAAATGTGATTTTAAGACAACTCATGAATATCTTTTTTGGATCCTTCACATGTGATTTTAAAAAAATTATCCCAAAGGTATGCTTTAAACGTTTATCACATGGCATATGCTATATGCTGCAAATTTAAACATTGCAGAATCTTTTCCAAGTCCCTAGCTTGACACTTCGCAAAAGGATCAAAGTATTGCACTCCTTATGCCATTAATAGACTAGAAAAAGGATGAAACTTCATGAAATTTTGAAATTCTCTAAAACTTTCTCACACATGTTTCAAAATACATTTAAACGATATTATCATCATTACGAGGGTAACGATAAATGTCAGCATGTTAGCGAAAGTTTACAATCCTTTAGATCACTTTCTAAAGTCATGGAATTTCCACATTGTTATTCGTAAGATGTGAAAAATATACTTTCATTGGCTCATGACCTATCTTGGGTAACACAAACAGGAATTGAAAGTAAATCATGTATAGGGTAACACAAACAAAAAATGAGTTTTGAATATTAGAAACCTTGAAACATACACCATGTGAGGTAAAAACCCCAAAGTTCAATTTTGGAGGTTCTTTTATGGCATTTCTCCAGTGAGATAGACTGATTGAAACTTTCCTTTTTATATTATTTCAACATGTAAAAGACATCCAAGGACCACTTTCTGGAGACATCATTATCTAATCGCTTTAATCTCTTGATTTTACTCGCACTCAAACATTTAAAATTAGGTACTGGGGAATCTACCCAAAAAATTTACGAAATACGCTTGTCGTACTCTCTCTCTCTCTCTCTCTCTCTCTCTCTCTCTCTCTCTCTCTCTTATGGGCTACAAATAGAGACTTCCAACCCATCGTGGCGCTCCAGGAAAAAATTAGCATGTCAAGTAGATCTGAATCCTGGTTATGGGCTGAAATCACCAGCCATCAAGCATTCCATAATTGACTTTTATTTCTTTTCCCGAGTATTTCATCACTTCCGTTACTATTTTAAAAATGCTTGCATAAAAATGTATTTATAATAGGATTATTATAAATCCAACCTTATAAAAAGGATCTGAAATCACCAAAGAACTGCCTTTTCTTTCAGTTTCAACCATCTCTTTCAGAATAAACGTTATAGTGCATTACTAAAAGATTTTCGTATAATATTACAGTTTTTAAAGAATAAATAAGGACTTCAATCTTCAGGATGGATGAAACATCAGAAGCACGAATTTTCTCCTGTACTTAACAGCGGTCAATGCATACCATTGAGCCGGAAGAATGGGGGAATCTGTTTTTAAGCACATAAGCCACATTTTGTTCAACTCAATCTTTGCATCAGAGAAAAATGAAAATTTTCATGATGTTTTCATCTTCATATCATTTGTAGACAGACTTATTTGTTATTCTTAGTTCTTCGACATCACTCTGAACTAAATTTACACTGCACCCTCTCACGCCGAGGAGCACGTGTAATGAGACATATCATTGTATCCACATAAGAGATCATAACTCATAAGATATTCTCCTATACTATAATTTAAACAATGTAGCTGAATAAAGGAACTTAAAAAGCTCATAATCTATCAATTTTTACTGGTAAGTATTTCTTTAACAAACAACCATGGAAAGCGAAGGACAAGAACTTGATATTCTTCACGAGCTCAGAGCTGATCGCACTGCGCCTTCTGGAAAGACAAATTATCGCCCTCTAGATCGTAGAGCATGTGAAAACTCTGCTGCTGGAAGTTGCCGAGGATAGAGATCCCGCTTGAGCCCATCACCGCAAGACACAAAAGCCCGGAGCTCGCGTCCGCCGTCATGTAGTTCTCAGGTGGCAGCACCAGGTCCGCTCCGTCAAAGTGGAATATTATCTTCGGCAGCTCAAGCGCCGCCAGCGACGCACCCGCCGGTACCTGGAAGCATAGATCGAGCCCGACGGACGAGCCGTCTCCGAGTGGGAGATTCACCTGCAATAGTAGCGCCTGCTTCAGCAGCCTGTAGCCTTCGAACTCCAGGTAGGTGATGGAGGTCCCCGAGTCTATGATGAGCCCCCCGGTACCATCGTCGTTGAGGGCGAAGGTGGAGACCGGGATCCTGAGGGCTCTGGTTCCCACGGTGATGCCCTTCAGCGAGAGGTAGTAAAAGGTTGGCTGATTAGGGTTTCGAAGAAATGGCGTTGACTTTGCTTCCTCACTGATGTCTAAGCTGGCGAGAGAGCCCAGGAAGAGAGGGCTCTTCTTTGTCTCGTCGAGCCGGGTGAGGCAGTAGGAGAATCTGCCAACACGCAACTGAGAAACAAGGGAGAGTGGACCCCTGCCGAGCCCGACGAGGCCGGCCGCCTGCTGGAACCCTTCCCCCTGGTTGGAAACGCCGCACCCGAAGCCGACTCGGGGGACGAGGACTCCTTCCCCCATTGTGAATGTCTCTGTGGCAAGAACTCCCTGCGTGGAGGAGTAGTCCCCGTAAGAGTAAATGTACTCGCAGCTGGAGCGGCAGTCGGAGACCGGGAGGGCCCGGCAGAGTTTGCTGGAGCAGGAAAGCCTGGCGTAGGTCCTGGAGGTCGAGGGGTTGAATATGGCCGTCCCCTGCCTGTAGCAGTCGGCACAGGGCTGACACTGCGTCCATATGAGGTCGCTTCCGGTGTCGATGATCGCCGGGAAGGGGACTGACGGGGTGCCAATGGCGAGGTCAACGATGAATTCACCGCTGCCGGCAGTGACCGGCACCTGGGCCGCAACCAGGGCGCTCATCCGCTGACTGCCCCGACTCAGCGCGCGCTGCATCTTCTCCAGCCAGGTGAAGTTGCCAGCGGAGTCGACGTGGGCCAGGTCGACTCGAATGCCCTCCGGGAGAGTGCTCCCCGGCGAGGCGGCCACTGAGAGGGCCAAGATCAATGTAACGAGTGACCTGGAGGCTCCCATAGGTGGCTTTTCCTCCTGTGACACCGACAGAAAACTGAGCCCTTGATTCACTGGGTCGGAGTGTTGGCATCGGCCAATTCCATTAAATATGAGGCCTGCAGGAGGAGGGAGCGCCACCCTTCCCGTGGTCAAGAACCCCTGTTGAGATGTAGGTTGGACCGCTGTCTACCAGACGTTCTGCAAGAAACCGACGGGAGGAGATGCCCCAAGAAAGATGAGGGTATTCGAGAAGACGATGGCCGGTTAGGGTTTGGTGGCAAGTCATAATCCCTGAAATACATCGCTTACGTTCAAGGAAGCTTTTCTTATGGTCTTAAGTTGTTGGTCTTCGCCAACTCCTGGACGTGGATAAAAACCATAGGCTCTCTCTCTCTCTCTCTCTCTCTCTCTATATATATATATATATATATATTTCTCTCTCTGGCTAAGGCTAGATCTGTCCATGTATATGAGGTAGGCAATATTACATATAGAATATTTTATTTGGAGGTTTGTTCGGACATACCCTACCCAATTCGAATATGAATTTGGGTAGAGATCTAAATAAAAACCAAATTATTTGTGCTATCATATTTATTAATTTATATCAAATCAAAATAAATATAATGCCGATGTTTGAAACAGATTAATCATGAATATGACGCCGCTTGGCGAGACCCAGACGGCGGTTAACGGCTGTCGAGGGAGGTCACGGCTCCTAGGAGAGAGAAACGGACTTTTCTAATTAATAATTAAAAGATGAATAAACCGTCAATTAAAAAAGGTGCTAGACCAAAAGTGGGTCAGGTAAAAAATGGCGGCTGCACTCTCCAGCGAACCATCAATCGACAGCGAAGGCGGTGACTGAGGAACAGGGTTAAGGCGAGATCGCAGCGATGGAAATCACTCTCAAGATTGGACACGGAGGTGCTGATCTCGATTCGGAAGATATCGGCCACTTCTTCTAGATACTGTCTGGACCTTTCTTCCATAGTCATCGTTTCTCCATTGACCACGGAAGTGCCGTGCAAGAAAAAACCTCTAAGAACAGTACAACAGGTCCCGGGGAAGTCAGGTAGACGACGGGGGAATGTTCGCAGGAAGAGATACGTATATATAGGTGAAGGGAGCTCAGCAGATGCCCAAGCAGTCTGAAGGGAGAGGAAAGAAGGATCAGTTGAAGCAGTTGAAGCATCGAGCTGAGAAGATGTCCAAAGATCGTCTAGATGTGGAGGTGGTCATCGTTGGGGCCGGGATCGCGGGGCTGGCCGCAGCACTGGCGATGAAGAAGGTCGGCATCAAAAGTATTGTGGTGCTGGAGAGTGCCGCCGCTCTCCGGTCAACCGGCGCTGCGCTCGGCCTCTTCCCCAATGCCTGGAGGGCTCTCGACGTCCTCGGCATCGCCCACAAGCTCACTCCGCTCTATTCCCCATTTCGAAAGTACTCGTCTCTCTTTCTTTCTCTCTCCCCTCTCCACAACCCCCCCCATCTCACTCACTCGCTCACTCACTCACTCAATGTGGTAATTACCTGAATTTGGATATGCAGATTTCGAGTAACCAACCTGAGCACCGGAGCAATTCAGGACGTACCCATTGATGGAGCACCAGTCCGGTAAGGCTAAGCTTAATCCCCCTGTTCTCTGTCTATCACTGATTTATTGGCTAACGTCTTTGTTGGAAGCTTTTCCTGCAGGGGGGGAATGGAGGTGAGAGTGGTGCACCGCAGGGTTCTGTTGGAGAGTCTCGCAGAAGAACTGCCACCAGGGACAATCCGGTTTTCCTCTGAGCTGACATCAATCGCAAGGCAGACGCCAACGGATGCATCCTCCGGGGTCATCCTCAACCTCGAGGACGGGACGGTCATCAGAGCCAAGGTGAGCTCAGGATCTGCTGCTCTCCTCGAATCATCTTACACTATTTGACCTTATTCTTCGAATGTCCAGCTTTCTGCGCGTCCGTATCTTTAACCGTTCATGGCGATGGCAGGTCTTGATTGGCTGTGATGGAGTGCACTCGGCGGTGGCAAGGTGGCTCGGTCTCTCCACCCCCATAGACTCCGGCCGAGGTGCTGTCCGAGGGCTTTCCGTGTACCAAGATGGCCATGGATTCGGCAGCGAAATCCACCAGTTTCTCGGCAAGAACGAGAGGGGGGCCTTCGTTCCCATGAATGACAAGGAGATCTACTGGTTCATCACCAGGAGGTCTAACCCAAGTGGTGAGATTCTAGTCCCTCGATTCCTTTGATATCATTGGGTCTCTCAAGTTTTATACTCTCATACGAGGAGTTCGACATGGTGATTTTGCTTCTGTGTGTCCTCTCAGACAAAGACATGGCCAAAGAACCGGAGTTAATACTCAAGAATGTAACAGAGACGATGGCCAAGGGTTTTCCCCCAACATTCCACGATGTTGTTAACCATTCCGAATTATCAACAGTTTCATGGGCTCCCCTCAAGTTCAGGCTCCCATGGGACGTCGTCATCGGCCCCACGCACCGGGGCAGCGTCGCGGTCGCCGGTGACGCCATGCACCCGATGACTCCCGACCTGGGGCAAGGCGGGTGTGCTGCCCTGGAGGACGCTGTCGTCCTCGGCAGGAGCATTGCGCCTAGCCTTCACATCGATGGGACCATCGACGCAGAGAAAGCTCAAAGGTGCCTCGATGACTTCGTGAGGGAGAGACGGTGGCGCGCTGCCGGATTGATCACGGGGGCGTATCTGTCCGGTCAGATTCAGCAGGGTGGTTCCGGATGGTGGGAATCTGCAGTCAAGTTCATCAGGGACGGCGCCTTCTATAGGTTTCTGTTCCCTAAGATCTTATCGGCTGTCGTGGACTACGATTGTGGGCGTTTGCCCATAACGTTGGTTCGCGCTTGAGTGTTTCTATGTGAGTCCCCTCTGTTTTATGATGTAAGTCCCCGCGTGTTGACTTTTCCGCTATAAAAGTAGGATGTAACCTCGCTCTAGTAACACGACGATTTTTTACCGTTTATTTTACTTTCGCGTCAAAATCATACCTCTCAACAAGGTAATTCACCTCGAATCAACAAGATGGGTCAAAATGGACGCAAATCTATTTTTGTCGCATTTAGTTAGATTCCTTTTATGAACCTAACGTCTTGACTATTCTACAGGTCAACTCAACGCAAAGCAAATGAAAAGAATGGCCTGAATTTTATATGACAAGATATTTTTCTAAACGTGCACATTCGAGGTGGCCTGAATTTCACAAGCAGTAAATATTTTCACAGAAGAACTTTCAAAGAGTCCTTTGCATGCCTTCGATCTCGTCAGCTTGAGGTGACACGTAAAGGATACGTAACTCTTTGAGAAAATGCCCCTTCGTTGACCGATTATCGCGGAAGAACTTCGACATCGGTGAAGAGCCGTAAGTTTGTAGGCAATGGTCTCTTCCCATGAAATGAGTTGGTGTATCTGCGGAGCTATCACCACGTGAGAAAAAACCTCCCTTTGTTGACCACTTCTCGCGGAAATGGGTAACTGTCACACGGGGTCCGACCCCGAGCCGGACCCCGGGGACAACACAGCCCCGCACTGCCCGACACGTGGCCGGAGCAAGGGCGGGAACGGAACGCTGGCGTGGCGACCAAGACAAGCGAGGGGAGATGACACCACGACGCCACACCAGGGGAAGAAGGCTAACGGCGTCGACCAAACGGCGGATGGGACGGCTGACGTGGACGTTTAGTCCCACACCGCGTGTACAATGGAACGACGGGTGGCGGGACCCTATTTAACGGGACCCGCGCCCCCGTGATTGGTCACCTTTTGGTTAATCGGATCCCGTCTCTCCCTCTCTCTCTCTCCCGTAGTGAGCCGGACCACGACGGTCTAGACGAGAGCCCCACCGAACCCGCGCAGAGCCGCCCGGGGTCGTGTGACACTGGTATCAAAGCCAGGTTAACCAAGGTCAGTACGCCCCCCCCCACCCCAGCCCAGATGGAGACCGACGGGGGGCGCCCGGGAGCCGGAGGCACGCAGGGGCAGAGGATCGCCCGCCTCACGGAGCAGCTCGAGTCGCTAACACGGACCGTGGAGGCACTGCCCCTCCAACTTCAAACGGAGATCAGCGACCTCCGAAGGGACACCGAAGCTCAACACCGGATCTACGCCACCGACACCGGAAACTTCAGCCGAAGACTGGATGAGGAGCTCACCACCATCTACGCGCAGACCAGCGAGATGGCCACGTCTTTGTGGCTCAGCGAGAGGAGCACGATGGCCGTTTCCAAACCCTTCAGGATCAGCTCGACCGGTTACAAGCGCACATCGAGGGCTTGACGAGAACTCCGGACACGAGCTCCACCACCACCACCGGACGTGTGAAAGCCCTAGAACCACAGCCGTACGCGGGGGAACGCGATGCCATGATCATCGAAAATTTTCTCTGGGACTTGCAGCGCTACGTGGAAGCCAACGCGACCTCAGAAACGGAGCAAGTCTTCCTGGCCAGCCTCTACCTCACCAGCCACGCCAAGACTTGGTGGCGCCTGCGCACGGAAGACTCAACCCGACTGCCTATCTCAACGTGGACCGAATGGACACAGGAACTCCGCGCCCAATTCCGCCCCGCGAACTCCGGACAAACCACGCGGTCGGCCATGCGACAGCTCAAGCACGGCGGGTCCATCCGAGAGTACGTCGAGAAGTTCTCCCTCCTGGTGCTCGAGGTGCCCCGGATGGACGAAGAAGACAAGCTTCACTACTTCACGGAGGGCCTCCAGCCGTGGGCCCAAAACGAGCTGCGCCGGCAAAACGTGCAGGACCTCCGCGCAGCACTGGCCGTCGCCGACGGACTCGTAGATCGACCGCGAAACCCTAGTGAGCCCCCGGGAGACAAGTCAACGGGGGGACGCACCAAGGACCAAGGGCGCACGCGTGGGAACCCCGAACAGGCCCGAGGAGAACAGGGCGGACGCCCCCAAACCTCAGCCCCGCAACAACTGGAGGGTCCTCGGTGGATGGGGTGCCATGTATGCGGCGGCACCCACCGGAGCGCCGACTGCCCCAATCGGGCCGACAGACGGATGGCCCAGGCGAGACTCAACGCCGTCTTGACCCAAGAGCCGGCGCTCCCCCTCATCGAAGAGGTACCCCACAACCACCCCACCTCCTCCCTCAACGCCCTGCAGGCGAAGGAATCACGGCCGGGACCGCGACCGCTACTGTTCGTGGACTGTGAACTCAACGGCACCCCGGTCCGGGCGCTCGTCGACTCGGGTGCCACCCACAACTTCCTCGCCACCCGCGAAGCCCACCGACTACAACTCACCCTCTCGCCGGCCGTCAACCGAGTGAAAACGGTCAACACCACGACGACGGCGACAAGCGACATCGCGAAGGGAGTCAGCACCCGCGTGGGACAATGGCAGGGCCACCTCGACTTCCTCGTCCTCCCCATGGACGACTTTGGCGCCATTCTGGGGGCCGACTTCGCCCTCCAGGCCAAGGCGGGCATCTTCCTCTACTGCCACGGCCTGCTGGTTTGCGGGGGCGATCGACCCTGCTTCGTGCAAGGCTCCCTGCGGGAGATACCCCCCCCCCAGCTGGTGTCGGCCCACCAGATTCAGCGGGAATACGATCCCACCACGGCCACCTACCTCCTCACGATACAGGAGAAAGAGGACGCGGCCCCGCAAACCCACCCACCGCAGGTATCTTCCCTCCTACACGAATTCCGGTCCCTCCTACCCGACCAGCTTCCGGCGACACTCCCTCCTAGAAGGGAGATCGAGCACGCCATCGACCTGCTACCCGGAGAGAAGCCGCCCGCCCGCGCCCCCTATCAGATGAGCCCGTCGCAACTGGCGACGCTGCGGCAACAGCTCGACGACCTGCTCCGCGTGGGCCACATCCGCCCATCCCACGCTCCCTTCGGCGCGCCGGTCCTTTTCCAGCACAAGAAGGATGGATCACTCCGGCTGTGCGTTGATTACAGGGCGCTCAACCGGATCACCGTGAAGAACAAGTATCCCGTCCCCAACGCCGACGAACTCTTCGATCGCCTGGGGAGCGCGCGCATCTTCTCCAAGCTGGACCTCCGGAGCGGGTACCATCAAGTGCGGATCAGGGCGGGCGACGAACCGAAGACGGCCTGCGTCACTCGCTACGGCTCGTATGAGTTTACGGTCATGCCGTTTGGGCTGACCAACGCTCCGGCCACCTTCTGCAATCTCATGAACAATGTTTTTCGTCCCTTTTTAGATCAGTTCGTCGTCGTTTATCTCGACGACATCCTGGTATACAGCCGCTCCCTCAGTGAACACCTGCAGCACCTGCGGACGGTCTTCAACACCTTGCGCGACCACCAGCTCTACCTCAACCCCTCCAAGTGCGCCTTCGCCCTCGAGGAGGTCAGCTTCCTCGGCCACGTCGTCGGCCATGGGCGCGTCAAGATGGACCGAGCCAAGGTGGCCGCGATCGACAGGTGGGCACCCCCCTCCGGCCCCGCCGATCTCCGCTCCTTCCTCGGGCTCGCGAACTACTACCGGAAGTTCATCCGCGACTTCTCGTGCCTCGCGGCACCGCTGACGGACCTCCTCCGCAAGGATCGACCGTGGAGCTGGGGCACGACCTGCCAGCACGCCTTCGACCAGGTGCGGGCCCGCATCTCCTCCGAACCTATCCTCCGTCTTCCCGACTTCTCCCTTCCCTTCGAGGTGCACACGGACGCGTCCGACTACGCCATCGGAGGCGTCCTTATGCAGAGCGGTCATCCCGTCGCCTACGAGGGACGGAAGCTCAGTGACACCGAGCAGCGGTACTCGGTACACGAGAAGGAGCTGACCGCGGTAGTGCACTGCCTGCGGACCTGGCGGCACTACCTCCTTGGCACCCACTTCACGGTCTTCACCGACAACGTGGCGACAAGCTGCTTCAACACCCAGAAGAAGCTCTCCCTAAAGCAGGCTCGGTGGCAAGACCTCCTCGCGGAGTACGACTTCACCCTCAAGTATAAGCCGGGGCACGCCAACGCCGTGGCCGACGCGCTCAGCCGCCAGGACTTCTCCGCCCACCTCTCCACCACATCAGTCGCCACGGATGACATCCTCGGCGACCTCCAGGCGGCGTACCCCACCGATCCCACCGCGCAGCAGATTCTACGCCAAATCGAAACCGGCGAGACCCGCCGGTTTTGGCTCGAAGACGGCACCATCTTCACCACCGGCCGTCACCCGTACGTACCCAGCGGGGAGCAGCTCCGGCGACGACTCCTGCGCGAAGTACACGACGCTCCACACGCCGGCCACCCGGGGCAGCAATGCACCCTCGCCCTCCTCACCGGCAGTTACTACTGGCCAAACATGGAGCGAGATGTCGAGGCATACGTCCGCACCTGTCTGACGTGCCAACAAGATAAGGTCGAACGCCGCTCCCCACCAGGTACGCTCGACCCTCTTCCCCCCCCCCGACGCTCCGTGGGACTCCGTCTCCATGGACTTCATCACCGGACTGCCTCTGGTCGACGGTCACGACGCCATCCTCGTGATCGTCGACCGCTTCTCCAAATACGCGATGTTTCTCCCCTCTCGGACGGGCGCCACGGCAGAAGAGATCGCAGACCTGTTTCTGCGCCAAGTCGTCAAACTGTGGGGCCTTCCGCGGAGCATCATCTCCGACCGCAACTCCCGCTTCACCGGCAGATTCTGGACGTCGCTCTTCACTCTCCTCGGCACTCAACTCAAATTCTCCACCGCCTTTCACCCCCAGACCGACAGCCAAACGGAGCGCGTCAACGGCATGCTCGAGCAGTACCTCCGGCACTACGTCTCCGCCCGGCAAGACAACTGGGTACGCCTCCTCGATCTGGCCCAGTTCTCCCACAACTCCCTTCGCAGCTCCGCCACGGGACACTCGCCGTTCGAGCTGGTCCTCGGCCGGCAGCCGTTATCTCCCCCGGAAGCAGACCAAATAGCGTGGGCCGGGCCAACTTCCGGCGGCCTACCGCTACGCTCATCACCGGGAAGAGCTCCTGGAGGAAGCGCGCGAAGCCCTGGACCGTGCGGCCCGCCGGATGAAGAAATACGCCGACCGGCACCGACGGGAAGTCGAATACCAGGTGGGAGACCTCGTCTTCCTCCGCCTCCTCCCCACTCACAAGAGCCTCCAGCGGATTCCCCGTCACAACGGGCTCGTCCCGCGGTACGACGGTCCTTTTCGGATCGTGGAACGGGTCGGGCGGCTCGCCTACCGCCTCCATCTACCGCCGCGCCTGCCCGTGCACCCAGTCTTCCACGTGTCGCTCCTCAAGCCCTACCATGCGGACGATGAGGACCCAGCTCGGCATCAGCCCCATCGACCGCCGCCGACGATCTAGGCCCATTTCTCCGACCAAGCAGAGGACATCCTGGCCCACCGCACCGTCAACGGGGGCGGTCGTCATCACACCCACCGCGTCACCTCCTACCTCGTAAAGTGGGTCGGCAAGCCCACGTCCGAGGCCACTTGGGAACGGGAGGTCGATCTCTGGCAATTCGAACCTCTCCTTCAATCTTATCACCAATGGCCGATCCCGCCACGGACGGCGGGTGCTTCAGGCGGGGGAGATTGTCACACGGGGTCCAACCCTGAGCCGGACCCCGGGGACAACACAGCCCCGCACTGCCCGACACGTGGCCGGAGCAAGGGCGGGAACGGAACGCTGGCGTGGCGACCAAGACAAGCGAGGGGAGATGACACCACGACGCCACACCAGGGGAAGAAGGCTAACGGCGTCGACCAAACGGCGGATGGGACGGCTGACGTGGACGTTTAGTCCCACACCGCGTGTACAATGGAACGACGGGTGGCGGGACCCTATTTAACGGGACCCGCGCCCCCGTGATTGGTCACCTTTTGGTTAATCGGATCCCGTCTCTCTCTCTCTCTCTCTCCCGTAGTGAGCCGGACCACGACGGTCTAGACGAGAGCCCCACCGAACCCGCGCAAAGCCGCCCGGGGTCGTGTGACAGTAACCCACCGACCTAAATGTGTTCCACATGGTTTAATTCATTTGGGCTGTTTCTCAAGGAAACTAACAA
Source organism: Spirodela polyrhiza (assembly GCA_024713555.1). Taxonomy (NCBI): domain Eukaryota; kingdom Viridiplantae; phylum Streptophyta; class Magnoliopsida; order Alismatales; family Araceae; genus Spirodela; species Spirodela polyrhiza. Next base: position 4,862,497 of record CM046532.1, read on the forward strand.
CCTATTTAGGGACTCTGATTTAATTCTTGGGGGGCCAGCAGCTTTGTAAACCATTGATATCTACGAGTTTTCTTCCTTATTTTCTGACTCGTTCCCTGATCTTTTTTTCCGACTCTTTCTATTTCTTTACAATCCCGGTCAATCGAGACTGCGGGTACTTTATTTCTTTGAAGCCTTGTACGCCCTTCCTCTCTCTATCTCTGTCTCTCTCTCTGTTCTTTCTTTCTCTCCCTCCTTCCCTCTCTCCATCTCCCTCTCATGGCGACAGAGAGCGAAGGATACTTCGGCGACTACGTGGTCACAAGGCCAGACAAAGCGGGGTTGCGGGATCTCTTCTACCTCCTGTATGACGGGGATCTCTACCGAAACAACACCGTCGATTGCCCGGAGGGAACGGGAATCGCGGAGGTGAGCCGCCGGAAGCTCATCTTCGCCTCCCTCGCCGCTCAGAAGATTTTGCTACTATTGAAGGACCCCATGGCCTGGCTCGGGTCGAAGGTTGAGTTCCTGGGGAACCTGCTCTCAGCCAACCACGGCTTGAGAACTCTCATCCGGAACTCTCTGCGAGGTGATTCCCCCGTTCATCAACGAAAAAAATTTCAGTCATAAAACGATGAAAATAAATTTATTGCTTCCCTAATTTATCCGACGTCAGTTTCACAGCAAAAAAAATCTCACCAGTCTCTCCCAACTTAGGAACCTCTCCTTGATAGCTTCCTCTTCGTAGAACAGTCACCCATAAATGTCCATGTATACTCGAATTTTCTTCTGAATAATTTTTTGTTTTCAAATGAACAAAAATAACTTTAATCTTGCATATTAAGATTAATCATTTAATTAGTGATATAAATTTAAAGGTCAAATAAATCATGCACTGCAAGGTACTACTCTCGTCCCCCTTTTTTGTACGAAGGTCGAGCTGTGATTCCACGGAGGAACTCGTCTTCCTTTCTATCGGCCATCGGCTTGTTCGACGACAGAGTGGAGCTCGACCCGGCCATCAATCCGGAAGACGGCAGATACCTCCCAAATCTCTCCATCATGGCCGCCAAGCTCGCGTACGAGAACGAGGCTCACATCCGCCGCACCGTCGCCGACCTCTGGAGAGTGAGTCGGCTATTACCGTCGTCGTCTCCCCTGGAGTTCCTCTTGTCCGGCTAACCTTCGTTGTGTAAAACGTTCATGCAGATGGAGTTCTTGGGCTTCTTCGACTGCTGGAACGGTGAGATTGTGAGGAATTCGGTGGTTCTAAGCGCCATTATTGTGTAGTAAATCTGAAGTCTTCGACATTCTGCAGATTACGAGAACCAGTTGACAACGCAGGCGTTCATGTTCTGCGACACGAGACGGCGGCCGGACCTCGTGGTGGTGGCGTTCCGGGGAACGGGGGTCTTCGATATGGCCCAGTGGTGCGTTGACCTGGACATCTCCTGGTACGAGATCCCCGGGGTTGGAAAGGTCCACGGGGGTTTCATGAAGGCGCTCGGCCTGCAAAAGACCGGTGGGTGGCCGAAGGAGGTCAACCAAGCCGAGGGTCACCCTCCGTTCGCGTACTACACGATAAGAGAGCAGTTGAGGGCGGCGCTACGGCGGAGCCCTGAGACCAAGTTCTTGGTCACCGGACACAGCCTGGGAGGAGCGCTGGCGGTGCTCTTCCCGGCTGTGCTATCGCTACACCAGGAGGAGGATATGCTCCAGAGGTTGGAGGGGGTGTACACCTTCGGGCAGCCGAGGGTGGGGGACGAGAACTTGGCGGCGTTCCTCAGCAAGCACCTGGACGGCTCTCCACCAAGGTACCACCGATTCGTCTACTGCAACGACGTGGTGCCTCGCCTCCCCTACGACGACTCTACCCTCCTGTTCAAGCACTTCGGAGCCTGTCTCTACTACGACGCCTGGTACAAGGGAACGGTGAACATCTGCAACCTCTCTCTACTGGGCATCTCTCCTCCTCTCTTGTCCCTCACCTCACCCCTCTCTCTCTCTCCCTGTTAGATAATGGAGGAGGAGCCCAACAAGAACTACTTCTCGCCTCTGCATGTGATCCCCAAGTACGCGAACGCCGCCTGGGAACTTGTCCGCGGACAGCTCATCGGCCGGGTGAGGGGGGCGGCTTACAGAGAGTCATGGGCTATGACCGCCTTCCGGATTGTCGGGCTGGTCATACCAGGTCTCCCCCCTCATCATCCTTACGACTACGTCAACTCCACAAGGTTGACGAGACCGTCCTCGCTTCAGGAGCAGGCTCCGCCATTCGTTTCTCCCAAGTAGGACGTTGTGGGTTCCTCTGAGAAACTGCTAATGAAAACCTCAAGGATGGGAGGTAAACGGTCCCTGTTGACCTGTAGTTATTATCAACATAAAGCAAAAAAACGTATATATTCAGACAATGGCTGTAGTTTATATGGATATTAAAATATTGCATGATATGGACACAAAAAAATATTTGTAGAAGACACGTAGATATTTAGACAACAGACGTAGTTTACCTGGATATTTGAATATAGGCGATATGGGCATGTAAAAATATTTGCAGAAAATATGTAGATATTTAGACAATCGATGTTGATATGTAGATATTCCAAATCTGCTCGTGTTCCCAAACAGTTAGACTCCACCGTTTTCACCCCTCATAAGATGACGTGGACATTCTCCAATAGGCTGGGGCTGTGTTCGTGGCCTCATTCGAGGCGGGGGAAGTCTGCACAGAGTTGACATTGAGTCCATATGATGTTGCTATCAGTGTTGATGATCGCGAGGAAAGGGGCTGAAGGGGGTGCCAATGAATTCACTACTGCCGGTGGTGACCAGTGCATGGGCTGCAACCGTAGTGTCCCTGTCTCAACGTGCATTGTATCTTCTCTTGTCAGGTGAAGTTACTAGTGGAGGCAAAATAGGTCATCTGATGGAACTGAAGGATCTAGTATTGAGGTAGTGGAGAATGACAAAATGAAATTAGAATGAACAAGAAATCATACACAAGTCTATGATGAATCGTCATTGAGGTGTGTCCTTCTGGATCAACACAAAGGAGTTGTCCTATTACTTCTTCAAAGAGTGATGGGATGCTCAAACAGTTGACTCACAATGTATGACTTAAGAACCATGGCTTCTTTATATAGATAAGGGGCAGTTTGTCTCTTGGTGCTCCTTTCTAATTTAGCTCATCATATGATTATAATAATATCATATATATATATGTTTATATTTATAAAACATACTGTAATCTCATATACTTAAATTTTATTGAATCACTTTAATGAGATTAACTTAATGATAGCCACATAGTATGGAATCCATTTTTTCATATCAAAATCAGATTCAATAATATACCACTTTAGTTATACACACACACACACACATATATATATATATATATATATATATATATATATATATATATATATATATATATATATATATATATATATATAATAACCTCAAATTATGTATTTTGATCTTATGAACTGAATACATTACTATCTTTACTTATCCATCTACAATAATCTTGTTCCCAACTATACTGATATAGAACTAATAGAGTTCCCGCTACATTAAGACATAACAAAACCCAATATTAATCACATATACTAATATATATTAAGTATGTATGTGTAGTATGAAAATGGATGAAATATGATTCATACATAAACATTTCCAACTGTTCCATCTTATTCTGAATGTAAATCAAACAAATACATTTAAAGTGAAAAATGATTATAACTTTTATTCATGCAAAAAATTACTAAATGATGTGACTATATGTGATCAAAATGTAAATTTCTACTAAATAAAATAACATCATGAATTATTATATCCATATGAATTGTATGCTACTATATAATTTGTCTCAATATACTCTATAGATATGTTGCCACTTCAAACCCTTTTCTTAACAATTAAAAATTGATGTTTATATTCTTTGATTTTATTCATTTTTTAAATATTATAAAATAGAATAGCTGATTTAATATCAAGATTTTAGTGACCTTTTGATGTCATCTAGAATTTGCAACCTTGTGATAAAAATATCATACTTAGAATTGTATAAACTTTACTATCTTAACAAAAGAAATTTGAATGTATGTTTAACACTCTCCATGACATAATTTCTCTAGTAGACTAATAAATATAACATGTTGTAGTTCTTTTAATATTAATACATATAGTAAAAATTATAATTGTAATACCTAATGATATACAATTAATTTGATTTTCTATATGTGAACATATAACTCTTTGTCATTTTGTAATTACCATGGCTCTTCTGATTGCTTTCTAGTGATAATTGAATTGTTTAAATATCTTCAATAAAGGTAAATAAGATGGACCTAAAACAATAAAATTTAATAGGGACTGACCTAAGGAGAGAGAGAAAGAATGAGATGATTGTCTCAACTCTTGTAGTTAGATGAGATAAGAGACACAATAGTGGTGAGGATCTATCTGTCATCTTTCTCCCATGAGATTTTCTTTTCCTTCTGATTGTAACCTTGTTAATGCAATATAGAGATGGTTGATCTTGTACATTACTTTGTCATGGTTAGTAGTTAATCTATCATTAAAATGGTAGATGCTATGATGGTTGAAGACGTGGATGATAATATTCCCTCTAAATATTTCTTTCAAGGAACATGGTAACTATTTGTCAAAAACTCATCAATACTCACCCCTTAAAGAATAACTTTGTCTTCAACGTTGAAAGTTGAATATCTATTTTCACTAATAATATCATGTTGTTGGCTCTTTCAAAGTCATCTTCTTTTTATGATTTTTTTGCCCTTAGCCATGATAAGGAACATGAACTCCTTGTTGCATCAATAACTGAGGGTGAACTTTTCTCATGGAAAAAACATATTTTCTTTACTCTTCAGCCATGACATTTAGTATTTGTAAGATGAATCTATCATCATGTTACAATGAGCCCAAATGATATGATTGGAGTTGTGGGTAAATGATTTGTTACTTTAAATCTCATTGAATAAAAGTTGTTGATTGTTTGTTTGCTATGGAGTCTTTATGGAATAAGATGAAACTTGGTAAAGTAATTGGTTTCACTCTTCAACATGTTGCATGAGTTAAATTATTTCAAGTAAAGAAGTAGGTCCTAAAAATAACCTTAAGTCCTAAGACTAGACTTTAATCACTTAAGAAAAATGTCAGTAAAGACATTCATAGATAAACTAGAGATTACATATGATTTTGATTCAAATTCATGATGATAATATGTTATGAAAGAGTATTATTAGATATTGAAGAGTTGTTATCTAAAATTATCTTATTGAGATGCACTGAAACAATTGAGTAATTTTTTGCAGAGACTCTCATAGCTCTTGAAAGGGTTGTGCTTGTCAACCTATTAGTACTAGTGTAATGCCTCATTGTTGAAGTTAATCTTAGTCACCATAAGTTTTTCTACTTCTATAAATCTATTGAGTGAGAAGAAAAGTTCGGCATGATAATTCTATCATAAGAAATTGATTCCATCAAATATCAACATCTCAATACACCTCTTTAAAAATGATAGGTATGTAGAAGGCTATAAGATTAGAGGTACTAGTAGATGATGAGGCCATATACTAATAGCCAAAAAATTGGAATCATTGTCATTCAAAATATTTTGATTTACCTGAAAAGTAAAGATGAGGAATAATATCTACTAAATTTGATTCAAAAGTTCTTTATTGTTGTGAAATTTATTCTAATGTTAAAAAATGCTGAACAAATTTGGATTTTACATCCAAAGTTTTGTTGAAATTACTCTTAAAGCTTCTCAAGATATTTCATAATATTCTTCATCCAATTATCAAATTGTCGAAATGTCATGTTCGTGTTGATGGCTCTAATTCCAAATTAATAAGAACCTTAGCTTCACTTACTAGAAGTAGTCTTTCAATGATAAATTATGATAATAGTTAATGAAGGAGACAATTAAATAATCACATTAGAGATTACTCTCAAATGATTATTATTTTGATACACAAATTGACCTTTGACTCTAGATAAGGGCATTTGTCCTTCAAGATACCCCATGAGTGTAACACGAATATAATTTAATGTCACAAAGTAAAGGTAAACAAAACTAACCTACAATAGTAAAACGTAATAAATACTGACCTAGAGAGAGAGAGAGAAAGAGAGAGATGAGGCTCTCAACTCTCTTAATTGGACAACACAAGAGACACAATAGAGGTGAGGATCTTCAAGTGCCCTCTTTCTCCCATAATATCTTTTCTCTCCCTTTATTGTAACTTTCTTTCATCATGATTAGTAGTTAATTTGTCATAAAGGTGGTGGATGTTAGTGTGGTCAAAGAGGTGGATGATGGTATTTTCTTTAATATTTCTTCTGAAGAATGTGATAAATGTCCATCAAAAACCATCAAAAGCTCCTATGAGAGTATTGTTGGCTCCACACATTGGTGTAACATCACCGTTGCCAACAATGCCATGGACTTGATCACTTATGACCTTGAAAAGGGAAAGTGTACTACCCTAGAGCATGTTGTCATCCTCTATGAGAAACTTGCCATTAACCTTCACATCAATGGGAGTGTTGATGTAAAGATAGCTTAGAGGTGTCTTGACAACTTTGTGAGAGATGCCAACATATTGCCAAATTGATCATTGGGGCATACCTCGTCAATTGGATCAAGTAGGGCAACTCTGAATGGTGGTAATCTACAATCAAGTAATTAGGGATAGTACCTTCTAAAAATTTCTACTCTCCAAGATTATAACACCACTTGTGAACTATGATTGTTGGTGTTTTCCCATAATATTGGTTCGTACTTATGTGTTCATATTTGAATCCCCTTCCTTTTGTGATATAAATCCTCTTGTGTTGAATTTTTTATGTTTATTTTATTCTTGTATTAGAATACATCCCTTGTTAACCAAGGTAAATGCTATTCACTCTTGAATCAACAAGGGTCAAAATAGACCTGTATCTCTCTTTGTCATATTCAGTTAGATTCCTTACATAAACCCTTACATCTTAGTATTCCACAGCTCAAGTCAACAGAAAGAAAATGATAAAAATTGTGTTGATTTTATGTAACGAGACTATTTTATAATTGTGCATTCTATTTCTAAAAAAATTATAGTATTCAAATTATTTAGAAAGATTATATTTTAGTTCGACCCACCGGTAAAAAATAAAGGATACATTGGTTTGATTCCTACCACCTTTCACTTAATGATTCTCTCCCTCTCTTTCTCCCTCTCTGTCTCTGTCTCTGTCTCTGTCTCTCTCTGTCTGTCTGTCTGTCTCTCTCTCTCTCTCTCTGTCTCTCTCTGTCTCTCTCTCTCTCTCTGTCTCTCTCTGTCTCTGTGCTATTACCGCCTTCGAACTCGAAGCAGAATACGATATCCCCTGCTTGAGCTAGGCAAAGGTGTCACGCTCAAGATAGGAGATCGCCGCGTGGGATAACTGGATGATCAGTCCTCTGGAGCTTTAGACGGCTTTATTAAGAAACCGTCCTCAGGTTTACTATTCTATTCATGTCTGGCGTGACTCCGTAGACAACCCTTCAAATGAGGATATATATGCAGCGAGAGAGAGAGATAGAGACAGAGCGAGAGAGAGAAGAGAGAGGAGGAAGAATGCTCTTCTCCTAACCCCATGGAGAGGAAAAGCTTATAGAGAAACGAAGTGCGTAACTTTCGCCTTGAAACAAGACGACACGCGGGAGTAGAAGGAGAAATCAATCGTGCTCTGGCGTGCAAGGATTCACCACCCAAGATCCAATAACGAAGAAGGATAAGCTATTCTCTCACGCGTCTGAGCACACAACCTGTTGAGTGCAAAGAGAGAAAGACACGTATCTTGCAGAATGAAAGAACTAGATGGGGCCTTCTTCCCTCTCTTGAGCAACCCGGACTGTGACCATTTTATCTCTTCGAAAACCTTCGACTCTCTCTCTCTCTCTCTCTCTCCCCCTCCCTCTCATGGCGACAGGGAGCGAAGGATACTTCAGCGACTACGTGGTCACAAGGCCAGACAAAGCGGGAATGCGGGATCTCTTCTACCTCCTGTACGACGGGGATCTCTACCGAAACAACTCCGTCGAGTGCCCGGAGGGGACGGGAATCGCGGTGATGAGCCGCCGGTGGCTCATCTTCGTCTCTCTCGCTGCCCAGAAGACGCTGCTGCTACTGAAGGAGCCCGTGGCCTTTTTTGGGTCGAAGGTTGAGTTCCTGGTGAACCTGCTCTCAGTCAACCATGGCATGGGAAGGCTCATCTGGAACTATCTGCGAGGTGACCCCCCGCGTTCGTCAACGGAAGAAATTTAAGGCGTAAAGGAAGAAAATAAATGTATTGTTTCCCTAGGTTTTTTCGACGCCACTTTCATAGCAAAATGCCACTAATCTTTCCCAATTTAGGCACTTCTACTTCATGGGTTCCTCTTCGGTCACCCATAAATGTCCAAGCATCTATGAATTTTCTTCTGAATAATTTCTTGTTTTCAAATGATTGAAAATAACTTCAATTCGGCAGATCAAGATTATGTATTTAATTAATAACATTTTTTTAAAACTCGAATACTTGACGCTTGTGCAAGGTAGTAATTTTGTTACACTATTTTGTGTAAAGGGCGAACTGTGATCCCAGAGAGGAACTCGTCTTCCTTTCTATCGGCCATCGGCTTGTTCGACGACAGAGTGGAGCTCGACCCGGCCATCAATCCGGAAGACGGCAGATACCTCCCAAATCTCTCCATCATGGCCGCCAAGCTCGCGTACGAGAACGAGGCTCACATCCGCCGCACCGTCGCCGACCTCTGGAGAGTGAGTCCGCCATTCCCGTCGTGGTCTCCCCTGGAGTTACTCTTTTCCGGCTGACCTTCGTTGTGTAAAACGTTCATGCAGATGGAGTTCTTGGGCTTCTTCGACTGCTGGAACGGTGAGATTGTGAGGGATTCTGTGCGCCATTATTGTGAAGTAAATCTGAAGTTTTCGACATTCTGCAGATTACGAGAACCAGTTGACAACGCAGGCGTTCATGTTCTGCGACACGAGACGGCGGCCGGACCTCGTGGTGGTGGCGTTCCGGGGAACGGGGGTCTTCGATATGGCCCAGTGGTGCGTTGACCTGGACATCTCCTGGTACGAGATCCCCGGGGTTGGAAAGGTCCACGGGGGTTTCATGAAGGCGCTCGGCCTGCAAAAGACCGGCGGGTGGCCGAAGGAGGTCAACCAAGCCGAGGGTCACCCTCCGTTCGCGTACTACACGATAAGAGAGCAGTTGAGGGCGGCGCTACGGCGGAGCCCTGAGACCAAGTTCTTGGTCACCGGACACAGCCTGGGAGGAGCGCTGGCGGTGCTCTTCCCGGCTGTGCTATCGCTACACCAGGAGGAGGATATGCTCCAGAGGTTGGAGGGGGTGTACACCTTCGGGCAGCCGAGGGTGGGGGACGAGAACTTGGCGGCGTTCCTCAGCGAGCACCTAGACGGCTCTCCACCAAGGTACCACCGATTCGTCTACTGCAACGACGTGGTGCCTCGCCTCCCCTACGACGACTCTACCCTCCTGTTCAAGCACTTCGGAGCCTGTCTCTACTACGACGCCTGGTACAAGGGAACGGTGAACATCTGCAACCTCTCTCTACTGGGCATCTCTCCTCCTCTCTTGTCCCTCACCTCACCCCTCTCTCTCTCTCCCTGTTAGATAATGGAGGAGGAGCCCAACAAGAACTACTTCTCGCCTCTGCATGTGATCCCCAAGTACGCGAACGCCGCCTGGGAACTTGTCCGCGGACTGCTCATCGGCCGGGTGAAGGGGGCGGCTTACAGAGAATCGTGGGCTATGACGGCCCTCCGGTTCGTCGGGCTAGTCATTCCAGGTCTCCCCCCTCACCATCCTCACGATTACGTCAACTCCACGAGGCTGACGAAAACGTCGCTGCTTCCGGAGCGAGCTCCGCCATTCGTTTCTCCCAGGTAGGTTGGAGTGGGTTCCTCGGAGAAACTGCTGATGAAAATCCCCGACGATGGGGGTGGTCAACGGTCCCCATTGACTTTTAGAAATGAGTATCTACACAAATCCCAGAAAGGGTAGATATTCAGACAATGGCTGTACTTTATGTGGATATTTGAACAATTAGTGATATGTACACATAATATTAGTTTTTGAGGATATATAATGGAGTAGATAAATATAGGAGGACGGTTAGGTTATTATATTGACACGCAGAGATGATTTCCATTTCCCGGAATCGGAATTCCGAATCTGTTCGCGTTCCCAAACAGCTAGATTCCGCCGTTTTCACCCCTCGTGAGATGACGTCCGAAGGGGAAGCAGATTCGGCGGTGTCCCGAGTTTAAACCTCAAAACGAGTCTAAAGTGGGAGGGGGCGAAAATCAGAATCACTTCCAAACGGATTCACGATGAAGTACTGTGAAACTGGGCGGGGGAGAGCATAAGAGCTTCGACCTCCGAAAAACCTCTGTTCCTTATCGCCCGCCGTCGCCGGACGGTGTCTGAAAGGACGGATGGCGGCCATGGCGGCTATGGCGGCGCCGCCGTCTGCGTACTGGTCTCACCTCAGCCTGCCCGCCCGGCGTACCATCGTCAATGCTGCCGTTAGCTCGAGGCGCATGGTAAAGCCGACGGGCCCCCTTACGGCTGCTGCCCCCACTTCCTTGGTTCCCAAGAAGAAGGTGAATCCCAGGCCTTCCCCCCCTCTGCGTCTTTGTCCTTCCACCTTCGGGGTGAATTGTCCTGGAAGATGACGTCCGTCAGGGTAGTGGTGCAGGTTCTTGTGCCGATAGGAATGGGCACCGAGGAGATCGAGGCGGTCGTCCTCGTGGACGTGCTCCGGCGGGCTGGGGCTGAGGTGCTCGTGGCCTCGGTTGAGACGGAGCTTGAGGTGGAGGCCTCCTCCGGCACGAAGCTGGTCGCCGATGCGCCCATTGGGGACTGCCTCAGTGAGATATTTGATCTCATAGCTCTCCCGGTGAGCGAGCTGGACTCTGGAGCACTATGACCTCTCCCTCATCCCCCGCTGATCCGAAAGCGAATTGAGATTTCTTCCGCTCAGTCGTTGCGTCTTTCCACCTATTTTCTTTTTTTTCGTCCAATTCGAAATACCGATTAAAAGTAGCGGTAAAAATGAAAGCAACTAACCGGATTAAATCATATCGACATCTTCTATGCCACTGTAAATTGGAGATATATCATTGTTCATTTTCCTTTAGTTTTCCAACATCTCGTTGTAGAATCTGCAAAGAAGAAGAGTACCCAACCATTGGAGCTACACATTTTTCCTTTGATATATTAGCTAATTTAAACCAATGACAAACTGTGACCAAAAAAATATCCATGGCTTTGAAGTCAGGAGCTAACTAAGTTTCCTGGGAGCCGTGACTGCAGAATGGCCTGCTGAGATGCTTGCGCATTTTGTCCTTCGAATTTTTTGTCGTTCACTTTTGGATCTTGAGTCGGTGTCTTGCTTATTCTTATGGCGCTCGTCTTTCATGGGTCATTGAGAGTCACATGATCGAAGTTGAGAGTATTCTTTCATCTTCCCTCTGTTTCTCTGTTTTTCGCTCTTCTAAGTTTAGAACTGTTCGATTGTTGCGGGTACAATTCTTCCTGCTTATCCGTTGACCAAATCATTTTCTTCTGATCCTTATCACCATCATCGTCATGAGATATATGCTACTTGAGAGTTCATTTTATTCTGCTATATATTAGCACTGCCTGTTTGGTATTGTCAATATGTCCATTTCTAATGACTATCTTATTTCTCTATGTTAATTTGATGAATCTTGACTTTATCATCCACCTGAATTGTATGATTGATTATAGGGAGGTATGCCAGGTTCTGCCAGGCTGAGGGATTGTGAAATCCTTCAGAAGATTACATGCAAGCAGGCTGGCGAAAAAAGACTCTATGGTGCTATTTGTGCTGCTCCAGCTGTTGTTTTGAAACCTTGGGGTCTTTTAAGGAGGAAGCAGGTAGGTGTGCCACCTGTTTTTTCATTTTGAGACTATGGAAAATTCATAATGGATGAAAATATATGCCCTTTTACGTGGGTTCCATTATCTTTTGCAAGATAACAGGACACCCCGCCTTCATGGACAAGCTTCCAACTTTCTGGGCTGTTAAATCAAACATCCAAGTGTCTGGGGAACTCACTACTAGCCGTGGTCCAGGGACAGCTTTTGAGTTTGCGCTGTCACTTGTTGAACAGTTGTTTGGAAGCAGTGTTTCAGAAGAAATTGAGAGAAACCTGGTATTTTTTCAGTGGAGTTTTATGTTTTCAGTGACTCTTTCCCTTGCCATTTTGCTTATCTACGATGAGTTAAAAACACATTATCATGATCTTTAATAGTGTTCCCTTGCATGCGGTTGTAACTCCCCTTTGATACCCCACAAAAAAAAAAAAACCAAAAAAGTTAATAGCTCAATGAGAATTCCTAGGATATTTCACTTGACTTTATGGTGATGCAACAAGCTTTGAAACTGTGGATAAAATTGAAAAGTTTTATTAGAGGCACCGTTTTCTTAAGGGTTTCTTTCTGAGTGGTTTTACTTAGGTGGCATACACAAGAACTGAGGTAGGTATGAAGATGCCTTACCTCATGATTCTTGGATTTATTTACCATTCGAGAGACTAAATCAAAAGCCTTCGACCAGATTTGTGCATTAGTGAACTCGTTGAATTGCATGTCATATGTCAGCTGGGAGCACGATTTGCAGAGTTGGTGTTTGGAAATATGTTTAGGCAGAAAACCTTCTTTTCTTTCTATTTCCATCCACTCTAATGATTCCCACGGTGGCCATCTTCAATCCTTGTGCAGTTTTATCCTAGCTTTTTAACACAGTTTTCTAAATTATGTGTTGGTTATTGCATAAAAATATCATCATCTTCAATCCTTGTGCAGACTCAAGTATTTTTTTAGTAGAAAAAAATCCTTGTGCAGAGTGGCCATCTTCAATCCTTGTGCGGAGTGAAGTATTTTTTTAGTAGAAAAAAAATCCTAACCTGCCTATTCACTTGCAGTTGATTCGGCATGGCAATGACCATCCGAGAAAGGAGGAATTCAACTCGTCAGAATGGTCTTTTGATCAAAATCCTCGGGTAAGTTTCTTCTGCCCTAGCGAAATTACCCCATTTAACTAATGGGTCTTAGAGATTTACTCCATTGTGTGATGACACCTTTACCCACGTGCGGACAAGATTAAAATGCCTAAAACAGCCTCTTGGATAATGGACGCCTTTTGGGGGCATTTAATGGAACCCAAGTTGAATTATTCGTTCATCAGGTGCTTGAAGGCAATCTAAATCTAAATTTTTATGCTACAAAAGTGAAGTATTTCATGGTTTCCTGGCTGCTGAAATCCTCTTCTTATGACCTCAAAAATCGGCCTTTTTTATTGATATTCTTCTGTAAAAGCCTAAAATAATTCTATATTTTTATATTTATTATGTTCATCAGGTCCTTGTTCCGGTGGCAAATGGCTCTGAAGAGATGGAAGTTGTGATTCTCGTGGATATTTTGCGGCGTGCGAAGGTGGAGGTTGTAGTTGCTTCAGTTGAAAGATCTACAAAGATTTTGGCCTCCCAAAATACGACAATAATCGCCGACAAGTCCATCTCTGCTGCAGCTGAATCAGTATATGATTTGATTATTTTGCCGGTGAGAGGAAACACCTCATAATTTATTTATTTTTACTTTCCAGATGTTAGTTCTCATATCTGTTTAGCTCCATAATGTTCTTCGAACCTCCAAGAAAATTTAATAATTTGAAAAAAAAAAAAGATCACAGGCTTCACCCTGATGAATAAATCCCATGATCGATCCATTATTTGCTGATGCTCCCATCTGAGTGTTTATCCATGACGCACTGGCGAATCGATGGCACCGATTTCCACTTTAATACCGCCACCAACGCTATAATTTCCTCTTTGAACGAGCCAAAAAACTTTCAGGGTGGAGCTGCTGGAGCAGAACGGCTTCATAAGTCCAGGGTTTTGAGGAGATTGCTTAAGGAGCAGAAGCTAGCAGGGAGGGTTTATGGCGCAAGCTGCTCTTCCACAACCATCCTCCAGAAGCAGCGCTTACTCACAGTACTACGCCGCCAGCTCTGCCCTACAGTTGGAAATTATTTATCTTCGGTAATTCTTAAACAGCCCGAGAGCTTACATGAATTATTTATTTTATTTCCACATACAGAAGGAAAAAATCGCGGCCCATCCTTCTGTGATCGACCAGCTGGATGGGCAGGTGGTCGATGGAGCAGGTGTGATTATCGACGGGAAGGTCATCACGAGCAGGGGCCTTGGGACTGTGATGGACTTCTCCCTGGCGATCGTGAGCAAGCTCTTCGGCCACGCAAGAGCCAGAAGCGTCGCCGAAGGGCTCGTATATGAATACCCGAGATAGTAAAAGATGAACCCAGTTTGTGAATAGCCAGATCTCTCTCTCTCTCTCTCTCTCTCTCTCTCTCTCTCTCTCTCTCTCTCTCTCTCTCTCTCTCTCTCTCTCTCTCTCTCTCTCTCTCTCTCTCTCTCCCTCTCTCTTTCTCTCCATCTCTCTCTCTCTCTCTCTCTCTCTCTCTCTCTCTCTCTCTCTCTCTCTCTCTCTCTCTCTCTCTCTCTCTCTCTCTCTCTCTCTCTCTCTCTCTCTCCCTCTCTCTTCCTCTCCCTTCCTCTCCCTCTCGCTCCCTCTCTCTCTCTCTCTCTCTCTCTCTCTCTCTCTCTCTCTCTCTCTCTCTCTCTCTCCTCTCCCTCTCTTCCTCTCTCTCTCTCTCTCTCTCTCTCTCTCTCTCTCTCTCTCTCTCTCTCTCTTCTCTCTTCCTCTCCCTCTCCCTCTCTCTCTCTCTCTCTCTCTCTCTCTCTCTCTCTCTCTCTCTCTCTCTCTCTCCCTCTCCCTCCCTCTCTCTTCCTCTCCCTCTCTCTTCCTCTCCTCTCTCTTCCTCTCCTCTCTCGCTTGCCAGGGAGGTGCTGACCGGGGCTTGTTGACCCAAGGTGGCTACCATACAGTTGCGAGTTATTGGATCGTTCCGTGGCCGTTGATAAGAACGGTTCGGACCGGCCAGGCCGGTCGAGTCGACTCCGGTCTGTTGATCAGAACAGTTTGTCCCGTCGCCTCTCTCTCTCTCTCTCTCTCCCCGGTTTTCCCGCGCTCTCAGCGCTTCTCCATCTCTCTCTCTCTCTCTTGTTGTCCCTGCCTCCTGTGTCTCTCCCTCGGTTGTGGCCATCTGTCTCAACGGCGGGAAGCTGCTGGTGGCAGAGGAGCAGAGGCGCGGCCCTGTGAGGAGGAGACGCCGACAGGAGCGGAGCCGCGACCGAATGGATTTCCAATTTCTCATTCGAGAGGTTTGCATCCTTCGGCTTCTCCGTTCCCCTGGTACTTCTCGAGCAAGTTCAAAATCGAATGATGCGTCCCGATAAGTAGAATCGGTTCCTGCATGACGTCTTTGCCTGGCGCGCATTGATAGTCGGAGGTCACACGGTTTCGACGTCGCACTTCGGCCCCGAGGATTCCCAATCGATCCACGCAGAAACTAGAAGGCTTCTTCGATTTCAAATTCTTGATAGTTTTGTGTGTATGTGGATGCGTTTTGGGGAGGATCTCGCAGTTAGCGCCTCCTGATCGGGTTCTAGGACTTTGATGTCCAATTCAGACGCGGAAGAAAAGGACTCAATGCTGTGTGCCAATGAAAAAAATTCAACCTATATCGATGGTGATTAACATCCGATTCAAAACTGTTAAGTTGAATAAAATGGGATTTTTAGATATTCATGCAGAATTTTAGATTTATTCTCTTGATTTGTAGGTACGACATGCGTGAGTAGAGAACATAGGAATATGATCTGATAACGAGTCCATTAGTTGAGAACCTGAACTAAATAACTATATTCGACTAATTCCAATAAATCCTAATGATTCTACGCATATATATTTTTATCCGTCTCTCGAAGTAATTTTTTTCCAGTGAAATCTGGTATTCCCGCCCTCTGGTTATATTTCCTTCAAGATCTCATCGAGACGAAATTTTGCCTCATTTTGGACCTTTGATTAAATAATATATGTGAGTAGATGAAACTGTTGTGTCTCTCTTCCTTTGTCCTCTGAATCCCTCCCCTGGTTCGGATTATCATGATGCTCTTCGTTGCCCACTAATAGATTCTAGAAGAAGCAGTCATGGATTCGAGCTTCACCTCTTAAATGGGCCTGGAAGTATCGAATGAAATTGCAGGGAAAGAAGACATCACAAGCGGAGAGAATGATGTGCATGCTGTTCTGAGCTCAGACCTGAGCCCCACCCATCGAGAAGCCGACTCCAGCTCGTCTTCCTCCTCTTCTGATAACGATTGCCGTCAGCCAGAAACTGGAGAGATCCACTTGGGCTGTTCGAGGCTCCCTTCTGCTTCCATGAAAGATGCTCCGAGTGTCTCTTCGGATTTGCTGAGCAGGGATGGCGAAATATCCCAGGCGGGACGTCCGGGTAAGAAGAGAAAAGACCATCCCCTGTGCACTGATTTGGCCTGAAGACCCTTCTGACATGGTTTGATGAATCAGATGATTCCTCCCTTCACTTGGCGAAGCAATCTCCCCCAACACAGGTGATGGTGAGATCGAAAGGCCCTGATGACTGCAGGATTCCCTCGTCCGTCTTCGAGAGAACCAAGTCAACGGCGCCGGTGGAGTGGAGCGTCGCCTCCAATGAATCCCTCTTCAGCATCCACGCTGGCAACTCCAGCTTTTCGAGGGATTATCTCTTCCTCTCCGGTATGTCCGGCGAGCTGCCCAACTTACCCATCAGCCCTGGCCCACAAGACCCCGCGGACGGTCTCCGCGCAGCTGCAAAAGCTGAGGCCATGAAGGACGTCCCCGGAGATGCTGCACTTGGCCATGGCAATGGAAGCAAACTTTCTGTTGAGGGCAACCGTCACTCCGCAAGCACTTCAAGCCATTCCATTGCAAGCAACCAGTCTTTTGCATTCCCCGTGTACGTCTTCTCCTTCTCAACTCCTGAGATCATCCCCATCAACAAGAAGTTGACGGATCCCATCTGCTTGCAGATTTGCAGAAGCAAGAAGTGGGTCTGTGAAGGTTGAACGGACGCAGCAGCAGCAGAAGTCAGCCGAGCCAGAGGAATCGTCCTCTTCATCCCCTGCGGTGGCTCTCGGTGCTCAACAGAGAAGCTGGTTCTCCTGCTTCTCTTGCGGGTTCTGTCGTTGAAGATATTGTTCAGGTTCAATTATCTTGTAGTATCACATGATCTCCTTCGTGTAACGGGAAGTCTATCATCTGACTGTGTAATTGTGAGCGAATTTATCGATTAGCAGCATACAACAGAACTGGTTGGGAAGTTGGAAGTTGAAGAAAAAAGATTCTTTTTTTTTTATCTGAATCATCAATCATCCCATCGACGGCCATTAATTAAGTTCTTGCGAGACTTCTGAAGACGCACGCACGTGCGGACTCTATGGTCCTGCGTGTCAATATTTTCCGAGACGAGGGAACTAGACAGAGGTCAATCATCCGTCTCGTTGAGGGAGGCAGGGAACTTCGAACTGCGGAGCGTGTTGAAGCACTCGTTACGGCGTTTCACCTCCCGAAGTCAGCCGCAGCCGGCGGCCTCCTCGGCCCTTCCACGATGGATGCCGAAGAGGGAGGCGGGGACGCCGCCATCAGAACCTTGGGGCATCTCTTCCGGGTAACTGAGGTCTTTCTATGGTATGTAATCCTTACCCAAAACCCTAGTTCAAAATTCTTCTAGACTGTTTTTGGTCTTCCAAAGCTTGTAGTTTTTCCTCTTACCAGTTAGTTTATGCGGTTCGCGCCGTGGAATCAATCTTTCGTCGTTTTGAATAACATATTAAGCTCACTTCTGCGATTACAGATGAAATAACGTTAGAAGTCGTTTGTCATCCTATGGTTATTAATGAGTGGGCTTAGAAAATCATAACTTGATGGCTTGGAATATTTCTTGGCCTTAGAACTATATTTTCTTTATTTCCAGGGATGATGGTCTTGGTGACGTCTCAGAGAATTCAACTTGCCATGATACCTTAATCGAGGATATCTCTTCGGTAAGCTTTCGTTTCATTTATGATATTTCCTTATTCTGTTTGTGTACGTTGATGGGATTCATTTTCTGTCAACTCTCTTATTATACATAGGAGAAAGGTACAACGGTCCATTTCTATGCGGAATTTTCCTCACGCAATGATTACGGAGGATTTGAGTGGAATATTTTTTTTTTTGGAGTTCCGCTTTTCATGCTCGTCAGAGATTTTCAGAGAAATTCTGCTAGTATCTGAATTTATTTCAACTTCTACGAAGTGCCGTTTAGATTATTGTAAAAAATTTAGACCCATACTGGAAGGTGGTCTGTGTAGAATCTCTGGTGGAAACTTTTCAGAAGCTCGGTTACATTTCCAAGGATAAAAGGATATTCACTAAGGTTGGAGAGCTTCAGAAAATGGTTGGTGGTAGCTTCAACCTAAAAGAAAAATTATTGAAATATATACCACTAATTTTTCTACCCTTGAAGAGTGTAATAACAAGTCATTGTGAAAGAGGATGAGGTGGATAAAAGATTGCGATGATGTAATTTAGAAGGTAATCTCGGAGCTAATTCTTTTATGTGAGTTTATGAAGATGCAGTTTGTAGAATGTTGCGGATACCCTAGGTAAGAGTGATGATCACTGAGCAGATTGGGTTTTTGGCCACTTTTACAAAGAGCAAGAAATGATTGCAGAGGTAGCCAATCAGAAGGGAACATGTACATATTTCTGCTGGAGAAGTGCACAATGGATAGAATTCCTTTGATTTTTGTAAGTGTGAAGGAGTGAGCAAGATTGCATCATAATGTATCAGGTGAATCTTTCATTTTTAGAGCCCTCTATGTATAGACAAGCATATACCATCTTTCTGTGTCTATTTTATTCTTTGATAAGGAGTTTTTTTATAGTTGATTTCGTCCATATGTTACCCTCATTTATCTTTTCAAGGTTAAGCAATACGTGGAACTATCCACCGAAAAAAAATTGGAGGAACAAGATGGTTGAGGCAGGAGACTCCACTTACAAGGCATTCATTCCTATCACTTAATCATTATCGGGACTCAGGAAACCAAGAAGCTCTCTAAACAATATATTCCACCTCCGAACATGATCTAAGCCTTGCTGCATTTATTGCGCCAAAAAGGCATGCTACATTGAACTTCATGTGTCTTGAATACGATAACTTGACTTCTCAGTTCCGCTTTTTACAAATTCTTGACTGATGTAATTAATTCTGTGTTTCAGAGTATCTATTGCCCCTCAAATGACAAGAATACAAGTCTTTGACTGATGTAACAATTGTTTTGCCTTGGCCTACTTAATTCCTTCCTATTGAATCATATATTAGAAGTGGTCGAAGAATGCAAAAAGTGATACACGTATTCGAAATTGAATGAAAGAATACAAGCATGTCATTTCATTTCTGACTAACTTTCATCTTGAATAGACTAGCCTTCGCCATAGGTTTATGACACTAATTCTAAAACTTTTGCATGCCTTGTTGAGGAAATCATCTGCTTGGAGCTACTCTATTTCTTACTGTCTTTGGAGTACCCTAATAATAATAATAATAGTTTAAATTGTAATAGTCAACAGTGCAAATATTCTGATGCTGAAATGGGTAGAAATCAGTGTGTATAAATTTTATAAAACTTATTCTTAAAAGTGAGAGTAAAATCGGTGACTTTAAATTTGATTTTTTTATTTGATGATTACCTTTTTGACAATTCATCTCTGATGTGTATTCCGGTACCTGCAGGGTCACAGTAGTTCTTCTGTTTCGTGTTCACTCTTGGATTTAAAAATGGTTGGTGAGTTTAATCCATTTCTCCTGATAAAATTAACAGCACATCTCCCATTTTGATAGTCATTTAATGTATTCTTTGTTCTCTGGATTTTCTCTAATGAACAACTGTGCTGCGGAAATAATTGGTAGTTGTGTGTGATCCGTTAAATGGTATAACGAGTTCTGTATCTCTAACATGGGTGCATACCTCAATATCTATTCGAAAATCTGGGTTGATGTAGCTCAGTTTTATACTAGAATTCAGAACCTCAAGGTGATCAGCACTCAGTCCGTACCTCAAGGTTGCTTATATTTTTCTTTCGCACCAGATCACAGCATAACTTCAAGGATAAAGAATTCACGTGTAATTCCAAGGACAAAGGGTTGTGACTTTTGTGGAATTGATCCTAGGAATTGGCTGATTTTTAATGACATTAGCTTCCCAGTTTATCTTAGAAGAGATTGACTGTGGCTCTTCAGAGAAAAACTTTGTCAATACCATTCTCAGGAAGACCAAACGTGCTTAGTTCGGTGTTTGGCGCAACTCTTTTAGATGTGACACTTAAAAAATTTTAATTAGTCAATATGAAGTTCAACGTGTTGAGATAATCATGGTATGAATCAGCCAAATGAAAGAAGGGGCCAAATAGTGTTTCCTTTACATGAGTATGCATCACTAATTGGGAAGTGATATCACTCGTTCAACATATATGTTAATTAGGTCCTAATACTCTGGCTGGGCTACTCATCAAAACTATTCTAGTTATTGGACTTTACCCAGGTTGTACAGTAAAAAAAATTAGTTTTTAGCTACGTTTGTTGGTACTTCTGATGAGTTCTCAAGCTTAAAGTTGATCTACTTGCCCCATGTCTTAGGAAGGTGATCTTCACCTGGACCTAGTCAGGCCCTTAATTGTGAGAAACTTTATTTGTGCTGACAACATTTCGCATAAAAGATCCACTGGGTCAAGCATTCCTCTGATCAGGGCTACTGATGAGTGGTATATTGTTTTCCATCCCCATAAGAGTTCTGCCATTTGCTTTGATTCAGTTTTGTTCATCCAGTTAGTTCCGCCTTGCTGTTGAACTTACAAAATCTTGTCAAACCATGTGCTTCTGGCAGATAATGAGATTCTTGTTCGAACCACTGTTAGACTGCTAATTGAGCCGTGAGATAGCCATCCACCTTATGAATCCACGTGGGACGAATTTAATTCTATGAGAAAAAAGCGCCACAAGTTGATTTACTTCGGAATATTCATAGCAACCTTTTGGTTAAACTTTTGAATATTCCTTTTTGCCCACTTGTATACATGACGACCATAGTCACCATACTTTCCCATGTTTTTCATTTGTTCCTGCTGATTTGTTGATGTTTCACTTGTCCTGTATTTATGAAAGTTGAATCCATCATATATTGAACTTAATGTTGTCGTCGTTTTTTATTTGGAGAGTTAACTCTCATGATGTTGCGGAAGTCAATGTTCTTTGACGGCTGTCTACGATTTCATAGATGACTATGCAGAGAAGGATTTGGCTTTAGCCAATGAGATGAATGCAATGGGCCTCCCTACGTCCTTTAAAACAAACAAGGAGGCAAGTTATCTATTTATTGCTCTTTCTATCTTTTCTTTTTAATTAATTCTTTGCAGGGCAATCTGTTGGCTTAAGATTCTTATTTTCTTGAAGGTTGAATAACTTTATTGCTTGCTTTGATTTTTGTTCTCTGTGCACTTTCCCTTGATAGCTGATGATGTGAAACGTAGGTCCTCATGCTTTTTTAATTATGATCATCATGTTAATCCATCTTGCACTTTGATATTTTCCAATGTATATCATTATCTTTTAATCTGGAAAGCCTCCAGAATTGACTCTGTTTCTCATTTCGGAATTTCGCAGCGGATGAGGAATGAAACTACAAGGTCAAAAAGCAAAGGGATTCTAGCAAAATCATCTTTGGCTCATGAAGTCGAAGAGGTTCGAGTTCCTGAAGTGTATAGACTAGATGTACAAGAAAAGATCTTATGTCGAGTTTCTGATGATGACCAATGCATATCTGTAAATCGTGCAACCGTAAATGGGGAATATAATGCAACGCATTTAAACGCTGACAGCACATTTATCCAAGCAGTTCTACAGTCTGATGTTGAGCAAAACGGCAAGAATGGTGGCCTCGTGAAGGATATTTCCCAGGAACAGGTTGGTGCTAAAATTTCAAACAGCCAAAATGATGGTTTCTATATGTAAGTCTGCAAGTGTTAATTCGGAATATAATACTGACACTCGCATTCGTTCTGCTGGTTTTATTTTACCAAACTTTCAGGAAAATACCGCAGAGAATGTAGCTCCTGTTTGCTACAAGGGTGAAAAATTGAATTTTGAACATCGGGAAGTTTCTAGTTTGGAGGATATTTCTGGTTTATGCTGTATGACGGAATCTGAAGACATGTCAGTTGGTTGTGGGTCTGCGAAATGTTCTTCTGGTAATTCTAGGTTTTCTGTCAATGATGTAGAGTGGGGTGTATTTTGGGATTCTTTCTACTCGAGAAACTACTACTATAATTTCCATACACAAGAGTCAACATGGTTTCCACCACCTGGCCTGGAAATTTCAGTTCTGGAGTTCACTTCAACTGAGGAACACTCTGATCTGGTCAAAGAAGAACCCTGTTGTGAGAAAAACCAACAAGATTCACTGAAAGCAACTTTGGTGTCTCAGGAAGAAAACAATGGAGAATCATCGGGTTATACATTCCATGATATTATGTCTGAAGGCAATTATGAAAATGTAAACACAATTTCTGATCTGAATCTTTCTTTGAGGGCTGGTTCCAAGAACTCAGTTGAGCATGTGAAGCAGATTAATTTCTCTGAAACTGGTGTTTCTACTAAAGACTCCAGTGATGTTCCGTATTGTCCCTCAGATACAACAGACCAAGTGGACAGGTATCGTCCAGTAAGCACTTTTATTTTTCTGCTTATATGGATTTTTTTATAAATAAATAAAAATCTGATTTTAAAAAAGCATCACCTTAAAATGCCTTAATAGCAAGGGGCTCTTGAGAAACACTGGTACTATGTCTTAGAATTTATACAAGTGAAAACCAATAACTCATCTGTCGATGGACCATTCTATATAAAGTCGCGCAATGACAATCAATGAAGCAATTTATGTACTGTTGATAAATAATTTTCGCTTTTTTGTGGAGAAAGTGATTGGTAAATAATCCTTAAGCATATGTACTGATGACAAATAACTTAAGGATCCTATGCTTTTGTGATATATTATTTATTACATATGCTTAAGGATCCTATGCCTTCCCAGATCAACAAATGCATCAACAGAAACAAGTTCTGAAGAAAAAGGAAGTAGTATTTCGCAAACAACAGATGTGGTATTGATCTCTGATGGCCTGCATAGTCATCAGTGTGTTTCGAAACGTAACATGAAAAATAAAGTGAAAAGGATCAGATCCAATCAAAAGAGACTATCTGGCGAAAATAAAGGTAATATAGGCGTCATTCCCTTTCTTTTCTTAAAATTTTTCGTTTAAATTTTCCTTTCACTTTCCAAATGTTTTACTTCACATCAAGGTTTATTTCGGTTGTCAATTCATAATGTCAATAGTTTATGCTTTTATCATTTTTTTTTATGGTCGATTGAATATCAACATGCTCTTGCGGATGTTTTGGGTATGACCTAAGCTGGGAAGTCACATCCGAACTATTTTCCAGCATTCCGAGCATTGCAATTAGGGACAGCACGGCCTTGCCACTGAATGAAACAACTTGTATCCTAGGCAATTTTTCTCTAAATCAATCCGTTGGAGGCGTTATGATACTTAAAATCGAGCGATTCGAATGATATTCCTATTTTTCTTGCCATAAGTTGGTTTTGGATTGAATACCCCTAATTCCTTCACATGTTACTGAAGCTAAAATTTTGCCCATGAGAGTGGGCCACTCTCCTTGTTGCCCAAACGGTAAAGCCATGAAATAGTTCAGGCGCATGTGAGGAGCATGTCAAAATGGTCCCAAATTCAACGAAACATTTTAAATTATGTGATTAAGTGTATTCCAATTGTTTTTTGAGTTTGAAAGCCCAGTCCTTTCATTTGAAGGGAAAAAAAATCAAGAACTAAAAAAGAACCTCAGAACGGAGGGAGAAAAGCAGAACACAAGAAAACCCTAGGTTCTGAGATAGATAAGTAAAGAGAATAAATGGAGTCCCAAAAAACCCTAGGCCGAATTGTGGAGAGAGATTCTATATACCCTTCTCACATTCATCCTGAATGGAATGCTCTAAATATAAACACAGTAGTGCCTGTTTAGTGGACTCAAAATAGATCAGAGCCAACAAGTTAGTGTACCAAAACAAGATTCGAGATTTAATGGGCCCAACTGACTGTAAAACGAAGAAGCAAAGATAGCTGGTTCTCAACGAGAACGACGATGCGCAATGTTTCAAAAGCTGAGTCATATGGAATACATGAAAACCTAGGAATCATCCATGATTTCAACATATAGTTTAGGAAAGTGTTGATCACTTTTCCAAAGCCTTGTTTTACGATACCTATATTCAAGGGATTGCCACTTTTAGGGACACAATAGTCGGGTTGGAAATTGCACTATTGAAAACGCTTTTGAATTAGCTATACTCTTGTATATTTTTCTGGTTGACTGGCTCTTGCCTGTGGATTAGACCCCTGGTAGATATTATTAGTTGGATATTGAAAATTGTTATTATTAACTCTAATTATTACCCATCTTGTTTCTTTTTCGCAGGACAAAATTCATGTGGAGCGATTGAAGGACTACCTGCTCACCTTGCCAAATACTGGTGTCAGAGATATTTGCTGTTTTCTAAATTTGATTGTGGTGTGAAAATGGACGAGGAAGGGTGGTTCTCCGTCACCCCAGAGGCTATTGCTAGACATCATGCATCTCGTTGTGGCCCTGGCTTAGTGATTGATTCTTTCAGTGGAGTTGGCGGCAATGCCATTCAGTTTGCAATGAAGTGAGTAATCCTGTTAGGATGTCCTGATTCAAGTACCCAGCTCAAAGCTTCTTGTTTGTTCATTCTCCTACCAGAGCTTTTGCAAAAGTGCCCAATGAAAGTCGATGATCTTGTTTCTTAAGGCCATCATCGTGTATGCATCATCTTATAATATCAGTATGGACAAGTTGCTGGCCGTGCAGTATTTTACTTCTCTCATAAGAAAGTCTTCCCATTCTGCTTCACGGCAGGCCTTTGAAGGATTTTTATTAAACAATCGCAGACACCAATTATTTTTTGTAATTCGGCAATATTCTTTCTTTCCCATGTTTTAGTTTTCATTTAGATTTCCTCTGTCTGCATGTCACATTGTACTTGCCGACAAGGTGTTTGTTCTACAATTGTGCTGTTTTATCTTAGTCTTGCTCGGCCGCCTCCAGTTCTTTTTAAGAATGTCACCGTTGACTTCTAATTTCATTCTTCAATTTCCTATTTTAGGACCAATCATGTTGTTGCTATTGACATTGACCCGAAGAAAGTGGACTATGCACAACACAACGCAACAATTTATGGAGTTAGAAATAATATAGAATTCATACTGGGAGACTTTTTCCTTCTATCTTCGCACCTAAAGGTAAGTGTGTGCACTCTATCAAAGTCTTATTATATTCAGAACCTTCGAAACGCTTGTGGCCATATCTCACTTCTGCTTTTTTGTTCGTCTTAGTTTTCCAATACGATTGGTATTAATCTCCGTTATATGCATTTTGGATTCATCATCGAATAATTGATGTATGGAGAAGAATTATCAAAACCGCTGGGCCATTTTACCTGCTCTAAGTGTTTCTTACATCATTTCATGAACTCAGTCTGTCGTTAATTTTCTTTTTTTTTTGTTTTTCTTTGTGCTGGACTGGTTCGTAGCATGAATCTTAACTAAACAGGATAGAATGAGGCGATCATTTCAAATCCTGTTGTAGATTTATTTCATGAATGATAGTATGCACGGAATAATACAAGCTGTTGCTGTTCATTTCCTTCCATCTGGGCATGGCTGAGCCGCGACCAATCAAATATCGTTTCATGGACACGCAGGCAGATACGATTTTCCTGTCGCCTCCTTGGGGAGGACCAGATTATGCAAAAGTTCGAACTTATGATATCCAGAGCATGCTTAGGCCTCACGATGGGTTTGTCCATCTCTGGCGTTGACAATTTATTTACTTCTTTCCATGGGCTTCTTCGGATTGACCATCCAAATTCCCTGTTCAGGCGCTTTCTCTTCTTGACTGCTATGAAGATCGCATCGAAGATCGTAATGTTTCTTCCGAGGAATGTAGACCCAAATCAGCTCGCAGAGCTGTCTTATTGAGTGATCCTCCATGGGAATTAGAGGTATCCTCGCTCTGTATAAATCTGAGGGTTTTTCATTCTCTCATACTTTCTCTCTCATCCCATGGGTCTTACCCTTGTTCTGTCAAAATTGGTTCTCTCCTGTGGTGTAGACACAGCTGTTTAGCCAGAATCCTCATTATTTTACTATTTTTAGCTTGAATCCCCAGTGGCTAAGCTAGCTGCGCTATCTCTAGCGGCTGCGATCTTCTCACTCTGAAGCGTTGAGGCGCACGAAGATCCTGAATCTTCTGACTTTTAGCTAAGGTTGACGGCTTGTTTTCAGGTGGAAAAGAACTACTTAAATGGGAAGCTGAAGGGAATCACTGCCTATTTCTGTCACACGTCTACTACTAGCCAGGACGCTGCAAGCGACCAGAGCTTATGAGAGGTGAATCCATTGCACGCCTGCCTAGGGCACGCCGCTCTCCTGGGAAAACCATGTTCTCCGGTTGAAAGAAGTCAACGGCTTCACCATCAGCTGAGAGCATCAGCTGCCCCCGCTAAGAAACAGCATTCAGCAATCGTGCGGCCTTTTTTTGTATCAACTTTCCAGAAACAGTTTTGATAATGTGGAGCAGATCCAAGCCGTACGATGAATAATGTATGTAAAATGAGCGCTTATAGATAATTTTTCATGGCCATCAGAGATATATGTTCGTCAGCTCCAACATGTATGCTCTCGCCATGATGCTCGCTGTAATTTATATGCTTACTTTGTTATCCACTTGCTTCTGTTACATAATATTTATTCTGGGAGAAGTATGATCCATGCCTAGTTTATATTCGGTAAAAAAGTCAATGTTTCAGACAGTCCATTTTTAGGTCATCTTTATTATCAGTATGGATGCTTTCAACAGTGTTGTTGAGCGTGGCATTTGCGGTCAACTTGCTTCCTTCCGAAGAAGCAATGCCAAACGTTCCAATAAGGTCAACGGCAGCTGCACTGATGCTGACGAAGAAATTTTACATTAGCTATCAGAGAAATGAGCAGACAGTCACAAACCCTTTTGGAGAACCACTTCCAAGATGGTCAACTCTCTGAATGAAAAATGAATGCCTGTTAAAAAAAAAATGAATATGATTCCACTGCAAGCCGTCTTAAGTTCCAAGAATAGCAATTCTGGGTGAAGAAAAAACGAACGAATGAACACGTATGCTTGCTGCGGCGTGGGGGAGGGGGGGGACTGGTTAATAGATTTTCCATAGCTTCTGTTCTACAGACGACGGGCTCAATGATGACCATCAGAAATGACGGTCAACGCTTCAACCGACAACTCCGGAAATCCATGGAACACTCACCGGTGCGGTTGGGTGAGAATTCCTATACGCTTCCGGGTACACATCTTTAAAGCTCAGCCGGGGTTTGACTGCCTGCAATCGCAGAATCAGTTGATCAGATCCAAGAAAGATTATTATATATGGGTGCGTAAAAGACTAAATGATAGATTATCATTTATAGTACCGATTCAAAGGATCTTGATTTTACAAAATGAGGGCAGATGATGATTTTTTATCCCTTCATAGACACTCCCCAGGTGGATAACATCTATTGGTGAACTGGAAATAAAACCATGAAGAAACCGCCGCCACACACTATTCACCATCTCTTCTAAAGATAGCCTTATATTTCACAAGAAAAATCATAATTTATGCCAAATCATGTGCCTTTCTCTTCTACGTGGGCAAAACGGGGCGAACGTAATCCAATCTGGATCTAGTTTTATCTTCCTTGGTTCGACAATAATTGCATCGCATTGCATGTCCTCGGAAACCCCAAAAAAAGAAAAAAAGAAAAAAAAAATCAAATCGGAGATCCGTGCATGAGAGGAGCGATCGTTACCTGTTTTAGCCAGCACTCCTGGTGCTTGTGCACATAGACGTCAGGTGAATAGCATCCAGCCTCTGAAGGGCAATAAACCCATATGTTGCACTTCATCTCCCCCTCCTTGGCGCGCTTTGCTTGATCGAGGCAGGCCTGGCAGCAGTCAGCAGCAGTTTCTTTGAGGTGGCTCAGACCCCATCTCACGGCAGCCCCATCATACTCGGTGTGGGGCTCCGCATGGCATCTTGGGGGAATAGGCTCCTCTTCTGAAGAAAAAGCGGCGCAACCGTCAGCAACGATAGACTGTCTCATGAATGAGAAACCCAACAGAGAGCTGCGACTTTGATAACCTAGGGCTTGGATCGAGGGGCTCTTATCTTCTCAGAAGAAAATGATATCCTCATCTAGAAATACCTCAGTAAGTACTTTATCCCCATCTATGGTCATATAGTACCAAGAAAGGAAGTTCTTACGTAAAAGTAGGTTCAGCCAACCGATTGCAGGGCTGAACCAGGAATTCTAGAAATCGCAGAACAAAGGTTGGTTCACTGGGTGGGGAATGTTTACCCAGCTGGACTTGCTCAGGCTTGTCGTTGACTTCCTCATTGATGACTTCATTTGGCATAGAAAGACCAATTTCTTCTAATAGCATGAGCCAGTTGACTTCAAGGGCTCTTTCCAGCGGCTCTGCACTCGCGGGACGAGAGAGGATTCAGGGAAAATGAGAAAACTTGGAGTTACAGGCGAATCAATTAGAGCTATGAACCTTTTTTTTCCCCCCCTTCTTGGATCAATTAGAGCTGTGGGTTATTTTTTTTCCTTCTTATTTTTGCGGAAACCAAGGAAGATTATGATAGCATAGAGATGAACTGATGAGACTTGAGAGTTCGAAACGGAAATAAAGGAAGAAGATGGAAGCCTACACACTTGCTTCTCGTGCACTGGTAGATGAACCACGGGTCACTCTCTTCACTGTCTCCAGCTTCTCCAAGCGCCATCTTTCCAGTGCCTCTGTTCAACAGAGTCAAGTATAATCAAATTCATCTAGTACGCTGCCAAAAATAAAAGGAACTGAGAATCTTGTCACTATTATTGTTATTGCTTTAAAATACTAAATTACAGATACGACATATTAAAAATATTTTTCTTGTTGAAAAATATAAAAAGTGGAGCTTCCTTATGTTTTGATCATGTTAGGGAGTTTGACAGCAGATATGTCATGCTCAAAATATTCTCATCGAAAAATCTCAAAAGTAGCGCCATCTTTTTAAGGAGCAGCAGTGAAGCACCACACTAGAAACAGACTCAGACTCTGAATCAAACAGAACATTCCAAGTGGGAAAGATTCTACCCAACTTTTTCAAGAAACAGCTTATTGCCCATTATTTCAATAATATAGGAGCAAAAGCATTTAATATCTTGAATAATACACTCAAAAGCAGTCTTGCATTCACATCTGTTCTACCAGATCCCCCCACTGCAAGTGGATTGGCTGACAGACACCCCCTCCTCACAGAACACTGCAACTAAAGAGTCTAGACTGCCTTCAGTTATACTTTCTCCTAAAAGTTCATCATGTTTTCTCTGATCCAAATTGCCAAATTTAGTGAAAATGTTCCGCCATCAAACTTTCAATAGCATTGTATTATTTGCTGACATTGAAGAGGAATCTACCACTTAGGCCTCTCACTGTAGACGAAATGTCGTGCTGCTTGAACATTACACCACCATAGGAATGAATTTTGACCATGAAACCGGGTCAGGGCAAAACTCAACAAAGATAGATCCCCTCAAGATGAACTGGAGAAATTTATCAAATGCACTTGTCTTATACACGTTGGGGTTCCCAGCTTCCTTCCAATTTGGCCCATCTAGTTCCACATGCATTAATTCTAAAACTGTCCAAAATAGCACTTCTTCGAACTTTCTAGAAGTTTTTCTTCTGGTGAAATTCAACAATCATCGCACTATTTTAACATAAAACAAATAAAATTATAAAAAAATGACATCACCAATAAAGCTCAACATTAACATGTATTTTGTAGACCATCGGAGACATCTATTTACAATAAGGAAAGAAAAAACTAAAACGTAGAGATGGTATCCCGAAAACATTTCAGTGTCAGCTGCTTTAGTTTCAATGTTCCCCACAATAGAGAAAAAAACCACTAACTTCTTCAGTCATGGATCACTCAGAAGCAAATTTAGGCCTGCGTTTCAGTCACATAATCCGCAAGACCTGCGCACAGACAGCTTACCAACCTTGCTGCTCGGTCACATAAGCATGCGGTTCTAGAGCTCTCAACATTTGAAGAATCTCATTTGCCAGTTCCTGCTTCATTAGCGGCGACAGCCCCAGATCTCGTTCTTTTCTGGAAAGCTTCTTCCTCAGCTTCTTGACCTTTTTTATAAACCCAATCAGTCATGACAAAAATTTAGCAGATGTCAAAGGATGTGATCCAGAAGAAAACACATGATATGGAGATTATATTCTTGTCACCAGTCTTGCAAGCTCCGTGGGCTCTGATGCCCTCCGCAGCTGGATAGACTCTTTCATCCTCTGGATCTGATCCTCCGAGAACTTAGTGGCTGTCGGGCAGAAAGATAAAAGTGAACACAACAACCCTAAAATGGAGAAAGAGACGGAACCCCTGGCGATCTCATAGTAACAAGAAACAAGTAGACAAGTTTCCCGACAACAAAGAAAAAACCTCAAGAATTTCAAATAAAATCCACAAACAGAGCACGAAGAAAAACCAGATAAGTCTCGGGAAGGAGACAGGGAAGAAAAGGGACCTGGAAAGGAACTGAAACCGGAGGAAGCATCGGCAACGGCGGAAGAAGAAGATGAGAAGACGTAGAGAGAAGTGTAGAGCGCCCGGAGCACGTAGAGTAGAGCCAAGAGATTTACGCAGCAGACCGCCACCGTCGTCCTCTTGAACGGCCACCATTTCCCTCCGCCTCCCCGCCCCCACTCCGCCACCACCCCTCCCCGGCCCCTCGCCATTCCCACGCCACCACCCTGCGAGCCACCGCTGTCCTCTGCTCCTCCGCCACCTCTCCGCTCATGTCATCTCCCTCGCTCCCGCCTCAGAATCCGACGAAACGGCTTCCGCCGACGATCCCCTCACCTCTCCCCCCGCCCCCCTCCCTCCTCGCTCGCTCTCTTGCTCGTCCCCCGGCGCCTCCCCCGCCCTCTGGTCCGAACGCGTCCTCCCTTTCTCGCTCTATCATGGCGGCCATGATCTCGCTTCGAGTTAATTTAATTAGGAACAGTCATCGTACCATCCTCTCTCACTCCGCTCTGCTCCTGCGGGTCCCACAGATCGCCGCCAGATCATTTCCGAGGAAAAAACTCTCCGAAAAATATTCGTATAAAATCATATTTGTTGAAAAAAAAGGCCCAACTAATTTCTCACGATTTTTCAAGACCATTTCTTCAATATTTAATTTTTAAAAAATTATCGGCCAAATATTTCACTACATCTTCCTTTGCGATCCTGATAACTATACTTGCAATATAAGATTAATAGTCAAATAATTATCACGAAAAATCCACTTTGGCCTTTCGTGGAAGATGATGGATGAGAGAGAGAGAGAGAGAGCGGCCATCGTTGGCAAACAGGGGAAAAGGCCAATTGCTTTCGGCTACCGTTGACTCACCTAGACTTATCGTTGACTCAAATTGGGGAATGCAAGTGGAGGGAGTATAGGGGCTGCAACCAAATAATTTTTTTTAAAAAAAATCTCGAATGGCTGTAAAGAAAACAATAATAAGATAAGAAATAAATGGCCGGAAGTAGAAGCCTAAAGGAATTATGGGGGGTTGCAACCCCAAAAATGCGATATTTCTATTATTATCAACACAGGGGGCAAATAGACCGACCACCCCCCCGCCCCAATGCCTGGCACAAACCGGTTTCCCCACCAAATGATGGTCTGCAATGGATCAAAACGCCGCCTTCTTCGTCAGCTCTTCACCAGCCCCAGCAGCGAATCTCTCCTCGAGCTTGTTCATCCTTCTGATGCCATTTGTGGCACATAACAGGCCCAGATTACATCTGGTGAGATCCTGAATTCTGCACGAGAGGCGAAAAACCATGTTCGGTGTGATCTAAACGCGGAGCCCATAAAACAAAATGGCGATTTGGAACAAAAAAAGAAGAAAAAAAATCCTAATTAGCAGTTCCTTCGAATCCTCTCATGCAAGCAGATGATCAGATTAAATCACTACCATTAAAGCGTTGACCAAGAAATGGAAGTAATCGCTGGAGAGAGTTTTTAGAAATTAGAAGACAATACTTGGAGAATCAGATCAACGGGCGCAGTGGGATTTATACCACATCATCATCATCATCATCATCATCATCATCGATCGCCGTGATTAGCATTGCGTCAGTATCTCCGCGCCGTTCTCCGTGATCAGTATGGTGTGCTCGAACTGCGCCGAAAGACCTCCGTCTTCTGTGACCGCCGTCCAATTATCGGGCCATATGATGGAATTAATGCTGCCCATTGTAAGCATCGGCTCTGCAGAGAACGGGCAGGCCCAGCTGAGCTCAAAAAAGCATGGCAGACGCCGCCACCATTGGAGAAGATCACATGCATTTTTTTTCTCATGAATTATCACAAAATTCCATGCGGGTCGTCCTTAATGCCTCCATAAAAAGATACGTAAATGGGTGTGATTGAAGCTATAAGCCTCCGATTAGAATAATTGGATTAGTATAATTGTCGAATCAGGAAATATTAGGCATCTTTTTCATTGTAGAACCGTACTTAATTAATGATTATGCACAGATCATGCAAGCCTTACTATGAACAAATAAAAACACCCAAGATATTGTTACGCAAAATTACCGATTGTGAAGGTTTGACCCAATACCATCCGTCCCCGTTCATTATTTCCTGCAAAAAAAAAGAAAAAAAAACCATCTATTAACCCAAATAACGAAGCTCGGGAACTCTGAAGCATCTAAACAAAAGATTTTTCATGTTCATCCAAAAGGAAGACCAGCAGCACGAACATACTATTGTGGAGAATCACGGGATCGGCATGAAACACACGTCCTACACCATGGCCCACGAACTGTCGAACCACACCGAACTTGAATTTATCTGCATGATCACTTTATAATACGCCATTGTCAGATGGCCGTCGCCACCGGGGTACTGAGATACACAGACAACAGCAGAGAGCGTCTAATATTTTTTTTTAAGTATGGTCATTACGGTATTTCCCCCAACCCACAGAGCAAGATTTTCCATCTGAGATCATCAACCAAAGAGGCCAATCAAAAGGGAGAGAACCAAACTCATTAAAAATGTAAAAATGATGGGGAAGAAATATTATAAATGTCCTCCCATTAATTATATTTACCCTGGCTGTTACTTCAATCATCGTTCTTGCCGATTGGTTGGCAGCCTACTCTCTCCGGCTTTCCTAGTGAGATTGACCAATTTGTTGGAAGGTAAAATGCCATGCTAAAAATATTAATCATGGTACAGACTACTACGCCGCCACCATTGGATCTCCATGCATCAGGCCTATCATATTTCTCATGGTACGCTTCAATAGGATGAACTGAAATATTTCCTCCTCAACGAAATCATGAAAAAGCGGAAGGATCTTTTAAAATGGAATAGGTTCTCAGTTTTTAAAAAACGTACACAACACTCCATACGCATTAAAAGATAAATGGGGTTCCCAAAAAGAACCTCTTTCTGAAAATAAGTGATTAAGAAACGACATACTGTATTGTTTTGCCAATTCTGTTGTACTCCACACCTGGTGCACATATAGATATGGCCTTCTGCAAGCAGTCATGCGTAACCTGTGAAGAAATAGAAACAATTATCTTTTATTTCAATGAGATAAATAACGGGTTTTCACAGACCACAGTCAAAGGTTCATATATAGATCTCAATGCCATCAAAGAACCTAGGAACTAGGCATATAAATGTTATTCCAAATAACCGAATGCTAAATTTGAGCGAGGTTAATCTACGAATACCTGAGCACAAATGGTGCGCATATAGAACATTACGCGTAAAGAATATATGTTAATGCACAGTATTTCTTAACATCCCACATGATCATACACCAAACAAGGTAACAAACCATGTTATAGTAGATTGATACATGATATCGAAATGAAACCTGCTATATTGAGTTCATTGATAGGCACTTAGAAGCAATATTTTTACGATAGTAGCATATAGGTGTCATCTAAAAACACATCATGGACTGAAGATTTTCGAATTTCTACTTGTCAAGAATAGATCTGGTATGACAGATTTTGAAATGATTATGTTGAAGGATCAAAATCCTGTCCGGAAATTAACAAAGTTACATGAATTCCAAGTCATGTTTAATGATAGTACCTTAACCTTCAAATGCTCTGAAGCTAGAAATACCCATAAATAGCAATTGTCGTATACACAGAATCAGGTATAAAAAAGATAACCGGCCATAACATCCAGAAGAGCTATCTGTAACAGCACCATTTGTTCATAGTACTAAACCTCATTACTTCAGTTTGAAGCCTGTGCATATTTTCCATCCCGCTGCATGAGAATCACCATTATATCATCATAAATCACCCAGCATTATTATGGTCACATGTCAGTTCTCATCTCAATCTTCATAGAATATTTCATCGTCAAAATCACCATTGCTTCAACACTCCACGACCCATATATCACCGTCTAAACTGCCAGAATACATCATCAATCAATAACATATACCAGGGAAATGTCAATCACAGCAAGCCTTTGATAATTTGACTCAATTGCGCATATCATATCCCCACAAGCACATCACATGTCAAAAGAATCCACTCGACTGAGGTTTCCATTGACCACCCGCAATGTAATCAACTCAACTTTAGGTACAAATGGGAGAACATCTCCCCTTGTTTGTCATTCGACGATCTGAATCCAAGAAAAGTTGAACCTGGCCCTTAGCCTTCAAAATGTAAAATTATTCAAACTGCGGTGTCAATCATATGGGGCATTCCACGTCCCGTGATCTCCTGTACTCCAAAAAGGTTTAGTATGGTCACATTCCCTTCTGACATAAATTTATTCAATATCTGCTATGTAAGAAATCCACCCTTATATTAAAACCTAATCAATATTTTTTTAGATGAGAAATTCTCTCTTCTTCTCCAGGTCAGGTCAGTATTAAGACAGCTGCATGAGAGGTCATAAGATTCAGTGGGTATCAAAAAGTCCACAGCATCCTCATTTTAAATTTATTTATATCCTACCCAAAAGGTGACAACTCATCCTCCCCCTATTAGAAAAGCTACCATAATCCCTGTCAGTGCTTGGATCCAGAAAGAGGGACAACTGTTCCCAGGACGTGCCCCATCATTCTTAGCTCGAATTTACCACATTACTCACCGATGCTAAATGTCTCCTAATTGTATATTTCAGAGGAGTTCATCCAGGGGCAGATCTACCACCTGCCGCTGGTTTCATTAGAACTCCAACTCAAGAAATGCCTGCCAGCAGATCTTACATTCCTGAAGATGATTTGGGCCTGCATAAACATCTCTGAAGAATAAGGTCTCCAGTAGTGTCTTTTTCCTGCCATTGGCTGGAGGAGATTTTCTTTTAGAACGAAAAAAACCAGATAATTTTGAACGTCGCCACTAAATTTTCCTTTAAACTTCTGCTGATGTTTTTCTCTCTCCCAACTACACGACCATGAAGTCAATCATCCAAGTTAGTTAAACAGGCTGCATAGGTGACCATCAAAAAGCACCAATTGTCAATTTAACAAGCAACAGTACGGTTCAGAGACTTGGAACTAACGGTTTTTGACTCTCTGTTGATAGCTGTCATACTTGGGAAACATAACATCTCATGCATGAAGGGGAAACTTAGACTAGAGAATGATGGTCTTTTCACGTTCCGTTCGACCAACATGAAAAAAAATGGAGGCAAAACCAATTTGTAAATGACCACAATGTTGCGGGCCCTCTTTCCCTCATATTCACAGTCCGGTATGGGTAGATAGTCCGGCTTTATTGAAAAGAGTATACGGGCAGAGAGGAAGGAAAAGGAAGAGAACAAAAGATATTGCATCGCTGTCAAATATTTCTGCGTCATTAAATTTATGGACAACCAAAACAAAGTTTTAAGTTCCAAAGAGAAACGTAAGGATTGCACAGAAGTAAGGCAGAGTTTGTACCGAGTCGAAAATAAGCACAACAATTAGTATGACAAAAATGATTCACCTGAACAAGACTTTTGGCGTCCTCGTCAACATCGCCACAAAAAAATGTGGCAGAAGTGTCCCCGTGATAGCCCTAGACAACAAAAGTTGAATTTTACAACAGACAAACATATCAGTACCAAATCATTTACAAAGAAGGATCACTAACATTTCTAGCACAAAAAACTATAGAATTTTACAACAAAAACAAAGGCCTGGCAAATCAGATCTAGAGAACTGATTAAACAGCCTAGAATGTCATATAGAGCAAGATCGGCAGTAGAAAAGTTTAACTATGGTTTTTTTCGCACAAATTTAAATGAATACGAAATACAGTAAACCATGAATGCATAGCTATGATTGTTTTCACACAATTTAAATGAATACGAAATACAGTAAAACATGAACACAGCGGTCCACGTCTGTCGACATGCACAGCACAAGATTCAAATGAACTTACATTCAAATAGACAGTAACATCAATATTGATTATATCACCATCCTGCCAATGAAAAAAGCTAGATTCAAAGCACTCTTCAATAATAAAAATCAATTATGAAAGCCATATACTGTTGCCAAAGGCACCTCAAGTGGACGTGAATCGGGTATTCCATGGCAAATGCATTCATTGACTGAGGTACAAACACTCTTTGGAAAGCCACCATACCCAAGAGGCGATGGATATGCTCCATGATCAATGATCATTTGGTGAACTGCTTGGTCAATTTCGTCAGTTGTTATACCTGGCTGTCCAATACAAAAAAGCTCTGGGTTATCTGGTGTTAATAGCCGCACATGCAAATAGGTGACCAATGTACAGACAACCTTTTAAATAAAGAAGATGAAGAAAAACTCCAGTTTACAAGTGCTATGGATCACAGAGATGCTAGGATCAATGATCCAAGGAAATTCGCTCACTTTCCTGGTCTTTTATTAGATATTTAATTCAGTTCATCAGAGAATAATGGTCAACGTTGGCCTATGTCCACAATCAGTTCGTTAATTTTGTTATTGGATTTGATGATTTTAGTTCCCTGGTATGCCGATGACTTGTGTAATAAAAAAACCCATATTCCAATCTTTTTAGCGCTTTTTTTTCCTGAAATAATTCTTTGTAAATTCATAAAGCTTTTCTTCTCATGCCAGGTGAGTTTTTTGTATTTTCGAAATTTTGCTTCAGCCATTAGTTCACAGTTAATTTCACTGAACTGGAAAACCTTAGCCTAGGTGAGAACTTCACACAGATGAGACAATTTCATGTAGATGAAGATCATAAGGCATCACATACAAGTAAGAAAAAATTTATATACTTAGCTTCCGTACACTGTCGGTGAGATTAATTGACGGTCGTTTTTAATTAGAAAGAAACCAAATTTCCCCGTGTTTACATTAGCTCGCTAAGATAGAGAATTAATGCAGCAATATTGATTCTGCATGAGATATTAACGAACAAATTTTCAAAACAGGAAGTAACGAAGAAAAAGCGTAAGAATGTATTACCTTAACTAAAGATCCAGCAAATGATAGAACTTCTGCGGCAAGCTTTCCAGATGCTCTCATGCACTCGACTCCTCTTGCGTCATGGATTTCAGGGCCGCTTGCGATACCAGGTGATTGCCGAGTATTTACATAGGGCGGCCTCAGCACATGGCTTGGAACAGGTCGCCGAGGAGATACTTTACCTGGCTGTAGAGGTTTACGTTTGTTACTTTGTAAGCCAGGCCGATTTCTGATCCCATCAGTGAGAAAATAAGTAGCAGTTAGTCATGGACATAGTGTTAACAGCCGAATGCACATATGCACGTCCCTGGCTCCATAACAGAAAAACATTATAGATTACAATAGGAGTATGTGCCCTGCTGCCAGGACAAGATATCGAATTTACGTTTTCCTTTTTTTTTCATTGTCATTTGTGGGACACGAATACAATACAAAAGGTCTAAGGTAAAGACAGAACAAAGGTACGAAATGGGGTACCACAAGACAAGGGGATGAAAAGAAAATAGTAAAACCACCCATTGAATCACAATATAGGCACTAAAAATTCATCATTGCAACTATTCGTCGTCTGAATGATCCATTGGCTCCTAACACGCCCCCCACCCAATAATCTCACGATTCCCTCAAAAATGGAAAGGGACGATTGTAGTCACACAGTCTAGTGGGCTTTTTTCTTCACGGCAAATAGGGTAGAGTCATTATGATAAATATCTACGAATGTTTAATTTTATCTGGATATATTTAATCTCACAAAAGTATTATGAAAAAAAAATCTACCTTATGGTTCCAGAGAAGAGAAAGCATCAAGCCATTGCGCATACAATGATAGTTCATAGGGCATGACCCTGTACCAGTATCTTTACGACTATTCTACATTCAAACCAAGGGAACGTCCTAAGGAATATCCCCTGAAACTCGTTACCTCAAAAAATCCAGTTGATGAGTAAAAGAATTTTCAACACTGACAGTGGATCAAAACCCAATAAAAATGCAAACTAATCACTGAAATGCAACAAAACATACTGCACTGGGAAATATTAGCTGTTGTTTCTTAGGAGCTGATTCTACACATTCTTCTCTGTCCTATCAGAGTTGGTTCACATAAACCACATTCAAGATAATCATACTTGTGCCTATGATGAACTTACAGTTTTCCAATCAAAGTATAGTTATCACAGAAAGCGAGGTTGTGCTAGCATAGGCACATACAAATTATGACCAAACAGCTCCATGGTATATTCACGAGGATGAATAAGAAGCAAACTCTCTAAACTCAAATGGCTTGCCTTTTGTTAAATAAGATGTCAGCTAGGTTTGATAATGCTCTCGGTACTCGTGTAGAAGCATCTTTAGAACCTGAAATAAGAAAAAGGTAAATGTCAAAGGCTCTACGTACAGTTTATGAAAAGCGAACTGAGACTGTTGGTTACGGCATATGTGGAGATAAAAAACAATCCCCAGTTTTCTAATCTAAAAATTCCTAATGACCAGAAAAGAGCAACATAAGTTATCATTCAGCTCCTTTAGGATTGTCCTAAAAATATATCTTTTCATCAAGAAACACTACCATAAAATAAAGTTACAGATGATTGACATTGCATCTAAAATTCGTCATCGAAAACAAACTAGGAATGATTCACAAAACTGGAAGAATAGCATTCTTTAAGTTTACTGGACTTATCTGGAAGAATAAATGTTCTCATTTGATCTACAACGAAAACAACATTAATTTCTTGCAGGAAACGCATTTTATGATAAATAAATGGTTCACAAGTAAGAAAAAGCAAGAAGCTAAAAGCTTTAGGGGAAAAAAAGAGGAGAAATTAACGTCGGACAAAACACCGCCATATTCCACGCATTAGGTGAAACCTAGACAACAGAGCACATTTTACTGAAATTCAAATCACTTGATTGAAAAAAGCATTCAAAGAAAACTCCCCAGGCATAGCATACCATATTTCGTTCTGAGATGCGCAATCTGTAATTTAAAGATCGTCTAGTTGGATACAATGTCAGCAATGTGGTGGTGGACAGGAGACCTGATTCTCGTATTACCACGAATCCCTCACGTTTTAGTTGCCAGGGTGCAATGTCACCAAAGATACTGATCAGTAGTGGCGAATGCCATGCTCTGGGCCGATTAAAAGTTATATAGGAGTCAAGGTCTTGCACAAGAACAATGATAAAACTAGCGTTCAACATTTCTTGCATATCATGAATGGCATTTCAGCTAGCCAAAGCACAATCATCACTCTCGACCACAATCCAACGAAGAACGAAAACGAATTTCACGAAGGAAAAAAAATCTGTTTCTCTGATTAGAACTACACAGGTCATCCCACAGTGCCATCTACGAACATAAAACAGTACATAGTGATAAGAGTGGAGACAAACTTGGACAACCGGAGCGATGGAGAGGCTGGAGAGGACTCGCCGCCGATTGGACCACACGCTCCCCTAGAAACGAAGATAGGAGACGTGGTTGCAGAGCGGTGCTGAAAGCCATTCCCAGTCGTCTAAGCCTGCCGCTACCGCTGCCCCTGCCCACTCTCCCCTCGCAAACCTCGGGGCGGAAGGGACTGACGGACTGAACAAGAGAAGAGAGAGAGAGAGAGAGAGAGAGAGAGAGAGAGAGAGCGAGGGGTTTATCCGAAGGAAAAACTCTCCTCCCTCAAATATTTGTCGATTTACGAAAAAACCACTCCATTAATAAATATCTAGCTAAAATACTTTTTCCCCGAGCCCAAAAATAACTTTGATAATTTAATCAGTCGTAAAATAATTTAAAATATTTATCGCACGAGACATATCAGGCCGCGCCGAAGCTTCGACGGGGTATGGATAAAAGGCACCAGCTTCCATTATAAGAAAGATTTAAAAATATTTCTTATTAAAAAATCATCGTTCATTAATTATGTGCAATCACACCTCATAAATTAAAGAACAACACAGCATTCAATTACTTCCATTTCAAAAATATACCAGCCGAGATTTTAAAATACTTATCAGAAAACCGTTTTTTTACTTATTTCTCTTTCACTTTATTTTTTGATTGAGAGAGAGAGAGAGAGAGAGAGAGAGAGAGGAGGGAGTACCAAGTTTTCCTTCAGTTTTGAAGAGGGGGAGGACGGGGGGTTCTATGACGTCACTTCATCGTCGTTCCACGTCGGACAACTCGGACTCGGTGGGTGGTGGTCGCGGGTGAGCTGGCCCGGTCTTCCTACCTGGGTTGGTGGGAGGGTCAGCGATCAATCCAGGCCGTCGGTGGGAACGGGGAACAAGACGGATGGCGGAGATCGTTCCTTCGTGCCTCATCCACGTCTTCGTGCTTGCGACCGGCTGCGGCGATGAAGACTTTTGTTGCATGTGGGCACACCTCAGAAAACCCTGTCAATTCGCTGGCGGACGGATTCCACGCGGTTCTCGGGCAGGGAAAGTGGGGGGACTTAAAAAGACGCCACGAACCTCTTTAGGGGCATTTTTGTCTAATCACATGAATCTGAGGTATCGCGGACGTAACAGGGACGAGGAGCCGTCCTCGTCCGCGGGAACGGTTAGGTCGTGTGGACATCGCCATCGGGAAGGTTCTCATCCGTGCTAACGAAGAGACCCGGCGCAGGTTAGGGCAGGTCAGTGGGCCCACGCGGCATTGGTGACGTGCCAGCGCGTGCTTTCCACTCTGGCTGGGTGGTGGAGGAGCGCACGCTTACCGGCTCTCGGTGTCGAAGGCCGTTTCGACACGCACTGAGTAATTGCACGCACAGTCATAGACTCTGGCTGGGTAGCGGGACTGTTTCCCCGGTCGCGATGCTGCCATCTTTCATTCTCTCTCAGATTCGTACGCCTTTCGATGCATGCCGAACCAGACTTGACGTTTCCGGTTCTAATATAGACGGGCGTTGGACAAGTCAGCAGCAGTTGCAAACCCTCCCCCACCGGGGGAAAGAAAACGCGAGAAGAGAGAGAGAGAGAGAGAGAGAGAGAGGAGAGAGAGGGCGCTCCCGGTACCGGTCGTCCTCTTCGTCCTCCGTTCTCTTTACCATTCCTTACGGAGGAGGACGACGGACCAGCGGCATTCCATTTATATCCATCCTCGTCACCTCGGCTTCTATTTTTTTCGTTGGTTCTGTTCTTCCGGTCGACCTTCTGTGGAGATTTCCGCGCGCGGGTCGTCCTGGCGGCGTGCCTCCGTTGATCCGATCTGATCGTCTGGGGAGTGGTTTTCAGTTTTTATCCTTCCGCCAATTTACCCGCGTGATGAAGAAATGCGCAGTTTCGTCGTTTTCGGGTAGAATTTGAGGTCTGGAAGGGGAAGAGAGAGGAAGGGGTGGTGGCCGTCCGGGGAGAGGGAAGGAAGAGGATGATGATGTCGGCGCCGGCAGCGACTACGAAGGCCTTTGGGGATCGAATGGTGCCGCTGGCCGTCTTGTTGAAGCAGGAACTGACGAACGAGAAGATCGAGAAGCCGGATATCCTAACCGGACTGGCGAATCAGACAAAGAAGGGAGAGGATTTCACCTTCGTCAAGACGGAGTGCCAGCGGTACGTTGGGGATGGCATCAGCACATTCTCTGTCTTCGCGGTATGCACATAAAAGAATAAACCAGAAAATCCTAGCGATTATTTTCCTTCTTATCTTACATGCTCCGTTCATTTCACGATCTTGCTCTTGACAATGGGTGTGGTTTCGCTTTCACGTTATTTCTCATCTGTAAAATATCATCGTAATTAGCGATTTTTCTGGTTTTCCAACCACGCGGCCGAAATGGCGGATTTTTTTGGTGAAGGAGCGATTACTGTCGTGGTGATTTGGATGTGATAACTTTGTGGAAAGTAAGATGATCGGTGCCATCTTTAGACAAGGGGATCTAGAGAAAGGGATTCGATGTTTTAGGGTTTTCATGCATAGCTTGTAATGAAACTCGTAAAGCGAAAAAAAATTGGGTTGGGTTTCGCTTTGGCGCAATACGAGTTTAATAGAAAACTCTTTAAAATGTTTGACTCTCAAAAGTGACTCATTATAGAGCTCACTGTATTTCCGGGGATTATAATTTAAGAGAAATGATTGACTACTACATTTATTTGACTTAACCTGCCAAGGAATTAGACTTTCTCACTATCAAAGCTTTTTTTTTTTTTTTTTTTGAATTTTTTTCCGAGCTAACAAGGGATATTTCCTGTTGTTTT
Source organism: Spirodela polyrhiza (assembly GCA_024713555.1). NCBI lineage: Eukaryota > Viridiplantae > Streptophyta > Magnoliopsida > Alismatales > Araceae > Spirodela > Spirodela polyrhiza. Next base: position 4,905,437 of record CM046532.1, read on the forward strand.
TTTCTATGAGAAATATGAGGAATGCTTCTCGTTTTTACATGCACAGAGTGTTCTAAATCTTCTGGTTTAACAATGCCGATTTAGAATAATATGGAACACTAGGGAATTTGGAAGGCCTTAATTGTCCAGGCTGAAATGTCGAGGATCCTATTCTCTGTTTTTTTTCAAGCATAAACGCGCATTTGAGTTTTGATTAATTTGACCCCTCTCCGGCTCATATGTACGTAAGAAGATAATTGGAAAATTCAGTTGATTATTCAAACCACATAAAAGTTTGACCTTCTCAGTTGTAGCTTGTAGATTGTCACTACGTGCATCAACTTTTTTTATACCGCGAAATCGACAATCAGATGCGAAATTATATTTGTACGGGCCCACCCGATTATCTTTATTATTGGGACGCTTGTTTCCTATGTCTTAGTTATTGAGTTCTATGTCTTCAGTTGGCAGTGAATGGTGCGGCTGCGGGTATATAATTATTTGTAGAATTTCTGTGGGATGTGAGTGGAAATAAATCTAGAGTTTTTCATCTCCAAATTTTTGTTTGGAAGAATATTGCGTGATAGGATTATCGTGTAGCCCATTGTTATTGTGTAGCCTTGATATGCTGTTTTTCCTATTAGCATCAGGCTCTTCTTGTCTTCCCATATTGCGTATTAGGATTTTCCTGACTTCATTTCCTCTTTAAATGTTATATTATGCTTGTGGATAAGGTCCAGTAAACACGATTTCAGCGTTATAATAACCTATACTCGATTCTGAAAAGGTGGAGAAAACGATTTCATTGCTAGTTTCACTATGCACAAAATATACACGAAGATATATTGCCTCTACCTTGGTGTTAACTAGGACACTATATCGTAATAAACTATACAGCGATCTACAACAAGTCATTGTTTGCCCTTCCTTTTGCAGCTATTTGATGGTCACAATGGATCTGCTGCTGCCATATACGCTAAGGAGAACCTTTTGAACAATGTTTTAAGTGCCATCCCGAAGGATCTTAGTAGGGACGAGTGGCTAGCCGCATTACCACGGGCTCTGGTTGCAGGTTTCGTCAAAACGGATAAAGATTTTCAAGACAAAGGTGCATAATTAGAATTACCTTATAATTATTATCATCGTTATATTATCTGATTCCCTTATGTACTAGAATCACTACTTGTCATTAGCCGCCTGCCACTCAAGAATAATATTGACGTCCACATTGTGTCAACACTTCCTTTTCTTTTCTTTAATTTTAAACTATATTTATTCAAGAGACTCTCTTGATTTGGTACTCAATATTTTTCTCAATTATTAGTTTCAAGACGAAAAGAGGTTCTGATGTGAAAACTACCATATGATGGTTGAGACAACAATGTTTTGCCTCAGGAAGCAGATAGAAAGTTCTCTCTACAAGCACATCTACTATATTACATAGCACGCACTGTTTAGTTTTCAGCAATGTTTTATACGTCATCATGTATGTGTAATGGGATTTCGTCACTAAATATTTGTCCGCACTTTCAAGACGAAAGATGATCTTGTTTGATCTCTTTTTTTATGTTAATTTGCAATCACATTAGCATTGATTTTCCTGTTTATAATCTTGTTCCTCATATGACCTTTCTCATCCTCCCAAGAATGCTCGCTTGATTGGAACTCATGTGGTCACCATTAGGTTTCTTTTTCCTTCGTTGCTGAGGATGCCTTGTTGAATCGTTTTGATCAGTATGTTAATATGCTCGCTTCAAATAAATGTGCATATACTTCAAATAAATGCTAGCTTCAAATAAATGTTCATATGCTCGATATCAGTTTCATTCATACGTCGAAACGTTTTTCAAATAAAGTGTTTTTTTCCGTTGGAAGATTATTCTGCGTTTAGAAAGAACTCATTAGTTTAATATAATCCTTCCCTAACTAATATACAATAAATATCCACGCGCGGATAAATACTAAAATAGAAAAAATGGATAGACACGTGAATTTGGATATATTTAACCATAATTCACTGGACCTACAACCGTATATCTTACTCAAGAACTTGCAGGATGAGGGAGCTTTGTGATGAATCTAACCGCCGGGTGACAACCAATGTTGATCCATATATTCTTACTTCTAAAGATTTATGTGCAACTGCTTATCTGTCTGCATCCCCAAAACTGCATTGGGATGGGTGTTTCAAGCACTTGTGGTCATTATATAGACTTGGTATAAATTCTATGCAAATATCTTTCTTTTATGTAATTCTGCTGAACTATTTAACGACCCAGACGATGTAGATATTAGCGCATCCCTTTTTCTCGTGGAAATTGGTTTTCCTAAACCATCACCTGAAATTTTAGTTTAAACTACTGTAGCACTTGCATGGTGTTTAGCACCATGCTTCTTGTGATTGCATTAAAAATGGTTGTTATGTATCTGTTTTGTCTTTGATGACAAAAATCAGACAAACTTCTGGTATACACTGAATAGTTGAATCCTTTACCGAGTACTTCATAGGCCCCGTGGGCGTGACATGCCTTTCTTTCAGTACTACATGAACATGTCCTAGGATAGAATTATTGAATGGTGTAAAAAACTGCTTCCTTTTCTCATTTATAAACAACAGCACGATCACATACAAAGATAAACATCTCTCTCTCTCTCTCTCTCTCTCTCTCTCTCTCTCTCTCTCTCGCTATATTTATATATATATATATATATGTTGTTGCAATCTATTCACTAACTGTTAGTTACTTTGCTTATGCTTCAGCTCAAACGTCAGGGACAACTGTTACATTTGTGATAATAGACGGGTGGGTTGTGACAGTGGCATCAGTAGGTGATTCACGTTGCATACTTGAATCTGCTGAAGGGGCAGTTTACTCCTTATCTGCAGATCACAGACTAGAAGCTAATGAACAGGAGTAAGTCTCGGTTGGCAAGAGAATGTTATCTTAGCCTTGAGCTGTATGATTTAGAGATTTTTGTTTTTCTCTCGCACAGGGTAGAGCGCATCACAGCCAGTGGTGGTGAGGTTGGCAGACTAAACATAGTTGGCGGTGCAGAGGTACATAGTTTTTTTAAAAAAATTTCTTGATCTTCAAATCAACCAGTTTCTCGTAACCGTTTCCTTGCTTCAGGATGTATTTTTTTGGGGGTTTCCACGTGCTTAATTGGATGACTTTGCATATTGTTCTTTCCTTTTCTCTTGTATTTGCATCTTAAGGGTTTCTCATTAGCTCTAATTCTTACGAGATACGATCTTATAAAAACCCTTATCTAGCATTGTTTCGGAAACCACCATGTCCTTAGAAGCTTTTATCCATGATTCCGATAAGCGAGAAGCAAACTGGGTGAGGTCAGCATCCATGGATCTTACTCCGAGCGGACATTTTCTATTCCGAGTGTGTGAATTTTATAGTGGAATGTGGCGCATCTCAATCCGCTGATAGTATAAATTCCTGCTTCCATTGCATTCCAAAATCGGAAAGCTTAAACTAGATGCGCTTTCCAGCAAATGGAGCCGGATTTTGGTTGGTTTGGTGATCCAGTAGACTTTTTTGGGAGAGCTACCGGGGGTCTTTACAGGGAAAGGCCTTGAAAAATGAACAGGAAGCCAGCTGGGTGCGACGGAAAGCATGTGAGGCATTTATTTAGGTTGGTGTAATCTTTCTGTTTCTTGATGGGATGGGATGGGAGATTTAATTGAAGCTTTCCCACGTGAGAAAGAGGCTCTTCCTCCCCGAGACAGAAGAAGAGCGGAAGGGCCGAGTGGATGGGGGCTGGTCAGAGTTGACCACGCCCTCGAGTTCTGGTTGTGGGCTGGCGTCTTCAGCTGTTCAGGACTCTGGTGACTAATCCCAACTGCAGATTTTCCACGCTCGAAAAGGAAACAATACGATGATTATGCTACTTTTAGATCAGTTGGCGTGCAATCTGAAGTTCTGTCTGTCTGCAAGCTTTTTGGACCCATTTTTTTGCGGGAACTGAGTTAATTTGGCCCTTTCACTGCTACCATACTGATGCGAATCTCCTCTCTTCAGATTGGTCCCCTGAGGTGCTGGCCAGGTGGGTTATGCCTGTCAAGATCAATCGGAGACATGGACGTGGGGGAGTTCATCGTTCCTGTTCCTCATGTGAAGCAAGTGAAGGTAGGTGCCCGCGCCTCATGTCTCTTTATTTTTGCTGAAGATGGTTTCCTCCGTGCCGCATTTCGAAAGGGTTTCCACGGAGAAAGATGCTACCTTGGAAAGGAAGAATTTTAACAAGTTTCTGCCGATGGGTGTCCGTTTCTCCGATCAAAGCGGCGATTTTTTCTTTTTTTTAAAAGAAAAAAGGAACAATTTTAGAATGAAGATCACGCGCGTATGGGATGTCTTGAACCGTAATGTTTGTTCTCTGCGTTGAGTTTAATCAGCAGCATGTCTCTGCAACAGCTTTCGAATGCCGGCGGTCGGCTCATCATCTCCAGTGACGGCGTGTGGGACGCCGTCACCTTCGAAATGGCGGTGAGCTGCTCGCGCGGGCTGCCGGCAGAGGTCGCGGCCGCTCAGATCGTCAAGGTGCTTCCGCCGCCGCACGAGCTCCTCCTCCTCCTCCTCCTCCTCATTCCACGCATCATCATCGTCGTCGTCGTCGTCGTCTTCTTGTTCTTCTGGTTCGCAGGAAGCAGTACAGATCAAAGGGATTCACGACGACATCACCTGCATCGTGGTGGACATCCTGCCGCAGGAGAAGAACCCGCCCCTCCCGCCTCCGAAGAAGCAGGGGAAGGGCGTCTTCAAGTCCATGTTCCGGCGCAAGTCCTGCGAGTCGACGTCGCAATCCGATCGAGAGTGTTCCGGGCCGGACCTCGTGGAGGAGATCTTCGAGGAAGGCTCCGCCGTGCTCGCCCAGAGGTCCCCCCCAAAACCCAACTCTCTTCCTCCTCCCTCCTCCTCCTTCCTCTTCGCGCCCTGATTTCTAGGGTTTCGATCTGCTGCAGGCTGGACACGGAGTATCCGATCTGCAACATGTTCAAGCTGTTCATGTGCGCGGTCTGCCAGGTGGAGTTCAAGCCCGGGGAGGGCACCTCGGTGCACGCCGGCTCGTTGCAGACCGGCCGGCTCCGTCCGTGGGACGGCCCCTTCCTCTGCCGGAGCTGTCACGCCAAGAAGGAGGCCATGGAAGGGAAGAGACTCCCCGGAGAAGGTAGCCCACCTGATCTTCTGATCTCTCTCCTTCAACCTCCTGCAATCTCGCTGCTGAGCTCCCCCCTCCCTCCCTGTTTCAGCCGCCAGGAGCGTCAGCGGAGACGAATAGTCGCCGTCGGCCGGCGGCGGCATCGCACCTGTCTGGCGGCGCTTCCGGCCACGGCGGAGCGCAGCAGGCGACGGGGAGCAGGAGAAATGAAGCAGAGAGGGCCTCCTTTTCCCTCCCTCGCCTTCCTCCGGCGCCGCCCCTTCGCCGGCCGGCGCCCCTGTAAAAAGCCGTCTTCATCGAGAGAGCAGCGCCACCCGCCCCTCTCTCCTCCGCCGGCGGAGGTGAGCCCTCAATTCATTCACAGCCCATTTCCCATTGATTTCCCAGAACGCGGCGGGAGTCTATCCATCTGTTCGAGCTCCCCGTGCCAGAAGAAGAAGAACAACCACACCAACGACAACAACTCGCTCTGTTCTTGCCGCATCATCCCCTCCCCTGTTCATACCCTCAATAATTAAATTCATCCCATTCAATACGCCAACTCTCTCTCTCTCTATCTCTCTCTTCTGATTTTCTTCGGCGACTGAAAAAGTCAAATAATATACCAATCGCGGGGGGAGGGGGGGAAATATTTTAATTTCTTCATAATATTATACAAAAAAGTATCCCCACACGGAGGCGGGGGCGGGTGGGCGGCCTGCCGTATGGCGGCCACGTGACGGATCCCACGTGTGGGCTCACCGACGAGACCGGTCTGCGCTGGGCCGTCCCAGCACACGTGCGGAGCCGGATGGCAGACCAGACCAGACCCGCATGTGCTCTCGGCCTTTTTGTGTTATCTCTTCCACCTGTCGTGATGCCGATTTCGAGGAGAGTATATATGTTAATATAAAAACTTTTATGCCTTTTTTGCAAGTCTGTGTTCTAATCTGGTGTGTAGATGTAAAAAGCAATCTCCCCTCCTTCTGGCTGGCCTTATTCGGACCGGTACCTCGGCCTTTCCCGAGGAACAGCTTTCTCTCACGAACCCGCGGGAAATCCGCCGACGGGCCGTCCCCGTCCCGTCCGCTTCCCGCTCGTCGTTTACCGAGCCCACGACCGATGCGGCCCAGTACGGCCCAATAAGCCCCCCCCACCGGCTTGGCCGGTCAGCCCTGTTCCGCTAGTGGCTGGACCCGGCCTGCCACCGTTGACCTCTCCTCTGTCCCTCATACGTCGACCGTTGATAGGAGGTGGAGCTAGAAGCGGGGGAGCTGGAAATAGTTGTAAGGCATAATAATAAAGAGATAAATGGGAGGAGGACAAGGACGGAAGAGACGGCGCTTATGTGGCGGAGGAGCGTTGGAGCCGCCGACGGCGGCACCACGTGGCCGGTGGCGGTTTTCACGAAGGCCCCTCGGGGGTAAGACCGTTGCGCGAGGCTCCTCGGGGCGTGCGCCTTGTGAGCCCCCTTAGGAGAAAAGACGGAAATAGGGTATCAAGGTCAATGTAGCCTAGTCTAGGGGCCTACGCACAAAAAAACAACCCGGCCCGAATCTTCCACCCCCGTCTCTGCCTTTGATAGAACGTTAACACCGAACGAAGCAGAACTGGCTTACCAGACGTCCCACTCTCTCTCTTTCTCTCTCTTCTCTCTCTCTCTCTCTCTCTCTCTCTCTCTCTCTCTCTTCCTCACTCTGTCTCTCTCTAGCTCTCTTCTCTCTCTCAGAGACGATGGAAGGAGAGGCGAAGACGGAGGGGGGGGAAGGGAAATTGGCGGCGAAGAAGCTCCCCATGCCGGTCGCCGCCGCCTCCCCCTGTTCTTCCCCTTCCCACGAGTTCTCCTTCACGATATCGTTCCACCACCCGTCTTCCTCCGGCGCCGGCGGGAAGTCGCCGCTGAGCAGATGCCACGTGTACGACCTGGCACCCGCCGACGACATTTTCTTCCACGGGCACCTACTGCCCCTCCAGATCCTCTCCCACGCGCCGCCGCCGATCCCGGCCCGGGCCTCGGAGGCGGCGACGGGGGCGCCGCCGGTACTGGAACAGAGCCGGCGGAGCAGCGGCAGCGCTGCCAACACCGTGAGCAGCAGCAGCTGCTGCAGCACGGCCAGCAGCGGGGGGGAGAACCGGGAGAGGATGAAGAAGAAGCTCGTCTCCTCGCTGTTCGCCGGCGTGGGGCGGTGGTGGAAGGCCCGGGAGGCCGGGGAGAGGGAGGAGGACGAGGAGAAGCGGAGGAAGAAGAGGATGGCGGCGTTCGACGCCATGAGCCGGCTGTTGAAGAAGTACGTCGGCACAGTGGAGCCCCTCTTCTCCAGAAGAGCGGAGAAGCGTCACCAGCTGCAGCGGCGGCCCTACTCCTTCGCCGGCAACCCCAATGCCACGGCCGCCACGGGGAGGGACGAGCAGTGGCGGCGCCGCCGTGGGGAGCTTTCTGCGCCGGCCTCCATGCGCACCTCCCCCACCAACAGCGGCCTCCTCGTGGCGACGGCGGCGGGGGCCTCCGGCGGGTCGTCGGAGGAGAGCACCATGGAGGAGCTGCAGAGCGCCATCGAGGCGGCCATCGCCCACTGCAAGAACTCCATCGCCGCCACTAAGGAGAAGGGCTTCCAGCCATGAAACCTACTCATCATCATCCTCGTCATCGTCATCTTCCTGTAAAAAAGAAAAAAAAGCCCGTCTTGGCCATGGATCAAACAGTCTGTCTGTAAGAACCCCCCCGCCCTCTTCCTCGCGCTCGATTCAGTACAAACTGTTCTTCCGAAGATAAATCCCCACCCCCTCCCCCAGAGAGAGAGAGAGAGAGAGAGAGACGTCCCCCTTCCGGAGAAAGACAAAGCCTCCATCTGTTGAATAAAATATTCACAGATCTCTGCGACTGTTCAGTTCGAAGCCGGTGGACCGAGATAAATAAGACCCTCTTCCTCCGCTTCGGCCGGCGAGCTCCCCGCGCCGGCGCCGGCGTCTGACCGGCGGCGGAGGCGGCCCCGCCGGCCACTTGCGGAGTCGGCATTATTCCCTCCCCGTTCCGGGCCTTTTAGGAGACGACAAGCCGGGAAATTTGGTTTTCTCGCCAACGTTGACGAGAGCGGGGACCGGCTACTTCCCCTTCCTCTTCTATAAATATTTAAATATTTAACTAATTAAAAAATATGATAATTAGGAGTGCCAGTGGCCCGGGCGGTGGCCGGGCAATCATAGGATCCTCGTGCAGAGAGAGATAGATAGAGAGAGAGAGAGAGAGAGAGAGAGAGAGAGAGAGAGAGAGAGAGAGAGATCACGTGATAAAAAGTGAGGCTAGTCATTCTGAGTGGGTTCGGCCCAAATAGAGCCCGAGCCGAAGCGGCCCATTTTAAATTATTTCGCCATATATAAGATACCCCAGTACCTAGTTATTATTGTTTTTAATATACCTACAGGTGAAAATACATTTCCAAATAATTTTTTATTGAATAAATTATCCAAATATTTTACCATAAAATGTTGGAAAACTTCCGCGAATATGTGCGGATCCGGCTAAAATAGCTACTATTATTTATAACATATCTTAAGGGAAAATAATTTCATCTGAATTTTTATTATGTAATTATAGTGAAAAATTATTTTTCATAAAAATGTTGGGAATTTCCTGCGAACATGTTATTCCTGGCGAGTGCTTCGGTTTTTCTAATGTGGGCCGGGCCTCCGAGCTGGGACCCGGATATTGGGCTTGTGGGCTCTAGGACCAGAATTGATGTTGGAGTTAGATGGGCCTGAGTTGGGCCCAGTAATGGCATCGTGCTTTGTTTCTCAATTGGGCCGGGCTTGTATCTCGGCCTTTTCACGGGAAAGGGAAGAGCCAGATGGGGACGAATAGGGCCGCGATTTGCCGGATGGAAGGCTTATTGGGATGATTGGGCTCATCCTCCCCTCTCTCTCTCTCTCTCTCTCTCTCTCTCTCTCTCTCTCTCTCTCTCTCTCTCTCTCTCTCCTCTCTCTCTCACAAACTAGTCTGCTTTAAGGATCGATTCTGTCCTCTTATTTTGGTGTGAAGTTTTCTTCTGCGTTTGAAAGAGATTCGTCCTCAGCCTGGCTTTCTCAAGTTTCAATCTCCTCTTGGAACCCATTTGGCTCGGTTCTCTCTCTAGAAAAACCCAGATGAGAGAGAGAGAGAGAGAGAGAGAGAGAGAGGATGGAGCATGTGGAATGGTAATAAAGAAAGAGGGGGTGGGGAATTTAATTGCGCCGAGCCGTTCATCTCGTGCATGGGGACTGGGGAGCGCTGTGACAGCCGGGCATAAATGGTGGAGTGCAGAGGAAGAGACCTCCAGCCGGCGGACGATCGGCGCCTTCGAGGAGTCGCTTCCCCGCTTCCTGCTCCCTTCTCGTCCCTCACGAATCTCTGTGTAGATTATTCTCCTCTTAGACAGCATACGATCAAATATTATATGAGAGCTCGCCCAGCAAAGCCATTGGGAGAATAGTAGACGCTCTCTCTTCCTTCTCTCTCTCTCTCTCTCTCTCCGTTATCGCAGACATCTGAAGGACGTCAGACTTTAGAGAAAGGGCGGAGACATCCGGACATTATAGCGAACAGCCTGTACATTAAAGAGCGAACGTGAGAGAGAGAGAGAGAGAGAGCGTGAGAGAGAAGTCAATGGAGTAAAAGAGAGCCCCGCGCAGGTAAACACTGCCTTCAGTAACAACGCCGTCTCCAGTGGACAATGAGGGAGGAACAGTAGGGAAGATAAGGGCCGGAGAGAGGCCGCCTCTCCCCACGACGAGGGAAGAGAGGCCCAGGAGGGCAAGCCGATGAGATCATTGCGAAATCAAAACAGCGATAGTGCGAGAGAACGATAAAAGGATCTCTCTCTCTCTCTCTCTCTCTCTCTCTCTCTCTCTCTCTCTCTCTCGCTGAAACTGCATTACCCATTGCTCTTTCTTCTCGCTCTTTCTCACACACACGCACCCACAATTAGAGACGGCATTAACCCACAAGCCACTAACCTCTTCAAGATCTCTCTCTCTCTCCCTCTCCCTCTATGCATTCGACTATCTGGAAGTAGAAATGTGAGAGCTGGCGTTCCCGAATACCTCCTCCTCATCTTTCTCGTTGTCTTCGTGCCGCTGCTGGTGGTGCAGCACGTCATGCTGCTTCTTGTCTTGCTTCGCCTTCCCCAAACCCATCAGTGCCTTCCACCTGAGGGCCATCCTGTTCGGCAGCCTCGACGACGCCGACGACGATGGCGGCGGCGAGAAGGTGAGGCCGCCGTCGTCCTCTCCGTTTCCGGCCTGTAACTCGTCCCGCAGCGTCATCCGGCGTATCTGAGCAGCTGTGGATTGCTCCTGGAGCGGCATTAGCCGCCCCTTGAAGAAGAGCTCATCCGCTGCCATCATCCCGTAGCTCTCCACCGAGAACTCGAAATCCGGCGAGTTGCCGGCGGCGGCCGCCGGTGCCCGCTCGTACCTCACCGCCGGGCGCCCGGTGGCGGCGTCCAGGGCGAAGTCGTTGGAGAAGGAGATACGAGGGCCGACGGGCGGCGGCGCCACCCCTCTGCCCCCTCCTCCGTACATACCCTGGTTGATGCATGCCATACTACTCTCTCTCTCTCTCTCTCTAGGAGAGGGGGAGTATTTATATACGGTGAGAGGGTAGGTACCGGCGCTGTGTATTCGTGTCATGGTGTAATGGGTGCCATGAAAGCAGGGGCCGGCATCTACAGATCCGCTATCGTCGTGTACTGCGACCACAAATCTTTAGCGTCTCCTCTCCTCCCCACCTGCACCAGTCTATAATTGTTTCCAGTAATCAACACCCATTAAATGAATCTCTCTCTAATCTGGCCCAGCCCCATCAATGGAAAGCCGGGTTCAGTGGGTCCTTCTAGGGAGAGAAAGAGGAGATAGGTACAGAGAGAGAGAGAGAGAGAGAGAGATAGGAGGTTAGGGTTTGACGGGCATTGTGCTGATGAACCACGAAAGAGAGAGAGAGAGAGAGAGAGAGAGCTTCCAGGACAGTGCAGGAATCTTCAACCCCTACTCGAAGGGCCTCTCAGCAAAGACGAGATTTAATGGTCTTGTCCTGGAGGATTCCTGGTCAATAACGCCGCGTTGACTCGTATCTTGGCCCTCGTGGGACTTGCCACTGCTAGTACAGTCTGTCATATGTCGATAGAGAGAGAAAGAGAAACTGAGAGAGAGATAGAGAGGCCCAGTGAAGGCATAATTTAAGGAGGGAGGGTGGTGCAGTACATGGGATCGGCGTGGTTCTTCTCTCTTTGACCGGCATTTGACTTGTTTGTTCTTAGCAAGCCGTGAGCTGGCGACGCCGACAGCTCGAGAACACCACGTGATCCCCACAGATCCATACCATCCATCTGTCTTCACCCTCTCTCTCTCTCTCTCTCCTCCCACCATCCATGAAAATCCAACGTACAGTGAGAACAGTGTAAGGATAGATGGCCAGTGGCAACCCAGTGCCGCTTCTCCAAGACCCCACCTTCCTTTGTCTCTCTCTCTCTCTCTCTCTCTCTCTCTCTCTCTCTCTCTCACACACACACACACACACACACACACACTCACTCTCTCTCTCTCTCTCCTCTCTCTATCATAAGACGTTATAGAGGGTAATGGGCCGATCTCAGTGGGGGTCATGTCCGGAGCCCATCTTGCTCAGACAGTGTAGGGGATGTTCGCATTAGGCAAGTCCCCCCGCCCGTCGGCGCCCTTAGATTCGGCAAGCGTGCTGCCGGAATTTAGAAATGGCCGCATATATGAGGACGTCACAGGAGGAAGAAGATCACCCACCCATTGCCCCTGTGGGGCTCCTCACAAACAGTGCCCCCGTATATTTGCCTCTTCTCTCTCTAGAATCTGGGCTTGGGTACATAGAGAATCTCCATCATCCGTTAAGCCAATGATGGTAGACGGCACGAACCCATCGAGACCCCCAGCAACCTCTCTCTCTCTCTCTCTCTCTCTCTCTCTCTCTCTCTCTCTCTCACTATCTATAGTATCGGCAAGTACAGGCGCGCGTGCGAGTACACTGACGTGTGCCGCATGGCATCGGGCACCGCACACGTGCAACCCCCGCTGACCCGATGCCCATGACTTTACATTGGAGTCAACACCGACACCTGGTCAACGGAAACTTCATTTTCTCCGTATTATCCTCCGAGCGGGAATATTATCATAGTCAACGCCTCACTGATGGTGTCCAGAACTTTACAAGCATCAGAGAAAATCTTCATCATCTGACGCATCCACTTGGATCTCACAAATATTCCTATTACTATTATTACTGTTATTACTATTATTACTATTATTACTATTAGTATCATGAAGGGGCTTCCACGTTCTTCTGGGTACTCTCAGCACCTTGTTCGGGCATCTGGTTGACTTTTCCACGTGGGCATCAGACCGATGCCCGATTGGCAGAGAGGCTGGCTGCCCGGGAGGTCCCTTGGAGGCGGATCGTCCTTCGGACTCGATGGGAATGAGCTTGCCGTCCACTTGGTTTGTGAAGACGAAGGTAACCTGAGGCAAGATTAGAAAGAAATGAAGGAGAAGGCTGACCAGTCATCTCGCTGCATCAAACTCATCCGTTCTTCAAGTAAAAAGACCGAAAAATCGCCGCTTTAATAAAATAAAAATCGGCCCGTCATCTTGTTTCATCATATTCATCCGTTATTTAAGCAAAATATTGGGAGATCACTGGTTTAATCAGGCAGAGGAGAGGTTAAAAAATAGAAAAAAAATTAAACAGACCTCCACTTTCTTGTAGGTCTCGCCAGCAGCGAGGGAGGGAGATCAAGAACAGAAAAAAAAAAAAAAACTGACTAGGTCACGAGCAGAGGAAAGGTCAAAATGGGCAATGTGCAACCACTTTCGATCATCTTGCAGTTCATAAGTTGACCAATTAAGGAAGTGGGCACGCTTCTCAACCGAACAAAATTCAAATCTTTGACCGAAAAAGGCCACATGATCCCGCAGATTAAATCTCCGGTGAAAAGATTGGTGTGGAAGAGTTGGACGATGGATGCAAAGTGGAGGGAGGGCGAGACCATGAAGAGAATCATCTGAAAATAAGCCAAGGAAGCGCACCTCGTTGCCAGCTGAAGCTTGAAGAATGGCATCAGGGACGGAGGCCGGAGAGGAATGATGACCCCAGCTCGCCAGATCCTCTTCAAGTGGAGTTCCAAGCTGAACGAAATCATGCATCTTAGATCATAAAAAAATATGAGAGAGGAATAATAATACCCAAATCATATTCCACACGAGGTTACTGGAGTTGGGACACCCATTTCAGGAAATAACCTGCCGATTAGTACCCACCTGCCTCTCATATTCTTTCAGCTGAGGTAAGCAGCCGGCGATTTCGGCAAATCTTCCAATGTCATTTACTTCCAGTTCGTTCTGATCAGCTCCGACTGCAGGGCTGGTTCTTTCAGTTCCGCTGAACTCTTCTATGTTCCCAACGCTGTTCTCTGCTGCTGAATTAGATTCACATCGGGTGCAGTTCATGTTTTCATGGATTTCAGACCTAGAGGATTAAAAGGAATGGGTTTAGTGAAGAATTTCAGATAATGAATCATCAGCACTGAATTAGAGAGAGCACTAGGTCAGACAGAATACTATTCTGGGGAAAGAAAAGCATGAGAATATAGGCTCTCCTCTGAGGCATACTTCTCCAAGAACTTCCGAAATGAGCGCCATTTCGATCGTCAAAGAAAAGAATCTGATGATGGTTCCTTAATTTTTTCAGAAAAAATGGCTGGTCGAATATGATTCGTTAAATTCACTTACAAAGGCAGCTTGAGTATTGCACAAAATTAGGATAAAAAGTAAGCTCTAGGTGCATGGCCATCTTCAAGAGAACGAGGAATCGTCCAGGAAGACTTGAGACAAAACAATCTCAAGCGTACAATTTTTCTTATTAAACATAGATGAATGAAATGACGAGACTTGGACACTAGGAAGCTATTTTATTTTATCAACTTTGGATAATGTTATGAAGGAAATTCCTTCAATAAGTTAGTAAGAGACGGCCTAACAGGCTTCCGAAGAGACCTCTTTTTGGCCACTCACCTTGACATGAGGACCTTCCTAATATTATCATTATCTTCTTTTTTTTCCCTTCTATCAAATCAGCTTTCTGTGATTGAACAAGCAATGACCTCTCCAGACCCCACATTAAAGGCACGAAATTGGGTTTGCCTATAACTGTACATAAATGCTGGGTACTTCAACTTTGCAATATTTTTAACGAGTTTGTGACGACGTTGACCACATAGAATATTCACTCAGCACAGCATGAAATTTTCAGCTGGACAGAAGCTGATTGCTTATGACTAGAGGCTTCTAGATGAAATATTAACGAAATTGGAGTGGGTGGGCAGAGCTCTGGCGAATGGTGCTGAGACAGGCAAGCATTTTCCACTTTCATAAATGCACAGATGATCAGTAACTATGGCAGAAATCACCTGACGTTTGCATGCAATGTGAACAGATCCCGCAGGTCTTCTGTTGAAAGGAAATTCCCCTGAAAATAAACAATATAAAAGCACAGACGTGAAGAAATCACCCTACATTAATTCAAAGGAAAAGAACTGGGAAGTGAGAAAATGTATGTTGCCTGATTGGATCTATTCTCCTGCTGAATAACCTTCTGCAGGCCTTCTTTTGACATTTGTCGCTGATACACCTGACAAAGATTGAGTGTGGTTATTCATCAAAGATAGCTGAAACACAACCAGAGAAGCTCACCAGAAGTTTTCTAAAAGAAACTGAAGGCAGTAATACATTCAACAGATTCAAACCTTTTCCTCAATGGTTCCAGCACTCAAGAACCTATAGATAAAAACTCTCTTCTTCTGTCCATCCCTCCAAACTCTTGCAGCCGCCTATTCATTGCCAATACAGACAGTTCGAAGTCAAAGATTACATGAACGAAGGTCTTATTTCAGGGTTGTATAGATCGGAAGCATTTAATGTGACTACCTGCTTATCATTTGCTGGGTTCCAATCAGGATCAAATAACACCAAGCGATTTCCACCAATCAAATTGAGCCCACAACCACCAGCCTTGCTGCTCAGAAGAAAAACGAACTCATCCTGCAGAACAGAACATAAACCAGCTCATTCAATTGAACGGTTACTGTGTCTACATGGGACATTTTGCGGGTGGGTAGATGGGGAGGATACGAACCCTAGATGGATCATTAAAATGGTTGACCAACTTTTGCCGTTTACCAATGGATGTAGTTCCGTCAAGCCTCAGGTATGGATATCTTCTTTCGCGGCACAACTGAGCAAACAGGTCCAATGTCTGGCAGTATGCAAAAAGCAGTCGATGTAACAGATCGCAACGTGTATTACTGTGACTGAAGAATTCATATGAATTGATTCAGCTTTCTTAGAGGTTATGCATGCCTTTCATCCAATAGGCTGTCACTATCTCCAAGCTAAGACATATCATGCCCTTTCTACATTCCCTTTTAACATTCTGACGATGAAATTGGACACCACGACTGTTACTATGTACAGAAAGACTGATATAAAATAGTAAATAGCACAAGGTCGGAAGAAATATCAATGCCCAATTAAGCACTAGCTAGTCGACCTTGCTTTTAACATTCAATATGACAAATCGGGGATCACATTAGACTATTAAAGCTAGAGTATGAAGTGAAATATTTCAGCCAAAACCAACACCCACAGTCGCACAGAGTTCCTTCTCCCATTCAACGATTGGGCTTCAAACATGAGAAATTTTGGATGGTTATATTGATCAATTAGACCGAAATCATCGTGTCTCTGCACGAAATTTCTACAGAATCTCGAGAAAAAGGCAAAACCGTATTAGTGCAACATATTTGACAATTCAATTACTTGAACTCAATTAATTATAGGAAGCAATTACGTGACATAAAATACGAGAATAGGCACCCTCATTGATTGGTTATATCAGCTTATAAGGGACTTGAAATACCTGGGTATAATTGGAAACAAGAACAATGCGGTCATCAGTTTTCTGGCGTAGATTGGCCAGTAACCGAGCTAAGACTTGCATTTTCCCAGACAATTCCACCCAGATTCCATAACCCCCTGTCCATGAGCTCGATCTGTATGACAATGATAAAAGTGGACGTGAAGCATGTTTCAGCCATGACTTGTAGATAAAAAGAATATATTACGGCCAACTTACCTCCCTGAGAATAACTCAGCAGGAAAAAATCGAAGACAGTCCTCAAACCCTGAAGTACCAGCACTCCCACTTTTTAAGGTGTCATAAATTAGCTGCAACACATTTAGAACAGCTTCACCTAAGAAGCAGGCAGAGAAAAGCATGCTTTCTAGTGAACACGAACACAAAGTAAAATATGGAATAATCAACAGCCATTTGACACGGAGCTGACGGTTGGATGACACAAAGAAGCATTTCTTTCATAAAATCATTAAATCTTGTAGTTAAATTATCAATCAATTTTGTCATGATTCATCAGCAATGCAACTATTTTTTAGTAGGAAGTTTATTGTAATCAAAGCACCAGTCGACGACTAAAAGTACCTTTGACTTGCTGTAGTTGCCTTCCTCATGACAGTTATGCTATTTGTTTTAGTCTATTTAAACCATTCAACCAGTTGGATTTGATTTTCACCAACCGGAGGGATAGTCATAAGCATTAGAAGGATATGAGCATAAATGTTAAATTTTCAAATAATTTGAAGAAAATTTATTAAATTTTATGCATAAATTGCAGAGGTTATAGTATGACGACACTAGATATAAATCTAACAAAAGAAGTAAGAAAAATACACATGATTTGCGAATTTTTAAAGATATAAATGATAAAAGACAATGAGATTGATTTTGCATTCATGACATTCCGATGCACAAACAAGCACTTAGTGTCTACATACATAATCATGAAGATACACCCATAGTGTCACAGTTAAAGAACCTGCAAATAACATGTCTGATAGTGTACAATGAGTTGTACGCGTGTATTTGTTTTTCTTTCTAAAGTTTCATATTTTGTACAAAAACTTCAAGCAATCTTAAGGATTTTTAGGAAAGTATCTCATCTAAACCGTCCAAAGCATTTTCAGGATCTAGCATTAAGCATGCTATCTGACATTAAAATCTCAAGAAAGCATCGGCATACGGCATAAAAATATGAAGATTTATCCTTCGGAATGGCGAAAATCATATTTTCCTTTTTCTTCAAAAAGACTGCCATCTACTCATTAGATGACCGCAGGTCACAAAAGTTGTATTCAAGCATCAACTCGTGAGTTGAATGCGGACATACTAGAAGTAAATTTTATGGAGATTATGCTGCGATAGCACTGATGAATCAAGAGTCAAGCATAAATAGAAATGTAGGAAAAACAAAGTTAACACGACTTACCTTCGGATGATTGCATAATTTCTTCAGAGCAGTGATATATGCCAAAATTTTGGACCGTTTCATTTCTGTAGTTATTGCTTTTTTAACCTAGTTCACATATTCAATGAAGAGATGCCTGATAAGAAACCACTAAAAAAGCATCTCATGGTGATAACAGACTCGTTGTATGAACCTTCGTTAGAAATATATTGTAGAACAATGACAAGTATGCGTATAGCAACCTACATTTTTAGACTGAAGAAAGTGGTTGTACAACTCTAACTGCAAATGAGTTAATTTGCAACAGACGACCTCCACAATCTGTTGAACAAAAAGGAAGGAAATGAGACCACAATTCACTAGAGATGCCCTGTTAGCACAAAAGTACGAAACAACACTCGTACAGGCTAATAAACATTTGGATTTTATTCTAAAACAAACAGACTCATACAGATATGAGCTACCCAGATCCTTATAGTTTTAATAAAAAGGATCGGAATAATAAATATATGATTCAATAATGGGGAATGAACCATGTAATCTAAGATCAAGGGGACCTTTAGATAAATATTTGGGCATAGAATTTGTTTTAACGACGTGTAATTTAATACTTCAAGATGCATTGATTGACACATTCAAAAATGGAAAAAGTAAATGTTAGCCCAAAAAATATCATTATGCCTGACATGCTCTCAGCCTTTCACAAAGAACCACATAATTTTTGACACCTTCCACTTCATGCCTTACTCTTCCATCCCCATGTGGTTTGTATCATCAAAATGGACATTACAAAAACTGACGATACATAGCGTATCTCCTGCCAAAAAAAATAATAGATCGACTGTATCTCTCTTTAGAGGTTTACCAAACCTTACCAGATTTTGTTCCCTAGATATAGATAAAAGAAGAGTGTGAATGGCAGGGTGATACATACACACACACATATAGAGAGAGAACGAGAGAGGGAGAGATGGTTGGAATTCATTCATTGAAAACGGAAAATTTGTCATCAGAGTCTTCTGCTTGTTAATTAGATTTTAACGACACTAGTCGATTTTTAATGACATAAAAACTATGAAATTGAAGAGATAGCAACACTAGTAGGGTATTTTAATTCTACTAGCCCACAAAGTTGTTTAGGACGGTCATAATTCAAAATGGCTCGCGTTCATAGTAACAAAATACATATAGGCAAATAAATATTCATTGCTAGCGCATAACCATCAGTAACTCCACAATAATCATTAGCATATTCATTATGTCTTATTATATCGCGAAGTTAATGTGCATTCAGTCCTTATTAAGAGTTGTGCAGTACAATAAGGCGTATCCTAGGCTAGAGAGGATAGCAACAATAAAATGACTGAGCTGTGAAGAAAGGTACAAAGTACTTTCAAAATCATTTGATGAATAACCAATATCAAACAATAGGGTTTAATACGCTAAAAACATCACCTGAAATAGAAACAATAAAATAAAGGCATATCACAAGAAACCGTCAATCACAATAATCAAGACTATAGAACGAAAAAAAGTGATAACCGTACCTTCGGTGGTAAATGGTTTGATAATAACGAATTTGTCCTCCTCAATATAAACTGAAAACGCAAGACGTTCCCACAAATCAATTAAACATAAATTTTCCTCAGATGGTCAGAATAAATAGAAATTTTATCCACATTTTCTACAATAGTTCGGTTCTCTACCATAAAAGGTAAAAGCAAGAGGGAAAAGAAAAAAAATCTGGTGTCTCCATTAATATGCTAAAACAAATTCGGAAAAGCACAGGGTTGACAAGTTATTACTTAGTGTTGTTTGTGTGATAAAGAAACCGATTATTTATATTGTAGAAAATTTCATACAGGTAGCAGATTTTGATGAGCATAACGACCCTTGTGAGTAGAAACCGATGATGGGAAGATTTTAAGGGAGACGAAAAACAGATAAAACAAATATTATAATAGAAAGGAGCACTTCAGTATTCCAGTCTTGTATGATAAACTCTGTGATTGAAGTGAAGAAAAAACTGCGCCCAGATCAACAAAAAATAGCAAAGAACAGGCAGTTACCTGATTAACTATCGCACTTAATTCTGTGGACCTCTCAATGCCCAAAGTTTTCTCTTCGTTTGTTGCAGTGGGCTCTCTTCCACACATGATCGGTGCCTTAATTTGAAAGATTACATGAGGAAAAAAATGTTTCAGAGGTTTTTTTCCACATAAGCAAAATATGGATGAACAACAATTTTCCACATTGCTTGGTCATCATTTTCAGAAGAAAGATAATAATCTGAATTCATAATCAAAGAGAGATATAGTGAACAAGATTTCTATAAGCTATGCAGTGCGGCATTGGTCAAAAATAATTTGACTCACTTCATAGTAACGGCGGAAATGTGTAGAATCCCCCAAAATTCCTGGATTAGTAAAGTTAACCATGGCAAAGAATTCTTCAAGATCATTCTGCAAAATACCGAATTTTCAAATGAATGTGGAGAGAAATGATGCAAATCAGAAGTAAAAGGACTATCCAACATTTCTCTTTACTTGCATGGGAGTTCCAGATAATAAGATCCGGCGATGACAAGGGAGAGCATCTAAAGCCTGTTGAAAAACAACAATACAGACAGCTCACATTATCAAAATATTTAACAGAAAAAAAGAGTGGAATCAATAGTAACTATAGCTAGAGAAGCAAAATTTTACACGTGAAACTACGACAGAAATACTTCTTAGCTTCAGAAGTATAGTTTGCACTTGTCTGAAATTTCAGTGCATGCCATAAGTGGGATCTGATAAAAGCGTGTGGTTTCTTCCCATAAAAAACGGAAAGAGTTGGGTGAAAAATCACATTTTATGAAAAACTCATCACATGCCATTGATTCAATAAACATCTAAGAAAGTAGTGGGAGATAGGACTAGAAACTATCTTCAAATGGTATTTCTATACATAATCTCCAGGGGTTTTTTTCTCATATATGGAAGATTATTTAGGGGTATATGGAAAATTCAGATATATATATATATATAAATATATGTATAGAGAGAGAGAGAGAGAGAGAGAGAGAGAGAGAGAGAGAGAGAGAGAGAGAGAGCAGGGAAAACATGGATATCAACACCAGAGAGCAATGATTAAAATTTGAAGCTTAAGGTCAAATAATACGTGAATATCTGTAACAGTATGTAGAGTAGGAGGTATGGCTGCTTGTGAAACCTTTCCATATAGAGAATTCCACATAGAGACGAATATCCAAAAAAATGTATGCCCTGATCGAGAAAGAGTACTCTAGGCTTATAAAAATAATCATAAGTGGGACAGACTTTTGACTTACTCGGTTGGTTAATGTCTGGTCATTTTTCAATCTATGAGCTTCATCACATATGAGAAGGTCACAGCACCCACTTTTAACAAATTTTGATGAATGCATTCGGAATGTCTCGTAGGAAATAATAAGCACCTAGCAAGAGTGTGCCACGTTAATTTCCGTCTGTAATTGGCACTACAGTAGATAAATGAATAGACAGCTTCCACAAATGTCAACTAATTCTCAAATTTCAACAGAGGTTCCACTCTATTACCTGAAAAGGACTGCCAGGTCTCAAAAAGTTATCAATTCCAGATGTAGCATCTGCCCTGGAGCTTTCACAAAGCGAAAGTACATGTATTCTTCCTCCAACCCACTTATTAATTTCAGATTCCCAATTACTAACAAGGCTTGTAGGCGTAACGATAAGGGCCCTTTTAACCATTGGCTTCCCATCAAATCCTTGGCATAGAAGTGTGTAGAGCAATGTAATTGATTGCAACGTCTTCCCTAGACTAAAAAAGGAGATTGAATTCATAAATGCTAGGTTAGAGAAGGAAAAGGCGAAATAACCGCAAAAGCCAAATCTGTGACAATGACAAGGACATTTACGATAAGTTTATTTACCCCATATCATCTGCTAGAATGCATCCAGAAATACCTTCCTGATTCGACATGCCAGAAACACATTCAAACATAAACTGGACTCCTTCTCTGCAGAGAACATTCAAGAGCTATATTATGCACAGAGCACATAGAACATGAGCGGAATACAGAATCTCCAAGGAAGAGAACAAAAGTTTGTATCAATAAAAAAATAGGCAACAAAACATCACAGCTATTTCTATGGGCGTGCCTAATCTCTAGCTTCCTTTGATTCTCACATAAATCAGCATTTGTAGCGAAGAGCACACAGATATACAATCATAACATCAAATATCATTTAAATGCTCATAGATTCTGAACAACCTTATGTTTATCTGCTCCTAACACAAAGCATGTTCTGTTCAAACCCCAAACTCTTGCCAAACAAAGATTAGACAACGATTCTTTCCATATTTCTTAGAACAAGGGCACTAAAATTAGTCCACGAGATCAAAATTTTCAAGTCGCCCACGAAATGAGAAAAACTTATGTCACAATCTGGAAGATACTGAGATAGCCTGGAAACTTGGAGTTCATGAAACAATCGAAGAATTTTTAAAATAAAAATCACGGACTTGTTGAAATAACACTGTCACGACTAGCAAGAAAGATAAAATACCACGCCATCAAAAAATGTAGTGAGATAAATAGTTGGAAAGACTGTATAGAGGAACGATGTTGAAACAAAGATGAGCCTATGGCAACTATATCATCTCTCATTTCAAAATATCAGCCAAGAGAATATCCAGTCAGGAATTTAATGCGAGCTTTTAACAGACTGAGAGAAACAAGATAATGGCAAACATGCATAAAGCAAAGCCGAAATACCTCTGATGAGGCCGTAGGTAACGAACAAGCAATGGATCAACCACTATGGAAGACATATGCTCATTTTCCTCTCTTGATACCTCAGGTTGCCACAAAATCAAAGGCTCAATTCCAGGCGGCAGTGGTGGACTAGGCTCAATGGGATCGTTTTCAATAGTACTGTGGATGTTGAAAATATTATTTATTGCAACCAGTACTGGTCGTGAAGAACCCCATGGGACAAATCTCTTCCGAGCACAGAGCCTACGGATAAGTTCTTCATTATGGTCATTGTACCCATTCAGACATGGAGGTTTGAATGGCTTCCTGGCTACTGCTGCTCCATCAGACACGGAAAGAAGCCGGGGAATTAACGGTTGCCTTTTTACTGTGAGGTTGCCTCTGTTTGACAAGAAAATATAAAGTCAGCTGAAATAAAGCTTTAGCCAATGCAGAATGAAAACACCATGTAGCAGAAATGGATCACAAGCAGTCAGGGTTCTCTCTGGAAAAGCACAAAATATTGAAAAAGAGAGACTTCGCATAATATGAGAAGATGATTTTTTTGTCGAGTAATACAGGATGAAACATTTTCAAACGTTAAGGGAAGTTGTAAGTGGAAAAAGAGGCAACAAAAAATGAATAGTAAAAATGTCATGCAAGAGTGCAAAAATTAGAAGCAAGAAAGACAACAGGATCCATGCCACTTGTGATAGATGAAGAAATTAATGCATTTTAGAGTTCGGCTTAGTGTAAGAACAATCTACTAACTATCAATACATCTAATTACATTAGTATTCTTTTTTCCCAGTACTACATCTAAGTACAATCTGTGACAATCAAAACCTTCCATTGTAGCAACGATCAACATCTCCCTGATTTCAACATTATTGTATGGACAACGTGAGAAGCATAAAGAAACCGTAAAACCAATACAAATAAGTTAACGATGAAACTTTGCAGTGTAACAGCAATTCAAAAAAATTACCTGATTAAGAATTGGGTTCCACCAGCCTCGTTAGAGAAAAGGAAACAGTTAAAATGCTGACTCAGAAAATTGGTATATTACCGACTCATATACATCAACGGTCCTTCATGGTTTTAATGCAATGCCGGAGGAATTCTTGCATTTTTTGGAAAAGAGAATAAATGGCCACAAAGGAGTTTACTACCACTTTTTAATGGAATCCACGATGTTTTCAAATCAATATCTTCACGTCAACACTTTACCAAGGATGTATCACTCCTTAAATCAAAATTATAGGATTTGCTGTGGTTCTCTTAGTGAATGTAGATAAAAATAGTTTCACAGAAAATATCAAACTCTTGTATGAGGTTAACCCAACTGACCATGAGTAAAAGGTTTAGGTTTTGGGTACATTTTTGGCTCATCAGTACGCTTGGAAAGCCATAAGTTGAAGAATAACAACCCAATGGGAATCCATTACGGCTTGACGACATCAACATAAAACATCAGGTTACCAACTCTTCAGCCTGTGTTCTTCATTCCTGAACCTTGCACCATGCAGTTTCCTAGATATGCCAGCTTTTCTAAAAAAATCAAGCCCGTGAAAGAGAAGAAGGGGGGGAACAAACATGCGCTGTCGTAGCGGACGAAAAGGATAGACCCAAAACAACGCAAATTCGCAAATTTGGCTGAATCCGAGGCCGATACATTGGAAATTCCTCGCAAGGAAAAGCAATATATGAACTTACCTGACAAGCGCAGCGACATTCTGAGATTTTCGGTCCTCATCGTGCTCGATGTTCGGGGCCACATCGCTGCCTTCCTCTTTCTCTTCTTCTTCCTCCTCCTCCTCCACCGCTACTTCATCTTCCTCACTGTAATTCTCATCATCATCGTCCTCCTCGTCTTCCGTCATTTGGGAGTGCGACGAGACGTCGTCCTCTTCCTCCCACGGCTCCATCTTTCCCCCCTCTCTCCGCCCCCCTCCGCGCGCCATTCGAACACAGATTTGGCGGTATGACCACCAGAGAGCGGGAGCTTATTTTCTAATGCCCATAAATACCCCTTATTCATAAATAATTACCATTCAGGACAGCTCTACTCAACTAAATGGGCCAGGCCATTCGTCATTGGACTTCACTCAAACGGTTATGATAAGAAACAATGGCCCAAAAGGCCCACATCCCTCGACATGTTGGGCCCATATTAAACCATGAGCCCATTAAAGATCCAATTGTGGATTTAAACCCAGTATGCCCCTAGAAAGCTGACCCTCCCTCCGCCGTTAGCAAGAACCTTCCCTTTCACACTCTCCATTTTTTATCGACCGCCCTGAAGGGAATGAACCTTATGGTGGCGGAGAGGGAAAGGTCGGGAGAGAGGGGGAGAGAGAGAGAGAGAGAGAGAGAGAGAGAGGGAGGGAGGGAGGGAGGGAGGGAGGGAGAGAGAGAGAGGAGAGAGAGGGAGAGAGAGAGAGAGAGAGAGAGAGAGAGAGAGGGAGGGAGGGAGGGAGGGAGGGAGAGAGAGAGAGGAGAGAGAGGGGGAGAGAGAGAGAGAGAGAGAGAGAGGGAGGGAGGGAGGGAGGGAGGGAGGGAGGGAGAGAGAGAGAGGAGAGAGAGGAGAGAGAGGAAGAGAGGGAGAGAGAGGGAGAGGAAGAGAGAGGGAGAGAGAGAGGAGAGAGAGGAAGAGAGAGGGAGAGAGAGGGAGAGGAAGAGAGAGGGAGAGAGAGAGGAGAGAGAGGAAGAGAGAGGGAGAGAGAGGGAGAGGAAGAGAGAGGGAGAGAGGGAGGGAGGGAGAGAGAGAGAGAGAGAGAGAGGGAGAGGAAGAGAGGGAGAGAGAGAGAGAGAGAGAGAGAGAGAGAGAGAGAGAGAGAGAGAGAGAGAGAGAGAGAGGAAGAGAGGGAGAGAGTTAATGAAGGCAGCTTCCATGCAAGATGTTGACGCCCATGCATAGAAAATAATGTATGAATGAGCCGGAGATATACAGGATTCAAGTTACCATATGATATGATGATTATTGGAGGCAATACCAAGGTCAGGGACACATGGGATCTTCATTCGAACCATCATCCGCCACGCTGCACCACGGGTTCTTCTTCACAAACTTGAAGATACCAAATCAACCATCACAGATACACAAAGAGCTCCAATTCATCGATGGAGGGCTACGAGGAGGGGAGTTCCTATTACGATCCAACTTGTACACACCAGTCACGTTTATTACCAGTCTTAGAGAGAGAAACCCAGCAAGGATTGGGCACACACGCTTCCGGGTCGTCGAGGTTTCACAGGCACAGAGAAGAATCCGCGGCTGAAGATGGACGAGGAAGACGAGGAGGAAATATTTAGGGTTAGAAGGTTAGAAGACGACGATCTTCAGGCCGAGGCTCCTCTGGGCGAACGAGATGAGGTTCTCTATTTCCGCGTCGTCGAGGAAGCCGTCGCCATTGGCGTCGGCGCCGCGGACTCCGCGGCCGCTCTTCCAGCCGCTGTAGCGCGCGCCGAGGCTGCGGATGGCTCGGCGAAGCTCCTCCTTGCTGATGCGGCCGTCCCTGTCGGTGTCGAACCGCATGAGCCAGTTCTTGAACTCCTCCACCGTGAGCTCGGAGGACCTCCTGCAGGGGGCCTGCTTGATGGCCATGGCCGTGCGTAGCTTGTCTGCAACTTCTCCCAGCTCTTTGCACTTCTCTTTCTCTCTCTCTCTGGGCTGCTGCTACTTATCGCCGCCATGGTGGGCTCTCTTTCCTCCGGGTTTCCTTTATTCCCTCTCTATACGAGTCGGTGTGGGGGAATACGATACGCTTTCACTGAGCTGCTCGCAGTGGGGTGGGCGGAGGATGACGTGACCGGTTCCCCTGGCCCAAGGCCGGTGGAGAGAAAGAGAGAGAGAGAGAGAGAGAGAGAGGCCTTCGAACACGTCAAATTATGGTCAAAACTGGAGACAGAAGAATGCCTCCACGCACGTGAATGATGGGTCAGATACCAGAGGCGGCAGAGAAAGGCGAGAGGGTGAGGGAAGAGATAGCTTCCCACACGACAGCATGCAGTCAAAACGACGGACAGAAATACATCCGTGCCCGTCAACAACGGGTCAATGAGTACGGGAGAGAGAGAGAGAGAGAGAGAGAGAGAGAGAGAGAGAGGTCAATGAGTGGTCAAAGACGGATCCCCAGATGTGGGGGCTTTTTAATATTGAAATATAAAAGTTATTACCCTTCATGTACTCTCCATCTCAGGAGTCCACACCTGAAAAGGGACGGTCATCTCCTTGAAAGGTCATTGCTCGCGTGAGTTCTGACTCATTTAGCTGGTGCAGAGAAGAACACATTATCTATCTGACGAGGCAAATGTTGACCATTTTTGCTGACCATTAGGAATCATTCCACGTCACTCCACTTTAGGATCTCCTCTTCTACGACGCGACTTCTCTTTTTCAGGGCATTCATATCCTTGGCGGCCTCCAGAAGAGCTCAACCTTATCGGCATCTCTCTCTCTCTCTCTAGAATAATGGCACCTGCGGGGCTTGATACAGTTGAAAATTTCCATAATTTGTGTGGTGGTGGGGATTTCTCTCTCTGAAATGAAGAAGACGCATCATCATATCCCACCATAAGAGTTTCTCTCTCCATGAATGAGCAAGGCATCCGATCCACCAATTTTCCCATCACGGCTGGGTCCTCCCGCCGTCTCGGGGGGGGATTTTCCCATAAATGTCGGCTCCATTTTTTCTCTCTCTAGAAAAAGCAGCCCCCTTTCTCTTCTCCGTTTAAATGAATCGAGATACAGGCCCGGGAAAGATGCTGAGTATCTCTACTACTTCAGCACCGACTTATCCATCCTCATCCTTGGGAACCCAGAGCGGATGCGCCGAGGCGTTGAACTTACCGAGTTTGAAAGTCTACCCGCCGTTCGATCTCGCCCCCTGACCTTGCCGGAAGTAAATTATCCTCGGAAGTCAACTGAATCCTTCGAGTAAGCACATAGATACTCACGGGCTTTTTAGTAAGTTACTTGGGACGGGATGACAGAGATAGTGACGATAACCCATTATGGTTATCTCCATAACAAGGATCAGTCAAGCCCTGGCGGCGGATCTGTTCAGGGCGAGATGCTGCTGGGCGTAGACGACCAGCTTGCTGATCTCCTCCGCCATCTCCTGGCGGACCTTCCTCCAAACCGCCCCCAGACCAAGGCTGCGGATGGCCCGCCGGAGCTCCTCCGGCGAGAGGAATCCATCGCCGTTGGAGTCGAAGCGGCGCAGCCAGGCCTCAAACTCCTCCACCGTCATCTCCACCACCGCCCCCTTCCTGATCACCATACGCGCGTTCACAAACGCCATCCCGACGGCAGAAGATGGCTTCTCTCCCTCTACTCCCTCACTACTCTCTCACTACTCTCTCACTACTCTCTCACTCTCTCTCACTCTCTCTCTACTCTCTCTCTCCACCCTCTACTCTCTCTCTCTCGCTCTCTCTCTCTCTCCGGCGAGAGAACCCAGACGACGGCCAATATTATATATAGATATCGATGAACCATGCAGTTTGTCGAGTCTTCAACGGTCAGGAGTTCGTTGTTCTGACCGGGATGCGTCGATATTGCCGGAAAATAATTGGGACTTCCGCCTTTCGGTTGTCCGAGTCGGCGCGATGCTCGCTTTCCGGCCAGAAGGAGACCGACGGCGCCGACCTATCCATAATCACCTCCGAAGAACTCTGAATTTTAGAGTTGACCTCCTACAGTATTCTTATTTTTTTATTTGACCATGGAATAGTCAATGACATCCTGGCCGTTCATGACTACCCGCACTGAAATCGTCACCGTTCACTCGACATGATGGATAATAATTTAAAATGCTAGTATTTAAATGCCTATTGAAGGAAATAATGCCAGCCATTAGACTGGCAGCTTACTTGACAGAAAAAATAATCAGAGGTTTTTTTGAGAATTATAATTACAGTCCAAAGAAATATAAAATATGGAAATAATGCTCGTATTTAAATGCCTAATTATGCCAGCCATGAGACCGGCAGCTTACTTGACGAAAAAAAAAAGCAGTGGTTTTTTTCTGAGAATTATTATTACAGTCCAAAGAAATATAGAATATGGAAATAATGCTCGTATTTAAATCCCTATTGAAGGAAATAATGCCAGCCACTAGACTGGCATCTTACTTGACAGAAAAAAGTCGGAGTTTTTTTTCTGAGAATTATTATTACAGTCCAAAGAAATATAAAATATGGAAATGATGCTCGCATTTAAATGCCTAATTATGCCAGCCATCAGACCGGCAGCTTACTTGACAGGGAAAAAAAAAAGCTGCGGTTTTTTTTTCTGAGAATTATTATTACAGTACAAAGAAATATAAAATATGGAAATAATGCTCGTATTTAAATGCCTATCGAAGGAAATAATGCCAGCCATTAGACTAGCAGCTTCCTTGACAGAAAAAAGTCAAGAGTTTTTTGTTTCCTGAGAATTATTACTACAGTCCAAAAGAATTATAAAATATGGAAATTTTAATTACGTTTAATGTTAAATGGTACTTAAACTGAGTATGTGTGTCCTCATAAGATCATTCAAGAGCAGCACATCAAAAACCACAGAATAGTAGTAGCAGAAGTAATACAGAGTTCTTGGTCTCATGGCTTAGCAGAAGAAGGGGGTACCTGCTATGGAGAAAGGCCTTAATGCCTGGGAATCTAGCATCATACACTGGGCATGGGGATCATCAAAGAACAGCCTTCAAAAGGGTCCTGGATTTCTACTTCTGGCGTTGGAAGTTCACTGGCCGAAGTTGGTTTTCTTCATCAACCGGAGAAACTCGCTGGCGTCGACTTCACCATCACCTGCACACCCGCAAGAGGAAATTTTAGCGTGGAGAGCCGATTCAGAACGCTGGGACTGAGGTTCTTGCCGATGATCATAGAAGAAGGTGGTTCAACAGGAAGATGTGGTCATAATAGGATGAAAATGCGCAGAATTTGATGAGCTCCATAAGAGACTGAGCAGAGGTTGGACAGGGTTCTCATAATGTCTGCTACTTGTTCTAGAGACTGGCACAGAAGGTAGGGAAGACTAGTTGATGAACAAGGATGGCCCCCCCCATATTGGCTAATTATGGAAACAAATCTGCGTAGCCTTGCTGATTGGTTTCTAGCCGGATGAGCCAATAACGCTAACATACAATACCAGAGGAGCCCAATGGAAGACGAAAGTTAATATGGGTTGGATGATTTAAAGGGAAGAAAGAGCGAGTGCCTGGCCTCTGCCCTGGATGATTCATACAAGGACAGTGACAATATGAAGAAAGAACGAAACAATTTCGAATGAATCCTTGGATTTTATCCTAATATAAAGATAGAAAGTCGCCCTGGACAAGTAATTGATGTCATTTCTTAGGGGGGGGGGGGGGGGGAGGTGTAATTGGCCAATTCAGAATGCTAGAATTGCCACCAATAATATCACTACTTTGGGCAAGAACGTCTGGATCTTTCAGCACCCTGAAACCTTGGGTATTGTTCTCGCCCTTTGAGGGTACTTTCCTGCAGAGGTTGATCAAAGGATGAACATAAAACTTGATTAACAAGTGTATCTCACCATCGCGATCCGCCTCTTCAATCATTTCTCTGATTTCTGGGAGAGTGAAACTCTCTCCCAGTTCTTTCGAAATGCGTTGAATATCTACATCAGATATCCTCCCCTATTGCAAAGAAAAGAGGAAACAAAGAAAAATCCGTGATGAGTAAAAATGAAATCTCACAAATTTGCAAGCAGATGGGAAAGACTGGAGAAGGAGATTTCACATTTTTGTCATGGTCAAGAATGCGGAAGGCTTTCAGCAGCTCTTCTCTCGTATCTCTTTCTCCAATCTTGGCGGTCATCATGTATTCAAATTCATCATAATCGATTGCCCCGCTCCCATCTTTATCTACATCGGCAATCATCTGCCTGATTTGCTGCATCAATAGAAGTGCTTCAGATATCAGTCTCCAACATACAAAAAACCAAAAAAATCGTAAAAATAATCAGGATCAAATATAGAGTGAAATGGCTATACTTAGATTCTTCCAAACAAGAGAAAATAAGATATTACAATAACTTCATTATTCCTGCTCAATTGAGCCATGAGGCATATGAAAAATGAGGGCTGCTGTTTCAAATTCGAGACTGTGCAATTGGACGTGATATAGATGCGTCAAGACATTATTTCAGAATGAACAACCATTACGCTCATTTAATGACGCAAACCTGAATAACTTAGACTTAGCTGTTCATTAGGAACTTATATATATTTCTTGATCACTACAAGTCATTTATCTTGTTCGTGACAAGAAACTCTATAAGGGTAACGAGAAATGAGGGAGGTACTAGAATGAGGGTATGCAATTCTTCCTGACTTTACCGTTGAAAAGAGCCTAATGCAATTGGTGCCACGAGAAAATGAGAGGAATGAATTGCAAAAAGCAATCCGCGAGAAGGTACATCAAAGAAGCATTTGGGACACAAAATACTCAGAAAAGAGTCACCGCTGATCCTTAACGTTATGAGGTACCCTAAGATGATCTTCTAGTACCTCTCCAGTTTGATTATCTCAAAACAACATCTCACTAGGAACTTGTACATGGATTAATAGTGTTGCTTAGAATATCATCAGTTCAATTTCGCTACCTATCCTAGGCACACAGTTAAGTATATCAGACACATAGCTTAGCTGTCACCCAAGCTTCTGAGATATGATCCGACCATAAACAAAGTTCCTATAAAAGTTGGCCTATGTGACCCCGAAAGCACTACCAGTTGTATTATCGATCAAATCAAATTTATTAAAAATCTCAGCACCAACATTATGTGAACCGCTCACTATGAAAAACACAGAATGCATTTCCACTCCCGTTTAAGAAAGCATTAAATTTCAATCGAAAATAGCGCTTGCATCACATCTCACTTTAACCGTCAACATAATACTATTTACGATGGGCCTTAGAAAAACATCATAAAATCGCTAAAGGACAATCGACATAGGTCGTTCAGAGAGAACATGTTGACATGCTAGTTGCTGAGGTATAGTCTGGATTGATCAGAAAAAATGAAAAAACGATAAATTTGGCATTACAAACAGCTGAGGGACAAGTAATACCTCATCTGTCATCTCAAAACCCAAAGCCCTGAAGACAATCAAAGAAAACATTAATACAAAAGCTACATCAAGCTGACTAAATTCGAGAGAAGCTTGAGAAATTTAATACCTCATAGCAACATTCAGCTCCTTCCCATCAATCGTGCCTTCAAAATAGTAGAATGACCAGTAGTATCAGTTGTGGAGATAAAAATAGGTCAAAAATGAATTCTATAAAATCATACCAGAGCCATCAGTATCAAAAAGGTCAAATGCTTCTCTTATCTCTTGCCTCTTTTGCGCAGTTAATCCATGATGACGACCTCTGGGTTTTTCTTTCCTAGACATTCCTTTTTGAAGGCCTGCCTAAATAATGACGTGGAATAAAAACTGAAACTTAGTTACAAGATAAAAACCTCTAAAAAATTAAATCGAGGGCCTGTTATTTCCTGATGATATACAGGAAGAAACCTGTTCT
Organism: Spirodela polyrhiza; assembly: GCA_024713555.1. NCBI lineage: Eukaryota > Viridiplantae > Streptophyta > Magnoliopsida > Alismatales > Araceae > Spirodela > Spirodela polyrhiza. The sequence continues at coordinate 4,937,258 of CM046532.1, forward strand.
AGATCCAAAAAAGATAAGGCAAGCAAGAGTGCGACTTAATTGCATCATCTGAACGGAAAACCAAAAACCTTATAGCTAAAAATATTTATGTATTACTTGAGACATGAGATGAAGAAAACATGAAGAAAATAACCCTTTAAGACAGTCTGTCAATATTAATTCATCACATTTGCAAACAAAAACTAGCGTCTGAAAGATGAAACGTCATGAATGTGCCATAATGGAAATGGAATCCGCAAGTATAATAATACCATACCAGGGATGACTGGAACGTAATCTTCCATTCTATTCTAAATGCTGATTTAAAAATAATTGGCAATTAGTTTATCATGTCCATATTAAATTTTTATATATCACATGATATGTACAAAAGCAAAATACCAGTAAACAGAAAAAAAAGGATGTTTATAAAGTTACAATTAGTTGCAGATATAGAAGGTATCGGGAACCATTCTACACATCAACCATCAGATGAATATTGACAACGAAAAGTCAGAGAAAACACGAGGGTCCTCTTAAAAAATCTTGCAAAATAATCAAGTAGTTATCCATAATTTTTCAAAGAATTACATGATAAATAGCCCAAACACGATATGTAGCAAATCAAAAAAATATATGACAGATATTGACGCTAACATTGTTTAAACTTGTTTGATTCATCGATCATAGCTCCACCTACGGGAAAATTCCGGCTAATAATTGATCAAGAAAGATCTCTGGCTTCATCAGTTTGCTCACATCAAAAGCAGTGAATATAGCTTACAGTGATCCACTATCCAGGCCGCATGTTTTTCAAATCATTATTATGAACCAACCAATGCGCAAATAACGTTTTCAGACGTTCACATAGGATCTTTGAGATTGGAAAAGCGAAGATAACCAGTTTCCTGTTGCCGTCCATACGGTCCAAAAAAAGAGACGCTTCTCTTTTAGAACGGCAAGAAAGCCGCACATTATAGACAGACGCTTAAGAGCCTGATTCCCAAAGTAAAAATAGATGCACACATCTCCCTGATCGCCTGACAAGATTTAACCCTTTCTCTACCATGATACTATTCCTGACCAGCATCCGTGATCGTACTTCGACAATCATGGACCGTCCCCATCATTTTCAAGTCCGATGAGAGAAGAAAAATAACGCAGTAGCGAAATCCAGAGCGGCAGGAGGCTACAAGATGGCGATCGTAGCCGAGGGCCGAAGGAGGAAGGAAAAGCTGCGAACCGATCTGGCTCGAAAACGGCGAGATAGATGGAGAAAAAGAGAAACGAACTGGGAAAATTCGTCAAGGGAGATCTCCACTACCATGTAATGGAATTTATCCGAGTATTCTCAGCGGATCCCTCCCTCTCAAGCAACCTCCGATCGAAATTTCGCCTGCCTGCTCGTATCTCCGACGCCTCCCTGCTCTATATAAAGTCCGAAAGCCCGGGCTTCGATCGCGCGACGCGGCGCGTCCCTCGGGCAAAGAGAGGGCGAGCACAAGTACGCGCCAAACGGGCCGGGCTACACCGACTCCCAACAGGTCCGGCCCGCTTGCAAAATCAGCCCGGTCTCGACCGGCGGGCCCCAGCCCGCGATTTCACTCGGCCCGCCCTCCTCACAGAAGGTCATATATTTATTATTAATCAGTATTTACCAAAAAATCAATTTTTAGAATCGTACAGATCATACTCCATCTGAATCAGATGGACTTCCAGACCAACTCCTGCTGACTAGTCAAGACCAAGTGGACGCCTCACACTGACACGTGTCAGATCCGACCCTGTACGCTATTCCGAGAGAGAGGGGGGGGGGGGGGGGACCTACTGCCACTGGATTGTCAAAAATGGAAACAGCAATTAAACGGAGGAATGAAAATACTTGCGGGTTTTCCGGAGGGATTGAGGGAACAGAGAGGCGGCGGCTCTTCCGATTCCGCCGCGGCGGGCGGCCGCCGGGCCCGGCATTCTCCGGCAACCCTGAAGAGAGCTCAGAGCCTCCGGCTGTCTCCTGCCATTATCCCCGTCCCTGAGAGGAAATAAATAAAGAACAATAAGTCTGAGATAAGTAGATGGAATCCTCCGTATATTAACTCCACTGACTCTGATCCTTGCTCACCTGAGGCCAGTTTTTCCTTGAAACTGGTGGAATTACTGCAGAATCATATGAAAATTTCCAATCATCTGTTGACGAGGCTGAGAAAAAACATCTGAGCTCCTAACCACTGCCGATATATATATCTATATATATATATATACACTGTCTACTCCTAAGCAAGCATCTCTTCTAGTGCAGCAAGCTGCAGTTATGTTACAGAAGGTCTGTGATCATAGAAGCACGTGCTCCAAATATCTGAAAATGGTATCTAAAACTCTTTTTTCCTCGCTTAAATTTGCTTCTCAAGAAGACGACGGTGAGGGGCTTCTCAATCGATCTTTGGGGCCTTTGAGCCAGTGCAATCCGAATCATTCCCTTTATAGGATGGGGAATCCTCGTCGTTTCTTGACAGATGGGCCGCCTGTGAGAGAGGCAGGAGATGAAGACGAGGATTAATAATTAGAACGTTAAGCGGAAACTATAAGAGGATGAATAAAGAACGAAGAAGAGTCTGACAGTACTTGATGATTGGCATCACACACCGAAGTTCTATACCTCTTCTTGCACAATCTACTTACTCGATTATCTCCTTCAAGGTCGTCCACAAAGTTCTGACCTGTTGCCTCTGCAAAATTTTGATCAGTTCAGGTCTTTTTCTACCAGCAGAGCCGGGAATAGACAGTGTAAACCCGATATGTGCATGCTTATATTTAGCTTGATCTGGACGAAGTCTTTATTACGAGATTAATTTTAGTCTTCAGATAGAACGAATTGAATCTTCATGAGCTTATCCATTTATTGAGCGACAGGCTCTAGCAAACAGGAGAACAAACGACCAGCCACAAGTGTATGAGAACAAACGACCAGCCACAAGTGCATTGCAAACTCTAAATCCGTCTCTCAAGTCATTAGGGACTTATTTCTGCGCAAGCTGTGGAAGAAATGAAATTAAACCTGGGAAAGGTTGTGATTTTCGGCGGCAAAAACAAAAACTGTCCATGCAGTAGAACTCTCATGCAATCACTGCGATATAAATTTCTGAAGGGAATAGATGCCACAACTTTCATGCATTGAAGGGTGGGGGGGGGGGACTCATTAAATGATGCAATTAAATGCGCGCGCCTACTTTACTGGCTGTCAGACGGTTTTTGTTAATTTAAATTTTTTAACCCGGTTCCAGAGAGAGATTGCGGGTCAGATTCCATGGGTGTCTGTCTGTAGCTGTGTCCCCTACTGCCATATATAACTAATTTACATATATATATATATACATTTCGTACAGATGTGCAGTTGACATTATCCAAGTACGAAATTGTATCTTAGCATCTAGCATACCACATAATAAATTGATACTTGGGCTGAAACGAAGAAAATAAGCAGCATCTCGTATATTCCCCATATTTTACTCGTGAAGTATCGAAAATGACAGTCGGCAGGTTAGCAGCGAGGACATCTATAGCATACGTTCTTTATTTTAGTCGAATTTCTCGCTTGTTGATGCTGTCAAAAACCCGTTAAGAGATCCGAAGAGTGAAAAGACACTAATCATCAGCCTCCAAATATAGCATTATTGAGAGGAAGAATCAAAAATTATGATACATGTAAAAGGAAATTGCCGCCCAATGTTAAAAAAATGAACAAAAGAGGATACCATAAATCAAACTCGATGCTATCCCTCAAAAGATTAAATCAATTCTCTACTTCTTGATTGCCATTTAAATTATAAGCTGCCACGGACTTAAGAAAAAGAGAATTATTATTTTTCCAACAATAGATGGGTATTAGTTAGCATAAATTAATATAAATTCTGACACTAGAAAAAGAGAAAGAGAGTTGACAATGAGAGGTACCTGTACTGCTTCTGAGAGAATCCTCATGGCATGTGTGAGTACAACAAGATGGCAGCTGACTAGAACTTGCTGCCTCTCCACAACTTTCTTCCCCTTGCCTCTTTCTCCCGATGTCTATTTCTTGCTCAGATGTACAATTGATCTCCGTATGTGCACCTGAGCCGACACCTTCATTGTCGGAATTTGACCTGAAATGTTGAATCCAGGGGTTTCTTGAAAGAACACGAGTCTCATTTTGAGCATCTGCCAATGTTCGTGATCTTTCAAATTTAACCTCACTCCAGAAACCTCCACGCAGCACCTTAAACTGCAGAAAATTATCAATTTCCACAGGACCATATTTGGCATAAAAAAAAAAGATATACAACACAAGAAATTAGCTCATCTCGTACCTGACCAGAGTAGCAGTTCCCCGTATGAGGTCCAGATAAGTGTGGATTTTTTTGTGGTCTTGAAGACCAACCCAAAAGATGATTTGAATTGAACTCATGGTTGTAAAGTTGGTTGACAAACGATGCCTCCATTGAATTCAGATACGAGTTGTGTTTTTCATCTGTCCATTCCATGGGTATAGATTCCGCAATCTGTGGCTCCCAAAAGGAAGAGATTGATAAGGCTCAAGGTTTTCAAAATGGGAACAAAAATTGATGTACAAAAGGAGGAAATACGTGACTATCTCTTTGACGTGATCAAAGAAGTTAAAACTTATCCACTGAAAGTGTTACTATAAGATTCTGCACCAAATGGTCAACATGGTTCTCCAAAGAAGTGGAAGAAGAGCAACCATTATCCCAATTTACGGATTAAAAGACAGTGTAACCAGAAATCTTAGATGAAAGAGTTGTCATTGATAATAAAAAATAGTTATTGGCCTGCAAGACGTATAAGTCCATTCCTTTCTTATTTTAATTAGTTTTTATCGACATCCTTGGCAATCTTGTACACGACCCTCATCTTATCTTCATTTTCTTCCTACTATGTGAAATCTCATATTGATATCCTGATGCAAAAAAACCAATATAATTCAGTACTTTTCAGTTCGACGTAGCACTCAAAGCTTCGGAACATTTTTGGAACCCTCCTCCGAACTACTATCTAAGAATAAACTCTATGGAACGCGAAAAACGCTATTCAATCAGTAAATCCTTCAATGTACGACAGTAGCGAATGTCTAGCAATCATGTTGAAGCATCGCTACGCCTGATTTAGCGGATTTACGTTAGAAATTCAAATTTCTGCGTTAACCTTTCGTTTCCACGGTTCACTTGCCTCAACTTGAGATCGCTAGTCTCTCCCCGTACACTCATATGGTGAACAAGGACCATTAAAAAATGACCGCAATCGCATTCATCCATATCATGCAAATAGAAATGGGAGTGTCTAGGTGACCGCCGGTGAAAGGAAAATGACATCGGAAAAATTATACAGTGACATACAAAAGATAACAATTCCACAATAGAAGAAAATCCCACCTCAATCTTGCAATTGATGAATTCGCACATACATCACACCTGGTAAGATAATATTACCCTAAACCACGGCATAAGTCTAAATTTAAGCGAAGCAATCCAAATCAAGCAGATCACCGAAGGACGCTCGAACATCTGGCAACCGGCAGAAGCACGAAACCATGCCGACCAGACAAATCCGACCCCAAAAAAAAATGGCACTGGCCGGAAGGCCGAGGCTAGGACACATTACCGCGTCCTTCACCTCTTGGCAACCCTCGACGCCGTCCAACCACTCGACCTCGCCGCTTCCGGTGGCCGCTCCTCCGTCCGCTTTGATCTCCTCGGAGATCCCTCGATCCATGCTCTAGAAACCTTTGTCCGTTTCTGCTTCAGAGGAAAATTCTAGAGACCTCCCGTTCCTAGTTCCAGATCGAATAACGAAGGAAACCAGATTAGGAAGGATTTATATATAAATATGTATATATACATGCACAGACGAGGAAAGAAAAGCGCGGGGCTGAAGCGAAAGCGAGGCTCGTGGTCCACGTGTCGACACTTTTCTGTTACTCAGAGAGTCCTGGCAGAGGGTCAAAAATATCTGACTTTCTTTCTCCTCTCACCTACATATCTTTTCAAATCTCAAGATGAACCGTGAATATGGTATATTTGCACAAGTACCCAAAATATGAAATATTTTCTCTCCGTTTAACTTTTTTAAAATCATTCTTCTATTTTAATGGGTAGTCCCTCCAGATGATAAATACTATTTCTTAATTAGTTTTTCATAATAAGGGTATATGACTATTTACAAACTTACAAAGTCTTTTTAATAATACAAATATATTATGGGCGTGAAAATGTAAATAGCGGGGAACGAAAATATCTTCGTTCGGGATAAAGCCCCATTGTATCCCGAACCAGTAGACCGGCGGCGCTGACGTGGCAACGTGACCCAGATTCATGAATGGTCACGTGACCGCTAAAATTATAAAATATCAACCATAATGTAATGGGCCCGAAATCCGGCCCGTTGTGAGCCACGTTTTCCTTTTACAGGCCCAACCCAGAAAATCCTCGTAACCCTATTTTACCTTGTTCCTTACTGTTGACTTGACCTTGATGGGTAAATGACGTAAGCATATTTCTCTCTCTTCTCTCTCTACCCTCTCTCTCTATCTTCTTATAACTTGCATAGAGCCTCTCTTTTTTCCTAGCGTAGCTAAGATATTAATGCACCCATCATCTCGAAAATTCCAACAAAAAAGTGTGATTCAATAATTAATACATATATGTATATTGATATTTTGAAAATTTATGGTTATAACTATATCCATAAAATTAGTGGTATTAATTTTCCCAATTTATATATGATCTTTTACTATTAATACTGCACATATTCCGCATATTAAATTTTAAATTATTTTTATTTTGCATCCATTCCTCGTAAAAATGGTCCAAAATATCGAAATATCCGTAACACATTTATATTTGACGTTGCCGATATTTAATAGGCGGGCATTATATTTTTAATATAAAAAATATTAAATGGGCTTCAGGGATGGGGCTGATCTGACTGGGTTCCATCAGGAGGAGGGTCGTGATCGTTGCAGTGATCGCGTTGAAGGGGATGAGGCGATGGCAGAGGTCAACCCTGGATCCCGTCAAAGCGGGGAGCCGACGAGTCACGAGCGCCACCGCCCGCCGGATCGACGGCTAGCGCCGGCCCACGGCGCGGCTCATCCGACGGACGAGAACAAACGACCCGCCAGAGCCGCCTACGGTATATAGCCACCGCGCAGGCCCCGGCTCCCCGCTGGGTTCTTCCTCATCTTCTTCGTTCTCCCCTGGTGCGGCTGCGACCTTCGTGGTACTCTCCTGGGCGCCTCCTCAAGTCGGGGTCTCTCGTCGGAGCCTACTGGGTAGAGCGGCGAAGATGCAGTCATCGGCGAACGGGAGTGAGAACCAGAGGGCACAACCGCAGGCGCAGCAGCTAACTGCTCCTGCGCCGTCACCGCCGCAGTGGACGGCGGCGATGCCGTACCCGGGGGCGACGATGATAATGCCAAATCAGATGATGGCGGCAGCGGGTCTGCCGCCGCCGCCGCCGCCGCCGTATGCGCCGCACTACATTCCGTTCCACCAGGTGCCCCCGCTGTTGCCGCAGTATCAGCTGCATCAACAGCAGCAGCCGGGGTCAGCGGACGAGAATAGGACAATCTGGGTGGGAGATCTTCAGTACTGGATGGACGAAAATTATCTCCAGCACTGCTTCGGCCACACCGGCGAGGTTAGGAATCTTGTTGTATTTTCTCTACATTTTTTGTCTTCAACATTCGTACAAATATTTTTTTTCGTGGCGTCGCTTTCGTTTTGCCATCGGAGACCCATAGACCGACGCGTACCACGTTCCAAGATCTATCTTCAGCATCCTCTCCCCTTGGACATTATCACTTGGGTGAAATATGTACGGGGTGATTTTGTCTTTTGGGCGTGTTTGAGGTATTCTGACGTGTAAATTTTCAATTGGCGGTCTGGATCCAGGCATTGGATGTCTCTCAGTTGCCACATCCAATGACGGCGTCTTTAGAACTGTATGCATCCGTGATTTCTGCTTCCATGATTTTGTTTTTTTTGGTAAATCCATGCTGTGAGAATTTTATTGGTCTAGTATTCTTGGAAGAGCTCGATCAGGAGTTTGATAAAGAGAAAATTCAGAATTATGGTACAGGAAGAGCCGTGGCTTTTCTTTCCTGGTTTAAATCACGGACACGGAGTTACCAGTTAATCCGGTGACAATAGTGCTTCGCATAATCTGCCAGTTTTCATTAGATTTACGGTTCTTGATCCAATATTAAGAGGGGAATCCCTGCCACTTCAGATTATTTTAAAAGAGGGGCAGAAACAGAATCAATTGATCTCACTCATGTTAACTTATTCTTGTCTGATCACTCGCTCTCTATTTCGTTCGGCTAGTTGGATTTGGTCGAGTCTACTGTAGGGTTCAAACACGTAGGAATGTACAACAGTTCCGTGTTGTCGAGTTATAATGATTTATTAATACATCTAATCCATCCTTTAATTTTTCAAAATTTATTCTGAAGTAACTGTTTCTTTTACAGCAACCTGGTCAACGCGTTTTTGAATAAGAACTGGATCAGTCTTGATCAAACTTAAGATTTGATGTTGGGCATGATCTTCGTAGATAAATCGTCGAGTATAAGTTAACCGGAATCTGGTGTTGTCCAACGTGAATGCCTTATATCTACCGTTTGATACGGAAATCGTTTCACTTTTCATGTGGAGGACATGGTATCAATCCCTTAGACTTGTCTGGCCCAATTCATCCTAACTCTTCCACATGATGGCCAATCAATTTTCCCAACAACACTTTGGACATTATCATTGTCTCCAAGCATGTGAATGATGGGGATAGGGGTGTCAAATATTATGCAAATCAACATAAATACGTTGTATTTATTAATACCTTGCACTTTTATGATGAAAACTCTCGGATCTACAATGAAATTTTTTCGACCCTTCTATCTTGGGATTCAAGCTGGTTTTTGGGTGTTGAACAATCCTGATGATTCTTGCTTCTTTTGCTATGTTCTAACATATTCATTTTATGGATGTGAAATATATTGATCAGCATAACCATGCGACTTTTGTACAGGAAGCATGGCAGAGTGCCAGACAATGAAAAGCCTTGTTGGGGGTGCCTGGGTATAAAACTACGGGAATATTCATTTTTCTATTTATATATTTTTAGAGGCAGACAACATATTAACGCTAATGTTGTTAAGTTCATAGCTGTGTATAGTCACTTTCGTCTTAGGATAAGCTCTCTTTTTTTACTTGTTAGCAAAATTTGATGGGGGCAGAAAAATGATGTATGCATTTTATTATTGAAATGTGTATGGTTACTTCACAAAAGAAAATGTCAGGTGATCTGTCTTGCTTTGTTTTTCATTTGTTGCGGCATTTCTTGATTTTTTTTGGAATTTCAAACATGATGGCATTTCTGCTGTTAGCACCATCTAATTTAGTCTCTTCTTTCATCATGATAAGCCTTTTGTGAGTGAACTATGGTGTATCTCAACAATGTTTTGGGACTTTGGAAGATTCAAAACGTTTTGGAATTATTATTCGAAACTTAGTGTCGATGAGTGTTATATATGTCTTAGTCACCATGCATAAATGTGGTGATTTGCCCCTAAACTCCAAAGTTTTCAAGTAAATACTTTTATCTGTAAGATCTGTTCATCATACTTTTCTGACGAGGGCAGGATTAATGTTAGATCCAAAGTCTATGAAAGTCGGTTACATATGTTGAAGTACATTCGGAAAAATGAGAGAAGCCATGTTCCAATGAGAAAATACATGGGAAACTCGAACAAAACTTGTGATGGAAGTTGCTTCGTGTGGTATCTTTTTAGTTCATAGAGCAGTTATTTAATCCCATCCGCTTTTAAATGTTGGCTTAACCTATTTAAGCAGATCACTTGAACAGAAATGGTTCAACAGTCACTAATCGGTAATAAATAGGAATATAAATGAATAAATGGTGATATAACCTAGTGCTCACTTCTGTAATTAGAATAAAAGCTGGAAGATTTTAGTAGTGGTGGTGGTGGAGGAGGAGGAATCCCTTTAGAATGATCTCCGGTATGTTTCAAGATTCTACATCCATATCCTTGAGAAATTGAACGCATGGTAGTTATTATTATTTTTTAGAACGGCTTGGAATTCTAGGATTTGGAAAATTGTTCTCCTCATCTATTTGATGTCCACCTGCTTCGATGTGGTGAGATTTAAGGCCTTTTATTTTGTGCGAAAGGAATCCAGGATGCCTTCGGAATAAAACTTGACAATGCTGCATTTGTGCAGTTCCTTGCATATTAAATGAAAAAAAAAACTCTAATTTTATACAAAAATTTCCCTCGCATCTGACTGCTATAATCATGAGGATGAAGTTTGAACATTATGCCGCATCTCAAAATAACTAAGGCTTACAAAGAACATCTATCTGATCTCTGTCGTTTGTTTATAATCATTTTTTACATCGAAGCCATTTATTTAAATTTGTCTTTGGCTTGGGAACTATTTGGTGGCAGTCTGATAATTTTTTGCTGAATATTTATTTTTACTAGTATCTTTTGTTTAAATTTCGTCAATTGCTCTCTGAAATCGATGTCGCATTATTCTCTGAAGGTAGCTTTAGTAAAAGTTATCCGAAATAAGCAAACTGGGCAATCAGAGGGATATGGTTTCGTTGAATTTTACACACGAGCAGCAGCTGAAAAGGTTCTCCAGGCCTATAGTGCCATGATAATGCCAAACACAGATCAGCTCTTTCGGATCAACTGGGCATCATTTAGCATGGGTGACAAACGTTCAGATATTGGCTCCGATCATTCTATATTCGTCGGTGATCTGGCTCCTGACGTGACAGACACCCTGTTGCAAGAAACATTTGCCACTAGATACCCCTCTGTTAAAGGTGCAAAGGTCGTAGTCGATGCTAATACTGGTCGATCAAAGGGTTATGGATTTGTCAGATTTGGAGACGAAGGTGAGAAATCCCGTGCAATGACAGAAATGAATGGCGCATTTTGTTCCAGTAGAGCGATGCGCATTGGTGCTGCCACCCCCAGGAAGTCCTCTGGTACGTTGCTTGAACTGGATGCCTACCCCTAGCGCTTCCCATTTTCTCTTAGCTTTTACTTTTATTCAGCAGCTGGTGCGAGAATTGGCTTTGGGCAGAATTATTTTTTTCCCTAGTTTTGAACCTGATGGGCATGGTTGATTGGATTCTGTTGCGTGTGTTTGGGTTAGCTGAATGGAAAGACGGCTGCTGCTGATCTTCCTACCCTTCCCTAGCATAATCTGTCTCAATCCAATGGTGCAGTAGATGCAAATGCGATTCAAGATCAACCCTTTTTTAACAAGATTGAATTTCATATTTTTCTTTAAAATTCCCAATAGACGTCACCCTTCGTTGGCATGATTTTCTTCCTGCAACTTCACTGAGCTCCAACAAGATAGTTCACTTTGGATCAATCTTCAACAGAAGCACCATAGATGATAGAAAGCAAGACTGGAAGAAGATATTTGGAAATGATTTGGAAATGATTTCTTTGTCATCATCCTAGCCCATCCAAAACCGGGCTGTTACTCCTTCGATGCTACATTCATCTGGCAAGGCCCATTAGGATTCGGCGATCAGCGCAGCCGAATCAGTGACTTCCCTCTGGATTTCTCTCAGTTCTCCTCTCTTTCTAGGCTTCGCATCCGGTGGATCCCAGGGCACGCCGACAGACGGAGACTCGACCAACACCACCGTGAGTTCCTCTCTCTCTCTCTCTCTCCCCCTTTGCCCTTCACATCATCGTCCCCCATGATCGGAGCTTCATCCCCTTCGCTACGGCCTCTCCCGGCAAATGAACGTCTCCTGCTCCAGGTCTTTGTTGGAGGGCTCGATCCGAATGTCAGCGAGGACGATCTCAGGCAGTCGTTCTCCGAGTGCGGCGACATCGCCTCCGTCAAGATCCCAGTCGGAAAACAGTGCGGGTTCGTGCAGTTCGTCCAGAGGTACCTCATCGGATGCTCCACTGTTCATGATTTCTCTATTCCTTTCTCTCACATCTCTCTCTCTCTCTCTGCTCCTCGCCCTCGGCAGGAGCAGCGCCGAAGAAGCCCTGCACAAGTTGAACGGCACGACGATTGGGAAGCAGATGGTCCGCCTCTCCTGGGGCCGCAACCCCGCCAATAGACAGGTGAAAAGGCGCTATTTTTACCATACTCCATGATCCCATCGATAATTTTTTTTTATTAAAAAAAAAAACTGCCGCCTGTTGAATCTGTTCTTCCTTCGTGGGTCTGGCAGTCGAGGGCCGACTCGTCCGGCCAGTGGAACGGCGGGTACTACGGCGGGCAGCTCTACGGCGGATACGGCTATGCCGCCAGCCCCCATGACCCCGGCATGTATGCGGCGGCCTATGGGGCTTACCCTCTGTATGGCAGCCAGCAGCAGGTCAGCTAAGAGCTCTGCTGTGGGTAGCTGCGACTGGCTCGGACGTTCTCATTCGGACAGCCCTTTTGGTACCCTGGTCTAAAAATAGGCTTCATGGTTGATTTATTTTTCATGCGATTCCCCCCCCATCTGGCCGTCCAGTGTTGATCCAATGGCTGCGCCTCTGCTCGTCTCGTGATTGATTGTGATGGGTCAGATGGGTTGTGAGAATAATTCTCGCGATTGATTAGAACGGTGCCGCTCCAAGGACAGGAACCCAAGTCAACCCTGTGATCGATCTCCTTCTCGGTCAACGGTTTATGAGGGCTGCTCGACAGTTGACTTTTTGGTTGAGATAATGTTGGCTGAGATCCAGTGTGTGCCTTGAGAAGAAGATTATTTGAATTGGGAGGGAGAGTGCGTGGGGTTGATCTCAGCAAAGGGTTCGTGAAATGGGCCGTACTGGAAAGGTTACGGGCCGAAAATACGGGCCCGGCCCGACGTCACTGGGCCCGTTCCAGCTCGGACTTGGCTCCTCATATCCGGTCCCGGAGGCCCAATCTGGGTGTAACCAATAAGAGATCGCCACGTGTACAATTCCTCCTCCCGCCGTGGGCTCCTTTTCCGTGGCTGTCTGCGTCTCGGAGATCGGGGGGTCGGTGCTGGCTGGACCTTCTCTCCATCGAGGTAAAGATTTTCATCTCTTGGAAGAGGAGAAAGGCGAAGATGGCGCTCGCCCCGCTCACCCTCCGCCGCCCGCCGCTGAGGCTCGTCCCTTCGTCAAGCCCTTCCCTCTCCTCTGCTCCTCTCTGCGCCGCTGGTTTCCTGCTCAAGGAACGTGGCTCCGCCCCCTGCGTGCTCGTGTGCTGCTCTTCTCCGCCTCCTTCTCCCGTGAGGAAGAGGCCGGACGTGGTGGTCACGAGGGAGCGGGGGAAGAATGGGAAGCTGATCAATGCGCTGGTATCGGCTCTATCGTTCATATGTGCCTCCTCCTCGTGATCTTCTAATTCTTCTTTTCGGGTGATCTCTCTTTTTTTGGTGTTTGACTGTCCGGATGAGTTCTACTTGCTCGTCGGTTTATTTGTTTCTTCGTATAGAACCCCAATTCGGTTTTTCTCTGTCTCTACATTGCTGCTACAGCGCTTTCCTTCGTCTTTTACTAGATAATAGATCATCTCTGGATCAACGAGTACGTTTTATTCTATTGGCTTCCTCATTATTGAGGATATGTATCCCATGATGAAGCATCCTTGAGATTTCGATCAAACCCAGCGAGGATTTTCGGAGGGTTTCATGCCAGGTTATCGTTACCAGAACTGTCTTCTCAATTTTTTGATCTTTTCTTTTGTGGTTGATTTGGTTACGTTCAGTAAAATCAGTCTCGTCGGAGGCCGATCTTGTAACCTTGGTTACTAAGACGGGGCAAGAAAGATTTTGAATTCAAATGAGCGACTCCAGTATTAATGTGATGAAATATTTTTTATATCCTCCTCACTGAGTCGTCCTTTTGACAGACATTTTTTTAAGTGGATTGATCACAGATTGCATTCAAAAATCGTTTAGAACTTTCCAATGACATCCTTTCTGCATTCAGAAAACGAAACGCGATAAGATCTCACCCTTCCTTGCGCTCGACGCATGTGTGAGGAATTATCATTTTCATTTTCGTGTTCAATCTGTAGGGCAAATACAATGTTCATTGCTTGGAAGTTCCTCTGGTTATGCACACCCAAGGACCTGACACTAGCAGGCTTCCATCTCTATTAAGAGGTACCTACTTCAGTATCAACGCTTTCCTGGACTATTTTTCTTGTTTACTGTTTGATTCTTCTTACCATGGCAATCCTGTGGAATTTCTGAGTTGAATTATTATTTTTCTGTAACATGGGGGACACTTCATTGAGCTCTGTTTATATGTGAGAGATCTGATAGTGTAAATAATGTTTTTTATGGAGTAAGAAATCTGCTAGCAGCTAATTTCTTTGCTCGCGATAGAAACCTGAAGCTGTAGCGTGCTTGGTGTAACCAAGTCTGGCTGATCTTCTTGAATGTTCTGATCTTGATTTGAACTTGTCATTTGTAAGAACAAGGTTTGTTAAAAACCAATGTTTGGAAACTTGCAACCTTGGAAAAATCGAGTTGACTTTCTTGAATTGTTGGTGGAATGGGTAAAATAGTGGCCCTATTTTCTATCATGTGTTGTGAATTGAGCCCTCTGGTCCCTGCTTCTTCAGTGCACACTGATTTTTATAGCTCAGGTAAATCTGCAGATGGAACACAAGTTCTAAACGATTGATACAAGTTGCACGAGTCGGGTGCTTATGGCAATCCCTGCGTACTTTCTAGTGTGTGAGGGATTCATATAGCCAATACATGTGGTCTAATAACAATAATGTTTTAATTATTCATCAATTTTCATCATTGTTTGGCCCTAATGTTGGACATGCGTACCTTGAAGTTCCTGATTGAAATCCATTTAAGATCTTTTTGACCATTTTCGGCATAACACAGAGTTGACGGACTGAGGAATCTTATGTGCTTTCGATACTGTTAAGAGCCTCCAATATGGGAACATGAACAAGAAAGCATGACACGTGTTGTTGCTGTAGAAGACGCTTGACCATGCCTTTGTGTGGATGGGGTTCTTTTAATACGTTGAAGAATTTTCTATTGATGGAGTCTATTAGAGGACAACTTCACGGTTAGCACCAAGAAATATTCCTAAATGAAAAACGCGTTAATTTCAGCAAGAACAAATGATACGAGTAACTAGTTGAAGGCTCATAGAAGAAATAAAGTATCTGCTTCATTTCCAATCGGCTCATTTTGTTTTTTTATCGCATTTATGTATCCAAACCTGCAAAATCTTTTAAAAAAGAAACGGTTCAGATGAAGTTTGATTCCATGATCGTGGTTCATGTGATAGCTGCTACACCTTCCTGTGTTGTTCTTCGTTCCTGCTATTTTTTTTTAAAAGACTGCTGTGGTAAATGATGTTCTATGACGTTCCTGTTTGCACAGAGAAACAGTTTGACTGGATTGTTATCACCTCTCCAGAAGCTGGTTCGGTGTTTCTTGATGCATGGAAGTAGGTATTCATGAAAGAACCCGATCATAGGATTAATCTTCCATATTGCATATCATTCATGCTTTATTTTGTAGTTGCATTCTCTTATTAACATGCGGATCTGCATTCACATCAAAAGCCTATACAACAACTGATTCGTCCTCTTTACTTGGGAAAAAATGCGTTGACCCCCTCGCCTGATACGTCGATTTTTTTGAAGTTTTTCCATAATTTGTGCACGTGCTCAGGGCTGCTGGTTGCCCGAGAGCTCGATTGGGTGTGGTTGGAGCTGGCACGGCTAGTACTTTTAATGAAGCGCTACAATCCAAGGAAAAAACTCTGGAAGTGGCTTTCTCTCCATCGAAAGGTTTGTGGAGACGGTTTCTGAACTATGGCAACCAAGTGATTCAATATTACAGTAGATTAAGTGCTTTGTGGCCGAGAACAGCGTTATAAAATACTGAAAATCCCTTATTCTCTTCTATCATCACATAAGAAGAGAATCGTTGATCCTCCTTTTCCATATCTGGACCTTCATGATCATGTCTGGTTCATCTCTTGCCCACCTCAGTAATTGATTCCTCACAGTCTTCTTTATCATTGTTTCAGCAACAGGAAAAGTTCTAGCTTCGGAGCTCCCGATTCATGGCCGAGGGACGTGCTCTGTTCTGTATCCTGCATCTGTGAAAGCTGGCCATGAAATCGGTGAGCACACATATTTTTTGTGGCTTCATTGAAGTCTTATTATCCACGGTGATGATGGAATTGTTGCCCTGGACTATAACGAAAGGATTGAACACCCTCCTTTTGCCATTTCTATCTGATCATCCATCCCTGATTTTATTCACAAGCTTCCTTTTATTTAGTAAATTAATTCTCCATCAAATCGTAATGGCTCACGAAGATGTGGGTACTAATGCTCTAATAACTTTTTTTCAGCAATAACAGTTCATAAATAATCTGTATCCATATAGTTATGATACCGCTGGAAGCAAAAAAGTCAACGGCTAATTTGTTTTTTTACTAGTCCAGCGGACGATGTTGCTTAGAACTGGATTTTTCAATCTTTGAGAGAAACGATTCTAGACAGAACCCTGTTTTTTCTCTGTTGATGAGCCCGTCGGATGATCTTTCTCATTCACTCTGCGCTGATATGATCTGTGCAGAGGAAGGCCTCTCTGCGCGTGGCTTTGAGGTCACGAGGTTAAATACGTACAACACTGTGAGCCCCCCCCCCACTCCCAAGACCCGTGCAGGATCTCGGCGCTGTCTACTTTACACGATTCAGAGTTGACTTGACCGCCGCTTGCCCTTCCTCTTCCGTGCAGGTTCCTGTCAGTGGCGTTGACCAAGGGATCCTAGAAGAGGCTGCTTCTGCTCCTGTTCTCGCCGTCGCCTCCCCTTCTGCTGTCCGGTCAGATTACTTAGCCCACCACATTGATTCACCCTGAACGCTTCTCATGTAATCCTGAGATAATTTAGTAAAAATTATTTTTACTACCCAGCATGTCAATTTTTTTCTTAATTTTTTTTTAATGGTCCAGTGCTTGGATCAACCTGGTGGCGAGAGGAGAGGAATGGAGCAACTCTGTGGCCTGCATCGGCGAGACGACTGCTTCAGCTGCGAAAAGACTGGGGCTGAAGAACGTGTTCTACCCAAGCAACCCTGGCATCGATGGGTACTTCTCATTAATCCCAGAAAATGCCATATATTTATATTTATATATTTATTTGGGCGGATATTGAAGTTTCTGATGCGTGATGATAGATGGGTTGAGAGCATTCTGGAGGCGTTGAGGAGTCATCAGCAGGTTCATGTTCTCCAATTGATGCCTATTTTTCTCGATTTTGCGTTCTGGCTCCTCCTTTCCGTTCCAAGCTGACGATTGCTTTGACTGATTTCTTCTCCATCTTCAGTCCCCGGCCTGCTGAAGAGCATGATTTTGGCGCGGACCCTCTGCCTTTTTCCTGATGCGGATCACTTCGTGTACAGCCAGAGAGAGAGAGAGACAGAGACAGAGAGAGAGAGGATAATGCCCGGGGGGTCCCTAAGCGAACATCTCCCTTGGATATGTACCCCTCTGTAGGTGTCCTGTAAAAGTTGACCACAGCTTGTAAGATGTCATGAAAATGGCAGCGCATTTGCCTCTTTTCTCTGGGGTTCTAATTGGGTTGTCGATAGGCCGGACTTCGGGTTCCGATTTCAGCCCGAAAAGATAAATGGGCCCATCTTGGTCCGGGGGTCCTGTTCTCTCTCTCTCTCTCTCTCTCTCTCTCTCTCTCCCATCTCTGGCAGTTCATGTGGAAGGCAATTCCGGGCTTAAGTAGGCCCGGCCCGGGATCCACAAGGGCCTGACCCGGAGCCGATTTTGGGGTTTCTGTTCAGGGGGAGAGTGGGGCCCACTTCAGCTGATGACGTGGCCTTCTCTAGAGTCTGGCCCGGGCTTACTCTGGGTATATTAGGCCCGATGATCTAGGCTGTTCTCAAGCAAGGCCCAGAAAAAGGCGGCCCGGGAAGCAACGAATACGCTGTCGGATTCTCTTGTGGGTCTTATTGGTTCTCGGGTCAATCGATTCCTTTTTGAAACCGTTTGTAAACGCGAAGGCGTAGATTCGAAATCCACCTCTCTCTCTCTCTCTCTCTCTCTCTCTCTCCCCCCTCCCCCGCCGCAACCCCTTCCTACCCTCGCTCTCCGGCGAGGTTCAATTGAGGAAGTTTTGCTTGAATCTGGTTTTCGACGATGACGGAGGTAAGGAGTGATCTGTTCCTGACGTTCGCCGCGGTATCACTGTCGATCTTTTCTTTTTTTTTAGAAAATTAATGCGGGGGTGGCTCTGGTGACTAGGGCTTTTTGTTGTACGATGTCTGGTTTGTGTGACGTTCCATCTGAAGAGATAAAGTGGGGCATATTGCTTGTTTTTTTGTTGTTTAACTCCTGATATCCTGTCTTCCTGGCGTTCGAGTAGAAGATGAAAATTATAGATCTCTTTGTTCAGCTCGTCCCTGAATCTAATTATAGAACTCTTTTAATTTCTTGTCGATAGGTTAACCTTGTAACCTATCGACAAAACTATCAAAACAACGGCTCTCCGGTGTCTCCACTTGTTATGGCACGCTCATGCTGCGACAGTGAGCGCTTCTATGGTGGTGTGTAATAATTCTCCAAGATTTATAAAATGGATTTTTGCTGGTGATATGAAGATAAACCTGTGCTCTGCTGGATGACGCAGGTTACGCTGCCTATTCATTTTCTTCCTTCTCAATGATTTTTAAGCCAATGGAGGAGAAGCTAGGCGCAAGCTGAATACCGTATGATTTAGGTGTCAGTTAAAAGATACATTTAGTTACCAATATTTTTCGGAGAATCAAGCTCACGTGTGCTCTCTTTTCATTTCTTCCCATATTTAAGCCATGAAAATTCTGGGAGATGAAAATGGTCTATCTTTTTTTTCTGTTCACTAGTTGTTAATTCAATCGGCAAGCTACCAGACAATGTAACTTTGTGGGTTATGATTACCAACTAAGGCATTATAATGACTTGAGACTTAAGAGATTCGAATAGGCTGACCACTGGAGTTCTCTTGGAAGATTCAGTGCAGATACTTATCCATTGGTCATAGTAAATTCATTTCTTAAGTATATGGTAATATGTTTATTCAATCGGGGGTACCATCGGTAGGAGATTTGGTGATTCCTGATCTGATTTCCAAAGACACTTGAATTGAGAGCATTGAGAAGAGGCTAGTTTCATTATATGGGGTAGTGGTATATTGATTCTCATTATCTAGTCATCGACGTTAATTTAAGGTTTTAACATGGTCTGTGTCATCGTTGTTCATTGGGTTGTATCTGTCAATTGCGCTTTATGACATTTGTAGACAATGGAGAATCTGTCACTCTCCTTCATTTTACAGCATTCTTTATCATCTACTTCTATCATCAGATTCTAGTCTATTATTAAGATTATCTTAATTTCGCATATTTCCCTTTTTGTGGCTGTGTTGAAAAACACTATCTCAGTATGAAATTAGCGTGTTGTAGCTCATTTTCATATATATACAAACATATCTGCAGACTTATACGCATATTGTTGCTGTGTTCTGTACTCCACTTCATTGTAATGTGTGGCATCTTTATTGGTTGGACATTCCCTTGGTTGGGTTTATTTTCCTTGTGCTATTTGAATTACATCGCATCCAAAACAAACTGATTCTTAGTGTTCCACAGTGATTGGTGAAAAAAACCGGTGCTCTACAACATATCTTCTACCTGAACTGATGATCCTCCTGCGTTTTGCATTTCAGTACTGGGTCAGCCAGGGGAACAAATGGTGCGACTTCTGCAAGATTTACATATCAAACAATCCCTTGAGCATCAGGACTCATGAGCTCGGCAAACGCCACAAAGATAATGTGACTGCGAGGCTGGCGACTATGAGAAAAGAAAGTGCCGCCAAAGAAAAAGAGCACAAGGAGGCAGCCAAGGCCCTGGAGCAAATCGAATCGGTGAGCCTATAATTTCTTGGGCTCATCTCAGTCATATTCAATCGAAGTATCTAGGTATTCTGAGGCGAAGGATAATTTCCAATTTATTGAAAAAATTCCAAATCTTGGTCTACGACTTTGACTTCCTGCCTGTGCAATATGCACACTTATGTCTTGTACGTTCTGCTTCTTGATAGAATACCTTTCTTGCCCCCAGAAAGCCCAACGCAGCTACCAGAAGGATCTAGCAGCCTTTGAGAAGGCCAATCAATCGGTTCAACATATGCCCTCGGCATCTGGCAACGATTCAAAAGGTACTTCCAAGGGCGCCATTTTCTTTTTTTTTAAATCTTAATGCTTTTATAATTCCGCAGTCAATCTCTTCACTAAAGATGGGCGCTATTCTTTGCTCATTGGGGATATCCTCTCGCTGCTCCGCGTTATTCATTTCCCATAGACTCATCAAACGGATAATTCTATGAGCCCATCTCTCTCTCTCTCTCTCTCTCTCTCTGGAATTACTTCGTGCCCGGTGCTTATGCTTATTTTTTGTGCTGCCATGCCAAATCAGGCAAACGGGTGAAGCTGGAAGATTCATCAGCTGGTGGCGTGGGTGGCCCACCGCCGGGGCCGGTCGTCTCGAAGCCTCTGGCGTCAGCGCTCTCAACAAGGCCTGTTAAAGGCGCGCCGTCGTCGGTTGCACTTGCGAAGAGGAAGCGGGCGGATGAGAAGCCGAAGGCAGTGTCCAAGGAGGAAGCGGCCGCCCTGAGAGCCAGGGAGGCGGCCCGGAAGAGGGTGGAGGAGAGGGAGAAGCACTTGCTTGGCCTGTACAGGTCCTACTGATCTCCTCCTCCTCTGTTCACTGCCCTGTACATTATTTACCCTCCGATTGCTGGGTCGGAAGAGCAGGCGTTGACTTTCCTCCAAATAGTAATTTTTCGAGGTCCTGAGATGGCATCATGTGTACCCCACAAGAAGCCCAGCTGTTGCATGGAGATGTTCTGTGGCTGGAGACTTCATGATAAGCCTCACTTGGTCGCATTCTATTATTAGGCAGATTATGCATGGCTCTCGCATGAACCCAGGTCTGGGCTTCGTCGCCTATCTGGCGGCGTGGTGTCAGCTTGATTTTTATTGGAGGGGGGTTGACTAAAGCAGGCCCGTTGACATGGAGCTCTTTTAACGGTGGAATAAAATATTCTTATTAAAAAATAGCCATTCTGTGATGCCCTCAAGGAAAATAAAGAAGGTCAATAAATATATCAAAAAGTCAATGAATGCTCACGAGCGCACATTTTCAGAAACCCAGACAAAAATGACCTCAGAGGTAAGAAAAACTGGCTAAATCTACTGTGCACCTCCCTCCCGCGTTGACTTCAAGAGTGGGGATGAATCCTGATTGGCCCCTCCATACTAGTTCTCCATTTCTTCTTCATCATCATCATCATCATCTGTACCACTCTCGGTTGCACCATCTTCCTCCCCATAGATGACATCGTCGACACCATCATCTTCAACCTCACTCTCCTCAGCTGTGTCTAAAACTGATTCCTGGTTCGTGTAATCACCAGCCTTGGAGATTGAGGAGAACAAGAGAGTGAGCAAAAAAAAACGCAGAAAGAGGTAAAAGAGTAGCCAGAATTAGAAATGCCAGAATTTTTAAAGAGGGTAGGAGAGGTTTGACCTGTGTTGTGAAGAGCTGAAGACGACCCGACAGCTGCAGCAGGCTTCGAGCAGCTGCAGATCTGGACACGGACATCTGCCACAAGAACAAGGGATTTATTTAAGCAGAATATCATTTCTTGAAGGATCTAACACACTAATTGATGCCTAGTCTTATAATATGACCGTTTATGTTCCACGAGTGTTCGTTACTGAACGCCCCGTGGATTTTCCAGATTTGGAAAACAATGCACAGACTACAATTTTTCCGATTTAGTGATGAACAAAAATATTATAAAGAAAAAATAGATGCCAAGAAATGGGATGCAATCACAAGAAAAGACAAGGAAATTCCACATAAATGTGCATTATTTTCTGCATCGATGAATCTAATGATTGAAAGAGAACAACATAAAGTAGCTGCACTTAAATCAAGACGTACCTTGTGCAAAGTAGAAAGCATGTGAACAGAGGATATACGTGATGTAATAAAGTGACCATGGTTGACTAAAATGCATGAAATCCATGGAAGGACAAGTCTCTCACTGACCGACCTGCAAAAAATGGGAAAGAATCTTAACGTAATGGATTTTCCCCGGTAATCCGGAAAAAAAGGTAAAAAAATATTGCATTTTCAATCCAAGTGTTGTTAACAACAGTCAACAAAACAGTGAGGTTAAAGAAATAAGAAAAAATTTGATTGGGAATTATAATGTCGCCCTTGTGGCTATATAATAACGTCACTAGCTTATTAATCTTCAATCATCCGTAGAAAAGACAACTGACGAAGTACAAGACCGCATAGTAACACAAACAGGACCCAGCAAAATCACTAGTCAACGCTATAGAGGCCAATTCAAATCCACGGCCCAATGATGTGAACTAAGAACATGGCAAGCAAGACCATCTATGTGAGACATTATTCAAACCCAAATGTAGTGATTCTACTTCACACAAAAGTCAAACCGACAAGCTTCAACGAGGCCAAGTCTACTAAGTGAGCAGCTGAAACATGACCAGCATGAGAGATGGATCTAGATCCTTTTTTCGTGTTGCAGGCAACAATCCAGTTGTTCCAAAACACAGTTAGGTTTATTCAGTTTATGCTTGCTTTGCAGCACAGCATCTGCAAAAACATGCATTCGAGAAAATTCAGTTGAGTTAGATTCACTCTTTTCAAACATTAACGAGTTCACTTTAGGCAATTCACAAGGACAAGAATTACAGTTTAGGAGCCATTTTTCTTTGGAGACAAGTCTTTGAGTAAACAGTGTCGTCTATTCGGCGTCATCTTTGAAACTCCTCTACAAACCAGTGTGAAATGCCCCCTTTACCCAACCCTTTCGTTATACGAGGTCAGGCCAGAACTCAAAAAAGGCAATCGTCAATGACATTGATATAATATCGGACCGAGGAGGCCAAGGTGCCCAGCTTGTGGCTTTCAATGGTGATTGATTACTGGGACTTCAAATACCCCAAAATCTGTTGATAATTCCAAACTATCACGGATTAAGTATTTGCTGGATCAAACTTGGAAAGTACATATTATATGCTAGGAGACATCCGAATCTCACGAAGACAGAAAACAATCTCCGTTTTGGATGATAATCCTAACAACAGGACTTTTCATGAGTGCCCAGCTCAATTTGTGAAATAATAGATCGCACAGTTAAGTGGAAACGTTCTGAAAAGTTTCAGCAAGGGAAAAAGGTGTCTAGGGCAGATTCCCAAACTATGTCTCCAAAGAAAATCCCATATAGTAAAAAAGTTAAATAATTATGTTTCCCTCAGGAAATTTCACCTGATAGTTAGAAAGGAACGTAATTTACAGCATATATGTCTTGTCACTAGCATGTTCTTTCACGGAACGTGAGAAGCCGATGAATAATCATCAGTTTCAGGAAGAAATTGAAGAATTTCTTGGAAATCCCACAAGATCAATACGTTCATTTTTCTCTGACAGATGGTCAGAACTCCATCTGGGTTCGAATCCTACTGGGGGGGGGCCACAAGAGATCAGAAAAGTTTTAGGAAAAAACAAAAACTTTCTTCTGTCCCTTCCAGGCGATAAGAAAATAAGGAAATGGTTGGGTATAACGTAGCAATGAAGTTTACATACCTTGTTTTCCACATAACTATCAACGCATCCAAGAAGTTCAATGCGTCAGTTGGACTCATGGACAAGATGATCGACTTAACCTAAAAAGAAAAAGAAAAAGAAGTCAGCATTATGGCTGGGTTTACTACGTTACTTGTGAACTTGCTTCCTCTCATAAAGGCATTTTTAATTTCACTGTTCAAGGAAGAAGCATACCTTCTTGGCTGGTAGATCCATCCCAACTAGAATGTGAGGTTCATTACCGGCATCTGGTGTTAAACTAGAACTAGTTTTGGGTTTATAGGAACTTAGAGCATCTCCATCACAAAGAACCCCTGCTGATTTGAGCCTATCTTCGAGGCATAACGTAGCATTATCATCTTCTAAGCTTTCTGTGGAAACTGCAAACACCAGGTGGCAGTAAATTAGACACATGATGAGTAAAACGATAACTACACTGACTTCGATGAAAATAATTTTGAGGTTTGGCAGAATTAGCGGAATGGAACATCCAGTCACCGGTTAATGATACAACGAGGATGAGCAATACAGTAGCAGCTAGACTTAAACAAAAAAATTAAGTTCAAAAGAAAAATAGTTCCCAAATATCTTGATCAGTTTTCAGAGATCTGGCACATAATTAGTCATGAATAAGAAAATGGCAGGTGTCTCCGAATCAAGTTAGTGAGACTATCGCCTTCTATCTTATGACTTTAAACATATGCGACTTTGATCGTAAGAGGAAAGAGGAAACCACTTCATTCCATCAAGATCCACAATGTCAGTCAAACTTTCTTTTATCCATCTTAGAAATCGGAGTTTTCCCAGCCCACATAAAAGCACTATAAACTCTTACAGCTCCCCGCTGTCGATCAAGTATTAATTCAGCACTCAATCAGCCACATGGAAAGTAGTCACTCCACAAGGACGAAAATTTTCTTTAACTACTCAGAAGACAATCCTTCAGTAGATTGGTGCATAAATCTTGAGAAAGAAATCATATTCAAAAATCATATCTTTTTTGACTTGTCAATGAACTTCACCTTTGTAGAAATAGGCAGACCTTTAATGAAGAAATCAATATTGAATAGCATGCTGCAGTAAATAATAGACTTAATGAAAGCTATATTCCACACTAGTACCACTCTTAGTTACTATCATTCTACAATACTGGGCGTATTATAACTGTACATATAAGACTAAGTATACAGATGAAGAAAAGACCCTCTTAGATTGCACACATGAATTCCAACAATAAAAAAACTTTCAACATGATTAATCTTGTGTCAAATAGAGCTTATATTCCAGGTATCAGGGTGAAGTTAAAGGTCTTTTATAAATTTTAAACCTAGAGGGGATAGAATCAAGCATAGATTAAAGGCATGCATTAAATAAAAATATCTATCATACTATGCCAAATACGACATGGAAAATACCCTATGGAATTGATCTTTCACATTACACGACATTGTCTATAATTTTTGGTTTACATGGAATTAAGTGCTGTTTCAAAAATACTAGGAACTTGCTGGCATTAATTTCAAGGTATGCCATTTATTTGAGAACAATATCCTTGGCAAAAAATACTGTCGAAGTTTAAATTTTTTGAATAAGATTCAAGATTGATTTCCATCACAAGGTAAAACAAAGCTATACTTGTGCAAAAGAGTATAGACTGTCCTTCTACCTTTATGACGAGCATCATCCTTAATATCAACAGCAGGGTGATCCATTACGTGCTCTGAAAGCTCGGGTGGGTCAGGTTTAAGGTCCTTTCTCTTCTTATTGTGAGAATCATAGAGCTTTGCAATTGGCATTGTGGCATCTTCAGCATTGGCACGATCCAGAGATGTTGCTGATCAAACAAAAAGCACTTAGTTAAGCCCCTCCAGCAAAATATGATAGCAGTACAATATAAAACTGCAGTTGAACTTTCTGTTTCATGAAAACTTCTGCATGAAGAGAATCTGATTCGCAGATATTATATTACCATCTCTCTCAGTGCTTTTCTAATGATAATGCGATGGCACTACAAAAATATTACTAACTATTCATTGTATGATTTCTTGAATAGTTATCATTTTTTATACTAAATCAACATGCGCTGCAATTATAAATAGTTATAAAATGTTTAATTAAAGAAATACAATGCAGGTGATCGAGCTACAAAAAACTGAAAGAATCGTGTGTGTCCATTATTCTTATGATATAGGCTACACTTTTCATATTTGAGTAGCACAAGCCCCATTAACGTGGTTAAACCTATAAAATAAGAATAGAGTCACCAAGGAACCAATGCGTGGCATCCAACTTACCATCAGTTTTTATCATCTGCTCCTTTTGAGAGCCGTAGGAATGGCCTATGGGCAGAAGAACACCGTCTGGACGGGTAGTCAAGTTTATATCTGTGCCAGCTTCCAATGACAGTTTCTCAAATAACGGCTTCACTGCAGAACCGTATGCAAAGAGGACAATTACAGAGGCGGGTGAAGCAATCCCCTGTAACTTCGCAGAATATATAGCAGAACATATATCATGGCGATTCTTTGGGATGGAACGTTCAATTGCTAGGGAGATCTTTGCAGGTTTACTATTTTTCAGGTCCTCGGGGGTCTTTCCATGCCAAAAATAACAGAGACCGATTTCTGAAAGTGTTAGGACACAAAAGGCAGCCTCTTCTTTGTTGTCAGCCTCTATGACTTTGCTGGCCAAGAACACAGACGGGTGCTCCATTGAAAGCACACAAGCTGCAGACTGTTTTTTTCTACCATCTATTTTCCATAGTGCCACAAATCTTTCACCGACTCCAGATGACAAAATATACTTTCCGTCTTCACTGAAAATCATACAACGAACGCCGACCTGTGCACCAATACTGACTGTTAGCGTTGACTAAAATAGAGGCAAGCACGATTAGTGTCTCAAATCAGACATATGATGATCAGCTCTTCTCTCATTTCTTTAGGTTTTTTTCCTTTTTAAGAACGGCATCACTGTATTCATATAAATAAGTAAAATAAAAAGGACTACACTCACAGGATGGCCAGAAAATTTCTGGATCTTCTTATTATCTGAACAATTGAAAACCTTCAGTTGAGAAGCTGCAGTGGCCAATAACCTCCCATCTATTAAGGAAAATTGAGCATTTTAAAATAGAAAGTTAGCCGATATTAAGTTTTAAAAATAAAGAATGATATCAGAGAGCTAATCCGTAACAGTTTGAGACACAAATCATGCAAAATAACATCTACTTGTCAGAAAACAATGCAAGTTATCAGTTTGTGAAGCAAAAGATAAAGCGACACAAGTGAGAAGCAATGGCAGGAAAATAGAAACATGTTAACATTTTCAACATGGTACTGATAACTAAAATTTTATTTCTATTTGATTAGCACGAAACACTGCATAATATAATTCCAAATGAAGATTTTACTTTGTCTAGGGATTAATTTTGTATTTACATCCTTATGTGAAAACATGACCAAAATTTTAAGATTTATCGGCCCCATCGAATGCCATAGCACTTTTCTAGATTAAATCACACTTTCAAACAGGCTAACGACTGAAAAATGAATGGGAACACTTCTAAGCCAAAATTCACCTGCTATGGTCCCCTCTTTTAAATTGAATCTATTTCATTCACAAGAATGTTTCCAACGAAACATTTTAAAACACTTTTACGGTAACCCAAGGTAAATATTTTAACAAAAAAGGGAATAAATGCAAAAATATTTAAAAGGAAGGGACTTCTAAAACACATCCCCCCCTCCCCCCCTCCCCCCACAAGTGGCATAGCCTCCCTGATCAGCAGTTGGAGGAGGGCAGTATGCAGCTAAGGGTTCTGTTTCTGAAGAACCACACTCCAAATCCGGACCAACATGACTATCAAAAACTTCATTTTATTCACAAGGGCAACTAAAAAAAATGAAAAACCAATATTCACTGTTTCAATAGGTGCAAACCACTGTCTTCTATTGTCTTCAACCAAGTTCAAGAAGGATTAAATGATAATAAAGCCTTTTGAAACACAAACATGCTCTCAACAAATTCCATTGGCGAAACGAATCACATGCCTTATCATAATTTCAGAACTTTCATAGTCTGCATCGAGTTATAGCACCAGCGCCCCAATAGGCTAGTTTAGCAGTATTCCATAAACCAAGAACCTTAGTAAATAAAATATAGCACAATTTAACATAGTGATTGAGAGGTACCTGCAGAGACAGATAAGGAAGATACAGCCTTGGTGGAAGCCTTAAATTTTCCAAGGAGATTTCCTGATGAAGAATCGATTTGGCAAACTATACCATCAACCCCTCCGGTGTAGACATAACCATGTTTTGAGAAAGAGACCGAACTTACACCCCTGCAAGTTTACATGGTTTTAATGATTAGTAGGTAAAACCTAAGAAAGTTATACATAAAATCACTCGATCAATCATTCATAAGCATTATCATATCAATGAAAGTGTAAAACAGGATTATATCATAAAAGTTAAGATAATAACAGTGAGCAAGTATCGACCTGATTCCACAATGATCTTTTTCAAAAACAGAATGCCAACGCCAGTCGATGATATTGCGTTAAACAAGACTATGCAAAATAATTATACAAGATCAAAGAATAATATATCAGTTATACAAGAACATATTTGAAAAATAAAAGAATCAATATGTTTCACTTATTTCAAATCACGAAAAGAAGATTCCATGAAAAACAGAAGAATATGCGCAAAATGATATATAAAAATATCGTGTAAACTCGTGCAATATTGGGATTAACATTTTTCATTTTCCCTGGGGTACAACCTTCTCTCTTCAAATCAAATCGTACTGAAATAGTAATCATCACAAATCGTCCGCAGAGTATCAGATAAAATGATTGGGTGGTTCCAGTTCCCGATTCGATTTTCAATCTGTGAAATTTAATACTCTGAGTCTGCCATACCGAAAAGTGTGAAAGAAACCTAAAGGAATCTGAAATTCCAATTAAATTCATGCTTTAATACAGTTCCAATTCTGCAGCTGCAGTTCATGTTTTCCTTTCAAGCCCCAAAAATATCAGCTAAAAAATATTCCCATACACATACTTTTGGCGCATTTATTGTTTCGAGTTTTAAACTTAAGATTGCACAATAGTTATAAATGTACTGTTTATGGGATTTATTTACGAGTGTAATCAAGCATTAATTATTTAAGTTCGAGGAGTTTTAAAGCGGCATTTTCACGGAAGAAATATGAAAGTCCAATAGTGTACTCATACAGAAAGGAAATGGCATGTTCTACGGTCGCAATGAGACGAAAACCATTAAAAAATAATTAGGATATAAATATTGGACAAACTGGAACTCCTGAGAGGCTTTGCCAAAGGTAAATATTTAATCTAAGATGAGGACATACTTTTTCAAAAAAAAAATCCTAGGAAGCCGTGAATAAAAATATTTGCCAAGAAATTTTGCAGCTCTGAATAATAGTTACCCTGGATGACAATCAGTGACTTTCCACTTCAGCGTGCCGGAAGAGATATCAAGTGCTAAGACATCTCCAGTACCCGTTCCTAATACCAACAGCAAATTTCCAGATTTCCTCTTCTTCTGCGAAGCATAAGCCATAACAAAGTTGCGCATAGGATCAACAAAAGAAACCCAAAATCAAAGCAGAAAAGAAAGGGTTACCTTGTTCCCCAACTGCACCCACTGCATGCATTTGTAGTCAAGGGACAGATGCCCACGTTCATTCAACCTTGGCTGGAGGCCTGCTGTTGTGTCAGTTGATATTATATTTGCAAATTCAGTCTGAAGATGGCCTTTCAATGTGTCCCAAATCTACACCACATGATGCAGATGCCATATTAGCCAAGACGAATCATAATTCCTCAAGGAGACTTCAGATGAACAACAAAGAAACCGCTGCCGGTTCGGCTATGAAAGCCGGAAATGAGCAATAGAAAGAAAAACAGTAGTTATCGCCTAAACTTGGTGTCTAATAAGAATCCCGCCAACGGCAAGCACAAAAGCTTCGTCACCTTGACTCGTCCGTCGCCGGAGGAGATGGCGAAGAACTCAGAACGAGGGCTGAACGCAGTCAAAAGGTCCTTGATGTTCGGAGCGGCCATTTCTAGACTTCTTCCGCGCCACTCCGACTCACCACTCTCCTACTCTCTTAAACCCTAGCAGAACCCTGCCTCCCGCCGCAGTACAGGACAGAAGAACCGGAACAGTGTAGCAGTACAGAGGGCTCCCCTTCCCTTCTTCCCCACACCACCACCGCCCCCAAACCTCACCCCGAGGATATAGAGATAGACGGCTGCTGACGGAGAGACCAGCGACGAGGAGAGAAGAGGATGCGGCTGCCGGAGAGAGAACCCCGACGCCCCTCGGCGCGCCACAGAGGAGAGAGAGACAGAGACAGAGAGGGAAGAAGGCCCGTGGCGGCGGGGCGAAGAGGGCCAACGTTCGCGGGGACGTAAACGGATCCAGGACGGCCCACAAGGGTTAGATCCGATAACGCTAAAGTATCCGCAATTTATCCATTAACTTATAAAAGGCCGAACCCAAAATAGTTTCGTTATCTGGGCTGGCCCATTAACTACAACCGGGCTTTCGTCCTCGTAGTTGGCGGGCATGGGCTTCCTACATCTTGGATTGGGCACGGCCCATTAGCATGTCCTGACGGCCCACGACAAGGTCGGTGGCCTTGCTGCTCGCCGGCGGCCGGCGGCCGGCGGGGACGTCCCTTCCGTTCTGGTTCTCCGCCGCCGGCGACTTCCGCGCCGTTCTGGGCCTCCGCCGCCGCCCTCGGGAGAGCCGGACAAGAAAACTCCTCCACTTCGCCGTCGTTTGCAATGCATGAGTGCGGACGGAGGAAGTGGCTATGGCGGACACGCCACCTACAGGATTCCCCACCTACCTTGACGGAGAAAGGATCGGCGAACGAGGCACCCTTCCCCTCACGCATCCCCCACCCACCGCCATTCTCCCCCCCCTCTTCTTCCTCCACCAGACGGATGCGCTCGAACAAGCGCGGCGGAGGGGCGGCGGCGGCGCCGCCGGAGGGGAAGGAAGAGGGGATGATGCTGCCGCAGGGGGCCCTGGACCTCCTGGAGAACTGCGACCTCCCCCCGCCGCTGAAGCTCTTCCCGGAGCCCCGCCACCGGAACACGGAGGGCGGCGGCGCCACCGACGAGCACCGCCACCTGCTGAGAGCCCTCCGCCTGTCGCAGACCCGCGCGCGAGAAGCCGAGGCGGCGGTGGCGGCGCTGGCCGAGAGCAACGCCCGCCTGGCCTCCCTCCTCGCGCGGGAATCGATGAGGCTCTACGCCCACCGCCAGTGGCTGAGGCTCCTCGAGGCGGAGAAGACCACCTGGTTGCGCCGCCAGAAGACCAGCGCCGCCGCCGCCGCCGCTCCCGTCCCGGAACCCCCCACCGCCGGCGTGCTCCTCGCCCTCTGTCTGGGCATCGCCGGCCTGGGCCTCGTGATGGGCTACCGATTCCTCTTCTGACACAGAGACAGACCGAAAAAGGAGAGCCTTCTTCTTCCTCCTTTTCTTGTTTTCGCGTTGACTAGAGGGAGGCCAGGTGGACGGAACGGAGGTGGGCGTAACAGTCGTCGCCGGAGGGGAAGGTCCGGAGGCACTCCCAGCAGATGTGCTCGCCGCAGCGGCACTCCACGTGGCTGCAGCCGTCCGTCTTCTCGATGGCGTGGCCGCAGGAGGGGCAGTTCTTCACGTTGGTCTTCCCCCGCCGCCACTCCTCCAGGGAGACATCCGGGTCATCCTTGAGCTCCCTGTACCGCCGGCAGGACACCCACGGATGGTACTCCAGGTGGCACCTCCTGCAGGTCTCCGCCGAGCAGGCCCCGCAGGCGTACGGCGCCGCCGCTGCTGCCGCCTCCTCCGCCACCGCCCTGTACACCCCCGGGCAGTCCGGTGAGGGGCAGAACCTGTAAGCGCCGCCGCTGCCGGCGACGAACGCCGCCAGCGACGCCCTGAAGAGCTCCTCCAGCTTTTCGGGAGGGAGCAGGCACCGGAGGTCAACGAGCAGGATGGGCACCCGGCAGCTGCCGCCCGCCGCCAGGCAGCTCAGCGGGAAGCCCTCCCGGGTCCTGATGGCCGACTCCAGCTGCTCCACCAGGCAGCCCCGGCAGAAGCGGTGGCCGCACCCTTCCAGCAGGTGGGGCTCCTCCAGCTCGCACAGGCAGATCGGGCAGCAGCACTCATCGTCGGACAACGGCGGCGCCGCCCGGACGCCGCCGTCGCTAGCGAGCTCCGCGATGATCTGGTCCACCTTCCTGCGGTGCTCCACACGGCCGCGAATCTGCAGGACGTGGCGGCGGGTGTGGAGGAGGAAGCTCGCCCCGGGGACCCTCTCCTCGAGCCCCCGCAGGTCCGGCCCGAACCTCTGCACCACCTTCTTCATCAGGTCCGCCGGGAGGTCGCCGCCGCGGAGGGGGACCTCGAGCTGCCGGCTCTCGTGGAGCGCAAGCAGGGACCGCACCAGCCTCCTCTCCGCCGCCTCCACGGCCGCCGGCGGGCCGAAGATGCGGATGGTCCGGGAGCTCCGCTTGTCGCAGAGGATGGTCGTCCCCGACTCGCGCTCCACAGACTTCACCGCGGCGGCGCCGTCGCGGGAGTAGCAGAGCTGGGTCGCCGCCGGCGTGAGCTCCGGGTGGGCCACCGTCTTCCCCTTCATCAGCTCCTCCAGCGGCCGCCGGAGATCGGCGATGGTCTTCGTCCCGTTCGCAGAGATCCTCACGCGATACAGCCCGTTGTCGCTCTTCTCCAGACCGACCTCCACCCCTGAGAAAACATCCCAAGCTCTCACCATGTAAAATTCATCGTCGTCTTCAACATCATTCGAGGAAGACAGAAGATCAGAAGAACAGGCACAGACATATACATACCTCGGAGCCGATTGAAGCTTTCGAGGAGGGAATCCAGCTGAGTTCTGATGGCGTTGTAGACGCGGGAGGGGCAGGTCAGGGAGCTCCGGAAGACCTGCCGGCATTGTATCCTCTGCCAATGCTGGCAGCCGGGGAGGGTCATCCCGCCCAGACGGGTCAGAGCTCTCGCCGCCTCCAGATGCAGGCTCCCGTCGAAGGAGATGAGGGCCCTCGTGAGGTGATCCAACGGCGCCGGCTCGAAGACCTGCACCCGGAGGGCCCTTCCGGGGGGGAGGAGCTTGCCGGCCATGAAGGGGGAGATCTCCCTGAGCAGCGCCTCCTCGCAGGCCTTCGCGGAGGGCTGCTCGACGGCGGCGCCGCGCAGCAGGCGGACGGCGGCGATCCTCCTCGACGTAGCGGCGCCGAGGACCTCGAAGATCTCCTCCTCCGAGAGGTCCCTGCTGATCCCGCCGACGACCACGCAATCGTCGTACTTCTCACTGACCTCGGCGCGGACGGGTCTTCCTCCGATCGCCAGGCCGGCGAGGTCGCAGGCGATGCAGGCGGCGTCCGCCGGCGAGCACCTCACCATCGCCACCCCCCTGCTGGGCCTCCGCGGCCAGAAGATCTTCGCCGTCACGGCGGCGAAGGGCATGCCGTCACCAACGAAGGTCGACTTGAGCATGCGGACCTTCAAGGGGGCCCCCTGAAGTTCCATCCCGTCCATCACCGAGACGGCCGTCTCTGCGTCTTCTGGGCTGAGAAATGTGATCTTCCCCCACCTGCTCCCATCCGAAGCCGCCTCCGGCGAGCTGGCGGCGGCGGTGCCGCCACCACCGTACCGGTGAACAGTGGCGATTCCACCGGAAACGTGGCGGGCAACGGCCATCAGAAGCTCGAGGTCGTCCAGGGAGTGAGCGGCCGGGTGGCAGATCTCCACCGTCAGACGCCGCCCGTCGAGCTCGAGATGCCTGATCTCCGCGCCGGCGCCGAAGAGGGCCGTCGGAGGGGAATCGCCCGGGAAAAGGCGCTTCTCGACGCACTCGTTCCGCAGATTCTTGGTCTCATGGTCCAGCGCGTCGTTGATGAGGGCGTTGACCTTGTCAACGTCCTCCCGCGAGGCGTGCAGCTGGATAACCCCCCTGTCGAAGTCAACTTCGATCGTGATCCGCTCGTCCCCGCAGGCCCTCTGCGCGCGCAAACAGAGCCCCTGCAGATGGCTGCACCCCCTGCCGCAGAGCCGGCTCAGGACGGTGCGGCTGACCCCGATGATCTCGTTCCTCTTCATCATCTTCCCCAGCAGGCGCAGGAGGTCAAACGGGGGCGGCGGCTGCATCCCGTACAGGCAGTCAAAGTCAACGGCCGTCACGCAGACCAGATAGTGCCTCTTCGCCGACAAGATCTCACCAAAGACGACCCAAGTCGGCATCTTCCCGTAGACGAACAGCGAGCAGGAGGGGTGGAGCTGCAGGTGTTGACCAGAAGACGCCACTTCATAGCCGAGCCGGTCGCAGCCTGAGAACATAGCCACATTCTCTGCGAGGGAGGAGAGGACGACCTTCTTCAGCAGCTTGCAGTACTCGGAAGAACCCTGCTGCTTCCCCCACTTCCAGTAAGTCGGGACGACGATGTTCAGCTCGTTGTAGAGGCAGAGGTCCAGCTCCGCCACCGTCTCCTGGCACCGCCGCATTGACTTTGCGTTGATGCTGTTCTGCCAGCACCACCGGTTCTTGCTCTCCTGCGTCCGTTCCCACTCCTGGTAGACAGATAGCAGGGTGAAGAGGTCGCCGTCTCGGTGGCAGAAGGGCACCTTGAGGCAGTCGGCTCTGAGCTTCTCCTCGTCGGTGCCGACCCGGCAGAAGATGCTGCTGGCGTTCGCCATGACGGCGGCAAGGACGATGCCCTCCTTGGTCAACCCTCGGCCGTGGCAGTCCAGGATCATCTTCCCCAGGCGCGGCTCCATGCCCAGCTTGGTCAGGCATCGCCCGGTGTCGGTCAACTCGAACCCTTCCCCTGTTCTGGCGATGGCGCCCAGCTGGATCAGATTCTGAATGGCCGCGTCGATTGACTTCGGATCCGGAGAGTCGACGAAGTCAAACTCCTGCACGTTCTTCACACCCAGAGCGATGATCCTGAGAACTGCAATGCCAAGGTGGACCTTGCGAATCTCGGGCTCCTCGTGCACGGCCATGGACTGGAATTCAATCTCGGAGTAGAGCCTGTAACACTTGCCGGCCTCCGTCCGCCCCGCCCGCCCGGCGCGCTGCTTGGCAGAGCTCTGGCTGATCCTGCAAACCCTGAGCACGTTCATCCCGCTGCCGGGCTCGAATCTGCTCTCTTTGACCACGCCGGGGTCAACCACGTACTTGACCCCGGGGATTGTGAGAGAGGTCTCAGCTATGTTCGTGGAGAAGATCACCTTCCTCCTCCCCGGGAAGCTCTGGAAGACCCGCTGCTGCTCGTCGCGAGAGAGCTTCCCATGCAGCGGCAGCACCACGGCCGATGGAGAGCCCTCGAACCGCTCACAGGCCCACTCCACCTCCATTTGAGACGTCAGAAATGCGAGAACAGCTCCGTCTTCCTCAGTCCGGTGGATCAAACCCACGGTCTTCACTACATCGGCGGCGTAGTCAGCTGAACCGCCAGAAATCTCCTGCTTTGAAGTGGCGGCCGGGGGGGGCTCAATGGAGGCGCTGGGGACGTACTTCACCTCCACCGGGAAGGCCCTCCCGGCGACGGCGAAGGTGAGGCAGCCGAAGAAGTAGTCGGAGAGCCTGCCGGCGTCGGCCGTGGCGGACATCACAACGAGCCTCAGGTCGAGCCGCCGCAGGAGGAGGCTCTTCGCGAGCGCCAGGATGAGATCGGTGTTCAGGCTTCTCTCGTGGGCTTCGTCCACGAGGACATGGGAGACCCCGCTCAAGCTTGCATCGTTCATCATGTGCTTCAAGAAACAGTGGTCCGTCGTGAAGACCACCTTAGACTTGAAGGCCTTGGCGGCGGGCGAGTACGTCACATATGAGGTCGCCAGATCATCTTGGTAGCAGCCATGGCTTTCCTCGGAGACCCTCTGAGCCAGAGAGACGGCCGCGATCTTACGAGGCTGGGTGCAGATGATCGACCCAGGGGAGTCCAGCCATGCATCTGCAAGGAACTGAACGATCTGTGTGCTCTTTCCTGAACCAGTCTCCCCCACCAATATCACAACCTGCATGAAGAGCATGAAGAACAGCCAGCCATGAGGCCGAGAAAGGAGCAACCCAACTATGTGGGCATGATGAAATTTTTATGCAGGGTAAATCCGAAGACTAATGGCTATCCAAATTAAATAATCACGTCAAGTGATGAATCCAAGGTCAGGCTTCAGCGGGTGGGCCCTCAAACGTGCATGCATCATCCGTCTTGCGGATTTCACGGATTTGGAATGCGCTTTCGAAGCTTCTGCATGAATTATAAAAAGGCCATGAACAAAGTTAAGGCACCCACTCAGGCATCCGAGTGTCTACTGAAATTTGGGAGGATGGCACACAGCCCGAGTCACGAGACAGAATTGGATTCGAACCAGTCCGATTCCAATTTTCCCATTAATGGATTAGCTAGATTTATCACATGGAGAGAAAAAATCGGCTTTAAAATGCCGAGCACACATATTTGAAAATGTTGATCAATATTTATGTACATAAATATGATTAATAGTTGAGAAATTCAACTCACTGCAACAGAGCGTTCTGATGTGAAGGACGACGAAGGCATACAGTGGCTACCATTTCAATCCATGTTAACGATATATTTTCTGGGCACTATAACAGAAAATCTTATTATGAACTTTGACTCGAATATGATCCAAAGGAGTTGACAAATAGTAGTCTGCCATATTCAAGGGGCCAAGTCTAAGGTGAATTTCGATTACAATTCGGTTTCTCCAGAATAATTCTTGCATATATACAGATATATCGCTTTTTTAACACTATTAAATGATCCAAACACTTAGATTTTTGTGGCCCATGAGTTGCCCGTGGATCTGGCAAGGATATTAAAGAGAGAGAATCATAAGATGGTAGGTTGATCCCTGGATTCATCCGCGCAACAGGCCAGCTAGAAACAGGGCAACCGGTAGAACACTTGCTATAATAAGGCATCAAATGAGCAGAAAAGGCGATTCCTCCTCGTTTTTCAGGCAATTCTTTGCAATAGCTTAGATGGGAGAAACTAGCCCAAGAACCATTGCGCGTTGTTCGTCAGAAAAATGGCTGATTCGAGCCCTAGAACCGAAAGAATCAATCATGGGGTCGAAGAAGAACATGGAAGAAAGATACCTGGTTTGAATTTATCACGTTCAGTATCTTCCTCCTGTAAGCAAAAATGGGTAGTCCCTCATCCAGCCTCCTGCGTTCCCGAATCAGCAGCCAGTGTATCTGGTTCCAGTCCAATTCTCCATCGGCCCCAAACACCTCCACTCCATCACCTTCCTCCTGCCCTACACTGCCTTCGCCTCCTGCGTTCTCGCCGAGGAAGGTCAAAATGGAGCGCAGCCCTGCCTGAAACTCCCCCAGTTTCTGCCTGAGCTGATCCCTTTCTTCCTCGAGACGGCTCCGCCGGGCCTGGCGCTCCAGGAAGAGGGAGAGCTGGGTTCGGCTCTTCATGGACGCCGACAGCTTCCTGATTTCGGCGGACACCTCCTCGATTCTCTGATCACACCGCCTCACGGACTCGCAGGTCAGCAGGCCACGCGCGTGCCCGGCGAAGAGGTTGCGGAGCCGCACGGCCTCCTCGGCGCGGTCGCAGGGGTGGTCGTCAGCCGGCGCGGTGGACAGCACCCGGACGGCCATCTCGTGGGCGCCGTCGAGGCGGCGGCCCCAGAAGTAGACGGCCGCCTCGAGGGCGTCAGGCCACGCGGGGAAGAAGAGCTTCGCTGCGACGGATCCCGATTTGAGGACAATCGAGGTCTTCGGCCGCACGGGGCAGTCGGCGATCAGGGTTTCCAGCTCTGCCGACGCCAAATCCGCCGCTCCGCCGCGGTCCCGGTGGTGGCGCTGGCGCTCAAGAACAACGGAGAACGCAGGCGCCGCCGGGGACGCCACGCGAGGCTGCCGCCGATCAGCGGTTAAGCAAGGCCTCCCTAATAGCCCCGTCGCAGGAAATCTCCCGGAGGGGTAAGGAGAACGGTAGGGGACGTCGCGTCCCCTCATGGTAGCAAAAGAACGCTGCAGAGCTCCACCGACTCGCCGGCCGGAGATTCAACCCCTCTCCCTATCCGGCCAACCAGGAGGAACACGGAAGGCGAACGAAGAGTCGGCGGCATTCATGGAAACCAGGGAGCAAGGCGAGAGAGCCAGAGAAAGAGAGAGAGTCAAGAAGGCAAAGAAAGATGGCACAAACGTCACAGAGAGCGAGAGAGAGAGAGAGAGAGAGTCAAGCAAAGCGAAGAAAGGGGGCGGGAGCAGAAACGTCGTTAGAGAGAGGAGAGAGAAAGAGGAGAGAGAGGAGAGAGAAAGAGAGAGAGAGAGTCGAGCAGAGCAAAGCAAAGAATCGGAGGGGGCGGGAGAACAAGCGTCGTTAGCGAGAGAAGAGAGAGAAAGAAAGAGAGAGAGAGTGAAACAGAGCAAAGCAAAGAAAGCGGCGCGAGCACAAACGTCGTTAGAGAGAGAGGAGAGAGAAAGATGGGGAGTTCTCACGGTAACGCGAAGCCCGGAGGATGACGTAGTGACACCGGGAGCGAAATTACCCTTTTGAAATAAAAATTAATGCACCAACAGAAATACTAAAAAATATCAATTTTCGCCTCTTTATGTCGACATTTCGGCTCCCAAGATATGTTTTATTTAATTACCCTCCATAAAAAAATCCGCTTATTTATTACTCATAATTACGCCGCAGATAATATGTAAATAAAATCATTGCACCGTTGACAAGATATAACGGCTCCCCAGGTTGGCGGCGGAGTAAGACACGTCGGTTACTGATTAAGAGAATGTCACCTTGCACTAATGACGCTGGGGACAATATTATAATTATGAAAATGAATTAATTACGTGTAAAAAAAGGCAACGTCTGGCAACTTCGCAGCGAAATTCCCCGTTTTGGGCTACATTTTGTCTGGGCGGCTTATTAGGATCGATGGAAAAAGGTCACAGCCCAGTTATAGTATGGAGGCGGTAGAACGGCGAGTGTGGGCCGGGGTGCCACGTGGCGAACTATAGGATGCCATGTGGACTGTAGAGAGAGAATGAAGGAGAAAGAGAAGAGAGGGAGGGAGGGAGAGAGAGAAGAGAAGGAGAGAGGGGGGAGAGAGAGAGAGAGAGAGGGAGAGAGAGGGAGAGCGAGAGAGAGGGAGGGAGAGGGAGAGGGATAGAGAGGAAGAGAGAGGGAGAGGGAGAGAGAGGAAGAGAGAGGGAGAGCGAGAGAGAGGGAGGGAGAGGGAGAGGGATAGAGAGAAGAGAGAGGGAGAGGAGAGAGAGAGGAAGAGAGAGGGAGAGGGAGAGAGAGGGAGAAGAGAGAGGGAGAGCGAGAGAGAGAGGGAGGGAGAGGAAGAGAGAGGGAGAGGGAGAGCGAGAGGGAGAGCGAGAGGGAGAGGGAGAGGAGGGAGAGGAGAGAGAGCGAGAGGAGAGGGAGAGGAAGAGAGAGGGAGAGAGGGAGAGAGAGAGAGAGCGAGGGTGAGAGAGAGAGAGAGAGAGGAGAGAGGGAGGGAGAGAGAGGTCAGTATCCCTTGGTAATCCATAGATTCGTGCGGCTGCAGAAGAGATTACATGTCGCTAATTTGAAAATGGGCAAATAATTTTAACCCACAGAGAGGAGTAGAGAGTGAGAGAGAGTGAGAGAGAGAGAGACGAGAGATCCTCTCCTCCGGCAATCCATAGATTCGTCAGATCGCAAATCTAGACAATAAAGATGCATCTGATCACTACTCTCGACACAGACAAATGATTTTCTACAGATATTTAGAGAGAGAGAGAGAGGAGCCTTCCTGCTTGTGGGTTCTTCTGGTTTCTGACCAAATAGTATTCCCACAGAGAGAGAGAGAGAGAGAGAGAGAGAGAGAGAGAGAGAGGGAGAGAGAGGGAGGGAGGGGGAGGGGGGAGGGGGGAATAGGGGTTTTCCAGAGTGTGGGGGCCTCTCGTCCCTGATGACGGTCCCAGGCTCTCAGGTAGACCGACTGCAGGGGATGCATGAACTCCACCGCCGAATCCATTCCCGTCCACGGGGAAGATGACAAGCTCCCACCACGACGGCTTCCCCTCCGACTGCTAAATCTCCGATTCCGCTTTTGCTCCTCGTTTATAGTATCACCGCCCTGTCCCCATCGACCCTCCACCACTTCCTTTTACGAATTTTTTTGATTCCCATCACCATAAGTTTGTCACTGGATGAGCTACCTCTGTAGCCTGTTTCTCTCGCTACATAATACTGTCCCGTGATCAAGTGTGACCCCCTCTCCCTCTCTCTCTCTCTCTCTCCTATTCTCTCTCTCTCTCTCTCCTCTCTCCTATTCTCTCTCTCTCCCTCTCTCACTCACTCTCTCTCTCTCTCTCTCTCTCTCTCTCTCTCTCTCTCTCTCCATTTCATTAACCCATGTACGATACATGCCAATAGCAGAGTTAGATGCCTAGTCTATGGATTATTCGAAGAAAACCCAGCTCTCACTGACTCCATCCACGAAGGGATAATTGCGTTAATAAACGTTAGGACTCTCCTCCTGTTCGTGATCATCGCCGCCGACAATCAAGCAGCCGGTTGCCATTCACACGAGCTCACGCTCGTACCCATCTACCTCGCTTGATTCACCGGTTCGAAGTCCATTTTTCTTGATAAAATTGGGAGAAATGTGACTTCTTGTTTGAGTTCTTAAATGGCGAAATGGGGAAACAAAAGTCAAAGATTCCCCGGCCTAAGGTACCTGATAACGTCCAGAGACCCCACGCATGAATGATTGTGCCATGATCATTCATTTTACTCCTCTCTCTCTCTTCCCTCCACCCTCTCTCTCTCTCTCTCTCTCTCTCTCTCTCTCTCTCTTGGGGAGATCGCACCCTTGTGTGTTGTGGACGTAATTTTTTGGGTGGCAAGTGTGAAAGTTTGAGTAGGCAGCTGTGGATAAACGCTTGATATTTGTGGCCATAACAGGATATTGATGTATAAATAGAATGAATGGCTATTAAAAATGAAGATAAGCATTTTTTCGCTAAAAATTAATGTGCTGGTGAAATGTCTTAACATTTTTATTACATAATGCATGATAAAATGTTTTTATTTGAAAATCGTAGGGTCACTAAGGGAATTATATGGTTTGATTGATTGATCTGCCTATTTTGGAATCTCGCATCATTTCACTCTCTACAAAATTTTAAAGCAATGAAAATACTAATACTTAAATTTACATGCCTTCGTCAGAATTAGACATTGATCCTAATAAGTTACTTGAAACGAGAGAGAGAGAGAGAGAGAGAGAGAGAGAGAGGGTGGAGAGTAGTGACAAGGCCACAAAACCATGGAAGGCCTCTTCACCTCGGGTACAACGGTGACAAAACGCTACATAAGCATCGTGTCCCCTGGCTTCCCAGAGATCCCACAACCCTGCCTCGCTCCAGCTTTTTTTTTCTGTACCGTGTCGATGGGAAGACGACGAAGAGTGTGTGAGAGAGAGAGATTGATTCAGAGGGAGAAGGCGAGAAAGACATGCAGAACTAGATAGATAGATAGAGAGCGAGAGAGAGAGAGAGAGAGAGAGAGAGAGAGAGAGAGAGAGAGGGAGGGGGGGATAGATAGAAATGTAGACCGATAAACACTGACACACAGAGGGATAGATCGATGCCGTAGGAGGACTAGAGGGCGGAGAGACACTAGTGGTGGATACGGAGGGTAAAGCGATTGGGAGAGAGAGAGAGAGGAGGAGAGAGAGAGGGAGAGAGGCCGTTGTGCGACAAGATGTAGCGCTCTGTTTGACTTGTGATCTTTCCTTGACGTGTTCGTCAATGACAGCTTCATTCGGGGGTCTCCATCGTTCAGACCCGATCACTGTCCGCACTCACCACCCCCGCAGCTCGATCAACCGAATTCCTCGATCGGACGGCCAGGATCATCTGCATGGTGATCTAATGGGGGAAGCCTAATCGTAAAAGGCGCTGACTTTTTTCGTTGGAATTTACTTCTTCAGAGTCCGTCTAATTTCAATAAATATCGTGCTTTAGAAAATGGGAGAAAATTTAAATTCCCCTAAATTTCCGAAAATTATAATTCCGTTGTGCGTCCTATTTTTCTAAAATTTTAATTCCCTTTTTTGGACACGATGGTCGGCGCGGATGTGATGTACTGTCGGCACAACAAAAGAACGACTACCCCCAGCCAATCATGTCGTGAGCCCAAGTGGGGATCTGGTGGGCCCCACTAGATTCCCGTACGGCTCCAAGGTTGATTGATGATTCTGATTTATTTTTATTTTTTTTCCGGATCTAATCAGCCGCCCAAATAGCTCGTTTTTTTTCGGGCTCGGGCCTCATTACTAGGCCCGATGAAAAAGGTCTCTGGTCTCTGGTCTCTGGTCTCTCTCTCTCTCTCTCATGGTTGCGCGTGGTGGGCCGGGCCGGGCCAGGCCCGTGATCATTTCCGGGCCTTTCCATGGGCATCGGACCGTTCGAACGCACAAACTCCAGCTGTATTATGACGTCATTAATACATACTCCATAAACGTGGCATCGATTAATAATTTTTATTAAAAAACAGTGAAAAAATGGAATGATGCCGATTAATCGCTTCATTTAAATAATATTTTTTTGGGTGAGAGAGTATCAGAAAACGTGGATATGACAGCTGGCTTGGTCGGTCTCACGCGGCTTCTGCCCGCCTGACACGTAGGACCCGGGGGGTGGGGGCGATTTAATAAAATATTAGTTATTGTTGATGACTCTTTTTTTATTGGTTAAAATGTTCTAAATGAGACTTTTTTTTTTAAATCCCTGTGAAATTGGGTACTCGTAGAATCCCCTCTAGAGGGGCTTTCTTCCTCCCATCCGGGCACCCTCCTCTTCCGCGGTTTCCGGCGGCCTCCCCGTCGAACACGTTGAAGCCCTTTCTCTCTCTTCCCGCTGCTGCCTCCCACCACCTGGCGGGGCAAGCAAAGCAAGGCG
This sequence comes from Spirodela polyrhiza, assembly GCA_024713555.1. Taxonomy (NCBI): domain Eukaryota; kingdom Viridiplantae; phylum Streptophyta; class Magnoliopsida; order Alismatales; family Araceae; genus Spirodela; species Spirodela polyrhiza. The sequence goes on from CM046532.1 coordinate 4,979,958, forward strand.
CCAAAAAAGGGAGAAACGGCTCTCCAAGGCTCTTACGAGAGAAACAGAAGAGAGAGAGAGAGAGAGAGAGAGAGAGAGAGAGAGTTAGAGAGAGAAAGCTTGAAGAGGCTCTAATGGCTGCGGAGAAGGGAAGTTGCGACGAAGGGGAGGGAGGACCCAGGCGGGCACCTGGGCTGAGCAGTGATCGCATCCCTCGCTGACGACCTCATCCTCTCTGGCTCTTCATATCACAGTCTCTGACCAATCTCTCTCTGACTTTCTCTCTCTCTCTCTTCCCTATGTAAGCGTCTGTTCTGTCAGCCTTTTCTCGCAAAACATTCTACCATCCTTTTCCTCTCTCCAACCCCCCACCCCCGACGGCCTTCAACCTCTCCGGCGATCACCTTTAAGAAGCTCTCGGCTCCTTCCCCCATCACATCGGGGCGGCGATTGAAGAAAAGTGGGCTGGGTCTCTTTCTGCGTGTTCACCTGTAGAAACAGGTTTAGAGAGGGAGAGAGAGGGGATGGCCCTGGAAGCGGTGGTTTTCCCCTCAGAGTCCTTCAACCACGGTGGAAGGGAGCTGTGCGCGGTGACTGGGGGAAAGTGGGGGTACGATTTCGGGGCGCTGGGGGAGGAGGAGACGGTGGTGGCGCCGCCGGGATGTGGGGCGGGCGATGGGGGCGGCGCCGCCGAGCTGGCGCAGGAACCGGAGAGAAGAAGAGCGAATTGGGTCGTCAACTCGCCGTCGCCGGACGACGGTGGCGGCGAGGTGGCCGTCTTCGCCAGCGGCGGCGGCGGCGGAGCTGCGGAGGGGGACGGGCGGCGAAAGCGTCGGAGGGCGAGGACCTCCAAGAACCGGGAGGACGTGGAGAACCAGAGGATGACCCACATTGCCGTCGAGCGCAACCGGCGCAAGCAGATGAACCAGTACTTCTCCATTCTCCGGTCGCTCATGCCGCTCTCTTACGTTCAGAGGGTCTGTGTTCCGCCATGGCAAAGAAACCCGAGCTCTCTCTCTCTCTCTCTCTCTCTCTCTCTCTCTCTCTCCCCCTTCTCCCTCTCCCTCTCTCTCTCTCTCCTCCCTCTCTCTCTCTCTCCCCATCTCCCTCTCCCTCCCTCTCTTCCCCCCCTCTCTCTCTCTCTCTCTCTCTCTCTCTCTCTCTCCTCCTCTCTCTCTCTCTCGATGACTGGTGAAGTTTTTCCTGAATTCGGCCTCATTTTCCGCAGGGAGATCAGGCGTCGATCATCGGCGGAGCCATCAACTTCGTCAAGGAGCTTGAACAGCTTCTGCACTACCTCGAAGCCCAGAAGAGAACCCACCTGCCGGAGAGTCCCGCAGGCGGCGCCGCCTCCCCGTTCGCCAAGTTCTTCACCTTCCCGCAGTACTCCGCCTCCGCCACTCCGCCATCCTCCCCGAGCCCCCGCGGCGGCGCCGCCAAGCCACCGGCGGCGGACATCGAGGTGACGATGGTGGAGAGCCACGCCAACCTGAAGATCCTCTCCCGCCGGCGGCCGAGGCATCTTCTAAACACGGTGGCGGGTTTGCAGAGCCTCCGTCTCTCCGTCCTCCACCTAAACGTCACCTCCCACGAACAGATGGCCCTCTACTCTTTCAGCCTCAAGGTCCGCCGCCGCCGCCGCCTCTCTCTCTCTCCCTCCCTCCCTCCCTCCCTCTCTCTGATCCTGTTCTCCGTCAACGCCGACGAATGAGCAGGTGGAGGACGACTGCAAGCTATCGACGGTGGAGGAGATCGCGGCGGCGGTGAACCAGATGCTGATGAAGATCCAGGAGGAGGCGGGAGCCTGATCTCTGCCCGCGCCGTTGTCTTCTTCCTCCCTCCGCCGCCGCCAAAAGAAGGAAGATTTTGCAGCTGCAGTCTCCGCCGTGGCCTCGGCAGCTTCCTCTTCTCTTCCATCGTTTGCCTCCGCACACTTCGCTGGTGAAAAACCTAAAATGTGCCGGAATCAGAGAATTAAACCCAGTTGGGAGCTCCAAAAATTTCATCCACGATGGGTCAAATCCGATTGTATCTCTACTAATCTTTCCTCTTCTGGAAATCTGATACTAAAATTGGTATCTTTCTTCGGTTTCGGATGATAAGTAGAGAGAGAGAGAGAGAGAGAGAGAGAGAGAGATTTCTTGGTATAACCATGGAAGATCTTCCCAGGATGACAGTTTCCCGACAAGATTAAAACCCAGTTATTCTCTCAGAGGCGGATTTCTGGGTCAAACTTAAGCCCGTCTATAAGCATGTTTTCCAGCTGCATTCAGGCTCCAGAGAGCCACGATCAGTCGCCCGTTGACCTGAGAACATCCAGAATGGACTTCTCCTCGAGCCGGTTCTTCTGCTGGAACTCCACGTAGTCCCGGTACTTCATCCCGCGGAACATCTGACGGTCAACGCCCTTCACCAGGAGTGGAGTAGGGCGGACGCACGTCTCCAGCGACGGCCCTTGAACCACGGCGATGGACATCCTCGTGGCTCGGCTGTTGACCACCGCCCTGTGCAGGACACTCTTGATCCTCCCGTTGCTGAAAATCTGCGGCCCATATCATAGAACACGATGAAGATGACGAGGGTTGACTTTCGACCAGATTGTCCAATAAAACGGCGGAATGGATTCACCGCCGTGGTGCTCCCAGGGTGACTGTGTGGAAGATGGAACTGACCTCCATGTGGTCGCCGGTGTTGACGAGGAAGGAACAGGGCGCCGGCCGGACATGGACCCAGCTGCCGCCGTGCTTCACCTGGAGGCCGCCCACGCCGTTCTGGAGGAGAACGGTGAGGAGGCCGTGGTCAGAATGCGGCGGCAGGCCCATCGCAAGCTCCGGCTGCGGGCAGGGAGGGTACAGGTTCCCCGCCACCAACTGAACTCCATCGTCGAGATCAAGCTCCCGCTCCATGCAGTGCTCCTCCAGGCCCAGCGCCTCGTTTATTCCCCTCAGCAGCTCCATCGTCATCTTCCTCACGCACGTAGAGTAGCTCTGCAGCGCCTCGCTTCACAGCCATCCCACCGAGCAGTTGGAGCAGGGAGATGAAGCTCGCAGAGACATAGCCGCAAACAGGCAGCGTGCGCTGCTCATCGGAGGATCGGGGAGGGAGCTCACCTGAAGCCGGGAGGCTTCGAGGGGGAGGTGAAGACGGGATGGACGATCAGCTTGAAGTAGTCTCTCCAGAACTTGACGTCCTCCACGGCGGGATTGAAGCTGGTGCCGCACCGGATGGGATCGAGAACATGATTCCCCGCGTACTCCCTCTTCTCCGCCTCCGGCAAGTCGAAGAACCGCCGCGCCGCATCAAGCATCGCCTCGATGATCTCGATCGGAACCCCGTGGTTGACGACCTGCAGCAATTCCACATCCGCGTGACCTCTTCTGCCCTAATTTCTCCCCGCAATAGGCGGTGGATCGATCGCAATCTGTGAGGCCACGCGAATTCACCATGAAGAACCCCCACTCCTCGCACGCCCTCCCGAGCTCACGGATCGTCTCCTTCCTCTGGCGATCGTTCCCGTCGCGGAGCAGCGAGAGATCGACAGTAGGGATTTCGTCTTCCACGGCGCCGTCGGCTCCGGCGGCGTGATCCTGCTCCCTTATGCGGTACTCGGGAGGAACGACGGAGCCGACGGCGCCGGAGTCGACGAGTTCCTTCACCGTCGTAGGCGGTGGAGCGGCTCGAGGCTCCTCCAGTGGCTGCGGATCGGAGGTCGCCATAGCTCCGGCGAGACCGGCCAGTTCAGAGACGAGGGGTTATTTTGGAACTGAATTGCATTGTTTTCGTAGAATACTTTTTATAAAAGGGTTTTAAGTGATACTACAATATTCACAGGGGTATTTTGAAAAATTGAAAAAATAACCCAAAAAAGGAATAATCGAAGGTTCAAGGAAAGCGGCGGTCAACTCGCCGCTGGTCGCACATCGGTGGCGCCGCCCCGGGGGGAGTCGACGGGGCCCACCGTGCTCGGGTTGCCCCTCATCTTGAAGGACAATCGACCCACCGCCGTCGCTGCGGCCGCGGTGCTGGGACCGGCGTCGAACAATTTCCGGGCGCTGCCGCCGGCGCCGCCGTCGCCACCCTTCCTAGGGAGGATCTCGCCGGCGTCGTCGCCCTTGGAGATCTTGAGGGAGAAGGTTCTCTTGAAGGACGCCCACCGGTCGGACTTCACCGACCACTCCCACTTTTTCATCTTGAAACTCCTGCCTCCGACCATCCAGCCGCCGCGGCCCTTCCTGCTGCTCCCCTCTCCGCCGCTCGCCGGAGCGGCGAGGCAGCTCGCCGACCGCCGGAACTTCCCCGCCACCACCTCCCGCCGGATGTTCTCTGGCAGCCTCAGGGTGTACCTCTCGCGGTCCTCCTCCGCCGCCGGAAGCAGCGAGTGCCCCGTGGAGTGAGACCGGGGGACCCACGAGAACGACCCGCTCCGCCGCCGCGCCGCACGGGAGGCCGGCAGCGGCAGAGGCGGTAGATCCTCCTCCGTCCTCTGCGGCGCCGCTCCTCTTGCTCCATCCTCTTCCTCCTCAATGGTGATGGCGACCTGCTCCGGCGGCCCGACGGGCACCACCACCGCGCCGTCGCCGGCAGCGGCAGATGGGTCGGCGGCGGCGGCGGTGGCGGCGGCGGGAGAGAGGTTGGTGCGGCAGACGGGGCAGGTGGTGTGGGAGGCGAGCCACATGTCGATGCAATCGTGGTGGAAGACGTGGTCGCACTTGGGGAGGAGACGGAGGGTATCGTCGTCTTCGAACTCGCAGAGACAGACGGCGCATTCGAGGGCGCCCTTGCCGATCTTGTGCTCCTTCACCTCGGAGTAGACCAGCGTCGGGAAGGTCTGGAGCACCGCCGCCTCTAGCCCCCGCCCGGCGGCGCCAACGCGGCGGGACCTGGCGCCGTTCACACCGGCTGTGAGGGCCTGGTTTTCGCCCTCCCTGCGGTTGCGGAGGTAGATGGAGAAGAAAGCCATGAAGAAGAAGGCGCTGATCAGGGCGATGACGATGACGGCCATGGCCGGGTTGAAGTTACCCGTCCAGGGGCGGGGTAAAGGGTTCGCCGGCGAGCCAGGGGTGGACGTAGTCTGCGCCGCCGCTGAGCAGAGAAGGGACAGGAAGAAGAAGAAGAAGATGCTGAGAGAGGAGACGGCGGCGGCGGAGGAGGAGCCATGGCGGCGGGGGCAGGTGGCGGTGGCCGTCTTCATTTGGGGCCGAGTGAGGGAGCTCCGGTGGTCGCAGTTCAGAGGGCTTTTATGCTCGAAAGGGCACTTGCTCTCATGGGTAACTCAGTAAGATATGTATACACTAAAAAGCCTCGTATAAAACTAAATTGTGCATATAATCATAGTGGCGCGTGGTGGTTGCTTCGTCGCGCCTTCCATGCGGGCCCCCTTATAAAATTATAATCGTGTCCTCAGCCTTCCCGTCGGACTTAGTTATTATTTTAAATAACCAAAAGTAGAGTTTATATTGTATACAAGTCCCTATGGATTAGACTCGCATAAATTTATTCCATGGTAAACGCGGCCCACCTGCCGAGTGGCAGCCAATCAGGCATCCACGTGGAAGGATTCCCCGTACCTTTGACTTTATATTCAAATATTGTGGGTTTTGACTGGGCATGTGGGGCCGCGGGAGGCACGGCGGCGGCACAAAGTCTAGGATGCTGGAGTGGACCATTCGGCCGGGAACCTTCCAAACTCTTTGAAAAGTCAAAGGAAGGGCAGAGTACGTAGGATAGTTGACCGAGTTGAAGCTTCTTTCCACGTTCCCGGCGGCGTGTTGACCCCGCGACCAACCCGCGCGGGTGGAGTTGGTCTGAACCATTCGTCGAGACGATTCCCTCATCCGACGGCACGATCGTACACGTGTACGACGGGGATCGAACGGTCTCTTTCTTCTGGCAAGTTCTAGGCGGCAAAAATATTATTATTATTATTATTATTAAAATGATAAATATTGAATGCGCGTAGATCCTCGGAGCAGCGTCGAGAAATTGTTATCTTTATGTAGTTAAATAAAGGCTAATTATTAGAGGTAGGGAATGTGTCGACGTGGCTCTCGGACAGGCCGAATTGGATCCTGAAATCTTCTACGAGGTCAACGCACTCTGGAGACCACTCAAAGGCAGGCGCCTGCAACTGCGTAGCCCTCCGACCACGCCAAACTCTGAGATAGAGATTGAGAGAGAGAAATATATATAGAAAGAGAGAGAGAGAGAGAGAGAGAGAGTGACAGGAAGGGAGGACGAGGGCTTCAGGGTTAGAGATGTCGAAGCCCTCGAGCGAGGAAGATGACGCAGTCTAGAGAGAGAGAGAGAGAGAGAGAGTAAGAGAGAGAGAGAAGGGGGATTGAATGCAGACTCAGCAGGGTGGCGGCAGGTTTTAGAGATATACAAATAGAGAGAGAGAGAGTGCGAATCGAATGGAGGCTAAGGGTGGCGCGAGGTTTTAGAGATAGAGAGAGAGGGAGAGAGAGAGATAAATAGCTAGTGAGAATTGAATGGAGGCTTAGGGTGGCGGCAGGTTTTAGAGATAGAGAGAGAGGGAGAGAGAGCGGCAGGTTTTAGGGAGCAGGGAGCTCCAGCTCCAAGAGGGAGGAGGTCGGGCGGAGGAGGTGGCGGCTGAGGGTGAGCTCGCCGTAGCAGTAGGAGGCGAAGCCCCAGAGAGAGAGGGCGAGGGGGACACCCTTCCGGCCGTCGAAGCGCTCGTGGAAGAGGAGGACGGCGGCGATCTCCGAGATGGGGAGGAGCAGAGCCACCACCACGCTGGCGAAGAGCGAGGAGGAGCAGGCGACGGTGCCCATCAGCCCCAAGCTGAACGCCTGCCACGCCGCCGCCCCCCCCACCAGCACCGCGTAGAACTTCGCCTCCCCCATCTCCGACTCTCTCGCTTCCCTCCCCACCTCCTGCAACCAAGTCAACCCCCCCTCCCCATCAGTCCTCTCCTTTCTTAGAGTGAGAGAGAGGATAGATAGATAGATAGAAAGATAGATAGAGAGAGAGAGAGAGAGAGAGAGAGAGAGAGAGAGAGAGAGAGAGAGAGAGAGAGAACCTGGAAATCCCCATTGACTAGCATGCCGACAACGCAGACGGCAGAGGCGACGGCGGAGACCAGGAGCTGCACCTCCACGACCATCCGATACGTCACCTCCCCTCCTCTCCCTCTGAACTTCCTGTACATCAGCTCCGTCAACGGCAGGGTCAGCGCGTAGAGCGCGGCGGCGCCGAGAGACGTTGCGAAACCCACGGCGTACTTGGACGTGGGTTCCCCCGCCGGGCGGTCGCCGGCGGGGGCCTGGACGGCGAGCACGGCGGCGCCGAGCGTCAGCACCATCACGGCGTTGGTGGAAGACGCCGTGAAGCGCTGCCGGACGATGAGGAAGGAGAAGACCGCCACGAAGGCCAGCTGCGTGGAGGAGAGGATCGCGTTGGTCGACGCCGGGAGGAAGGAAGAGCTCACGGCGTACGTGTAGCAGTCCACGCCGGTGAGCACGCCGATGCCGGCGAAGGCGGCCGCAAAATAGACGCTCGTCAGGATGCCTGCGCCGCCGCTGGGGCTGCGGCGGATGGAAGAGACGGCGAGCGGGATGAGGAGGAGCGGCCAGCCTCCGACCTGCACCAAGCTCGAGAGCCACAAGCTCCGGCCGCCGCGGAGGAAGTAGAGACGGAGGAGGAAAGGGGCGGCTGCTCCAAGGACGGTGAGGGTGAAGTTGACGAGGAGGAGCCCCCACTGGCGGCCACCGAAAGGAGGAGGAGGAAGCCCCATTGGAGAAGATGAGGAACAGGGCTTGGAGATGGAGAAGGCCTGCTCCCGGGAGAGAGGGTATTTAGGGTTGCAAGCTCGGCCGGACAGGGCCGATATGTAGCAGAGAGGTTCGTCGGCATGCCTAACAGCCGGCGAGGAAGGACAAGAGGAGGCGCCGTTTCCGTTTCCTTCGGCGGCGACACGGGCTCTCGGGGAAGGGGACGACGGCGCCGCAGCTTTGTCTTCGGCGCAATGGCCCGGTGGTATCCATGAGGAGGTTCGTGGCTGAGCTCAGGGGAGAGAGAGAGAGAGAGAGAGAGAGAGAGGCGCCGCATCTGACGACGCATTTGAAGCTCTTATAATGGCGGATCAACGATGACGTCTCTGACGGCATCACCCGACCTCCGCCCATCCCTTTTTTCTTTATTGAGAGAGAGAGAGAGAGAGAGAGAGAGAGAGAGAAATAGATTGCTAATCATAGGAACAGAGGAATAAAATGAGATGGGTTGAGTTGCAGGGCGGCGCGGAAGCTTTCCAAGCGGCCGCCTCCCGGTGGACGGCAGGGAGAGGGGGGGGGGGGCGATGGGGAAGGCGCTCAAAACTGGGGGGGCCCTGGCTTAGTAGTAGAAGTTGGACTCCTTGTGGTTGGGAGCGTCCCGGCAGAGCACGGAGCGCACCTCCACGACGGACCGCGGCGGCTCGAGATCCTTCTCCAGCAGCGCGTTCCCCAGCAGCTGCTGCATCTGCGACGCGAACGTGTCGTCCAGGATCTGCGCCACCGCCGAGCAGGAAGAGATGGACGAATAAACGACCCCGGAAGAGAGATGCAGGGAAGGAGAGAAGGAGGCGGGCCACTCACCGCCACCGCCACCCGCGACCCCTTGTACCACGCCCGGTTCTCCTTCCTGTTCTCCAAGAAGTTCAGCACGTCCTGCGCCCACCACGCCGCACCCATCAGCGAGAGCTAGAGAGAGAGAGAGATAGCGAGGGTAGAGGGTAGAGAGAGAGAGAGAGAGAGACCTGGCCCATGCGGTCCCAGAGGCCGCGGCAGATGGCTATGAAGACGTGGGGCTCCATGAGGGCGTGGAGGTGGTCGATGGTGGCGAGGAGCTGGTCCTTGAGGGGCTGCATCCGGGTGCGGACGTCCGACTCCATCACGGCGTCCCTGGAGTCCTGGATGATCTTCTTCATCTTGGTCTGGTTATGCCCGCGGCTCTGCAATCCGCACGCAGAGAGCAAGAGCAAGATCAAGAACAAGAGCGACGGGGTTTTCCGAGCGACCGGGAGGAAGAAGAGAGAGGATGGGGGGGGGCTCACGTTCTCGGCGAGCTTCTCCACGACTGCCTGGAGGTAGTTCCTGAACTTGGCCCTCAAGAGGACGGTCACCTCGCTGAGGCGCTCCCCGGGGGCCGTGGCTCCGCCGCCGCCGCCGCCGCTGCCGTCGGGGATGCAGGAACCCCACGACTTCAGCTGCGCCTCCACTCTCGGCCGCAGCACGTCCAGCAGCCTCTTCATCGTGTTCAGCAGAATCCCCAGCTGACAGAAAAGAAAAAAAATCAAATTTTTACACGCATATATATTTGATCGAAAAAAAAGTCAACCGATACTAAAATGGGTGTAAATGGAGATGGGGTGGGGATCAGCCCACCTCCTCGGAGACGGTGTAAGGCACTGGGGAGCTCCGCTTAGCCAGCTTCTGGACGTACTTGAGGCCGAATTTCTTCGGGGCCATGCTGTCCTTGAGAGGCGCCAGGACGTCCGCATACTGCTTCTCCAAGGCTTCTATCACAGCTTTTTCTATGTCCGCCACAGCCTGGAGATTCCGAGAGGGAAGATCACACCATCATCATCATCATCATCATCATCGTCACCATCATCGTCACCATCACCATCACCATCATCATCATCAGCATCATCATCTGGGTTAGATGGAAGAAGGGCGGGGCCAACAAGGTCAACGGAAGGAGACGAGGCTCTCACATTTTCTAGCAGGAAGGTGTACTCGGGCCAGCGACTGATTATGACCTCGTACTCGTTCAGCGTCTCCCTGAGCCGGTCGTACATCTCGTCCACGAACGGGGTCGTGGAATGCTGGGTCTTGACCCCGGACCATTTCACCTGCACAATCCATCCAAGAACTTACTTAAAAAAGACAGAACAGCTCGTCATCGGGCAAACGGGCAGAGCTGATCCCTGCCGTTGACCTGGGGCTCCACGCCCCCCCCCCGTACCTTGTCCAACCTGCAGGACTCGAGCAGCTGGAGACGCTTGTCCTGAATCCACAGCACAATGTACAGGTGAAACAGCTCCTTGGCGTCCACACCGCCTTTGACGGCGCTGCGGAGGACGAACAGCGCGGCTCAGATTATCACATCACACCACCTGCAGAGGAATTAGCAGCGTCGGGTGGGTACCTCATGTTCCAGCGCACGAGGTCCCGCTGAAAATCGGAAGTGGCGATGATAAGATCTGCTACAGGGGGCGAAGGGCCGGCAGGAGGGCACGCCACGAGGAACGCACGCAGTCTATTACAGAGCTCCACGCTGTAGATGGAGGCAGAAATATTCGGAAGGTCTATGAAACTGAAACAACGACGAGTACGATTGGTCAGATCACCACGAACAGCCAGGGACGATAGGCTGATGAACAAGAGAACAAGAGCATTCGAAATCATGAACAGCCAGGTAAAGACAAGAAACCACAAGATGTTCTTCGTGGCCGCTGGGGAGTAAAAATGGTACGGCCAAGAGAGGGCTCACCTTGGAAGCACATGGTGATTATGAATCTCAATATCAGTATAGACTTCATTTCTTATGTTTAAACAAAGCGCTTTCATCTTCTGATACGCAGTGGACATGGATATATTATCCATAGTGCAGCCCTCAGAATTGTTGGCAATAAACTCATCTGTTTCGACAAGATGCCTCCTCGATCTCTTCTTCACTGCAGTCTAACACACAGAATCCTGGCAAGTTAAGGTATAAATTATCGAAGACAACATACAAGGGATTAGGGTTTTGTCAATTCCGGACCTGAAAGTACACACATAGCTTCAACTGGGACTCTGGAGATAGAATATCATGGAGAAGAGTAAATAGCTTTACAGCAGGTGCTAATGCTGGAGCTGGGGATCCAGTTGCTGATCGGAAAACATCCATCATTCCTGAAGGTGATGACTCATCCAGAGACTTGTAGTTCTCAAAAACCATAGACAAAACTTGCGCAACTTGTTCCTCAATCTCCCCCAGGATTCGATTCTGGTCAAGCACAGCCAATATAAACTTGGAAAAAAGTTTTATAAAAGAATAATGGAAGAAAACTGATACTTTCTCAACGAAAAATAGTACGATATGATAGAAACTGCTCAAATTCAAAAGTACTTATTATCAGGGTCCAGCCAGAAAAACAGGGTGGATAAATTTTAAAGAAAGAGAAAGACAGCCTCTATCCAGAGCATATCTCGTAGCAGTCACATCGCAGTCATATAACTATAGTTCAAAACATATTTTCGAAAGAATACGGGCACCAGAAAAGTGCTTACCTCTTGATGACTTAGGGTACATCTAATTTGGTTTCCCAGAATTACGGGAGACAACAAATCATACACCAAGGTGAGGCAGTCGGCCGAGGGTGTTGCTACATCCATAACATAAGAAAGGTATCTGCCCAAGAATCATAATTATAAACTGACAAGGACAGAGAAAATTATTATACAGAAAGAAAAACGAATGCTAGTAAACAGAAACAAAAAGGGTATGCAATAAAACATCGGTAAAACAACTTTACCTTAGTTTGGTGTATGCATCCGAAACCCCATAGTAGGATGCAAATTCTGAAAGCAACCATTTCCAAGATCCGTGCAACAACAAATTCCTTTGCTGAAAATGTTGAATTTTCATCGCAACCTCCAAAACCACATCATAAGCCATGGTTTCTGCGACAGAACCACACTAAGGGGAGAATAACATTAGTGCAATGTTCTGAAGGTTCAATCGAAAAACTGAAAGAGAGTGGATTGACAACAAAAATCATTCCCAGACACAGTTCCGTGTATGTTTTCTTCTGATTCCCTGACAAAATTCCGTGAAAGCTTGTTGTAATCACAAGGAAGGTCACAATCATTCAACACTTTTTAGTACCGTTAAATACCTTTACAAGCCATAAATGATTCCTTTTATATTATCTCTACTTTTTTTTCGTTGAGTTATCCCCATGAAGTGGGAATTGTGGCGCCAAACTTTATATGAGAAGTTTGAAATGATATATCAAATGAATACAAGAGAGATGAAACAAACAACATGAATATGACAATCTAAATTCATGTAAGATAGATTGGATACAGCGAGAGATGTTTGACAACAGGCCCACTAAAAGGCATTGTCCACCTCCCCAGCTGCAATTTGATGCGTTCAGCAGAAAATAACAATGATGAGCGATATAAAAACCCAGGATATAAGATTAGCCACCGTATGTGCAATAGGAGTGAAATATGTAATCATGCCTTCATTTATGAGCCTCTTTGTATCAAAACGGACAAGATGTTGTGTTGATATCATACCTTAAGAGAACCGTTCTCATCAAGACCAGTCGAGTAGCTTACAAAAAGCTGCAAGTGACCTACAAGTTCGTGCTCAGGTTCACGGTAAATGGGAAACCACCGAAGCTTGTCACTCTGTACAGAGCCAGAAATATCCGTTGGTCATAAAAGGAAGAACCCACCGCACAGTACAAGTTACGAATATATCAAGAACAACTTACTGAACTCTCAGATATGGTAGCCACTTGAGCAAGCACACGACCATAGGAGTTTCCCTTGGAATCATAGACCTCGATAATTAAGTCATCTCCTAAACTATCAGGAAAGCTGCAATTTAAAAGAAAAGCCTCATAAATTTCTCACTGAAGCACGATTGATAAGTATCAAACAAGAGATAAAACAACTTTTTACAATATGCAAAATAGGTAACTAAAAACGCGTCGATCCAAGTTAAGTCAATATCTACTGAAGGCATGAATGTAAGACAATAATGCACCAAAATACAAATAAGTGAAACATACAAGACATGTGATTCACTTGATCCCGGTTGCATTCGAATGGCATCTTGTTCAGTTGCACTTTTGAGCCTCAACTGACATGTGTAAGACTCTGTCGACATGATATATTTATCTTAAACAGTAATTAAATAAAAATATATCAATTGTCAGAAGAGGATCTGCATTATTGAGTTTCCATACCTTGCATCACATCGTATGAGGATCTGCTACGCAATGTAGTAACACCAATTTTAAGGAGTGCAGAAACCTGTTTGATATACTGAGTACTAGCATGCATATATGCCATGCTATTCCGTGAAAGGGACCTGGTGGTAGGTAAATGAGGTACTAGACGAACATTTCGAAGAGATCCCCATCCAGAAGAAAGACTCGACTGTATATTTGAGATTTGGTGCCGGAAAGATTTCAAGTTTATAACTGGCGGCTGCAAAGAAGAAAAGCTGCAGCCTGAAGGCCCATCTGCAGCCATTCTAACTCGGCGAACTGCAAAAGAAGATTAGTTGCTGCGACGTCAAAGATTGATCCCTTGAATCCAAAATTACAAAATATACATAAAAAATTGATAAACATAAATCAGAAAAATGGCAGATAATAGCAAGGGTATTAATTGTATCTTTTGAGAATGACAGGGAATGACATTCATAAAAGGAGATTAATTAGACAACCATCAGACAGCAGTACTGTACAAAATTCAGAGAGGAAAGATGCATTACAAACAAGGAAACTATCTCACTTTGTACTTTCATCCTGCCAACTGTCTTCTTTGGTTTTACAACAGGCACTTCATTGGTAACTTTACATGAGCGCTGTGCAAGTAATTCCTCCTCTGACTGTAACAAGATTCGCTGCAAACTAGGAAAAGCACAGAAAACCACGAAATGAGTACGACCAATGCGAAGGGCATCTTTGCACGACTAAAAAACCTTCAAACGAGATAAATGGTGAGAGCATGTGCAATTTATTTCTTTTTATAGAAACATTAATTTCATCCTTTGTTTTGTATCAAATGTGAAAAAAGTTCAGCTTACCCAAATGCATTTCTCAGCAAGGCACACTCATTCTCCAGAAAAGTAGGAGCCTCCATGCAACCTATCGCCCATGAGTGAAGGCAAAGTCGAACACATGCATCATATGCGATAACTGAATGCCATGGTCCTTGTCCACTGAAACATATGGGACGAAACCAGATGTTAACTTACAAGTCAACAAGGCCAAGAATGAATGTAGAGGCATCGCAAAGTTTATCCACTAAATGATTTTCAATGTTTTTCGAATAGTGAAGAACACTCAACCTTGCATGGTAATTGGGCACACGAATTGCAACAGAACCAGAAGTTGTCGCCTCAACGTCAGCATCATTTGTCCTGACGACAGGTAGTAGAAGTTAAAACTCTAGAAATCAGTCTTTAAGAGAATGGAAACTATGCTTCGTGGGCCAATCATACTTGTTTGACGCGTTCAATCTAGAACTGGCCTCTGCATTCTGCTGATTCTTCGCGGATGATGATGTTGAACCAGTTGAAAATGGAGTAATTGTTGGCCCCGAGGCCTTTTTATCCACCACTTCCTTAATTTGATGAGCAGGGACGTATAGTGGAGGGGCACTAGGAACCTTGGCATCATTAATGTTTTTGCTAGCCAGGCGTCCAACCTGAGGATCCTGAAAGCATGTCCTATCAGAAAAAGGTTTCAATTGACAACAGTAAAACTTTAAGCAAACGTACTAGAAAAACTTCAACTGTCCAAAAATTGATACAAAACTGTAGTCAAACACTTGAGAGAACGAATATGAGTCCCATTCCCTAGTTATTAAAGACAGTTCCATAGGTAATGATATCCTTTTTGCCCAGACTTTGCTATAAATACATCTCCTAGCTGAGGAAATCCATAAGCAGTTGTGATAATCTCCCACATTATGTTTTCACCCACGAACTTACTTTTGACTTCCACAACTAAAGGCCCACTTATGGAGTCTAGTAAATTGCTTGGTATTTCTGCTAATGTAGCTAGTCCTCAATCGTAAGTCCTTTGCACTGCGTAGTGCAGGACCTGGCTTTGTGTCTCTCTCTGCGCTACCTCCTGTGCAAGCATTTAGTCTGGTGTCTTTCTTGAGCACCACTATAACACCATGCAGATACCCAGGTGAAGCTATGCAGGTGGAGCTCCTGGAGTGACTCCAGTATTTTCTTTTAGTACTAAAAACAGTGTATAGTTTTAGGATCATAAAAAACCAAAATATCCACATAAAAAGCAAAAACTTCTTTTGGCATCTTGCATTCATCTCAAGCAAAATATCCACATTAAAGCATCTAACCATTCTATAAGATCAGTTCGGACAGGCTTAATTGAGAGCATGATAATTATGCCTAAAAGCCTATCTCTCAGTAAGGTAACTGAAATGATTTCGCCAACGCCAGAATTAACGGGCCTTAAACAGACGTAAAGACTGATTTCAATACAATTTTTTTGAAAGAAAATGTTATAATTAATCCTAATCCTTAGACGAGGATAGCTACAATTTTTCTGAAAAGAGATCAGCCTTCCTGTGTCATCATCACTTAAACTGTCTCCAGTCGAATGAGATATTGGTAGCTTTTTCCTTACAAAGTGAGAAAGCGACGGACAATTTGTCAGCAAAACACAGCATAGAATATCTAAAATTTTCTCAGAAAGTTTCCACGCATCAGACGTGACGTGATTCATAATGGAAATTTCAATAGCTGTAAATAAAAAATGAATGGATATCTGGTAAATTAAAGCTAAAACATACAAAGAAGAAAACTACTCTTTCAAATCAAGAATGACCTGAAATCACAAAAAATGAGTAAAATAAGTACATAGATGTGACGAACGGCTGCTTTTAAAAGGACATAAAGCTACAGGGAAACGCTACCAACATAAAAAACTGAAAGAAACCATTTCAATATATATATATATATATATAGACATAAGACATTATAACAAAGCCACGAAGTAGGTTTTTTCATAAGCAAACGAACATCATATGACAGATACCTCTGTACGGTACAAGTCTGATAGACACTAAGATGGAAACTCCCATAGACAGGTTACATAATTGATTTTTTCAGATGAAGCACATGTCATTGATATGATGTGAATTTGACAGTGATCGCCAAGCAATCAAGGGCTCCAACTTCGCAGGATATGTATATTTGTAATTTTATAATCCTAAAGGGGTTAAGGTTAGAGGTTGAACCTTTTCAGAATATGTCTGCCCTCCTCCCTGGAAGGAAACGTTGCGGAAGCTTCTTTTCTGGGGAGATCTTCTTCGTGACGACATGTATGTATCTCCATTAGGCCTGTGCAGCCCAGAAGTGAATTCCAAGCTGCCACCTGATTCAGATTCATCATCCTCTGTGTAATCGCTCGTATGTGCTTGTCCGCTTTGCTTCTGAGGGTACTCCTGATGTCTGGAAGGACTCAAATCTGAGTATGTATCACTGGAATACTGATATTGTCTCGACGGAACAGGTTTCTTGGGCAGGCTAGCGGGTCCATTGACTTCACCCGAACGCCGTTGGCCCCACTGCTGATGATTCTGGGCCTGCGTCTGACCAACTTTGGGCGGTGAGCGAGGGTAATATCTCGCGCTATATCTATCCTCTTCATAGTCCGTATCCTCATTCATGTCAGAGCTGCTCGAAACGCTGTCTTCGTCAGCCGGGATGGTGCGCGACACGGGGACGTAAGCCTGAGATAAGTGCCCACTTCGAAACTTCTCCGGTCGTGGCAGGACAGACGTCCGTGCGCCGCCTGCCCCTCCCAACCCCCTGTTGTCGCCTCTGACAGAGTGAAGACCCTTGTTTGAGCTGGAATTTTGGCGCGTCTCCTAGTAGAAGAGCCATCGTTCTATTTAGATGCGACGTGACAGAGACAATGCCCACAGAAACAGAACCGCCCATCCATGATGAACAAAGAAAAAGATGACCAGGTGAAAGAGAAGAAGAGAACCCACCTGCTGAACCCATCGGACGGCATGGGGATCAAGCCCTTCAGTGAACATGGCGGCGGTGGCGGAGATGAATTCTCACTCCTTGGGTCATAAACCGCCGCCCACACCGGATATCGGAGCAATGCCTGCGAAATCCCCAAAGGAAAAGACACCCGGCGCCCCCAATCGCCCTTCCCAGCGCTCGTCCTCCGACACAACACGCCTGACGACCGTGACGCCCAAAAAAACTGCCGGGTAACAGAATAAAAGAGAAAACAATCGCAAGGGTCAAACCAGAGGTGCAGCCCCATCCTCGCCAAATTAGAGACACCACAAGATGCAGAAACATATCGAGAGCATCGATCAGATCTACCCGCTCAGTTTTTTTTTTTTTGGGGGGAAAGGATTCAATGCAGAGCCTCACCGTCTCCGCATCCGAAGAAGTACCCCGCCTTCCTCCCGTCGTCGTCCCCGAGCCCCTCCTCAGCCGGTCGATCTGCCCTCCTTCCTCCCCGTCTTCTCCCCCACCGAGCACCAGATCCACGCCTCCCACAACGGCCGAAACCCCCACCCTCTCCTCCCCGCACTCCCCGCTCACTGTGCCAACCAGAGGGACTGGACTTCTCTCTCTCTCTCTCTCTCTCTCTCGGCGTTCAAAATCCCGAAAAGGAGAAAGAAAGGTTTGAAAAGGAGAAGGGAAGAACGTGACCAAGAAAGAAAAAGGACAAAGGGAGCTGGACCCCACCTTCGCCCCCACCCAGAGTTGTGGGACCCACCCCCTCCCACGTTCATCACGCTACGCCGCCCACCACTTTCCGAAAACAGAAACCCCCACCCGCCTTCTTCACGAGGAAAAAAAAAATCGCAAAAAATATCTTCTCCCTCCTCGTCCGATATTAACCCAGGCTTCTTCGAGGAGGCCCGTGCCGCCAGATGGGCCAACCAGAGATAGACACGTGGAAGGGAGATCTCCGGGCCCCCATCCGATCAGTATAATGTGCCACATTAATGCCAATTCGAATAAAGTCCCACATTAGGGCGACATAAAGAAAAAACGCAGCGAGAGAGGGAGTCTAGCTCGGTCGGTCCTTTTGAGCAAACACGTCGCCGGCGTGGGCCCCAACGAGAAGAGCAGGAGAGAGGGGCCCTCCTCAGAGTCAACGCTGGGGATGGGCGGTCAACGCGGACCCTCCTCAGAAGGGCCGGTAGCGCGCGGGCCTCCTGAACCTCGGGACCTTCCTGCGGGCACGAATAAAAGAGTCAACTTTTAAGTCGAGGGCACGGCGAGACAGAACGGAGAGAGAAAGGGGGGGGGGGAGGGGGGTTGGGTTGACTGACCCGTAGCCGTAGGGGGAGTAGAAATAAGGCGGTACGTAGGGCCGGCGGAAGCGGTATCCCGCGTAGGGGCTGAACCGCCGCGGGCGGAACTGCTTCATCCCCGGCACATTCGTCCTCTTCGGCAAGACCTTGAGCTGGCGGCCGTGGAGCTCGGACTCGTTCAGGACGAGCGCCTCCTGGACGGCCTCCACCTCGAGGAACTCCACGTAGGCGAAGCCCTTCGGCTGGCCGAACTTGTCGGTGAGGATCGTCACACGGTTGACCGTCCCGCAGGACTGGAAGTGCTGCTGCACCTCTTCCGGAGTGCACGCGTAGTCCACCTGCAATTGCGCCGTCAGATCGCCGCATCGAGTAAGCAGCCCACACAATTATATGAGACCATCCACAATTCATCATCATCATCATCATCATCATCATCATCATCATTCTGTTAATGGAACCCTAATTTCTCGATCAGATGGTAACTAAGAAACGATTTCAGATAAGCAAAAATAGGGTTGCTCAAAATTAGCCCCAGCAAATATATTCAATAACATGTGGGAAATGCCATCATGGGAACCTAATGCTGGGAGAGGGGAAAAAAGGCCTAAAATTTCTGAATAAAAATGGTGCTCTTCTCGTGAAAACCTAAATTCTCTTTGTCCATCAAGATGTATCATGTGTTTGGCACGACGACTTTTGGAGAATCTCTAGTGCTGGAATCAGACATGATATATCATCTTAGGCCATGACCTCGTGCCCACGTCATGAGTGGGAAGATGAGCGGGAGCATTCGCATTTAAGATCCCCACAACGATTGATATTGAATAAGATATGTTATTATGTTTTACAAAAAAATTAAAATAATGCAGCAGCAATGCCCACGAAGCGAGTCAGAATTATCTAATATTGAATGACAGGTAATTTTTCCCCCAAAATGCAAGCATATAAAAATGTTAAATAAAAGCAACAAACGAGCAGATTATCTTTCTTCAGCAGTTTATGTTTCGACAAGAAGCAGGTAGCATTATAATATGAAAGAATGTAAAGATTTTGCAAGAAACAAATAGGCGAAGAGACCAAATCCATTGAGTAAGAGATCAAAGACCTCTTACCGTGTTACCCAAGGGAAACTAGGAAGCTCAGAGGCATCAGACTTTCATCTTTCATTCAACATTCAATGTCCATGGAGCCAACAAATTCAGCCGCAAGCAGCATGTTAGGTCCTGGATCGTTGTATCATCAATCTACTAAGCCCTCCCAGACTTGGGACTACAGATCCCTCTGGTCGTACATGTATTTTTTTCCCTTCTTATCCATCTTTTTATTCATGTGATATGAACAGCATCATCTTTTTTTTTTCTTTCAACTTTTTTCACCTGATTTTTTTACATTTTCACATGCCATATTTGTATTTTTTGTGCCCTCAGCTTTTTCTCTTTTCGGGGCTGCTTAGAATTTTTTTCAAACATTTTTTTTTCTGATATTCATTCGGGAACAGTTCTATTTTTCTTCTCTTTAAGACCCAGGTATCCTAAACCAGAGATTACTGGCATCCCAAGAACTGTGTTTCCAAGGACTTAGAAGATTGAAGGACAACCCTGCGACCATTATTAGGCATATGGTCAAAGGACTACTCCACATCTGAAAATATAGAAAGCCATTACAAACAATTCAAACATGAGAAGCATAGGAAAGCATACAAGATTAAATGACGAAAACAGGCTGATTACGGTATATGACTGTTCTAACCGTGGAAAATGATAAGGAAAACAAAGAAAGAAGCTGCCCAAGAAAACTTCTATTTAAAACCAATAAAAAGGGGAAACAAATGGAGAAGAGGAGCATTGGCCATCCAATGTTGCCAGAGAGTATCACACTGAATATGTACGTATTAGGAAGACACACACTTAGACGCCGATTGAGAGAGAAATGAATATGAGCAGGCCATAAAAACATTAATAAAACAATACACATATTGTCAGACAGGAATCTCGAAGCCTGTGCCAACACCAACCATTTGACCAGACCGACTACCAACCAAACTCATTTTTCAAGCTCAATACAGAAATGACCGGGAGACGAATATCCTTAAATAGAATTAAAAGAAAAGGCAAGAAGGAATTCAAAATGAAAACGACGTAGATTTTCTAAAGCAAAGAGATCTACAATTGTAATATATATATATATATACGCTAAGATCGATTGCCAGTTCCAAGACACTTCTATTGATTACGCTCACAACAAGACTTTTTATAAATAAAAGAAAAACATCTTTAATTTATTCGCCTAAACTGGACTTCTTATTTATCTTTAAGATATTTCATCGTCTAAACATTTTTAATTCTACTTCAGTAACTCTCCAGAGCCATTTGAAACAATTTTCTATTCTTTGAATATTTCCAGTCATCCTGTCCTCAGGTAAACAGATCAATCTATCAAGCATGCCACTTAACTTTTTCGATTTGGATGCTTTTCCTCCAGTTTGCCTTGGATACAATACCAGATGCTACCAATTTGTGGAGGAGACTAAGAGCCCAAAAGAGCCAGATTTCTCGTAGTGACGGTAGAACTCCTTTCCAACTATTCCAATTTTTAAATGGTAACAAGTAGACGTACACGAAAAAGAAACGAGGGAGTACTTCAAGTTCAAGAATACATATAGTTCACTAAAAATTTAGAAATGTGGATAGGAATCATGACCACAAAAGACGTGGAAGAAGAACAAAGAATTCTCCTACTAGATATTGCGGACCACCGTGCACAAGTGACATGGGCTCATTTCAAATTATTCTTTAAAACCCGGTTTTCAGGGTGTCACCTTAGTGAGAAGACATTCAGACCACCTAGGCAAGCAGCTGTACAACCCATAACGTGAATACTTGATATGTTGCATTCCATATCATAAATAGATTTCTAGAAAACATTTCATATCCAACTTTATCGAATGTTAGTTGTCAAAATAAAATAAGCTCGCATTTCATGTATGTCTTTCATCTTTTTTGTAGGATGCACAAGTACTGAACATTAATCATTTTGTCAAAAATGTTATATTTTTTATAGTTATGGCTGTATTACATCTTAAAAATATACAATTGGTCGAATTAGAAACCTTGCTTTAGAACGATGAAAGATCATCTGAAAAAGGGCCATATTGTTGATTACCACTTGAACCAGCTAAGAAAACATGCTGAAGTTGAAGAAGATCCGTGATTAAGACATGCTTTATTTTTTTCTCTTTTTTAGATAAGAATAAACGAGAAACATTCGTATCACTACAGCTGCACCTAGGATGTATCAATTCTATCAATGAACTTATAGAACATTTCAATCACCCATCGAGTAACTAAAACCACAGATTTATTCCTTACAATACAGCTCTTGTCATATAACATACCTTGAGGCATAAAAGTTGAGATGACCGAATCAGCGGAAAACGAAATGAACTGACGGGCAACGTGCAAATGGATTAGATAAAAACAAAGATACTTACATTGCCAACAAACACAGAGCGTGTATCAGCCTCTTCCTTATTTGCTTGAGATGCAGCAGCAGTAGCGGGATCTGAAAATAAAAGCGTCAAAAACATATAAGAGACCACGCCCCCAGAATGACATAAATAAGCTGGTTATAATGCTCGGATTACATTATTAAGATTGGCCATACATATTTTATAAACCAAGGGGATGGTATGCATGATATCAATAAAGTCAAATATGGCGAAACCTATTACAGATGTTCAGATGAAAAGTCAATAAAAAAATAGTAGTTCATTGCAAAGAACAGGTAATGTCATTTTTTCAAATAGGTGTGTTGTACGAGAGTGCAACCACTGTTCTTACCCACCATCACCACTATCCCAGCTCTTTCCCCGGCTACCAGTCTTAGCAATGGAGATGTTTGAAGACCGTGGTTACTTTTTCAATGTAGGAACTATATGAAAATAAATGAAACTTTGTAGTTCTTCCAAAGAATATGTGACGAGAGACACGACATCCTTATTCTATATCTCAAAATACTGCTCCTGTCATGATTCCTCCCAACGCTCCCAACAACTCCTTCCCATTGACGGGCGATGCCAATCGTTCCTACTGCTACCAGTCACATTGATCTTTGATAATTGCATAAACATCTGTAGTACGAGGAATCACACTCCCTGTTGAGAGTAATCAATTCATTTGGCTAGGGGACCTAGGATATTCAAAATCCTAAATCTAAAGAGTAATCTAAAATTTCGGTAATTTATTTAATTGGCTGAGGAAAGTAATGTCAACTTTAACAGGATAAGGCAATGTAATTTCATTTATCTACATAATTTTCTCTTCGGAGAAACGCACATCGTAAATCTTTTGTAGCACTTAGTGTGTGGAAAATAAATTAGTTACTTGTCATATGACCATTTCTAACTACAGAATAATGATGAAAGTTTCCCCAAACGTTAAAATGGGTTCGATGCAAAAGGAAATGAGACGGTTTTAAGATAGTGATATGTAATTGTTTTTAGAGAAACTATCAACCAAACAATTACATAAGCACAATCTTCACAATTTCCATCGGACCAATTACTAGCTATTCTTGGGACCACCTGTGATCTGTAAAATCACATGGGAAATTAGACTAAAGCATCCCACGTGCCACTTATGTCTCAACATGACATCTCCCAGGAAATGCTACAGACATGTAGGCATGTCCAAACAGTCTAAATGCAGGTTGATCTTATAAAGATGACATGTGAACCTCAAATAGATACCAGAGGAAACATCGATAAGAAATTTATGAAAGAGATAGCCGAGATTATAAGAATGGGACGACTTTAACATAAAAAGGACGTCACAGATTTAGGGCAAGGCAAGAAAACATATCGAGCTTTCAACCATCGACGTGACGTGCTCCAAAGACCGAAGAGAACAACTTCATGGCTTACCTTATCAGATCTTCGAATGAACATGTTATATTAAGAGGCGTAGGAGAGAGATCAACCGAGCATACAAATATTTTCTAGTAGACACAGTTCTATACTCAGGAATAAGAGGATGGAGAAACAGACCCTGAACGGCGCCCATCTCCTTCTCAACCTTCGCCTGCATCTCACGTAGGGCAGCGGCTTCCTCCTCCATCTCCTTGAGTCGCTTCTTCATCTCATCCAGTTCCTGACGCAAATCTAGGGTTAGGTTAGAAGTCCAAAAAGATAGCGAACGCGATCAGAGATTCGGAGCGGTGGAAGGGGGAGGGAAGATCGCGGTGGAGAGAACCTTGACGGCGTCGTCCTCCGTCCTGGACATGTCGATGTCGACGTTCTGGGAATCCATGTCGCCCTCCATCTCCCCCTCGTCGGGGATCTCCCCGCCGTACACCTCGTGCTCCTCTTCGTCCATGTCCCCGCTCGGCCGTGAACGCCCTCCTTCCTCCCTCCCTCGCCCCCGAAGGCCGCCGCCAACGCCTCTACGGCGCCGCTCCTCCGAATCTCCGAGCTTCAGAAGGGCCGCAACTGCGCCGCGGCGAAGAAGCTCCGATAGTCCCTTGGAGAGAGGAGCTTCCCAAGCAAGTGAAAGCAATGAGCTCCCCCCGCCCACCCCCTAACGGGCCCAATTTTGGCCCATTATTCCAGTAAAGGCCCACATGACAAATCTTGCACGGTGGGACCGGCCCAACTACCGAGCGCCGAAAACATTGCTCCAACATATTACGGTCCGTTGGCCTCGTGCAATGACGAAAAGACCCCTCATCCGGGCCGTGTGACTCACTTTTAGAGATCTTATTAGCTTGATTTTTCCCAGATTTTTTCCATCCATTTACAGACCAAATCGAATTACAAATAAGAAAAAAAAGTTTAAAAAATACAATATTTATTATGACCAAATTCTTCAAATTTGAAAATTAAAAAAAAACTCTTGTCAGGTATAACGCGCTCCATCATAAGGCGGCGGCACCTCTTCAGGGATCATGAGATGGGCCAATCTGCTCATCCGAGGAAAACCCAGTTCTTCATGCAGCGGCCGCGGGTTTTGATAGAAAGAAGAAGATGAATCAGACGCGAAACGACTGAAATAAGGCAAAAATCCGCAAGGTTCTTCAGCCCCCATACACAACAAAAAAGCTTTAGAAAGACCCAGATATGGAAATAATCCTCTACTTAACAGAGTGACGACAGACTTCAACAGAGCAGAGCAAGAAGAGGAGCGGGGCGGTGGTGGGCAAAAATGAGTCTAGGCTACAACGGAGGGCTTGGAGGCGGCGGAGAGACGGGACCTCTTCTTGGCCAGGCTCTCGCTCCGCCTCTCCCTCTGCTCCTTCAGCCTGGCGGCCAGCAGCTTCTGGTACTCGGCGGCGTCGGACTTGGCCTTGGCGATCCTCTTCTTCTTGTCGGCGATCCTCGCGCGCTTCCTCTGCAGCGTCAGGGGCGTCACCAGCCTCTGGATCTTGGGGGCCTTGCTGCACTTCTTGCCTGCCAGCCGACCAAATTGGTGCGATTCACAGCTCAAGCGGGGCATCGATCTTCCCAGATAATTGGACCCGACCGCGGTCCACTAAATTCCACGAGACGGTCGGTTGATGATTGAAGGGTGAAGGGTAAAAAGGGTTGACCTGATTTGGTGGTGAAGGTGCGGCGGTATGTGTTGACGTATTTGCGCACATCGTCCTCCTTGGAGAGATTGAAGAGCTTCCTGATCTTAGAGGCCCTCTTCGGGCCCCTCATCCTGGGCTTCTCGATGTCGGTCAACCCGGGGAGGTCGTTCTCGCCCTTCTTCACGATAACCAGGTTCAGAACGGAGAGGTCGGGGCTGACAATGCACCCACGGACAGACTTCCTGCGGCGCTCTCCGTTTCTCCTCCCATATCCACGGAAGCATGGAGTCCCTGCGCTCAAAATGCCATCCATAGAAAGGTTTTAGAACAGAAGAAGCAAAAAAAATTCGATTAGAGAGGATCCATTATAAGTAAAGGAAGAATAAATAACTCTTTCGACGGCTAGATTACTTGCCTCGACGCAGCAGGAGGCGGACCCGACCAGGTGTCAGCACTCCCTGCTTCATCGGAAACCCTTGCTTGTCGCATCCTCCCATGATCTTAAAGACATAACCTTTGAATTCCTGTAATATATTTAGGGGGGAATTATAGCAAAAAATGTTACATGCTAAAGAGACTGGTTCAGAAACCATATTCAAATCACGGCAGTCGACACCCAGTAGTGCAAGACTCGGACGACTTCACTTTACCTAGGTCAGAATGTTATATCAAATTTGAGAAGCGTCATGTTAAAGTTCTACTAGGAATTCTGGTTGATTCCTAAAATGATTATTCCAAAAGAAAAGGAATAGCCGCATGTGATTTCAGGATGGCAAGGATATGGGGTTGAGAAGAATACATACCTCACCGAGAGCATCTCCGTTGACTTCCTGAGAGATCCTCTTGTCATAAAACGCACGACTGAGAAATGAAGTCAAACGTCAGAGGGCGATTATCAGGTAAAGGTAACTGCAATCATGAAAATCATTTTCCAAGAAATATTTTAAATAAGGAAAAACCAGCGCATTGAAGAAAGCCGTGATGGAAGATGAAAAATTGTGCACGCGTAGAATACTTCTACCATCCGAAAAAGTAGTGTTACTCACCATAAACCATTATTTTAATTAAGAATAAATCGCGAGTATCTACTAAGGAAACGACCCCCAAAATATGATGACCATGACCAACTATGACAGCTCATTTCAAACAGTGTATAATGTTAGCATGGGGAGGGCATTGACATCATGTAAAAAGCTTCACAGAAGTTAAAATCATTGTGCTTCCTTAAAAAGTGGCTTCCATCACGAGAAAGAAAGCAGAAATTATCGGAATCCCTAGATATGGCTACAAATCAACACCGAATTTCTATTTCAAGAAGGCACGTTCTCAAACAGTTTGCATCCCAAAAAAAAAAGAAACCCTACCTTCTTAAAGGCTAGACAGCGCGAGCTATTAGATATGTTTCTAACGACAAAGCATACACAATCCCCCTCGTCCCAACTCAAGATGTGCTATCGATCTTAGGTCTACATGCCTTGTTTCCCAGAAAAACCAGAGAATCAAAAGAAATATAACGATGATACAGTGTTGACAATGAAAAACCCCAGACCATTACCACTGGAAAACATAATAATTGGAAAGGGAACCGTGAAAGAATTTCCTGACATAGAAGATGAAAAACAACAGCAGAAAGAGTGACTAGAAGAGCGTCGAAAAGATCCAACGACACAATAACGGTGACAACAAATAGGACGAGGAAATAAACTCACAGCTTCTGGTCATCATCGATCTCGAGCTTCTTCTGGCATCCCGTAGTCGGGTTGGCGATATTGAACTGGCAAAAAGGGAGGTAAACTCAGACGAAGACGACACCATGAACATCCGGAAAAAAATCTCCCAAACAAACAGGCGAGCCGCAGAAGAAGTCCCTAGCCCCGATCTCCCCATTACCTTCATCTTGGATTGACCTCGCCCTGTTCAGTCACGACGGCGGCGGTCGCAGGATACCCCAGAAACCAGCCGTCTCCTCTCGCTCGCCGTAAGGGTTTTCTCGAGTCTCCCCCTGCGGCTATTTATACTACGACGGTGTGCCCGGTAGAAGAGATCGGGGCGTCGCCCGCCGTTGGATCTCCTAACGACAACTAGGCCGTTTAATGGGCCGAACAGGAGGATTCTCTCTTTTATTGGGCCACCTATGCCTTTTACCCGTTCCCGTCCGGACTAGCCGCCATTTAATGGGTGGACTCCGGTCAAGAAGACCGCCCCTGGCTAAATTTGACAAAAACACGTACGACTAAGTCAAAGAATGAGTAATCGTAAACCTTATGGTCAATATTATACAGAATAGGCTGACCGATGCTCTCTCTCTCTCTCTCTCTCTCTCTCTCTCTCTAGACTCTCTCCCCCTCCCTCTTCCGTCTCTCTACTCTCTCTCTCTATCCCTCACTCTTTTAGGGGGAAAAGAGGAGCATGAATGCTAATTGTCAACATATTTTCTATTATTGGTAATCACCTTGTGAGCGAGTGCCTACATCCTATAACAGCCTCATAGATTTGTTGACTATGAAGCACCCAAGCCTAGCATCTCTTATTATATTGATTGACCTTCCTTTAAATCTTACCGATTTATTCAATGGGCTGACTAAGTCACCCCTTACACTGACTCCAAACTAAGATGTGAGAATATATAAGTATATGTAGGTATATATTACAATCATTCTATTGCATGTATCATATCAAATTGATATTAGAGCCTCACATCTAGGGGAGATATTAGTTGCACGCTTAACTTGGTCCTTCTCTTGATTATATTCTTTGTCAAATAGTACATTTTTATTACTTATCACATCACCACTCATTAGCATGCAAATTAAATTTTTTCATGATGATTCAACCCAACAAAGTCAATCATTACACACCATAGAAGATAATCTACTCGAACAAGTAAAAGTCATTATTGAACTGTTAGACCAACTAAATGATAGGCTAAGTCACCTTGAACACGTTCAAGACACCTCTTAAGAAGATAACCATAAATAACATCCAAACCCTAACCCAATTATTCATCTTGCCCAAGAATTTTAACATGCACCCCACACCTTACACATAGGAATATGAGAGGCCCACATGACCCTTGTGAATTTTGAGAAATAGCCTACCAAAATGTCCAAATTAAGTCACATACTTTGATGGCTCCTTAGATCATAGAGTTTTTATTGACTAGGAGGCTGATATAGAATGTTACTTTTGGTGGTATGACATATTTGAGTCTCAAAAGGTAAGGTTTGTTGAAATGAAACTTATTGCATAGGAAAAAGTCTATTGAAGAAATGTAGGCACTATCTTTTGTTGACGACGTCAACCTACAAGAGAAATATAGGAGGAGATGAATGTTAAACTGTAGGAGAAATAACTTCATGCTTATGATAAATCTAGATTCTTAGATGAAATGATAAATTTCAAGTAAGAGAACCACCCTATTTTCACATATATTGTCTAATTTGATGAGCTTTTTATGAGATGTGGGGTTAATGAGGACATAGAAGACTTTAGCTAAGTTTAGGACATGATTACGAGATGAAATTTATAAAAAACTTCTTTTGTGATGTAAACACTTTAAATGAAGTTTACCAACAAACTTAAGGTGTCGAACCCTTTTCCCCCCTTTGACATCCTTTCATGTCTCAACCCATGACTCAACAAATTTAAGGATATATTTATGAACATATTAATACTTCAACAATCTACCACAAAACCATGCCACTAACTAGTAGGACAGAGACTTCTCAAATCTCTACAGCTTATGTATCCACAACTAATCAAAACCCTAACCCAAACTATAAACTTATAGTCGTGAGGGAAAAAGAAAGGGAACGACGATTAGTGACTCCTTTTAAGGTAGCACCTCTAAAGACAAATATTATATAAATATCAAGGGTTTGACATCGTGCATATTAGTGCCCAAACAACAACCTTCATGTAGATGGACATGACTTAGAATTTTCCCATAACCATCTTGATAAACTTACTACATATTTTGAAAAAGTATATTTTACTAACCTTGACCTTGATCGTGAATTTGAAGAACTTGACACTGGTGGTTGCAACGTCTTAAACTAACATAGTAACCTAGTTGCTCCCTCCAATGACCTTCAATTAAAAGTGATGAGATGTATACTCACCCATCTCAAAAATAATGAAGATGTCCGTTACACTTTGATTTTTCATATTTTTGCAAAAGTCAGAGGTAAACCTTACAAAATTATAGTAAATAATAAGAATTGTATTAATATTGTGTATGCAACTACAATATTACAATTTAACCTCTCTACTATTGCCCACCCCAATCCTTATGAGGTGTCTTTGGTAGACACCTCATTCATTCTAATTCAAAAGCGATTCCATGTCCCCTTTAAAAATAAAGTCATACCAATATCACATTTGGTACGATGTTTGACCCATAGATGTAGGAAGCCTCATACTAAGGTGTCATTGCCTTTATGACAATAATGTCACCACCATGAGAAGTTTAATACTTGTTCTTTATCCATGATGACAAATAAATCTCTTGACAGTTATATTTTTTTCTATCAACCCTTCTCCATTGACCACCAAAGACTAAAGATCTACATCTAATTATTGTATATCAAATCTAACAAGAAATCAAGTCAATTTATACATTCTTCCTTATCTTAATGAAGAACATTAAGAATTAACCCCTACTAAATCAATCTTCAACAATGTTCACTTTATAAATTCCATGATATATTTATTAATAAGATCCCGATCAATTGCCCTATATGCATGGCATCAAGCACATTATCAATTTTATCCTTTGTTGATCCCTCCTCAATTTATCTTACTATCACCTAAATCTCACTATATATGAAAAACTAAATATGTAGGTCATGTACCTCTTAAAAAAAGGTTTCTTTAGGAAGAGCCTTAACTCATGTGATGTCCTTACACTTTAAACTTCAAAAAAGATAGCTCTTGACGGATGTGGCAAATGTGTCTAAATAAAATTACAATCAAATATTGATTTTTTTTATCTCCAATTTAGATGATTTGTTAAACATGATGATAGGATCTATAATATTTTCATAAATTGACCTTAGAAATGGGTACCACCAAGTATGCATGTAATTGACCTTAGGGAAGGGTTCTATGAGTGGTTGGTCATGCCATTTGGCTTGTCTAAGGCCCCAAGTATATTTATGTGATTGATGGCCTAAGTTTTAAGATCATATATATGTAAATTTATCATAGTTTATTTTGATATTATCCTTATTTACAGTAAGAAAAATGAATATCACCTTGAACATCTACATGTAGTCTATACAACCCTTAGAAAAGATAATTTATATATCAATCTAAAAAATAATTTTATGACTGATCAAATTATTTTTTTAGGCTTTCTAATATCTTCAATGGATGTTTTAACAAACCTCGAGAAAGCCAAAGCCATCACAGAATTGCATGAACATTGTACTCTACATAATATTCGAAGTTTTCATAGGTTGGCCATGATTTATCGTCACTTTATTCAAAATTTTAACACTCTTATGACCCCTATTACAACTAGCCTAAAGAAAGAAATATTTGACTGATCCAACATAGTCGCTAAGGCCTTCAAAGAGATTGAAGAGAGGATGACTAAAACTTATGTCATTCATTTACTTGATATTAATAAAGTATTTAAGGTAATTTATGACACCTCTAACATCAGTATAATGTTTTGAGTCAAGATGGTCACACCATCGCTTTTCTTAGTGAAAATTAAATGAGGCTAAATTAAAATATGTTATATAATAAGGAGTTATACATTGTTATTTAGGCCATCCGTTATTGGTATCACTATTTATTGTTGTAATAAGTTATCCTATATTTTGACCATGAAGAATTAAGATACCTTTATTCTCAATGAAAATTTAACCCTCATCATAGACATTAGATAGAGTTCTTTTAAGCCTATACTTTTGTCCTTAAACATAAATATGAGGTAGAAAATAAAATAATTAATGCCTTCAGCCATTAAGCACCCTTATTGTCCTTGATGAATGTCGAAGAAATTGGCTTCAATCAGCTAAAAGAAGTTTACATTAATTATTCAGATTTTGCTCATATTAATGATTACATATTTTAAGATGGATATTTATTTCAATAGAGTCATTTATGCACCTCATGTACTCTTGTGAAGGACTTCTTAGTATGAAAACTACATGTTGGAGGCTTCTTCGACCACTTTTAGTACAATAAAAATATTGATGATGTTGAAGACGCTTTATTAGTTGAGTCTCAAGAGAGACATTGCCAAAATTGTTGTCTGATGTTACACATCTCCTCTCTAAACACATGAAATATAACACATGACTCTACACCCTCTTTTGATTCCTTATCATCTTTGGGAAAACATAAGTATAGATTTTATTTTAGGCTTCCCTAAAATAGAATAAAAATTATGATTCTATCTTTGTAGTGTTTGAGCAATCTTCAAAAAATGACCTATTTTTTACCTTGTTCAAAGACATAAGATGACTCCAAAGTAGTCAAATTATACATTGATGATATTATACCAATTTTTTTTGAAAAACATTATGACATCTAGTTATAATTTTCTACAACATTCCACTCACAAATAGATCGGCAAACAAAGGTCGATAATTAAAGCTTTGGGAACCTCCAGCATTAAGAAATTGGTTAATCGGCAAAGATACATGAATTTGGTGTCCCGCCCAAGAGAGAGACCCAAGTCCTAGTAACACCACTTAGTTCGATGTTTAGTTTATGATCATCTAAGCACTTGAGATTTTCTTCTTCCACGTGCTGATTTTATATATAACACTAATGTTGATCATATTACAGGCTTAAACCCTTTTGAGATAGTTCATGAATCCAATCCTCGCTATCCTATTGACTTTATCCTAATGTTCATGTAGTATAGAGTTTCATGATCTATAGAGTCCCTTACACAGCATATTCGAAGCATGCATGATAATATGCATACTCGTATTAACCTTAATGATGAAACTTATAATACTTAAATGATTCTTACAAACGATTTGAAGAGTTTAAATAAGGTGATTTTATCATGGTTCAAATTATGTCCGAATGATATCCACCAAATTTTGTCACTAAGTTTCAAGCTCGTAGTACATGACCCTTCAAGATCTTGAAGCATATTCTAATGTGTACATGATCGATTTGCCTCATGATTGAAGAATTAACTCCACCTTTAACATTTTTAATATAGCTACATATCATGACCCACTTGTCATTCTCAATGACATGTTCACGCTTGACTCTCTTCTATGAGTAAACCACTCATTAAATGTCCTCCTACCATATTTGAAGCATGATGTGATGATATTGATGTTACACTAGATGTCTAAATTATATCTACTTGCAATCATGATTTGCAGCAATTCTTTATATGTTAAAAAGCATGTTTGCCATCTGATGACTTGTGCATCTCTCAAGAGAAGCTACAATATATTGATCTATATTCAATCATCACAACGTTGACAACCCCCCCTCCCCTCCTCCATTTGACAGAGTCGAGTTCTTTCCTAATCGGAAGAGTTGGCAGAGAATAAAGGAGCCTAAACCGTCGACCTATTTGACAATGCAATGGCCCATGCTCATTTAAGGATGACTTTTTAGATTAACATGTGTTCCCTCTATTTGCACTTTTGAGTGGAGTATAAAACCCCATAAATCCTAGAATATGATAAAATAAGAATTTTGAGAAAAATTTACATGTGTCATCTGTTTATGGAGGAGCCCAAAAGGTCATGCATCACTGTCATGCGAAGCGACAACTATGAAAGTCATGGCAGCCTCAATTTATCTCACTATATCATCCCACTACCGCTCACCACTATCTTCTCTTTCCCCTCTCATCCTCTATCTCTCTATCTCCATATATTTTAGACCACTGAATAGAAACCCAGGACAGCTCAACAACAGCCCACCCTATGATTGTTGTTGCTATCGTGTTTCATAAGCAGATGACTACAAGTAAGCTCTAATATGCCCGTCTAGTGGCGGCAAGTTATCCCTTAAAATCCCCTTCCTATTGAATAATTTGTCTTCTAGTATACCAATCATATCATCATTGTGCTGCTGTTTGTCTACATATTTTTTATTATTGTTAACTACCCCGTGAGTAAGTGACTACATCTTATATTAGTCTCGTAGATTTGTTAACTGTGGAGCACATAATCCTAGCATCTCCTATTACATTGACTGATCTCCTTTCAAATCTTGCGAATTTATTATGTTGGCTGATCGCAAACCCTTTATACTGACTCCAAACTCTGGGTGTGATAATCTGCGGGCGTGTGTAGGTATATTCGGACCATTCCATTGCATGTCCCATGTCTCTCTCTCTCTCTCTCTCTCTCTCTCTCTCTCTCTCTCTCTCTCGCTGTTTCTCTCATTCACTCGCTCTGTCGCACGCTCTCTCGCTCTCTCTCTCTTTCTCTCTCTCTCGCTGTCTCTCTTTCACTCGCTCTGTCGCTCTCTGTCTCTGTCTCTCTCTCCCGCTCTCCCGCTCTCTCCTCTCTCTGTCTCTGTCTCTCTCTCCCGCTCTCCCGCTCTCTCCTCTCTCTGTCTCTCACTCTCTCTCCCGCTCTCCCGCTCTCTCCTCTCTCTGTCTCTCACTCTCTCTCCCGCTCTCCCGCTCTCTCCTCTCTCTGTCTCTCTTCTATGTCACTCTATCGCTCTCTCTGTGTCTCTTCTATGTCACTCTCTCGCTCTCTCTGTCTCTCTTCTATGTCACTCTCTCGTTCTCTCTCCCTGTTCTCTCTCTTCTCTCTCTCGCTCTCTCTTTCCTTTCTTCTCTCTCTATCTCTCTTCTCTGTCGCTCCCCCTCTCCGAGGTACGAGGTATCTGGAACTGGAAGCTGCAAAATTTGTTTCTCGAGATGCGAAACTCTACGGCAACCAGAAGAATATCTTACACAGCCGCATCCCCACCACCACCCACACAAATGAAAGAGCCCGACAGCAGCGCCGCCGCGATCGTCGGGAGGAACCGCCGCCGCCACCACCATCCCCGGCCGGAGCTGCCTCACAGGTAGCACACAAAGTCTCCGCTGGCGTCGAGGTCGTCGAGATCGCCGTCGGCGTCAAGGTCATCAAGGTCCATGCTCCCCCCGCCGACGAAGGCCCCCCCGCCGGCGACCACCCGCCCCTCGGGGGTCTTCCTCGCCTCCTGCAACACGCTCAGGATCTCCTCCACGCTCTGCGCAGGGCCGCCGGAGCAGTCGTCCAGCGGGTCCTCGGAGAGCTCCATCGGCAGGTTCTTCAGGAACCACGGGTGCTCCTTAATCTCCGGGATGGTTATCCTCTGCAAGGGAAACAAGGAATCGTCCGTCTCTGAGGAACCGCAGGGCAGCGGCGGCGCCGCCGGAGGAAAGCAGGCGGTGGAGGATTACCTTCTCGGGGCTGGAGACGAATATGCGCGACAGCAGGTGCCGGCATTCCGGCGACACCGGGACGAAGTCGGGGATGGAGTAATGGACGTTGAGAATTCTCTGCCAATCGACGGTGAAATATCGTCATCCAGTGCCCATGAGAGCAGACCGATCAAGAACAGAAGAGCCCCATCTCTTCCGCGTTGCAAGATTTCTTCTTTTTTTTCGTTTCTTTTTCTTAAAGAATCGCGTCGTCAGATCCGAAACACTTGGTTTGCAGTGAGCGAATGGAAGTCTGAGAAAGCTTACGCCGATCGTCTTCCGGAAGTTCCTCGGATCGGATGGGTCCTCAAAGGGGTAAGCTCCGACGAGCATCACGTACAGGGTCACGCCGCACGACCAGACATCTGCGATCTGAGCAACCCGGAAATGGGGATTGAACGAATTCAGGATCTCGCATGCAGAAGAAACTCAGATCGCCTGTAAATAGGAAAAAGTGAGGGAGGCCGCCGCCACCTTTCCGTCGTATTCCTTCCTGGACAACACCTCCGGGGCGATGTAAGCCGGCGTGCCGA
Organism: Spirodela polyrhiza; assembly: GCA_024713555.1. Classification (NCBI taxonomy): domain Eukaryota; kingdom Viridiplantae; phylum Streptophyta; class Magnoliopsida; order Alismatales; family Araceae; genus Spirodela; species Spirodela polyrhiza. Next base: position 5,014,493 of record CM046532.1, read on the forward strand.
CCGTTGACTTCGGCTGAGAGTGGAACACCGAAGACTGCCAGCAGGGCATGTCAGTGGAACACCGAAAAAACTGGCCCCTGGTTTTCACGAGGGTAGGTGTAAACACAGTTGGGTGGGCCAACGGTTTCGAGTACGCACCTTCGAGTACCCAAAATCACATATTTTGAGGCGAGGAGCCATGCTCCCGTCCAGCAGTGTGTTCTCTAGCTTTAGATCTCTGTGACAAATTTGCTAAATTTAGAAAGAAAGAAAAAAAACCCAGATTAGGTTTGACCGCTCTCATGTTTTTCCAGGGAAAAAAAAAAACCAAGAAGAATGCAGCAGTGATGCGACTCTACGAGTACCATGGAATGACAGTAGCTGACCCCTGATATCAATTGCTGAAAGAAGAACCTTGCCTGTCAAAATATCAATGAAAAACATTACTATTATTATTATTATTGTGTTAAAACCTCTCAAAATCGAGATATATATATATCTATATATATATATATATAGAGAGAGAGAGAGGTCCGTTTATTTACCTCGTCTTCGCTGAACCTCCCAGAATTGCATATCCTCTCGAAAAGCTCACCACCGGCGGCGTATTCCATAACGATAGCGAGATGGGTAGGAGTCAACAGCACCTTCAAGGGAAAGGAAACGAGATTCAGCTCTTGGAAAAATATTCGGCGCTCCGGGGAGAAGATCGTCGTTCAATCCCGAACGAGACGGAGATAAGACCCAGTGAACCCACATCTTGCGAGCACCAACACGAAGAACCGAACAAAAAATTCGGGCAGGTGAAAATACCCAATATGTGTGTGCAGAAAATATAGCGAGGAATAAGGGAAGAACAGCGAGAGGCACCTCCTTGAACCTGACTATGTGCGGATGTTTCAGCGACCTGTGGTTCATGATCTCCCTGTGCACATGCTCGTCGATCTGCTGATAACCAGACACCAGGAGGAAGAAGAACATGATGAGCAGGGCAGGATGAATCCAGAGAACTCAGAGGGCGTAATTTGGCCCACAAGAGTGAAGAGGGAAGGGAAACGAAGATGGGCACAGACCTTCTGGCCCCTCTCTATGAACTTGACGGCGTAGAGCTCCTTGGTCCATCTATCTCTGACCAGCCTGGCCACTCCGAAGTTCCCAGACCCGAGGTCCTTCAACACCTCATACCTCTCCATCGCCACCCGCTCCCTGAGACCAGGTATTTCAACCCGGCGATCGCCCTGTTCAGGTCACCCCAATATCCCTCCCCCCACTGCCTATAAAAGGGCCGGGAAGATCTGAGAGGCAAAACAACAAACAGATAATGGGCCATCCCAAAAGGGCCCCCCCTCTCCGTCCAATCCCCACGCCGTCGATTTAGCAAATACCGGCCGTCCGGAGCTGCCCTGCAGTAGGGAGCATCCTTTTCGGCGTTAAACAGTTGATTCGAGAAGAAGCAACCCATCGCCATCCAAGTCCCGAGACCCGTTCAGACTGGCTTCTCCGTTGGCGACATGGACTACTGCTCTCTCTCTCTCTTCTCTCTCTCTCTCTCTCTTCCCCCTTTTCCTCCCACCCCCGCCCCCGACGAGCCCCTCGGAGACGCGTGGCAGTGGATCTCCAGAACCAGACACCTGGAGATGGACCCTTCAGCTCTCGCCACCGTTCCGGTGCTGCCAGCTGCGAGAGGCAAGCAGCCGCCGAGGCTCACATGTGCCGCCGAGGCTACTGGGCCCTTGCCGACATACGCCCAGTAACGTTAACCATTATATCCAAACTCCTATTTTTATACTAATTATAGTAATAATAATAATAACCCTAATTATCTTCAACATTGCAGTATAAATTACCTAAAATAAAATGGGCAGAGTCGGTGAGAATTAAAGGATAAGCTTCGAAGGCAGATCCGACATCGAAGGTCCTTGTCGGGGCGGCAGTGGGTCTGTACCACGTGTCGCCGAGACGGTGACGACGACCGTGGCGACGTCCGAAGAGGCAGCTTCCCTCCTCGCCGTCAAACCACATAATATTATAGTGGAATAATTATTTTCAAAATAATTCTTCGAATTCCACGTCACCCGGCCGTCCATCTAGCCGGCTGGTTATATCCCCGAATACCTGGGAGGAGTCTACAAAGAATGAGCCCCCAAATGGGCTGGGCCTTCCCCTATATTATAAAGCCTAGAGAGAGAGAGAGAGAGAGAGAAAGCTTCTATTTTTACCCCACTGATTCCATAATACAACCATACCCAGATTAAGAAAGGTTCTGAATAATGCTATGTGAGGAGAGCATACATGGAAGAAGAGGCATGACAGAAAGAGGAAGGCAGCAGAGAGCTTCTGTGTGAGAAAACCAGACGAGGCCTTTTGATTGGGGGGGCCAAGAATAGATTTCCTATCTAATTACATGCAGATTTAGGGAGGAACTTGCAGACAGCTCAGAGTAATTCCACAAAAAATCTCAAATATGGGATTTCAATCAGAAATAAACCAGGAATTTCGTCCTGATTAAATCATTTTTTGTTGAATCGCATGCAGAAGGGCTAATAATTTTAGAGCCCAATTGATATCCAATTGAACCTGTAAAAATATGATACTAATTAGCACAAAAACATGTAACATAATCTGCACTTAAATATTGGGAGAAACTCAACTGGGTTCGACAAAAAAGAAAAAATCGAACCCTTCAAGACTTTCCTTGATTCAACATCTGGGGCCCCTAATTCTTTCCCCATACAGGAAAAAAAATCACAACTGCCGGCTGCTTCTTCAAACTCCCCCACTCCCCGGGAGTCTAAATACAGCAAGCTGAAAAACATTCATAGACAGGGGCGACCAGGGCCTCGGGTTCCAGGAAGCACCACCCGTTTGCTAGTCATGGGAGGAACTGACTAGGGATGGGAATGGGCATGAATCAGCCGGCATGAGCTGGATCAAAAGGCCTTGCCGCGGTCAGAAGTCCCCAAAGGAACCAGATTGAGAAGGACCAATCAGCGATGAAACGCTTCTGAGAGCAGTAGATGATTCTGAGGATTGCTACCCTCCAAATGAATGATCTCAAAGAAGATCAGAAGCTCTGATCAGGAACCAGCTTAGAATAATAAGCAAGCAACAGATCGAAGCTGGGAACCCGAGTAAAAACATGAGCAAGAAGAACGCGGCCAACCGGAGAAATCAACAAAAATAGAGAGAGAACCCATGTAAGATTCAGGTCGCACCGGTGTCGAGGGTGCAGGATCTTGCGCGATCAGCCATCCATTTTCTATATATACAATGATGAACGATGATTCTATGGAAGCCGAGAGAATGTAAAGCTTGGGGAGGCGGGTAGCCATTTACAAAACAAAACTGCCGCCAGGGGCAACCTGAAGATCTCTAGCGCTGGGATCCTACTTACCTCCTCCGCGGGGAACTCCTCCTCAACGTTCTACTGGTCCTTCCATCTCGGGCTGGGCAATGGCAGGCCTGGCGATGGCGGGAGGAACAGACCCGACGAGAGCATCATCTGGTAAGCTGATCTTGGAGATGGCACGCAGCCGAGACCCAGCGGCGAAGGCGGACCCAGTGGGAGCAGAGCAGAACCGGAAGAGCCGGCTCCCGGGGACGGCAGTGAGCTTTGCTGATTTGGAACAGATCCACTCCGGAGGCACCGCATGTAGGCAGAGATTGGCGACTCCGCGGCGGCGCTGACCGTCGGAAGCGGTGGAAGGGGGGAGAGAGGCGATGACCTAGGCCACGCACCCACGCCGAAGCCCCCGGAGGAGACGTGAACTGGATCGGCCGCCGCGGCCGGCGCTAGAGACGGAGAGGAACGGGGGGTGAGCTGAGCGAGGGGCGGCGGCCGGATCTTTTGCAGACGGGAGGAGGCGCCGCCTCCGCTTCCGCCTCCGCCGGCGGTGGCCGCGGCCGGCTTTGACAGTTCCCGAGGAGAGGATAAACGGGGCTGGTGGGCCGGGGAGCCAGTAAGCTTCTGAACCACTTCACGGAAATCGTTCTTGTTGATGTTATACACCGGCGGCTGCGGCAAAGGCTGCTGGCTAGCAGATGGCGGCGGCGGCGGCGGCGGCACCGCCGGCACCGCCGGCACCGGTAACGAAGGAGACGGTGCTTTGACGTCGCTTGGACAGCCGGAATCACCTCCCCCGTCCCCCCCGCCGCCGCTGCAATGCCTCGGGGTAGGTTTGGAAATCTTATGCGAACTCTTGTGAAGCTGCCTGAGGGCGTTCTGGACGGCCGCCGATTTCCCGCCTCCGTTATTGGCGCCGCTAATACTGCTGCTGCTGCTGCTCTGCGCAGCCGGATCAGCGCCCTTCTCCATACCCCCCGACTCAAATCCGAATCGAACACTCTCCAAGCACAGAGAGAGAGAGAGAGAGGGGATGAAAGGGGGGAGGGGAGAGAAACCTATGCAGTCCCGTCGAGGCACGCCGCCAGCCAAGCTTCAGCTTCAGTCGGCCCCTTCCTGTCCGCAGAGCTCGCATGGAAGGCGGCGATGACCTCCGCAGTCACCTGCGCTTCCCTGCCGCGCACCAGCACACCTCCTGGTTCCTCCTCTCCTTGATGAGCGAGGGATGACGGAAGGGGATGGTGGATTCGAGAAGCCAGTTGGCACGTGCGACCAGAGCGTGTCTCGTATAAAAGCTTATCGGTACCAATAATTGAATACTCCTCCCTAATTGCAATAAACCCCATTTAAATAAAGTATACTATATATATCCTCATCATACGTTAATATCTAGATACATATAAACTTATAAACTTATAATTAATAAGTTTATAACATATAAACTTATAAAACCGATTAATATTTTTTAATTATTTATTTTATTTCATGGCGTTGGGGTTGCAACCATTTTACCGTGTATTTCCCCGACCCCCCCGAGTGAAGGATATACGTGTATATACGTTTTGAAGGCATTTACAAAATAAATATTTTTATAGGGTTTAACGTGAATATTTTTATGTCTTTTGAGACCACTTGGGGGAGGATGCTGACAGAAGAACTTGATTCTGTTAATTAAATGTGGACGGTCGGCGACAGCCTTGACTGAGGGGATCGGCCTTTGACTGTCGCCTTCCGCTCCCACCTGTCGCCTTCGAGCTGGGAAACAGAAGAAAAATTCAACGAAATTAAATCGGCCGGTGGGAAATCGAGAAAAAGAATGAGCCGCCAATATTCCGCGTCATAGTTGACTTTCTAAAAATGCACCTTCAATTTAACAATGTCTGGTCAACGACCAAAGTTGGGCGCACGTGAGATATGTTCGACTCTTAATCATATTTAGTCACGCTAATATTTTGTTCTCCAAGTCAGCGATTTAGTTGACTGTTAATATATTTTGTTCGTCCGAGCACTCCACCTTCAAGTGTTGACTTGCGTCACTTGTAGTCTATCACGGGCATTAATACCAAAAAAATGGTGCCTCCCATTTATTTGGCACGTATCTCAATTTTGACTTTTTGCAGGCCACGTCATAATTCTGAAGACATCCCCAGGTGGTGGCATTGCCATAAACCAGGGTGGTGATCGAACGGACACAACTCGTTGACTAGCTGTTACAAGAATAGTTTTTAGTAACTCTGTAAGTCAACAGACGATAAAAAACCATATTTGACTTTTGTCACTCGTCGGATCATAGTGGTGGCATTATCTCGACCGGCCACGTGTAAGCTTTAAAATCAGTGCTCTCTCTCTCTCTCTCTCTCTCTCTCTCTCTCTCTCTCTCTCAGAACATCATATACCATGAGGTCCAACGCCTATTTAACCGACTTTTGGGCTAGATCCATTAGACGGCCCATTTAAACAGAATAATGAGCCCAATATTGACGAGGAGAAGACTGGTTTGCCGCGGGATGCATAATGGGCCTTGGATGAAGCCCAATAATAATATGGGCCTGTCAGCCCATATAGAAGAGAGAGGTCAATTGCCTTTAAACGACGCCGTTGGAGGAGGGGGTCCTCTCATAATCTCCTTTGTTTGCACTGGCGGCAGGGGAACCGACCGGCGCCGCCAGGGGGAAATCTCACAGCGGCGGAGTTGCTAGCGGGCGATGGCGGGAGCAGCGCAGCAGGAGAACAGCCCGAGTCTCGCCGAGGTGCCTGGCTCGCCTTCTTCATCATCTTCATCCCCATTCTCCAGTCGTCGCGGCAAGAATAGATGGCTAGTTGGAGCCGAGGACGAGGCGTCTATGATCCTCCAGATTTCCTCTTTTTCATCCGACAATGCTTTCACATTTTTGGTTTAGTTTTCGTCTACGATTTTTTGGATTCTGACGATTTGGGTAGGCGGTAGGTGGGTCTCCATCTCCCGGATCTGTGGATGGTCGATTACAGATTCGGTGGAATTATCTCTCGCTCATCTTTCTTTATTGGCTACTCTTCCAGGTTGATTTGTGGGAAACGCTGACAATGAAGTCGACGACTTCAATCAGCTTCTTATGTGCTCGTGCTATCTGGGCAGACAGGATCTTGCTCTGAATTCTCTTGCCATGTAGGAGTAAATATCTTCTGTAACTATGGGGGATCAATGAAGAATCAAATTTTTTTATAGAGATAAAGTCCACGGGCTTATGGAACAGCGACTCTCTATTCTTCATCTCCTTTATCATGTACAGCATTCAGCCGTAGAATCCTCACATCAAGAAACCAATTCAATAGTCTATCTAACTGATACGGGAATTGCTCGAAGGAATTCGGCCTCTTGTTGAATTTCAGGAAAAAAATAAGATAATGTCATTTCTCCATTTTCTTCTAATGAGATCTAAAACCTCTTTGATTTTTACCGTCTTGGAGTGTTGGGCCACGCTGGATCTCGGGACATCGGCGAGCTGTGAATGGGATTTTTAATTGAAAGGCCCATTGTCCGGTCAGACATTCTCAGAACTTGGGTGATGCCCATAATCAACTGTCTGCTGCTGCTGCTTCTGCTACTATTAAGCCATATTCCAACAGGTTGATGATCTCCATGTTTTGCATGCTCATGAATGCCACCTTTCTACATGTCGCATGTGCATGTTTGTGTGCACTTGTTCGCATGGATATGTACACGTGTGACTGGGTGTTCTAGTGTCTGATGCTCTTGAAGACAGCTAATGTGCATGGATCAGATCACTGTTGAACACAGACTTGCCCATGATCCCTTCTTTGCTAGGTGTTGTCGATGTCTACTTCCTCATTTGTTCACAAAATAGCCCTCTGTTATATTTGACCCTTTAGTGATTACCCACATTGGATTCTTCTACAGCGAAGCATAGTATTCTCTTTTTTTCTTTCCCTTTCACTCTCGCTACAATTTTTCCATATCTATATTTGGTCCGACCTCTCCAGTACTGGCATTTTTTATGACTGCTATGACGTTAATGCCATATGTATTCGCCAATTACACGTCTAGGACATTACATCATTGTACGCACGCGATTGGCCCTGGGGATTATTATGCTATTGACCTCGTTGACGACCATGATATTTTTCATGCACAGGGGCTTGTTGGCCTGTTTGTTTCGAGAAGTAACTCTTATTTTTTCCAGGGTTATTTTAATTTGAATTGCTATCTTGTGAAGACTGCATCTTTATGTTTTCCTCGTGTGTCCTTATGTGATACCCGGCTGTTTCCGTTATTTTGCCCTGTATTTTCTTTTTACCTATTTTTAATGATGTTTTTATTTTATGAAAATCATGTTCATGTTGGAAGTTGTCGTGCGAAACCATAATTCTCCTGAACGTCCAGTTAGGATAATGAGAATCACTGGTCACACGGTATCTGACGTTGCTGTTCTGATGTCACTTTTCGGGTGTAAATAGATAAATAAGCTTCACATGCGTCTCTTCCAGTAAAACAATGCGAATTTTATATATTAGTTCGACATCTGAACAGTTGTGACTACTAGTGACATTTGATACGACCCGTTTTCTTTGGTAGTCTAGTTGTTTTTCTTTGTTTTTGAAGCAGATTGGTCCATAAGAAATACGGCGTATGCTTTATTTTCTTTTGTAAATTTGTATTTCGTCATAATTGGTTGCGGTATCATAGATTTTGAAGTACATCGTTTGAGTCAAACAGATTGTTATCTACTTAACAGAGTGAGAGGTTAATTGCTTCAGATATTTGGAAGACGGTTAGTGTTTGCGTAGAAAACTGAGAAATGAGGAAATTTGACTGCGACTATGAGATTTGGCAAATGACCAAATTTTGCCTTTGAAAAGGGCCACAGAATTAGTGTGTTCTTCATAGTAGAAAAAGATGTCAAGGGTATTATAGAGAAAGCTGTACAAATTGGAGGCCGTGCTGTTTTATAGGGCTAATTAGCATGCTAAGTTAGAGTATAGTCTTCTGGTTCACAAAGTAAATAAGGCGATGATGTGAGAGAAAATCTTTGGATTGTTGGTGTCTTCTCAAAATACCGTGATTGAGAGGTTTTTCTTGAAATATGAGCTTGGCAAACATGCGGGGAAGATGACATTACTTTGAAGCATTTATGGATTGAAGTGGATTTTTCACATGGCATTGTGTGAGGATTCCATATTTCTCTCCTACATTTGGTTTTATGATTACCAACACAGGTTTCCTGTTGAGCAGTGCCCCACAAATCGCAGATGTGGTTCAATGTCATGAATTGGAAAGAATATAGGTGTTTTTCAGGAGAAGACCTCTTGGTTTTGGACTTGAACTCCACCAGCATAAAAGGGACGCGACTATATAACGACTTGTATTTGATGGTAGAAAAAAGCGTGAAATAATTCAAGAATTTAAAGTTAAGTTGAATGTCGCGGATCATATTCAAGAGTTTAAACTTTTCTTCATGTAATTTATGGTTTTTGTTGCCATTTTCTATAGCAGATCTTGTTGCAATTTTCTGATAGATTGGATACCAATAATTCGAAGATAAAATACACTTTCCCAAGGTAAATCAAAGTCATGCCCTGTTTCAACAATCTGACCAGTGCAGCATACTATTTTCCCATTGAAATATGAAAAACTCAAATCATGATTTTCGGCTGTGGGGAATCTCATAGTTAATGTTCGAAACCGCGGCTTCTCTTGTTTTGAGTTTTGACTTATAAGAATAATTCCCTTTTAAACCGGATTATCAATGATTACCGATTTGTTAATGCAGTTTTATGTATTTTTTTCTTTTTGATTTGTTCCAATGCTGAATCTTCCTCATGATTTCATGTCCAGCAATGGTCAGTGGAGGGTGAAGAGAATGCGGATAAGAGTGTGATCCCTGAAGGAACAGTCGAGGATGTTGACTTGAAAGAGGCCGCAGAGGATCCGAAGCAGAATGAGACACCTGCTGCGGAGGATGAAAATCCCCCCGCTGCAGAGGATGAAAATCCCCCGCTGCAGAGGATGAAAATCCCCCTGCTGCAGAGAATGATGCTTCACCTGAGGAAGCAGTTACAGAGCAAAGTGATGAAACCCCTGCTGCAGAGGAGACCGCTGAAGCTAATGAGCCAGAATCTGTAGAGGAAGAAGCTTCTGAAGAGACCCCAGTTGTCAAGGTATCATTTTAAAGAGACTAGTTTTCTATACGCTAGCCATGATAATTTTAGAGAGTCAGTGAAGGACATGCTCATGAAAAAATCTTTATTTTTATTTCAGCTTGAGACAGCACCCGCAGACTTCCGTTTCCCAACGACAAACCAGACGAGGCATTGCTTTACTCGCTATGTTGAATATCACAGGTAGAACTGTACATCTGTGAGCTTTGTCAAGCTTCAAAATAGTAGTTAATATTGCCCACATGTCCGTATCATGTTGCTGTAACCCCAAATCTCTTCCATAACAAGGAAAACGTTGTGATTGATGATTATGTGTTAATTTAGGTGCATAAATGCAAAGGGTGAAGGCGCGCCGGAGTGTGATAAGTTCGCAAAGTATTATCGTTCACTCTGTCCCAGTGAATGGGTATGTTCACTAATATCATCTCTACGACTTCAAGTTTTTTCATTCAAACAAGATTGTGAGGCCCGTTGACTTGTCATTTTTTTTTCCGTCTATCTTTTTTCTCTCGCTGGTGTGTTTTAATCTCGCTAAATGGCCTTTGGCTCATTCGTGTGCTGCTGTTAAGATGTCACGATAATTAAATGCAAAGATATTTATTCTTGTGTGGAATCGTCTCCAGGACCATATTGGGCATGCACCCTTGCTGTTTCCCACATAGCTATTGCTGTGCACATCAGAAAGGAAATTTAGATGGGGCTCCTTTTTTACTAGTTCCTGAAGTTTGATGCCCATGTAATTGCTGCCCGCAGAAAAATTCTCCGAGGTCTTCTGTTCAAGATCAAAGCTGAACATGTTTCCTGGAGTTATTATTTGTCGAATCACCCTTTTTTTCTCCGGGCAGCTTTTATTTAGCCCGTAGTGTTTCCTAGAGTATGGCAGCATCTTGTGCTGTGGGTCAACTCCCTGTGGAGTTGCCACGCCGATGACACCTCGTAACGCTGCGTTGGTAAGACAGGGCTTGCTAATAGAAATAAAGGAGCCTCGTGGTAAAATATTGCAGCGCGTCTGTTCTAAAGGGCATAAGAAACATTGGGAAGCTTGCAAGATTCATGGCAGTAAGCTCACAAATTTAGTTGCCTTCTTTTGGTTGACCAGTGGCGACGTTAATGGAGATAGGCCTTGATCCTTTAGTACGATTAAAGAGCTTTCTATTGTTGCGATCTACATCGGTCAAGATGCTTGTTGGGCTTCCTTCTCCTCATGACTAAGATTTGGATGTCCCTGTGGACTTGGATTCAAGCTCATTTAATCACCATCACTATTATTCGAGATCATTTAGGTGGACATGAGATATGCTTTCAACTATCACATAATATTTTATTTTTTTCCCGAAATGCTTTCATGGCCGTCACATTAATTCAGAAATATTAGGTTCCTGGCACGCTGCAGCTGCCGATCTAACCTTTTGAAGAGATTACTATGTCCGGGTTAATTAGATTACTATGATCAGCAAATCCCATGCATGATAAAGTTGACACATCAAATGTAGACACCAAAGTATTAGCTTGACCTTCTATTCCTGGCACTAACATTATCTTAGAGTTCTTTCACATAGTGAATTAATTCCAACGAACTTACGCTCTTGTTTAATGCTGAAAGAACATGCTTTGAGATGTTGAAAAAATTTTAGGCACTAGAGAAAATTTGGGCTATCGAATACTTGGATCATACTTTTTTTGGAGTGAATTTCAAAACTTGTAGTACGAGATGATCCATTATTGAGGTGCTTTTTGAAAGCTCTTTCAGTGTCCCATTTATGGAGTCCTAAGTCTTGATTGAAAGTTATCTGGGGCGACAATCATGGCCTCCATTTTCCCTTGTACTTGTCACCACGGGCAACAGGATGAATGGGTAACTGCTCTCATGAGCACCGTTGACTTTCTTTTTTTGTCTGGGCATCAAGAAATAGGCAAATGCGAAGAACATCCAATCCCTCCACATCAATATAGTCAGGAGCTGGGGCCACTCTACATATTACGCCTGCCATGCCAGCATACATTTTTTTTTCTATACAGGGGAAAATTCTCACATTCCCTTGCTTATTTCCTGGCTTGTTCTTGGAGATTCTCCCCCCCCTCTTGGAAGACTTTCAAGGCATCTTTCCACACACACACACACACACACACACACATATATCTATTATATAAAAGATGTTGCACTTCTCTTGTGATGCCTCTCTTCTCAATCATCCTAACCCTGGTGTAGATTATTCAGGCTCATGATCAAGCAGGTTGAAGGACAGCATTTCAGTCACTCTTCAGATATATATATATATATATATATTCCGGCGGCATCTGACGAACTCACCCCCCCCCCTCTCCCTCTTGCAGGTGGAACGGTGGAACGAGCAGAGGGAGAACGGCACATTCCCGGGCCCCCTGTAGGCGGCTTCTGGTCAACGGGACTCCCAGGCCAGAGGAGCATCTCTCTACTCAATAAAAATTTTGACTCGGGCCGGCAGCTTGGGATCTGCTCGAACCCTCTTCTTCCTCCCCCTGCCCCCCCCCCGCAAACGCTAAGAAGAACGCCAACACAATGCGAGCTCTCTTGTTTGACTGACGGTGTAGGCCTTGTCTTTGGGTCATGTCGGCTATATCAATAAGAACCGCCACCGTAAATCGTTTTAACAGGGCTGACGAATCATGTTAACTTTGGGAAGAACTCCCGCGTTGAATTCCCAGGTGCTGCCCGACGATCACAGATGCCATTTTTAGTACCAAACAGAACGAGATCCAACAGAAGGGACTAACACCCAGATGGAGAGAAGAATGAGGTTCTGTAACATCGCATAAGGGGTTGCACAGGAGGGGGAGCACGAACTTCCACATTAAGCTACTATGCAGGGAACGGACTCCGGGGAGGGGAGGGGAGGGGAGAGGGAGGAGCCGTCGTCGTCCTGGGAAAGGAAACCCTACCCAATAAACTACTAAATAGGCACATTTACTTAGTGAACAACATCAGCCAAGCCATCCCCAATCACAAAGAACTGAAATTTGCTGAGGGAAGGGGGGGGAGGGGGGCCTGGGATCCGAGATGAGCTTTGAATTGGATAGTGAGATGATTGCCGCAGCAGGGTTTGTCCGCCCAAGCCATGGCTGGGAGGGCTTTCCCTTCCTAGGCCCTTCCCCTCGGATCCTCCGGGCCAGCTGGATGTCCTTGGGCATGATGGTGACGCGCTTCGCGTGGATGGCGCACAGGTTGGTGTCCTCGAAGAGACCCACGAGGTAGGCCTCCGCTGCCTCCTGGAGGGCGAGGACAGCGTGACTCTGGAACCTCAGATCAGTCTGCGATTCGAGGACAAGGATCAGATTCGGGGTTCATTTCAACAGATGGAGCCGAAACCATGGAAAGATTTATCAGTTTCTCTCCCAAGCTTACCTTGAAGTCCTGGGCAATCTCACGGACGAGCCTCTGGAAGGGGAGCTTCCTGATCAGGAGCTCGGTGCTCTTCTGGTACTTGCGAATTTCACTGTCAAGAACATCGAGGAAGATAAAGAAAGAGCGAGTGACAATCCATGAGAAAAACGCATATTTTTCATAGGATAAAAAACGCAGTAACGCTCATAGAGAGGATGAGCCGACGTACGGACCGGAGAGCAACAGTTCCAGGGCGGTAACGGTGAGGCTTCTTCACACCTCCGGTGGTGGGTGCAGACTTGCGAGCGGCCTTGGTAGCGAGCTGCTTCCTGGGCGCCTTCCCTCCGGTGGATTTGCGTGCAGTCTGCTTAGTACGAGCCATCTGCAGGATAAGGTCACCCATTGATAAGGGTCGTGAAAGGGAAGACATCGCAGAACCCGTATAATCCTCAGCACTTTGAAGCATTATTTACGAAAAGCTAACCTAATTCAGTGCCACCATAACAGGGATCCTTCCTACCAGGTTCGTGCTAAAATGTAGATACCAGGGGATCAAACAAGACATGCTGATCTATGCCCTAAAGACCGCTAGAACGCCAATCTATGTGAAAATCATGCACGAGCGACCTGATCAAAATGCCTCCCCGAATAGCACACACAAGGCAACGATCCATCTACCACGCGGAATTCGGCACGACAAACCGGCACAAACCTTCACCCGGCATTTTTTCCGTCTGCCGCCGGCAGATTATGATCCACCATGGCACCCCAATAACAGGACTGCGCCTAGACGTCAAGCCCCGACTGGCTCGCCCGGAAAAAACCTTGGACCGCATAGATCAGGAACAAGAGCCAGTCACACAATCACGAAACATCGCCAATTCGACACCAACCGAGATCCTCCCCCCGAAACGCCGACCTTCAACTCGCCGCGAACGAAGGAATCCAGGGCAATCCCAGGATCATCCGGACTAGTGACACATCTCCATCCAGAAATAAACGGCCAAAGAAAGAGACAGATCGATCGCTCGGACACCCTGGAAACCTCATCCTTCTCGGACGTACCTCTCCCTCTCCGCGAGATGCTCCTCCGGCACGATCCCCCTTCCGCGAGAAGATTCAAACCTTGCGCCTCCCCTCCGCCTCCTCCGGTGCCAGAAAGTAGCGACCGTTAGGAGGGCATCCTTATTTATAGGTGCCTGAGGCCCCCCCTCGCCTGGTCGCCGACACGGCTTCGTTTTCCCCCCCAACGGCCGAGATCTCCCCGGGGTGTGCTTCCAGATGGGGGCCATCCAACCGTCCAGATCCCCCCGCAGTGTGTTTCCCGCTGGCGAACTAAACGGCCAGGATCTCTATTTTTCTCTCCGTAGGATCGCCACGTCATCAATCTCTCTCTCCATTGGATGAATCTTTTCTTACGGATCGACACGCTGGACGCCCGATCAACCTTTATGGCGGGAAGCTTTCGAAATTATCGTTAATTATCCTAAAATTGCTATAATATAATTATCCAATAAATCCAAAGACTCTCTCTCTCTCTCTCTCTCTCTAAATCCTTATACCGTGATTACCCAAAAACGACATCCAATAAATTCTTCTCTCCTTCTCTCTCTAAATTGTTGTACCATAATTACCCAAAAAAGCATCCAATAAATTCTCTCTCTCTCTCTCTCTCTCTCTCTCTGAAGATGGAGACGTCGATTGAGGCCATAAACATGGGAATTCACTCAAATACGAGCACGAAAAGAGAGTACCCAGACGGCCAGTCGCACACCAGCGGGTCCGCCGGCGCCGCCACCGCGGGCCGCCGGAGAACCGCCGTCGCGGTGAAGCAACAGGCGGGAGGGGGCGGTCCTCGACCTCAATAAAACCCTAGCGACCACCTGCCGCCTGGCCGATCAATAATCGCCGGACAGTGGACAAAAAATTGGGGGCGGGGGGGGGAGGGGATCAACGATCTGCATCGTTATCTACAGCTCAAACGGAAATTTACAGCTCTCTCTTCCGAGTAGATCCCTCCGAAAAGCGGAAGCAGCCGGCGACGCCGAGGCCCTCCGCCACCTGCCGGAGCCCCGACTGCACCGCCGACGACTCCGGCGAGACGGCCTCCGGGAGCTCCGGCGAGCACTCCGGCAGGTACTCCTCCCCTCCGTCCCCTCCGCGCCGGAACAGAGATAGCGCGGATCGGCAGAAGATGAACCTGCGAAGAACGTTGCGGCGTTTAAGTAATTTCTTTGAAATATGATATATATATATAACCAAGTTTTGAATCGCGGCGCTGATCTGATCTCCTGATAAAGTAGAGAATTCTTCGTGCAGATGAATCATCGACGGAGACAAAGATCGATCCCAGAAAAATATAAAGTCAACTCACGAGGACCTGTTATTATCCAATAAAAGAAGATTAAATCTTGGCGGAAATTCTGTTCATCGCGAGGTACCTGGTGATCATGCGCCGGAGAAAAGGATCCGACAGAACTCGGGCATAGATCGGACTCAAGCGAGCTGATGAACAGAGGATCACCTCCCACTTCGCCAGGGCGGCCGAGAGGACGGCCTCCACATTGCCGCACATGTCCTGCAAAATTTTAAACAAGGAAAGACTCGAGATAGTCAGCGACGCTGGCCGCCGTTAAAGAGGAAGGGTCAAACGGGGCGCGGCGGTGGACCCACTTGGTCAACGTCTGAAAGGCCCACCAGCTGGCAAAATGCTTGCAGAGGAGAGGTCAGGAAGAGAGTAAACTGGCTCCGATTGGTCGTCGGGCTGGCGGCGAACTGAGCATCAGGCGTTGTCCTCTGAGGAGAAAGAAGCAGCACAGCGGGCTCTCCCCTGTCCGCGCCCTGCAAGGCCTGAGGGAATTCCAGATACAGAAAGCGAATTTTGTTCAGAATGGCATCGCATCGACTCCCATTTCAAGCAATTAACTGCGCGCCCGGGATTGCTTTATCAGCATATAAAGTCAACTGGGTACTTAGTCAACGATTTCCATTCTCAGCGGATGCCGGGCGAATCTCAAAAGAGTTTTGACAAACCTGCCTTGAATGCATGACTGCTATCGCTGTCGATGATGAGGAAAAGTGGGCTTCGGGTGAAGGGGATCAAATCAGAAGGATACAGCCAGTTCGAACCTGAAGAAGGCAAATTACTGGTAAATTAAGTTGATAAAACATGGAGAAAAATATTTCAATTATCATAGTAGAATAATCCTATACATAAGTCCATGTATATATGGATTACGTATATTTCTGGTGGGATGGTGAAGGATGATGATACTAACCTCTGCTTCCCAGAGAGCCAAGAAGGAGACCCCTGGCAGAGGTGTCCCTCTGATCTTTGCTGTGGAGGGAGTCCTCAGATGATGGATTATCCGGTTTATAGCGGCTCTGGGGGCTAGAATTCGCAATGGAAGAGTTCCTTGAAGCTCCAGGATTATATTTCTGGGAGGGAACACTCTGGTCAACTCTTCCTGCATGAAGTGGGAGATGAGTGAACCGTAGGGGGGGGTTATTTATGAGGAGAGGGAGCTGGATGAGAGGGAAACGGGGGGAGAAAGTCAACAACCTGAAGCAGATATATATAATAGCATGATGCTGTCCGGTGACAGTTCTTCGCAGATAGCAGCAATCACCTGCATAAATTTATATTTTTTTAAAAAATGGTCCAGCAAGAAAAAAAAAAGTGTAGTGGTGAAACTGGCTGATGAGAAGAAAATTCAGTTTTATAGCAGGAGTTTGATCCAATGTAATGAAAATTTTATGGAAGATGGGAGTTTTTTTTTTTCTCTCTCTTTTTTTTTTTTACTGAAAAAGTGGTAACCTGAGCCTATAAAATTGAGGATCCTCGCCCATCCCATTGATCGGAATCTAGAAAGCCTGATCTGATTTACCCAATGGTCAAACCAGAGC
This sequence comes from Spirodela polyrhiza, assembly GCA_024713555.1. Taxonomy (NCBI): domain Eukaryota; kingdom Viridiplantae; phylum Streptophyta; class Magnoliopsida; order Alismatales; family Araceae; genus Spirodela; species Spirodela polyrhiza. The sequence continues at coordinate 5,031,238 of CM046532.1, forward strand.
TGCTCTGACCTTCCATATTTGTTGACCCAAAAGCAGATATTTAAATGGATGACGAGAACCAAGCTAACATCAGAGTTTGAGTAAACATTGCCACAAAAATGGAAAGAAAAACCGTAGGATGGTGGGATCTGATACTCACCGCAATCAAATGGGAGACAGATGGGCGGTAAAGAACGGATTTTCTTGGATTTGGGGGCAGGCTTGAATCAGCCATGTCCGAAGAAAATTTCATTTTGATGACCCCAGAGGCTCCACTGTAGTCATTAAATGAGGAATTATCAGTAGAATCTCCTGCATTCGTCTGATAAATGGATCCATCGGGCTCCCACTCCAGACACTGCGACATCCTGTAAGTATCCAGAGTGAGCTCTGAGAACTTCACCTGAGGACGGATGATGCACCAAACAAGGAGCCTGCCGTCAGTTTGTCAAAATTACCTTTCAGGGAAAAAAAAACAAAAAAAGCCATTTTAAAAGTCAACGGACCTCGTTCCGATGATAGCTGGTTAAGATCGCCTCCTGGAGTCTCAAACTCCTGTTAGCCTGAAATCTAGCGATGTGAGAGCTGGAGGATGCGTGGAAGTCAAATAAAGGAGTGCATCTCAGAGTCCTGCTGCTTGTGAAGCCTGCGTCGGCTTTTAGAAACCTAGAAATATCTTGTAGCACCTGCCTCCACTCCTTGAAATTTGTCTCCTAAAATTAAAAAATCATATAATTAAGAGGAAAGAAAATCAGCTGCCGCAAAGTTTCGCAAAAGATTAATCAAGAGAAAAAAAAATAAAATCCAAAAATATCATATTGGAGACGATTAATATTCTTGCAACCAAAGAGAACTCCACACCTATGAGCCACATAACCCCCCAATCTATCAAATAACCATTTCTCCGATCAAAATATGAACCTTGTCCAACCAACCTGTTCTCTCTTCCATCCTCCAACTGGGCATTCCCTTGCAGTGGGTTCATGCCCGTTTCATAAACACCACCCACCTGCTTGGGTATCACGCAGTTCTAAGATCAGAGGATGCACATTACCAGATAGACTCATCCTCTCCCTCCGTTCGAATTGCTTCATCCCCACCCTCATCTCAGCCTCGTAAAATTCTTTATGAATATAGTTTGAGATCCTTGAACCAATGCATACAGACACGTTGACCCAGGACAGAGGAAACAAAAGTCAACCGTAAATAAATCTCCAAAAATCTAGAACCAGTACCAACATATCTGGAGCCCACAGTAGAGCTCTGGTTATTCAGAGAGACCATTAGGCAGCAGCATACTAGATAAACTGGAGCCATGGAGAAAGATATTGGTCACTTTTTCAGACAACAGCGATGAACAAAAAATGCATTCAGTTCACCACTGGATCATGCCCCATGATTTTCAAGTTCCCAGATATATTTTAGTTCCGGAGTTCTCAGCGTAGAGCAAAGAGGTCCAGCTAAAGATTCAGTGAAAGAGTCGATGTCCAAGGAAAACATGCTCTGTATATCACGAAGGTCCACTGAAATGTAAGCAGACGATGCGCGAGAAAGAAAATAAACAGTAAAATTTCAGTCCGATTTATCCAAAATAAAATGTGACGCAAACTGAAAGAGGGGCATGGAGGAAGCCGAAAAAGGAATCGCATGGAATCGTCGATTCTTCGGGAACAGGGGGGACAAGGGGGGATCAACAATAAGATAATTTAACAATTTTACAAATCGGACATCTCAAATTGCTCTGGAAGGCTACGCAATTGCAGGGAGAGGCGGCAGTGACGGGGATGGTGAAGCACAGGAGGCTTACCGGGAACGTAACCCTACAGTGGTCGACTAGCGCTCTGAACCTCTCTACGAGTGTCCACACCAGTTCTCTCCGATTCAGCAGAAGCGCCACGAGCACGAATCGCGCGTAAAATCTCAGCTCCTTGCATCTCACTCCCAGATCCGACAGAAGCTGCTGCTTTCCCCTCGCGGCCTCCCTCCCTTCTTTCCCCCTCTCGAAGTACCCCCTGCTGAGGATGGCCTCGTAGAAGACGTAAGCTTCCACCAGGAACCTCACGTCGCTGGTCCGCAGGTACTGGGCGTAATAGAGCTGCCCGATCCGGGACGCCACATCGCCGATCTCCCACCGCCGCAGTCCCGCCTCCACCAGCTCCCTCCGGTGCTCCTGCTGGAACCTCCACACCCTCGTGTACGCCTTGAACACCTTCCTCCGGTAGTACGGATTCCCCTCCTTCGCGTACGCCGGCGAGTCCCTCACCCTTGCGAACTTCCTGTCCGCGCTCTCCACGAGAGATCGGAATGTCCGATACGCCGTCGCCGCCGGCTGGCCCCCGCCGGAGCAGCCGGAGGACAATTCCGACTCCCCGCCGCCGCCGGAGTCAACCATGGCGGGGAGAGGAGGGGGCATCGATCGACCTTCCGCCACCACCTGCCCACCCGCAACTCCCTCGAACGGACCACACCGGAGTTGGGGGGTCTGCTGTAGCACTGGTCTATTGGTCCCCCATGCATGTAAATGCTCCGCCAGATCAAGAAAATTATTCTGATCCAACGCGAACACTCCGTTGACTTGGAATTTCCCCCATATTTGAACGGTGGATATCCGTTGCGCTCGTGGAATCGGTCAGTTGGCGGTGGGGAGGACACTATTTAATGCAAGCCAGCGACGACAGCCGACCGCCGACGTCATCCACTTGGGTCACCGTCACTCCACGTGGGCACGGAATGCTATGATAGTCCGTTCAGAAGGCGCAGGGCCGTGCAGGGCGCCGTCCCGCAACCCTGCGATTATGATCCAACGGTTGAGGCAACCCGATCTGGACGATTCCTTGGCTACCGGTGGCGTAATCGTTAATCTTAAGCCTAATGGTATTTTAGTCCCCGCATTCGATATTTAAGCGCGTGAAAACCTTATGAAAGGAATAATTTAAGCACAGAAAACCCTCCGAAACCGTATCTCAGATAAAAGCGATCTAAATACGATTATTATTTCAAAAAGAGTGGAAATAAATTTGAACACTTTTAAGGGTATAATTAAAGTCAAGCCCCTCGCCCTCCTTTTAAGGAGGAGGAGCTGGGCAGGATTCGTGGAAAGGCGGGCCGTACCGGCTGTGGTCCACCGTGGCCGCGTTGACTTGGAGTTCGTGTAATTACAACTTCTATTTTCCTTCTACAGTAATATCCATTGAAGTCAACGAATCGATCTAATCATTGATTTAGGTAAATAACGGTAGACACGTGCACGGCCGACTTTCGGTGCGGAACAGGAATAAAAATGGTATTTAATATATATTTTAAGAGGAAAATATGCACTTTAATGGGGGACATTAACCAGGCGGGTGCTATCGAGCTCGATGGAAAAAAGGGCCCGACCCAGTCCCCATCGAAGCTGGGTTTAAATAAAGCCCGACCAGAAAGTGGGCCCAGCCCACTCCCGATGGGTCGGCCCGAAATTATTAAACACGCCTTACCGCATGTGGGGCGACACTTCCGCATTGCCAGCAGGAAAGAGATGGAGAGAGAAAGGGAGGCACAGAGGTAGAGAGAGGAGAGAGAAAGGGAGACTCAGAGGTAGAGAGAGGAGAGAGAGAGTAGTTTAGTTGCAGAAAAGAAGGGGGGGTTCGGAGGAAGGTGATGACCAAAAGAGAGTGCCGAATGGGAAATTTCTTCTTCTCGGGGGGGTCCAGTTTATTCTCAGGAAGGACGAGGGGTCCTCCCCCCCTCTCCCCCCACGCCTCACACACAAACACCAACCGAACAGGACGGAAGCTCTTCCCTCTCACTCACTTGTGCGGCGGCTTCACAATGAGGATGGGGCACTTCGCATGGTGGGCACAGTAGTCGCTCACGCTCCCCAGAAACGCCCTGCAACCCACAGCACATAGATCGATTCAGAGAGAGATGGGGAGAGAGAGAGAGGGATGGGGAGAGGTGGGGAACCTCTTGAGCTTGCCGAGGCCGCGGCTGCCGACGAGGAGGAGGTCGGGGTGGACTTGCTCGACGGCTTGACAGATCATCTCTTTGGGTTCGCCTTCCATGACCATGGACTTCACCGTCACCTACGGCGCTCCATTGAGATCGGGTCTCAGAATTCTCATCCTCCTCGAATCCAGTAATTTCAAAACCCAAGAGAAAGCCTCGATGCTCTCACGTAATCGCACGCAAAGAATCTCATCCAATCCATCGATTTTTACTCCTCTTTTTTTTTTTTCCCTTTCAAGCCGAGATCAATTTTAATCACGAAGGTTTTAGGCTTCACAGTCAAATCGTCGAGATGATTCGCCTTCTTAAATAGGATTTCGGGAGAGAAGCTGCTCACCGTAGTGTGCTTCTCGGAGGTGACGTGGGAGACCTTCGCGAGCAGCGCCTCGGCGTTCTGTTGCTGCGCTTTCCTCACCGAGTCCATAACCGCCGACGTGGCGTACAAAGCTGCTGAAGAGATCCGGACGGGTTAATTCAGATCTCGAAAAAACCCTAGCAAAGCGGAGCAGAAGAAGACGAAGAAGAAGGGGATGATCTGTTGCGGGCAGATACATAATACCTGGCCCAGCGGGGAAGACGTAGTTCTGGAAGGGCTGTTGAACGTGAACGATCACCACCTCGCCGGCGTCGTCCGCCGGCGCCGGCAGCGGAAAGAGGTTATCGAGCGCCCATGAGAGCGCGTAAAGGCTCCCCTCGCTCTCGTCCATCGCCACCATCACCTTCAGCCTCCTCCCCTGCGGTTGCTCCGCCGCTGCCTCCGCTCGCGGTTGCTCCGCCGCCGCCTCCGCTCGCGGTTGCTCCACTGCCTCTGTCCCCGGCTGCTCCATGCTTTCTCTCTCTTCCTTCACTCTCTCTCTCTATCTCTCTCTACGAGTGCTGCTGGGAGCGGGCGGTGCCCATCTTATAGCACCGGAGGCGGGAAACGTGTCACGAATTGGATACTTTGGTCTGAAAAAAGACCTAAATGCCCTTAATGTTGAGAAACCGGCGTTATCCAGATATGACGTGGCATTTTGGTCAGATCGCCTGAGAAGGGGGGCTGTTACGAGGGATGTGGTCACCGGAGTGAGCGAGAGGCATCAGAGACCTGTGGGAGGCGGAGGACGAGAAGGGCCAAGGATGGACCATGCTTCCCGTGGGTGCGGGTGGGGGGTGTAGAAACCGTGGGCTCCTCCGGGTGGCGCCGCCGCCGGGGAAGGGGAATCGACACGTTCTGACCATGCGCGCCGAGACCTGTCTTTGCAGCGGCGTGAAGAGAGAGATAGAGAGAGATGGAGATTGAGAGAGGAGAGAGAGAGAGAGATAGACAGACGGAGACAGGGACAGAGAGAGGGAGCTGATAGTTCCTCAATTAGTAAGGTGGGCGCGTACACAACATGCATAATCTACGTTAGAAAGACGGGTAAAGAGGATGGGGAGAGAGAGAGGGGGGAGAAGGTAGTGATGGCCAACGCAGCGAGAACCAGTCTTCCTCATCACTCTCTCTCTCTCTCTCTCTCTCTCTCTCTCTCTAGACTTTTTCTAGTGTGGAGCATGAGTCCACCCGCATTGCTATTCGGGGAATAAATGCTCTCTGTCTCTGTCTCTCTCTCTGCGCTTTTCAACCCAACCCTTTATCCAAGGGGATAGGATTGAAGGAGAGAGAGAGAGAGAGAGAGAGAGAGAGAGAGAGGGGGATATGCAGCAGTATACAAGAAGATCCCGAGAAAGTTGTAGTGTTTGACGAGTGTCCGCTCCTGAAAGTCCTCCACATTAATCAAATGACTAAACGTGGCAAATAGCATATCATTGGGCTCAATCGACGACGCACCCACCCGCTAAAAATTGAAACTTTGGACCAAGAAGTTTGCGTTCTTCATCACCTGTTCTCTACCCATCTCTCTCTCTCTCGCTAGGCAGAGGACGGGAATTGCTCAGTCATCCCAGTGAGCTGTATATATATATATATATATATATGAGAGTGAGAGTGAGAGAGAGAGAGAGAGAGAGGAGCCCAGAATAGGAAAAGCTTCTTGGGTCATATTTACCTTTGTTTCGTCGTGATTCTGCAAGTGAAGATTGTAGTTATTGTGGGGACACTCTCATGGCTAAGAACAGCAGCGACACAGCCACCAAGTCCACAGACACCCATTTCTTCTTCTTCCTCCTCCTCCTCTGCTACATACACATCAAACTGCCCCCCCACCCCCCTGCCATCATCGGCTTCTACGGAAGAAACTGCTGCCACAGTCCTCACCAATGCAGGCTCCTCTCCATTCCAAGTGGGCACTGAAGAAACGGCAAGAACTAGCTACCTTCCACTAGAGAATTCAATCAATTGATGTGGAAGACAGCAGGGGAAGACGTGATCTTGATGATCCTCCCCCCGCCCTCTCTCTCTCTCTCTCTATCTTCCTGCTCTTGAGTCATTCTCTTCATCTTCCTCTCCACCATCTTCGTCATCATCAAGAGTAACTCCGCGGTGGAAGCTGGGCCGCTTCTTCAGCTTCTGAAAGATCTCATCCAGGGATGCAGAGGAGGAGGGCACAGGAGCTTGGGCGTCTTCTGGGGCGTGGCTCAGAGGAAGGAACTTCTTGCTCCCCATGTTGGCCCTGAAGTTCTGGAGCCCCGTCTTCATGGATGCCCAAGTGGAGGCTATGCCCGACGCCGGGCCCGGAAGAGAGCCCGCCGGCGGCTCCTGGGACTCCCGCCCTCCCTCCAGTAGAGAGACCGTGGCCGGCGACACGGGCTTCTGGCGGCCCGCCTGCTCTCTGGCGGCGGAGTACTTGCCGGCGATGACACCTCCGCTGCCCGAGTACCGGCGGCCCTCGGCTCTGCTCTCCCTTGCCGAGCTCGTCTCAACCTTCATCTCCACTCCACCCTTCTCCTGGAGAATAATTATTATCATCATAATCAACGCTTAATAAAGATGGAAGTAGATAACACCATAGTTCACCGATGGGATGAGATTACATGGGCGCTTACCGGGGCCGCGCCGGCGGACTCGACATCACTTGCTCCATTAAAGTTTCTGGCCAGCGGAATAACCTGCTCTCCGACCTTGCGCCCCTGTTCGAGCCACAGCCTCTCTGAAACGGCGGCGCAGTTCGTCGCCGGCGGGGCACCTCACAGATATTAACCAGGGGAGATGATCGGCAGCTTGACAAATCAAGATGGTGGGCGTAAAAATCTCACCTTTCTGGAGGATGATGACCCCGGACGGATCGAACCCGTCCATATCATCCTGCTCTCTCTGGAACTTGAACCGCTTCCAGCTCCCCAAGAACTCGATCACATGGCCGAAGAAGTTGCTGGCGACCAGCAGGGTGTAGATGACCATGATGAGCGGATAGATCTTGTTAAACCCGCGGCCAAAGAAGGGGACGGCATCGTCGATGTTCCCCATCCTCTGTTGAGAACAACACAGGAGCCGAGGCCCACGCTCGAGAGTGAGAAGAGAAGAGGGAAGATAAAAAAAATCTTTTTTTGGGGCCGGAAATGGCAGAGTTACTATTATTGTCACCTTCTCGAATACAGTTTTGGCATCCCCGAGACGAATGAGATTGAGGAAGTTGTACGAAATAGGAGCCGCATATCGGGCAACCATCCTGGAGGAGATGTTCAATCAAATATAATAAGCCGGCCATCAGAGTTGAATCGCTGAGAAATTGGCTGGAAAATAACGTGATCGAGATAGAAACTTACGAGCATATCATAAGTAAGCTCACTGAGCTCGTCTGTTTCGGCGTCAGTGAGTAGAACATTAGCATTCCTACCTTGAACAATGAATAGTATGTGCAGATACACATGTACATCAGCGGAACAAATGCAGCGATCTGAAATGCATGAACAAAAAAAATATTAGACCCTGTTGATGAGTGATTCAAGGGGGAATGCCAAGGGATTTACTAAAAATAACACCGACTATAGAACAGCATCAGGATTAATTATACATAAAAAATAGACGATTGAGGTCTGTGTATCCAGCTGAAGAGCAATGGTAACCGTGTAGCCCTTGCCCAGTTCAACAATTCTCTAGAAAAACCGTCACATTCGAGGTACAAAACTCCAAATTCAAGTTTTTAGTAGGAGGGTAAATTATCTTGGTCTGGATCACCATTGGTGCTCCTAGATTCTCTTTGAAGATCAGTGGATACGCCTTTGACCGCTGCGTTTTCGGGAAAAAACCTTCAAATGAAGTTTCCAGTCACCAGTTCTGCAGCAGCCCGAGCAGAGCATCACAGGTACGGTGCAATGGACCATCGCCATTTTTTTTGGGGGGGGAGGGGGGGGAGAATGGGGGGTAGGTAACGTGGACAACAGATATGGTACCTTTCTGGCAAATCTTTCTCCATAGACACTCCACATTAATGGCAAATCTCAATGAATAAAAATCGCAAAAGAAAATTTATCTGCCGTATTACTTTATTCTACCGCCAAGACTAGCCCTTCCTATTATGTAGACGGATATGAGGATGATCCACTGATGGCATAGGTAAAAAAAAAATGAACCATTATGCAACCACACTTGTAATAATCCCGATATGTACAGAACTGGATGTACCAAGATTTGAAATAGAAAAAGAAGCAGAATAGATGTTTCTAGCTTCCACAAACTGAATAAGAGGCTCTAGCTTGTCATCGGAGATAAGGAATTGATTTTATAGTATTTCCAGCCTCAAATTCTAGGGTTAAAGATGGACGCACAAGGCGTGACTGGAATAATGCATATTTAGGATCTGATATTCCTAGGGATTTATTCCGACCATGTCATTATTCAGTGAGAATTTCACAATCCTGAAAGCACGTTCTTTGGCACCACCAGCGATCATTTGTCAAAGGCTTTTTAGAGCTAGATGGCGTATGCTCAATATTCTGCAAAAGACCTACCCCAGTGACTGTACCTAATATGATTAGAACATATAGGAAAGAATAACTTCGCATGACAAATAACTTTCAAAGCATCTCCTATGAGACTAGGTGACCCAGCTCAAAAACGACTGTGTGACTACGTGAATCTACATTGTACTCAAGAAAAATACAATGGTGTGGGTAAAATTTCCATAATCTGCCAAAATCAGAGCATAATTCATGGTCACTGAATGCCAAGCTCGGACTGACATAAGCTCATAAACATTTACCTGTACAAGCATCTCCCGCTTATCAACAGCATTTATCAGGATTGAGAAAAGTGATAAGTCAACCCCACTAGGAAGCAAAGTGGCCTCAGCCAAAAGAATAGCAGCTGACATGCAGCCAAGTGTGACTGCCAGAATTTTCTCGACCTGTTTTCTTAGGATGCAGCGCCAAACCAATTCTGCACAATTGACCAAGCCAGAAAATAAGAAATGAAGAAGATAAAGAGTGCAATGCGAGAAGATAAGACATGAAGAAGATAGAGAGTGGAATTTATTATTTCCTCCTTCAGTGGAAAGTCACGCACTTCGTACTGGAACAAAATTTAAATACAATATCTAGGACATCCGAATTATCAATTTGTGTCGGACAGAGACTTACCTACTGTGTCAAGAAAGCTTCCTAACGACCCAGTCCGAGTAGGTCTGAAACTTGAGACGTATTTCCTGAAAGAAAAAATCAGACGTGTTTACGGAATAGAAAATTACTCATACAAAACAAAGTATACATGTACATATTTTCCTTTTATTTTTGTTAATTTTTAACGATGCACATAGAGCCAAAACTGTGGCCGTGAAAGTGTGAAGTGTATCTGCCACTGAATTTCACATGATATGGAGTTAACATTTTCTTGGAAAGGCACAGGTTTTTCTTATTGATAAACTAGATCCATACCAAGGAGGCCTTGAGAAACATAGGTTATTGGCACCTCAACAGACCCCAAACCCAGCGATAAAATGTGAAATACAAAATTTTACAGGTGAATACACAGCGGAACACTCCGTAGCTTGGTTTGACATAGTTTTTTCTGAGAACCCAATTCCAGAAAATACATCTTCTAGAACTAATGAGTTAAATCATATTCCATGACAGTCTCCATTGTTTGTATTTTGCCTCAGCTGTTCAAGCCATTTAATATCCCCTCGTTACTTAATGCCAACGCAGATATTGCTTTTAAATTACAGATAATGCCAGAGGCACAGCCTCAAGAGCACACAATGGACAGATTAATTATTGCAGCTATAATGATAAAATGGCCGATGACTCATAACAGGTGAAGAGATAAATCATGCAGGACAAACAAACAGAAGACTTGAAGAGCAGACCATCCAGTTGAGTCTCGACGTTCATAGTTCTTTATTGTATCCTCCAATTCAAGGGCCTCCGTGACGTAGGTCATATATGCGCTGCACAATCCAATATAATCTTAGTATCCAAATGGAAAGTTGCGAGAGGAGCATCATATAATGCCAGATGTTGTTGTCAAATAAAATAGCTCCCGCATAGAAAAGCACATACCACCTAGGATGAATGTTCATCACTAGAACGGTTAGCTTCGACTACTATTTTATGTCTCATCAATAGGGAATGACAATCCACAAAAAAAAACTTAAACTGAGCCAGAAGACCATACCTCTTATAGCGGTAATACTCCTCCCGAGCTCTCCGAAGTTGGCGACGGAGGGTTGCCATCGACTTTTCATCTGTGTCATAGTCCATATCGTTTTCTCCCAGTCTCCCTCCGGATGGTTTGAAAGATGGATCTTCTCGTAACTGAATAGAAGAAGGGCAAAGATGGTAATTGTATTTAGTAACGACAATAGTATTATTCTATATAGAGGGAGCATAGAACCTATTGAAGAAGAGATAGAAGTACCATTTGACGCAACATGTTGTCAATAACATCCATGTATGGCCTCAATGGGTCACGCTTGGTCATCTGATTTGATGTTGCCTGTGTAACCTAATAGTAATGACAAATATCAAATATTTTAGAAACAACAGAACGCCAGTCTAATAAGAATATATAAAACAAGAGAAAATTTTCTGGTATTCAGAAAGGGATTATTGTATACGGCCATATCCCCAGGCAACAATAGTTTCAAATAAACAGCTAAACCTTAATGGATGAACCAAACGATCAGAACTGAAGAAAGCAGGGTTCACAAGGAGAACTAGAACCAAACCCAATAACCAAATTTAACAAATAAAAAGAATAGAAGGAAATATAATTTATCATTCCGAGATACCGGCATTGAATAAAAGAGAGCAGATTAAGTCTCTAAATAATGCCAGCAAAATAAAACCCTCACGTCCACTAAGACTGATAAAATAACAACAAACTTTCATTACACATGGATTGGATAGGAAAGAAAGTTACCACAATGGCATTTGAAAATTCTTGGTGAGCATCATCAAGGTTTACCGCCATTTTAGCAACTCTATGTGACAGAACCTTTTGGCGGTTAGTCCAATCGGCATTCTTCCAAATACTCTTTGGAATTTCACTCAAACCGAAGCCAAGAAGAAATGCACCCGTTACAAGACCAAAGGTATTCGAGCAAGCCATTGCCAGGCCCATAATACCTCCACTCCTGACAACAAGAATCAACACAAAAAAAACCAGAATGACTAATGTGAACAAAAAACAGCAGCATATACAAGTAGCAAAAAGCCTCCTTTCAGCTATTCGGTGTCAAGTTAAGGTGTCAAAAGGCAGTTTCATGGATCCAATCAGAAATTTTCAACCAGATAACTTATTGCACCTCCAGTTGGTCATGCAAACTTTCTGAGGAACGCCAGTGGCAGAGAGGGAAAGGTTTTTTATGACACCGATTTCTCAATGAAAACAACTGGTCACTGATTTCTTCAGAGGATGAATAATACCTCAAACTATTGATATTGAAACTACGAACGATGACGTTTATAATATCAAACTATAACTAATTTTAAAATTTCCAAGAATTCTTTCCTTGATTGATTAGTAATTCAAATAGAGGAAATAGCTCCCTCTGGCATTAAAAATAAAAGATATGAATCATGTACGCAAATCGCGATTATTTTATTAAAAATAGTTTATATATAATATGCCGCAAAAAAGTTACTGAAAACTAGTTGGCTCAGTCGGAATAGATTATATTCATTTGCAACCATTTACTTGGTTTTAGTCACATATAGCCAATGGCGTTCCTTGTTTTTATGTGGCTCGCTCACTGGAGTAGAACAATCGTAAGCAAAATGTAACTCTTGATTGACAAAGATCATCATCCCTGCTGGATCCAACACAACTTCAGAACTAAGCAGAATTCAAACTAATATGTCTGTTGTGAATTAGAATCGATCATATGAATTTTAGCCACTTCAAAATTGAACAAATTACATGTGACTGGCATGGTACTGGATATCTGTCCAGACCCCAATTCATATTTCGACCATCCACTTTCAGATTAAATGATTAGAAGAAGGGTTTCTAAACTTGAGCTGCTTCCTGACCTTCGCATCATCCAAGTTTCACAGTCAAAAATATTCATTTTACCATTCTCTTATATTTGATATATAGAAACGAGAGGCTGGTGATAATGGAAAAAGAGGCGAAAATCTGCAATCGGTGCTTAGCATGAATTAGTGATCTGGACGCAAAGGAAACTCATTTCCTAGGGATATCATTGCATATTGCCCTTCATGCATCATGCACGAGAACCAATTAAAAAAATACTATTTTATGAGATCAAGATATGATACTTAAAATTAAAAACTAAACAATCGAGAGGCTTACAAGTCTCTGCGCATAATAATAAGTAGAATAAGACCTAAAAGGCCTATTGATCCCACGCTCAGGTAAAATATCAAGTTGGCCCTAATGCTTGTTTTCAGTCTTTCAGTCACAGTGAAATCGCCAGCGTCTTCATAACACTGAATAGTTGGAACCACAGCCCTACAAGAAGAATAAACGTTTTAAGTTAAAACAGTCGACAGCATTTACTTCAGCAACATTGTGAATCACCGTAAGGTACTTAACTATCCTTAAATAAAAAAAACACAAGACAAGAAAAAATGAATTGGAGCTGTATTGGATATGACAACTTGAAAGCTCTGGGGAGAAACAGAAACTGAGAATAACGAACTTCTTTATCTTCAGAGGGATCAGGTATATTAAACAGAATGAGTAAAGAATCATTTCAATGTAGTGTAGTGCTCAGAGGATCTGTCAGCATAATTAAAACAATCTATTGTATATTACCAGAGAGTGGGGATACGAGATTGGATATAGATGAATATAGGTGCCTGGGGAAGCCCAAATTAAGAAAAATAAAATAATGCATGTTTAGACTGGAAGAAGATGAGCTCTAGATGAGAGACACCATGTGGAAGTCATTTGATTTTGAAGCTATACGAGGAGGATCTAGCAAAGAAGATAACAAAAATCTGAACTTAGCTTGAGGTTTAAATATCACTCATCTTCACGAGACAACCATGTTAAGCATACAATCACTAGCATCCAAACGTGCTCATTAGGAATTTCCCTTTACACCTTTTTCTGTTTCAGATGGCGCATCTTTCCTCTTCACCGTCATCTGCGCGGCCATTTCCTATCTACTGCGATGCTTTAAGACAACAACGCAAATCTATGGTTGCCTCCTGATGGCATCTCCACTGCCACCACTCACATCTGGATAATCAAGAATTTACAGCAATGTTTTCCATCTTTGTCCTTTATCTCTTGAAACGTTCGAAAACAACATATAATGAATTGCCTAAGCAGCCAAAATTTTCCACATTCATGTAATTTATGCCATATCTCTGTTCATATGAGATGGAGGCTGATATGACTCAAAACATTTGTATGAGGTTCATAGAAACTCCGACAAACCCTTGAAACTATATGTTACAGGACACCTTGATAATGGGTATGGCATTTCCAGGCACGTATGACAGCCTATTTGACCATGTATACTGTAGTTGTAATCAGATTCGAAGAGTTTTACATGAGTTAAGAAAGTGAATATCAGAGGAAGAGAAATGAAAATAATTTACCACAGAGAGAAACCAAGCATACCATGTAAGTGCGAAAGTACTCCAGTATGACCAGCTCCAAAAAAAAGCAATGCCTCCCTCATCATGGCCAATAATTGTCTGTTACAAAATTAGGGACAGAATAAATTAGAAACATACAAATCAGACAGAATCCATACTCTCTAAAAGAAGAGGCCATATGGACCACAAGAACCATTTTGTGGCTCAAATAATTGCATCATAAAACTGATAATGGAATGTGACTTGAATCACACGAACATCCTCCCTCTATTTAGTTATTGAATGAATGTTTGATTTAACTACCTTTCCAAAATAAATTATTAATTGAATAAAAATGGGAGGGAGATGAGAAAAAAAAAACAAAAAGTGGGGCATATACAAAAAATTTACACAGATAACTCCTTTTTATATTGTTAGAGCCATTCAGCCATTTGAATCAAAACCATTTTGTGATCTTTATCAGTGCACTTCTTTAATTATAATCAATATGGGCCAGAGAAATCCGACTTTTGGGTCGTCACAAGGATAAGATAAAAGGAGTGCAAGAAAGCAAAGAGCAGCCATCATCTTTAAAACTATGTTAGAATTATTAATCCACCCAATTCAAAACCAAATGGTAACTAGTAGAATAAATCATATTTTTCCTTTTTAATAACAAATATGGGACTATTCTAACATTTATAATAGGATGTACCTTTGGCACCAAATTTCCCTTTGGACTGTACAATAGATCAAGGGTATTTTTACAGGAATATGAATGCATCTTTCATTTAATAGAACGTTTCATAGGTGCTCACATGGAACAGTGCAGAGATTTGTTCCATGTTTTAACCTAATAATGGGTTCATCACGCCATAAAAAACGAAAGAATGCGGAGATGGATAAGAAATGTATCTTTGGTGGGAAAGTCTTTCAAAACCTAAATCACAAATTACACTGCAGATCTTGGTAAGGCAAGGGGTAAGGCATTAAGATGAACATCTTCACGTAGATACTATAGCTTACTAAGACTACAAACATGCGAAAAAGTGTTGAAAATGGAAATGGATACCAGACTGGTTGTATCTTTTGTGAACTTTGGGAATGTGTAGCTTTCTCAAGGCAAACGTTGCTCAGGTCCTTGGAATTATAATTGCCTGGTAGATGGGCATATTGTGTCATCACCCTCTCACTATCATGTGTTTATACGGGCATGTATACACTGAAAACGTGGGACATTGACTTATCTACAGTAATGACACCACCTCTGATAATGATATCTACACACATTTTCCCTTCAGTTATTTGGCACTACAACCAACGGTTGCAGTTGGCTGTAATGCAACACGAAACAGTTATAATAACTGTAGGTAGAAGAAGACACTGCAGCTGATACAGCTTTGCTACATCACAAATCAATGGGGGTGATCCCCATTCTTTTCCAACACTTCCCTGTTAATTTGGGATCGTTATAATCCTTCACACTTCTCATTTCAGTATTTGTTTTATCACTCCAGGATCCCACATGAGAAACATGTCCTAAAAACGGAATTGCTGCAATGATCCAAACACAGAACTAAAAATATGGACATCTAGATGAGCTCAAAAGTCCCACTTGTATATATCATGCCAGAGAAAAGTAGTAACTTTTGTCAATGTAGACGAAACACAGAATCAGCCATAAAAAAGAAAATCATCTTTGACAAATAAAAGCAGCAGAAATCAGATGGCATATACGAAGAAATTTTGAAATCTTTGGAGGGTTTCCACGGGATAAAAACATGGAACGAAAAAAAATAGAATAGTTAATTTTAGAACTATCTCTCAGGTTAAACACTTCACTTTCAAATGTCTCAATCTTCATTCCTATATATTCATCCAGTGCTGATGCTCTTTAAATTCTGGATTTAGCAGACTTCCAGTACTATTCTGTTACCATGTGCACCGAGTAACCACTTTTTACACAAGCATCAAATTCTCTTGATGTTTCGATCCGTCTATTTCTTTCACAACGAATTTTTTTCCCCTCCAATATTTTAAAGCAATGATTGCAAGTCAAAATGTATGACCATGTCAAAATATTAATGTACATATAACACCTGAATTTTCTGTCATATTTCCCTAAATTCATTGATAATAAATCATATATGAAGCGATTTTCCTTCATTCAGTCTGCCCTATAATTGGAACCATGCTGTTAAAGAAGATATGCCAATCCACCAATATCTCATAGCATATTTATTGTCTCATTTCATTCGCCACACCAATTTGAAATTTTGCACGTCGTTTTCAATTATCATTCCATTTTTATGCCGAATCATGGCCAAATAGTAAATACAAGAAACCGACGAAACCATGAGATCTCGTCCCAATTCTTCTTGCCATTTCAGTTCAAGCAGCCTATTTCGTTGATTCTTTCGAAATTTCACCTCTCTCGTAATCAGATTATGTTTTGTGAGTGCCAAACTATCTACAAGCAACCAACAAGCATAATGGAATCCGAGAATTCAAACCCTTTTCACGCACATTTATGACCGAAAGATCCAACTCAGAGCCCATAAGGCGCAACAATTATATAACCACCAAAAAAAAAATCGAACCGACAATATAGGAGAAAGAACCAGGAAACAGCAGTCCAAGTGAGATCTTATCATATGCTCTCGGGGGGGGAATGCCGAATTAGCATATAATTCATCCAAACAGAGGAAGAAAGACAACAAGGGACGCGCCATGCAGGTGGGAGGAAAAGGGTAGAGAGGCAGACGAGAGATCACACCGTCCAGATGTCCGCGGGGACGAGGATGATGATAGAGAGGGAGCAGAACCACGCGTATCCGACGGAGAAGAGCACGTATTTGGGAACATCCGGCCCTGCGAAGTACCGCAGAGTCACCATCACCATCCCCAACGTAAGGGGCAGCGATATCAGGTAGAACACCCACATCTTCTCCCCCTCTCAACCCGCTCCTCTCCCGCCCTCGTCCCCTCAGCTCTCGCCCCCGCCGCCGCCTCCTGTTTCTCTCCTCCGACCGACGCCCCGATCCGGGAGGAGACGGAGGAAAGGGGAGGAACTGGTCGTAGGAGGACGCCCAGATGGAAGGTGGGACGAGGGACGAAAGGCGACTGCCCCCCACATTAACTAAAAAAGAGGTGCCCCCATGGAGCAGGCTACCACCACGTCACCATAGACACGTAGGATGACCGTGCCGTGTAGGATTGACTGCGTCGCTTTGCAGCATGCCACGTAAATACCCCCATTTTCTCTCTCTCTCTGAGTCGGGCACAGAGTACGTAGCTCTACGTACAGGTTTCAGAGATGGGCTGTCTACGCTCATACGATGGTGTCGTTTATGTTAATTTATTTCTTCCCCAAACGCACGGGCCTTTGGCCCTCCTGCCGTGCGACGTCGGGTCGACGGCGGTGCAGTCTTCCGCAGGAACAGCCAAATCGGGGGTCCCGTGATTAGACGGACGGTCAGGATTGGAAACCGAATACAACTGGAGAGGATCGATGGCCAACACTCCCGCGTGTCGGTGCGCGAGATCCGCATAAACGGGTACAAGATCCGGTTCACTTCCCACACCCGCGTCGCCAGATCCACGTCAACCCAAAGAAGAAAATCAATATAAACGATAAGCACCTGCATATATTTCGCGAAAAATAAATAATAAATTATAAAATAAAATAAACCCAGGCCCCGGAAAACTCGGCGAAATTGGCTTTCCAAGGTCTCTTTCAACTAATAAATATTTTAATAATTATCTAAAAAATAAAAAATACGCTCAAAATATATGAATACTATATGAATCCTCGCCATCGAACACGTGTCCAAAACGGTCACTATCAATCTATCATTACGTCGGTGGCGACTGATGTCGTTAATTAATATCGTGTATTTTTTATGCATTTTTAACGTAAATATAAAAAAAGAAGGATTTTTGTTTGAGTCACCTTGGTCATGAGCGTAAGACTTGAAGTCGAGCGGGGACTAAGAATAAATTACGTTACATATCGTTTATAAAATTATTTAAATTCTGGGTTGTGTTTTAAAATTCGATTCCCAAGACGCCTCGTTTTCCACATGAGCGGCAGCTCTCTGCGGCGAGCGGGGCGGGAGCTGGGAAGCCTAATCCAATCAACCCTTCTCCGGCGGAAATCCGCCGCCGCTGCTCCGCCGTGGGGCCAAGCGACGCGGCGGCGGAAAGCTGACGCTGCTTGCTCTTTCCTTTCTCGCTCTGCTGCGGCTGATGCAGTTCCTCCCGTTGGCGGTGGCCCCAACTAGGGCGGACCAGCGCCGTCATCACCGCACGGCGGCCAGCTCATCTGCCCTCGCCCGTCGACGGGTGAAGTGAGAAAACTCATCTTCTTTGTCACGGACGGCACGCAGACTTTGGGTCCTCTCTCTCTCTCTCTCTCTCTCTCTCTCTCTCCACTTCAGTCGTCATCTGTCTTCGACTGACTGCGAAGGCGCCAATTAAGAACCCAAAGGAGGCAGGTGCCCTGGCATTTTCGCGGAATAAGTAGTTGCTGAGGAGTTCTTCCTCTTGGTTGGAGACGTTAGTGTGAAGGTGACATTTCTCTCCCCCCCCAGCACTGTTAATGCCATTGTTATCTTTCAGAGTACGCATAGATCTGGGTACTTCCTTTCGCCTCTCTGCTGTTTGCGGACGTTTTAATCCAATCCTTCTATCCGACCTTCGGTAGGGAATGCATCACAGGTACCGCCCCGCTCCCGACAGAAGCTACACCAGATAATTAACGACGTGTGTCCCCATGCCTTTGAATGCCTGTATTGTGGAGAAGAGGGGCACCTGAGAAACCCTACCTGGAAAAATAGTAATAATATATATATATATGAATTTATTTTATCAGATAGCATGCGGATTCGTTTTTTCTGTTCTTTTTGTAATCTAGGTTTTATTGAAAAAAAATAGCCTTCACATGTGTTCCTGTTCAATGATTTTTTTTTCTTCTTTGGTCGATTTCTATTCAAATGTTACATGGAGATTAGGCAAAGCTTTTCGGGTATTGACGTAGGTTTTGAGGGATCTTGTAAGAATGAAGGAATGATGATAAAAGGGGGGAAATCGTCCACGATGTATCAAGAGCAGCAGCTATCGGATGTGGCGATGAAACTGATCTGAATTAGAAAAGTGGCGATCAAGGGGGCCGCTGGTTCTTTCAGTAGGGTCTGGGATTTGCAGCTTCCGATTGCCCACAGCCCGCTAGCTTCAGTGACAGTCCCTTTTCATGAAGGAACACATTTATTAGAGTTAGAATGCGGATCTTTGAAAAATGACGGATATTATGTGCCATCTGGATAGCATTGTTTATGCTCATTGTGATGCAGTTCATCGTCTTTACCCAAATGATTTCTGTTTTAGTAGTAAGCAGGTCCGTCACTTTACTATATATTTCTTCTCAGCATTAAAAACTTTCCTTTCTTGAATGCTATTCATCATCTTTGTTTCAAACTCTATTGTACTCAACGTGTTGCACCGTGTGTTTCTTGATCCAGATGCTTCACACTTGAGCAATAAGAACTTCCGGTTCCTCCTTAAATTGCTGTTCATTGTTCGCAACCTGCTGCTTATAAATATGTATTGCAAGATCTATGCTCAAGGTTCTTATTGATCGTTCATGACACTCTCTGCATTAGGAGAAATCTTATTTTATGTTATAATAAAAAATCTCTTCGATCAGGTTGATCGGTGGCTGCCATAAACATGTCAAGCATACAGAATTATCCGCATTGCTTCATTATTCCATCCTCGAGATACTCAAGATCGAGTGCTCTCTGCGTGAGTCGCAAGACGGCTCACAACGGCAGCCAGAGACTTCCTCCTCAGCTTGGTTTTTTCTGCAAGATTATATTTTGCATCAATGGCTCGAGGTGGGTTCTCAGGAACGATTCAGCATTTGAGATTAATTTGGCAAATACTGTGTATAGAACATTCAACGAAAAACTGATTAAGATCTCGTTGGATATAATAGGCATGCAAGGTGGCCAATCAGAAGCATGGCAGGTGACAGCAGCTCAGATCCCTCGAGAAGCGGCTCCGGCGGCGGGCCTCGGCTTGTTAGAGAGTTGCAGACTCTCCGGATGAAGATAAGTGCTCGGTTTGAGAAGCTGAAGAAGGACTGGCCCCTGAAGGTCCTCTTATTCCTGGTCGGATTTTACTGTGCTACTGCGTTTGGCACGGTTATAGGGCAGACTGGTGACTGGGACATCCTTTCCGCGGGTCTAGCCGTGGTTGTTGTCGAGGGGATTGGGGCATTAATGTACAGGAGTTCCTTCCCCTTGGTTGACAGAGTCAGGAGGCTGATCACCATGTTTAATTACTGGAAGGCTGGGCTTTCCATGGGGCTTTTCTTGGATGCATTTAAATATGAAATAGATAAGATTTTGGAATCATGTGACCCCTTCAATATTGATATAGATGCATTTCCTATATTTTGGTAAGTTTCACTCTTCTCAAATCTGCTTATTTCCTTTTATAGTCATGTTCTTTCAGTGGGCTTTTTTTCTTCCAAGTCTTGTGTGGAGCTCAATGGATCTCTGACTGCGTGTTAGTCCCCAAACTTCTGAATAAAGGGAAGCAAATACACAGTGTTGGAAACTCTTTGATTGTGCAGATGAAACCCGTTGACTTTGTGGTGTTTGTTCTTTGTGATAATCAGATTTCTTCCTTGCGAGCATATGTGTTCATTCTTTGTTTCTTCTATATAGACTCAGATTTTTTGGGTGTCTCATCCATTGTTTAGATAATTTTTTGGGAGTTAGGTTCTTGGATTGGATCGTTTGGCGTTGACCTGATCAAAAGATTGATTGATTCCCGTCCCTGATCGGATTTTCTCACCTCAAGTGTACCATTTTTCGGTCTTTAGATTGTTCATACAAAGAAAATGATAGTAATTGAAGTACACATACTATTGGCAACGATGATGGATTTGGAATTGACGAATTGGATTGGGATTAATTTCATTGTATATTTTTTTGCATACATAAAAAATATATTGTTTAATTAAAATACAGGAGTTTAGAAACTTTTTTTGTAATATCAAAGCCAAAAGTTCATTTGGGATTGGACTTTTAGTAACTAATTGGAGAGATTTAACACTATATTATTTAAAGGACTTTAAGGTTCTTCATACAGGTAAAATGATGATAATTAACGTACACATAATATTAGGAAATATGTCAGCTGTGGAATCAACAAATAGTATTAGGCTTAAGCAAATTATGAATCTTTTGTAGTGATCATTTTTTAATTAAAAAATGGATATTTAACTTGTACTGTTTGAGATCAGCCTTTTAATTACTAAATAAAGGGATTTAACTCTATATTAGTTAAGTTACTTTAGATTGTTAGCTATGGAATCGAAAGACTGGATTAGACTCAATTAAATTACGAATATTTTTGCATTAATGTTTTGTTTTTATATTTATAAAATGAAGTTGTAAATTATATTGTTTCCGTAATTGAGGCCAAAAGTTTGCCTAGGATCAGCCTTTTAATTACTAATTAAAGGAATGTGATGCCATATTGTTTGAGGGACTTTAGATTGTCCATACAAAGAAAATAGCAGCAATCAAAGTCCTCATAATATTGAGAAAAGTGTAAGATATGGAATCAACAACTTATATAAGGCTTAATTAAACTATGAATCTTTTGTAGCAATAAGTTGATATTATTATCTATAAAATGGGGATATAAATTATTTCCTATTTGTAATAATTGAGGCCAAAAAACCATTTGCGATCAGACTTTTAATTAATAATGGAAAGGATTTTAAACTATATTATTTAAAGGACTTTACATTGTTCGTACGAAGAAAATGATTGGAATCAAAGTATGGATAATATTGAGACAACAAGGATGTAATTTTTATTATTCTGACAATAATTGAGCCCAAGAAACCATTTGGGTTTGGACTTTTAATTACCAATTCAAGTGATCTGACAGTATATTATTCAATGTACTTCACACTGCTCATACAAATAAAATGACAGTAATTAAAAAATTTTAAAGTAACTAAGCGTACTTTAATTACTATCATTTTTACCAATATTTTGCCGTACTAATTTGATTTTTTTACTTTAGAAATAAAAAACTAAATTATACTATTTTGGTCATAATTGAGGAAAAATGGCCTTTTAATTACTAATGATTATTTAAATTAGTCATTTTAAGGGGACTAACCCTTTTCATTACTGGTTTAATTTTATTTACGTAATAAAATAAAAAATAGGCATTTGTATTGTAAACACCTGCGGATCCATTAACAGGCTGCTGAGCCCCAATCTGACTTGACGGAGTTTGACTGGCGGCACCCTCGGGACCATCCATGGCGGCGCAGCCGCGGTGGCGAAATATCACAAAAGCACAGTGCAGGGCTTCCCCGGAACGCCCCCTCGCTCCTGCTGGGTTGGGGCCCACGATTCACGTGGCCCTCCACCAAGGCCCAATCTTGCAACCGACCCACCACCGCCGCCGCCGCCACCACCACCTCCACCACTCCCCACTCCTCGTTCCCTTCCCCCACCGCCACCGTCTGTAGAGCATCTACTTACCGACCCACCACCACCGCCACCACCACCACCACCATCACCGCCACGACTTCTTAAAGGCGCAACCCTCGCCCGGCCGAGCATGGTTTCCCCTTCAAATCCTGGGCTCCGATCCTGCGGGTAGTCGGGGATGGTCGTCGGGGAGGGGGCGGCGGCGCCGCCGAGGAAGCACGGCGGGCCGGGGCAGCCGTGGCTGGATCAGGAGACGGCGTTCCTGATCGACGCCTACGAGGAGAGGTGGTACGCCCTAAAGCGGGGGCAGCTCAAGGCCCACCAGTGGGAGGAGGTCGCTTCCGGCGTTGCGGCCCGCCTAGGGTTAATCAGGCCCCCCAAATCCGGCACGCAGTGCCGCCACAAGATCGAGAAGCTCCGCCAGCGCTATCGTGCCGAGAAGCAGCGCTCGGTGCCATCGCGCTGGCCCTTCTTCGAGCGGATGGATCGCTTGGAGCATGGTCCGTCGCCCATCTCCGTGCGGCCTCCGCCGCCCCATCCGCCGCCGGTTGCTGAAGGGCACAAGGAGGAGGAAGAAGATGAGGAGGAAGATGAGGGGAGCGAGGGAGTCGACGGCAGCGGTGAGGACGGTGCCGAGGAGGAAGAGGAAGAGGAAGAGGAGGAAGAAGGGTTTAATGGTAACACGAGGAGCATCAACGGGATACTGAACGAAGACGAATTGCTCCACCAGAAGATTTCAAGATCCAAGAGCTACGGGGAGGAAGACATAAGCGGGGATGGGGAGAGGGGGGCGCTGAGGGAGCTGGTGGTGACGGTGAAGAGGTTCAGGGAAGGGTTCGTTAGAATGGAGATGAAGAGGATGGAGTTGATGAGAGAGATGGAAAGGGACTGGATTCAGATGGAGACCAGAAGGGCGGAAATGCTGGTCGAGTCTCAGAGGCACCTCTTCGACACCATCTCAAGGGCTGTTCGATCTATCAAGAAGCCCAAGCACTCGCCGGCAACATGAACAGAAGCCAGAGGTGTTGACCCCTCTCCGTGTCAGCTGCTCTCTCTAACAAGTCCTCTTCCACGGCCATCAGTTCAATCCATGTTCTTTTGTCGAGTTTCCTAGCTCTCCTATCAGGTACTGTTGGACAATTGACCAAAATCAATGCAAAAAAATAAAAATAATAATGCTGCCCATGCCTCTAATTATCGCGTATCAATTGCTCGTGGTTCCTCTCGGCACAGTCTGACCTTTTCCATTTGTCAATTCTCCATCTGTCATCCCAGGGTGTTCATTCTGCGGGCAAGCAACGCCTAGAACTCAAAAGGGAAAATATGTATGCATGCATATATATATATATGTATATATACATTCAATGCTCATCTAATACCAATGCTTTATGGGTGATTCTCATTTCGCTCTGATATCTGTGTGATTCTTTGGTGAACCCAGAAAAGTGACTCATAAACGTTGCTCGACTGAGCTGCAGAGCCCTTTTTTTTAAGTACACTATATGTGCGCGTGTGAGCATCCATCTTCATCCTTAGTTTCTTGGATGCAGAGAGATGTGTTCCATTTACTATGAACCAGCGCACGCACTGTTCCCATCTTTCTCTTATTCTTTGTTTCTCCCTCCTGTTGGTTCCCGCTTCTTTTGTTCTTGCTGGCTAGCTTTCATCATCCAAGGAATCTGGACAGACCCTTGGAAAGAAAAAGTTGCTGACGGCTGTCGGGATCCTCCATCCTCCACTGTGGGGTCATATTACGCTGTTGCTTCTGAAAAATAAAATTCTGTGACGAAGCTTCTGCCTGATGATTAAAGTGGCAGTGTGAGTGGAGGTGGTCATATATTCTGGGCTTTTTTTTAGCTTTCTTTATTCTACAGAATTTTTTTTTATCTCCTCTCTGAGAGATTTCCAGTAATGGAACTCTTCGATTGATTTGTCTTTTGGTTGAGGCGAGGAATTAAGACCGGAATCTAAGATTAAGGAGGAGCCAAAGAGATTAGAGGAGGAGACCTGAGAGCTAATATTGGTTATCTATCCCTCAGGTGTTGATCGATGCTCGGCAAACGATTATCATGAATAAGATGATGGGGACAATGAGGCTGAGATGGAAAAGAATGCGAGTAGGAGGAAGAAACTGTGGCAGAAAATTTAAATGGGGTACAATAGATGGGGAGACCACTCCTTCCACTTCCACCGTGGATTTTTTTTTAGTAAGATTGTAAATCTTATAAATGAGTCGTGCCAGAAATGTTGTCTGAATTGGCCCATTTATATGAACCATATATAGTAAATATTCATCTTAACTCCATCGCTTATTTAAGGTTTGGGCAGGTCAACCTGATTTGATCGTCTTTGCTTATTCCGATCCATTTTGGCTTGGCCTAATCTGGACTGGCTAGTTCTGAGTCTCCCCTGTTAAAGAGTAAGCGTTCTGGATGCCATTCCTGTAAGCTGCAATCTCTTCTCTTGGATCATTATCTTACTTCTCTTCCCCTGGTTCTTGTGGCTAAACCAGGCGATTGCCTCACTGTGTTCCTGGAATTTTTCTTTTCAGATTTCTCGCGTAGAATGGTTCAGATTTTTTTGAAGCCTGATCCTGGTTTTCTCTGCTAGTCCAATCGATACTTTTCCTAGAACAAGAAATACATGTGCGTTAAATTAAAGCAAGATTTCTGTGGTCTTTAATCTACCATAAACCCGGCGCCATTTATTCTCAAATCATCAAGTTTTCCACACCAGGATGATATTTTGTTCAGAAATTGTTGCCCTCCTGCACCGTCATCTTTTAGGGTTCTTCACTCATGGGCTTTCTCGTCAGGGTTTGCTAAGGACTCACAGCTTTCAAACCTCTGTACTTTCCATATTTCTTTCCTCTCCTCCGATCGTTCATTCGATCAGAAGTGCCTCCGCATGCCTTGGCTTCATTTTGTTCATGCCAAAGCAAGTTCCATCTGAAATGAGTTCATCGCTCTCCCTCCACCCCCTCTCTCTCTCTCTCTCTCTCTCTCTCTCTCTCTCTCTCTCGCTCTCTCTCTATCTCTCTCTCTCTTTGTGGGTATCTTTCCTTCTTTCTTTCTTTGTGTGTGCGGTTTCTGGAAGCAGGATTTTATATTCAGTGAGATCAATAGAGGTGCAGACTTAGCTGGGCCACAAACGAAAAAAGACCGAACTGTTGATCTCATAGTATATTGTACCGTGAATCTTGAGCCACTAGTTGTTGAAGCACCATTCAAAGTTGCTATCTTTGGTTTATTTTGAGCTCAATAACTTAAAAATTCAATTGAACAGAAAGGGCTACTTTTAGCTCTCGAGTGCCCTTAATTATTCTTGAGTTTTCTATTTTGACAGTAATGTATATAACTTTCCTCACAAAATCATGCTTGTTTCCTCCAGTCCTTTTGCCCGATTTGGATTATCCTTCCTGGTTCGACCTCGAGCTGCACGAGTTCCTCAGGAAAGGGACTTTTTAGGGTTTATGCTCGATGATCTGTGGATCCTAGCAGACTGCTGATCGATACCAACGAAGGCGGCCATCTACGATGAGGGCGCTCAAGTTGATGCATTATTGAACGTGGAAACAAAAATAATGCCAGAGAAAAAGGGGAGATTTGATAAATTCGGGCTAGAAATGATGTGGGTAATTTGTACCCAGTGAAGATGCAACGAAGACATTTCGAAACAGGAAGTGCCCAGTTCTAGTCCTGTTCCTAAATTCCTTCAATTTCTTAAATTGATCCTAAATATTTAGATTTGAGGAATCGGGTACTTAGAACGGTCTGCTGGGTAAGGTTTAATTATTCCGATTGAGTGAAGGGGTGATGGAGAGAAATAGAAATAAACGGAGGGAGAGAGAGAGAGAGAGAGAAAGAGAGAGAGAGAGAGAGAGAGAGAGAGAGAGAGAGAGAGAGAGAGAGAGAGCCAATGGTAATGCATTCTGGGTACCAGTCCAATAGCTCTAGCCCAAAGAGTTGGCCCAACGGTAGTGACGGAGGCAAAGATGACGTCTTCGGTAATCTCCTAGGCAGCCGGAGAGCTCTCTTCTCTTCACCTCTCTTCTCGTTTCCTCCGTCCGTGACGCAAAACTTTGGGGCCTCCCTGGCGCCTGGTCTGATCCAATTCGATCCGTTCCGACCCAATTCAGTTCGTCCTCTCCCTCGTCTCTTCCCCCTCCCGCCACCAACTCCGATGGAAGAGTAGGAATTCGAGGAGGGAGGGAGGGAGAACGAAGTACTATCAAAACTGGTAGCAGCGATGTCTGCTGCTGCAGCAGCTGCCCGAAGCGTGCCGGGCAATCGCCCCTCTTCATGGTCCTGCTCCGTTTCCGTCAGCGGGAGTCGCCCGAGACTCCTCTCCTACTCAAACGGACACGCCTGCCGAGCTCACGCCTGGTGTGTTCTCCACGTGGTGCCCCTCCGGAGCAGAACCCTGTCCTCGAGCAGACACCAATGGCGTCTAAGGGCGTTTGTGTCCGGTAATGTGAAGTACAGTGCCTTCGATTCGCGTAGTTGCAGGTATTTGACCGGATAGATGGGAAGTATTGGGTGGTCGCTGAGAAACGAAGGTGTTGGCCTTTCAGGTGAAGCTGACGACGGTTTTCAAAGGAGACCAAAATTGGATCAGGCAAGCTTCGACGACGCCCTGGTGTTCGTGGAGACATTATGTATTGCGCCGTCCGTGGTGTTCGCGATCGGCGGTGTTGTAAGCTTGGTTTTCCCTAGCATGATGAAGCCCCTCCAGTCCAGCTTGGGGAACGCTCTCTTTGTGTGGCAATTTGCACTTCTCGCCGGCGCGGTGGCGATTGGGAAGATGATTCGTCAGCGCCAGTGGCAGAGATTCTGTCGAGATAATGGAGGAAGTGTCAATTTGCTTGATAGGATTGAGAAAGTGGAGGATGATCTCCGGAGCTCGGCGACGATCATTCGGGTGCTCTCGAGGCAACTTGAGAAGCTCGGAATCAGGTTTCGAGTCACGAGAAGGACTTTGAAAGAGCCCATTTCCGAGGTAATCTCTATCACGGCCTAATGGGACTCTCGTCTCCTTTGTTTTTGTGTTTCTGGGCTATCTGAGATGAGTTTTCGCTTCCAGTCTACAATTTGTTTAGGGGGTATAACTTCAGTTGCCGAGTCATTTTAGTGCTCAGTTCTATTCAATTTTGGTGGGTCAGTCATTTTTTCTGGATCTAATGGATAATCTTCTACCCAATGGTAATTTGTTGGCCACCTTTTTCCAGTTCTTGGGCATGCTCGAATTCTTTTGGGAAGGGACTAGATTTCTGTTCAGATTGGCTGCTTGATTCGCTAGATGCATTGTAAAAATAACTCTAAAAATGAGGGTTCTAAGCTGATGAACATGCCATGCACCCAGCTACTCTCCTCCTGTGGGAGGGAGGGAGAGAGAGAGAGAGAGAGAGAGAGAGAGAGAGAGAGAGAGACCTCAGCTCCTGTAGGGCTGAAAAAGAACGTGTCCTCCAATATGTTCATCCCTCATCTCTAAGGCACCAATTGTAATGACCTTCTCTCCCACCTCCGTTGCTATTGGGGTACCATTTATCTTCCAATATGACTGAGCCTCTGTTCCGAATAACCACTTCACTGGCTTCCTTCTTCTCCTCTTCTTCTTCCTCTCCCCATGTACACCTCCGTTTCCACCCACTGCCACCCTCCCTCAAGGACTCAGAAATGTCAGTACGCTCACACCATGCACTTTCCTTTTTCACCTTCCATGCTGAATGAAGACCTAATTGCCTTAACTCAGTCAATGCATATGCAAAGTAGTGCCAAGGGAGAAAAAGGGAAAAATGTCAAAGATAGGCACTCACAGTTCATACTCCACAGGCGGTCCATTGCAGATGCATTAGCTTCTGAAAAATGATATGAGCTGCTTCTACATCAGAGTCATTTACCAGCACATTACAGGAGTACTTGTGGTGATCTCCTGCTGACTTCGTAAAAGTATGAAATCAAGCATTAGAGGGGGGATATTTTTACGAATGAATCAAACTTTGGATTGGACGTAAAGAATGTAAAGGACTATCGGATGTCCTTGATCATTGAATCAGAGTTTAGAGAAGGTAAAGGAGTCCTTGCCTATGATGGATACTGGAAAATTTATTCAGTCATAGAGTTTTGGCTCCCCGAATATGTCACCACCTTTTTTGGCAACTCGTTTTCTTTCATAGAAAGGTTTAACGAGTTGGGATTTCTCTATTGGTGGCTATTCACATGAACCTTGAAAAATGAGGCGACCGACTGTACAATCTGCAGGTCGATGACAGCAAGCCATTCATTATTTTAAATCTCTCAAGGTTGCAATGCACATGATAGATGTTTAACTGGGGTTTGTGGTCACCGCCTCATGATTCGTGTTGTTTAATCTGTTCTGTCTGATGATGGTATCCATATGAAATTGAATCCATGTACATGTCCCTGTTTTTTCCTCTTGAAGACCGCTGCTTTGGCTCAAAAAAACTCGGAGGCCACGCGGGCGCTTGCAATGCATGAGGACATTCTTGAGAAGGAGCTTGGTGAAATTCAAAAAGTGTTACTTGCGATGCAGGTGAGCTTCGCTTATTGTATAAATTTTCATGATAGCTTGACCTTGTAATGCATCAAATGTCATGGTAACGAGAACTCGAGACTCTCAGTGAATCTTACTGTGTTGTATTGGAGT
The DNA here is from genome assembly GCA_024713555.1 of Spirodela polyrhiza. Taxonomy (NCBI): domain Eukaryota; kingdom Viridiplantae; phylum Streptophyta; class Magnoliopsida; order Alismatales; family Araceae; genus Spirodela; species Spirodela polyrhiza. The sequence continues at coordinate 5,060,304 of CM046532.1, forward strand.
ATTCTTTCTTTGTTTTCTGTTTGTTCTTTACTTCGTTTGCTATCCCCTGAGATTCTCTGGTCTCAATAGAAGTTTTTGGTATCTTTGACTCTATGGACTTTCTGAATCGATGACTACAGTATTGGGAAACTCTTTTTCATACTCCATGAAGCTCTTGTTTTTAAACAGCTGTCTTGAAACCTACTTGTTCGACGATGAAATTAAATTTGCTAGTCTATTCGATTCTCGTTTAGGGGATACTAATGGCTATTTTATGTCTGCTGTATTTCCTATATATGTTATAATCCACGGAATCATAAGAGTACATTAATAGAGTACCTTTTTTTCAGATTTTTCTTGCATTTTTTAAAATGGTTTTGTGAATAAACTTGAGTTGCAATGTTCCCGTTCTAATTCTTAGTAAATCTGATATTTTTTTTTATCTGTAGCTCAATTTATATTGAGCTGTATATTACGAAACTTTTTTGGTAATACTTATTTTTTTGAGGCTATGCATCATTGCCTGAAAATCCTTCCAACCCCTGCACCGTTAGGTATCTTCAGCTAAGATATCTCAATTCTCTATAAATCTATCAAACCTCTTCTGGACCCGGTGATACCGATGCCCAGTTCTATAAATTGTTATGCTAGGGCCTTGCAAATGGTAACTTTATAAGGTCCCATGCTTATGGTAAAGATCCATAATCTGTGTCATTTCAGTGTCACTAAATAGGAGCTCAAGCCACCACCAACCATCGTGTAAAGGTTTTGGAAAGATCCTATTTCTTTGAGACCTGCTTGAGGTGGTCATATCCAGGATGAATGGTGTGGGTTTCATGAGCAGCCTGTCTTCAGTCACAGTCAGGGTGGTGAGGTGGGGGGAGGGTTCCTCATACTAGAGAGCATGTGAGATGCCTTGCAGATGCTCCAAGTGGAGGATCACCACCAAAAACTGAAGTTCGATTATGGACTGATCGTCTGAGAGGACATCCATGGGAGGTCTTGAAATATTTCTCAATTGGGCCTTGCAATCATGACTGGGTCGAACTCCCGCATGCATATGGTTGAAATGTAGAATCCCTCATCTTCTCATCTCAAGGTTACATGTGTTTTATTAACCATCCAGATAACTGAGATGGAGTCCAAATTCTGAACTGGCTTGAATCAAGTCTGCGCTTTGTTTGATTAGAGCGCCCTTGTGAGGGTGATGCTGTTCTTAGTGTCATGCAGTGACTTCTTGGGTGGCTTTCCCAATTAGGATGATGCCTGATTCCTTGCCATCCAAACGAGTCGATGATTATTAACAAAGATCAATGCTGTGTGGAGTTAGGATTGAAGACACATGATGAAGAAAATAGAAGATCTGACATTGGAATCTGGGTGAACTTTAACATGAAGCAGTAGGTATACTCGTTTAAGTTGGGGTGACCTTGTACGCGAGTTCTATCTGGATGCAGGTACAAAATATAATATCATATCATTAGATATTTGGTAGAAAACTTGGTGTGGACATGGATGAACTTTTCCCCTGTGTCGGCAAATAATATTTTTAGTTTGACGGATGCATTATCGGTTCTACAACTTATCGGTATACCTGTTTTTTTATTGTAACATGTAGAACCACTATTAAAGAAAATTGTGATGAAAAAAAAATGTTCGTTGAATTTTTTTGGTTAAAATCACACAACCAGACAGCCCAAGGTACCGTAATAATGATGTGCCCTACCTGGCCAATTTTCCTGGTAATTATTTAAAAATTTCAGGAAACTAACGACGGCATATTTGACTTGGATCAATTTTTGCTAACTGGCATGACTCTTTAAGCGAAATTGTGGTATTTGAGGGATCAAATGATTGTAAGCTTTGAGATCAGGTTTTATGTTTAAAAAAAAGGAAGGCTCAGACACGAAGACTAGAATCAAACAGCTCCATTCGATCAAGGGATGTTTTCTATTGATATAAGGTAGGGGTGTTTAGTAAATTTCAACAAATGTAAGACTTCTGATTTGTTATAATGAAAATTTTGGACGGGTTGTGGGGTCTGAAATAGATGTGCTTCATTTGTCTTCAATTAACTTCTTGAGAGAATTTCAGTGAGGCACTTACATCCTCTGCTCTACGCTGTGCAGTATAGAAAAATTGACAAATTTAGTGTGGGATTACATACTATAAGGGCCTATATGGGCAATTTTTTAATTTTTCTGCATATATCTTACATACGTCTACCATTTCGTTTGCGTATAAATCTGGTTCACAGACCCTAAACTTCAGGAAGTAAAAAGTCACAGAAGAGGAGGGTAGAGTTTGTGGCTACGTATTCCATTCTTTCTTACATCAAAGTGTGCATGACAGAAGCCTGTGCGCAAGGCTGCTAGTTGGTAGCTTGAAGGAGGAGATCGGATTGAGAAATCGCTACATATTGTAATAAAGCTAGTGGCAATTATTTTTTACTCTTTTTCGGTGGTAGGAATGTTCCTTTGACATGGATGAACTTTGAAGGTGGAGCTTACATGTTCACTCAAGTGGAAAATTCCTGGCCCATTAATCATGGTTAGGCAGTTAGCTATGCGTTCTTTGAATGTAGACGTGTTCTTTGCATTCTTCAGGGCTTTGAGTCACTAGAATGAAATGATGTTTAATTACAAAGACGTGAAGGGAAAGTTCAATGATAGTCATGTATTATCAACTCCCAACCTGCTCAAGATATAGGTGCATTTTGCAGTGTCATCATTGTGAGGCACATAACGACCTTGGGCTCTTCTAAAGATTATGGAACTTTTTAGGTCAGGCGATTTTGACTCTCAAATATCTGCATGTGTCAAAGTTGTTTCTCTTCTTTCACTCATAAAATTTGAACAATCACTACATGCACCTGGATCCCTTTTTCATCTTGTAATGCAGGCATACTCTTGCAGCCAAGTATTACTATTCTTTGCTACTTTCAGTGGAGCTCATATACTATCAAAAGCTTATTGTTGAATGCTTTGATGAATGTCATATTTTAAGGGCATTGTTTATAGATTGTGGAACATTTTTGATTTTATGCTATGAGGATTAGAAAAGCGTGGGAACTGAACGAGATCTTGATGCAGTGGAAATGTTGACTTGGTGATGATTTAAATAGTTTAACGTAGCTCAAGTTGTAGATGGTTGAATTTTCATCTTTAAATTCACAAAAGACAATTTATGTAAAGTTTTTTTATCTTGAATCCACATAATAAAGGAACTTTGACTCTATAATTCACAAGGAAATGATCTCAAGTCTACAAGATCAGATAAACCTTCTGCGTCCACAGAAGCCACTGGAATCCACTAGTAGAGATAGAAAACCTCTTGAGATGAAGAAACTCGGAAAATAAATTGATAAAAATTAAAATTACCTCTTGGGCTACATGGGTTGCCTTTAAATAGGCTGTAAATTTATGAACAAGACACTAACATTTAATTTTCAAACTAAAGTTAAAAATAAAAAGAAAGTGATAATAAAACAGGGGATGAGAATAGAAAGGTGAAAACAATAGAAAGAGAACAAAGATAGTTGGGGAATAAAAATAGGAGGATGTAGAATAGAAGGGAATGAAAATAGAAAAAAGCTAAAAATAGAAAGGGACAGCAAATATAAAGGGATTAAAAATAAAAAAATAAAAAAATAGAAGAAAAAAAAATTTAAAATAGACACATCAAAAAATGTCTTATTATCGGCCCAATTTTATGCTTCTTGGGCTTTTGCTCCACATAATCTAGGCATTAAATAGACTGCATCAACTACATGAGTCAAAAACTTCTCGTTCTTCTTCTAATAAGATTTCTTGAGCTATATCAGATCTCCTATATATAATCTTTGTCCAAGTCTGTGGGAGCAAGGGATGACCCCTTGTCATGGACCCTTAGTTTTCTTCAAACAAAGAAATCTGCTGAAAATTATATGAGAAAAGAGGGCCTAAAATTTATTAAAACTAGTAAAAGAAAATACCAAAATTATGCCTGGCTCTCTATATCACTAGAAACTTGAAATTTATGGGGTATTTTGTGTGAATCATCACAAGAGTGGAAATTCAATTGTAGATTATTGGAAGAACATAATGTGCATTGCATCATCATAGAATCAATCAGCAAGAAGCCCTCACTCTCTCCTTTCGAATCAAGCTGATACAAGGTGCTGGACTGAGGATCAAGGCCACTGAGGACAACGAAACATACAGTGAGATGCTTTTATTTATTTTCAGTGTGGGTCTATTCTAAGCAAGCATCAGCTCTGATGCCATGTTACTATGGACCACTCCAACTCAAAACCCATGGAAAGGCCTTATCGAATCTACTATAGTTTTAGTACCCAAGAACGCTGAATAAATGGCATAAATCATGGGAACAAGTAGTATCCTGTGAATTTCTTCATTTGCATACTTCCCCGTAGATGATGATGTGCTGAAGTGATTAACTTATCTATTCATTTACGTTGGGAACTTCTGCAGGAACAGCAGCAAAAGCAACTTGAGCTGATCCTCGCAATTGGGAAAGCAGGAAAGGTGATAGACAGCAGGACAGACCCAGAAGACTCCAAGAGAGAGCCTGCAGTGGGTGATGCCAGTGCGGCCCGCAGTCCGGTTCCGGAAAAAGTCAGGATGCCCGCCAATGACCATCCATAGATCCCTTCATTCACCTTCTCAGGTCTGAAACCTCTCCAAAATTCATGTACCAGTTCTTCCTAGAATGGAAAGTGGGCAAGATTCTTGAAGAAGAAGAGCGGCTCTTCTCGATGGATTCTTGTTTCATTTTTCATTTTTTTTTTATTTGCGGCGACTTCCAGTGTTTAATCTGACGAGCACCCTGGTTCGTGATGCTGGAGATTCACAGAAGAGTATGTTATTTGTCTGATTAGATCCCATGAGGTTTGTTTGTGTGCTCTTCAAGCTGGTTTTCTTCTTTTTTCCCCTCTTTCTAATAAATCGTCGGAATTTATTTACATTTTTTATTATGATTAATGTATAAAGGGATATCCCCAACTTTCTCCCTGCTTATTGCGATTTATGTGACCCATCATATTTTCCGATTTTTCTCTATAATTTTTTTTCGAAATGGTAACTGAATTTTCCCAATTAATGTCAAGTACCTTGCCAAATATTTAGGGCGCTGGGCCAAAGGTGTCATTATCTCTTCTATGTTGTGCGTATTTCTTTGGAAAGAGTTGACCCAAAGTCTACGAGAGCATCCGGCACGCGACTTTACAAATGGCAATCTCGCCGGCTTCCAAGTGGGAAAGTCAACTCCGGAGAACTTAGAGCAAGGCGGGCCAGTCAATGGGGATCCGACGTGGATTGGCGAAGCCGGGGGGCGGCTCATTTGGTCTGGCCCAGCCATTGGAGCTGACTCCCTCTTTCTCTCTCTAGGAAGATGAGCCATCCCCACCTCGGGCCGACGTGGCGGAGAGCTGAGGAGTTGTCCCTTCAACGTCAAGTAGGCTTAGCCTGACGCCAGCGAGAGATCGAATCCCGCACGTGCTCCGTTGCACTTTGACCAGCAGCAAACTCCGAAAACGGCGAAGAAAGTGATATTTGCACCACAGTCCATGGAAGTTTACAAATAGAACCTTTACTCCAAGAAAAACTAAAATTACTTTCACACCCACCCCGATACGATTTTTCTCACTGGACGGCCGCCGGCAAGCAAAGCGGGGAGCGGCACCAGAATAATCCCTACGAACCCTACTCGTTTCCCGCCAAAAGTCGCCATCTTGGGGCGTAGAACTGCTAAAAAAATTAAATTAATAACGAGGGCACTGGGCAAATAAAAATTAATGCCTGTGGGAAGGATAGAGCCGCCACTGGAAGCAAAACAGGGGTATGTTTGCAATGTTTCTGCTAGCCTCAAGAAGTTGGGCAGGCACAGGAGATTATTCACAACACAGAGCTAAGCAGCAGGTACGGTGAGTATGGATCATGCATGCCATGGAGGGGCTGGTGCAGGTCAAGAACAGTGGGGGGGCTTCTTCAACCCAACCTCAAGCTCAAGCTCAGGGAGATGGCGGCCAGTCCAGAGCAGCAGAGGCGTCCTCGAATCCACCGCCATAGAACCTGACCTCGAGCCCACCGAGACTCCACTCGCCGTCGGCGTCGCTGAAGCCGTCGTAGTAGTCGGCGGCGACGTCGTCCAACGGCAGGTGGCCGGAGGAGTCCGAGCCACCGTCAACGAAATCGTCGTCGAAATCGTCGTCGTCCCAGAAGTGATTATCCTCGCAGCGGCCCACCATAAGAGGCCCTGAGACCTTCAACCGGGGGAAGTTCTCCCCCAGGAGCTTCTGGTCGAGCTTCACGTCCCAGCAGCCGCGGATGTCCAGGAACTCGAGGTCTCTGCAGCCGGAGAGGATCTCGAGGGCGCCGGCGTCGGTGAGGAGCGAGTAGGCCATCTCCAGACGCCGGAGCTTGGGCATCCAGGCGGCGATGGCGTGGGCCTCGTCGTCCTGGGAGGGCCTGTCCACCGCCTCCAGCGGGTGCATCACCCGCCGGAGCCCGACCAGGGAGGCGCAGTTCTTCCCGAACGCCTCCAGCGCCGCTGCTCCCATCTTCACGCAGTAGCTCACGTCCAGGAAGGTCACGTTGGCCAGCTTCGCCGCCGCTTGTTCCACCGCGCTGTCGCTTATCTCGCTCCGCGGCAGCTCCAGAGACCGGAGGGAGCCCGCACTTGCAAAAAATTAATTTTTTTTAGATGATTCGATCCAGATAGATAGCCCCCACATGGGTGTTTGATCCTTTTTTTTAATATAAAATCAAATCAGAGCAATAATTGTTCATTTCTTGGTGGTCTGGAAGAAGAACATGTTCTAATCTTCAGAAGAAAGGAACAAGCGAGTATCAGTGCACTCGAGAAGACGTCTACTAATGATATCGAAGAAACCAAGAAACCACGGCGCGTGCGCGTTGACCGGAGGCTGGCAAGGAATGTCAACGAAGCGATAGGAATCTCAGGGTCAAAAGATTTGTTTCTTGAGGAATTCAGACGCGCGGGGGGGAGCAGGCGAGTCCCAAAGGCGGGTTTCGCTTACTTGTCGGCGATGTAGTGGAAGACCCGGTCGTCGAGGATGCCGGAGACGCAGAGCCTGCGGAGAGAGCCGGAGCTTCGGGGTATGAGCAACTGCAGCATCCGGCCGATGAGCTCGGGATTACATCCTTGGCACCATTGATAAATGTCGATCTCTTGCCAGCAGTAAGGACCGGCGACGGCTCTCCTCCAGGATTTGCAGACGCTCGGGACGACGGTCAAGACGTCATGCAGAGGAAGCTTGCGGAAGATCAGCCCCAGAGCATCCGGGATCATCTCATCCCAGCATCTGAATTGGCCCTCCTCGTCCATAATCTGATCCAAGGGACCTTCTGATCTGCAGAACCACGCACAAATGCCCAGATCAAACCGGGATGGAAAGGGATAAATTAAAAGAGGAACGAGGAGCAGGGGGAGGCATCTTTTTTCTGATGCTTCAGCAGGGAGTTCGGGAATGAACGAACCCTACAAGGAAGGAACTGTGATCGGAGACGCAAGGAGATGGTGAGATAAGAGAGCCGAAAGAAGAACAGTTTCCAGCGGGAGACGACGAAGACGGATCGATTTGTGACGGCTCATTTTGCCTGTTCCCATTGATGGCATGCCGGCAGAAGAAATGACCTCCCGGATGTGACCACTGAGGGGAGAAGACTCCGGCGGGGAAGGGAGTTAATGCGGCTTCCTGGCAGAAAAACCAGAGAAATCGATCGCTCTTCGATGGGGCAAGAAACGAGAGAAGCACATCAATTGAATGTCTCAGAGGGCGTAGCGGCCCCATCCACAAAGAAGGACGCCGCCTCCGAAATAGTCATTCTTCCGAAGAAAGGGCTTCCCCGGAAGATCTACGCGGAGTGGGAGAGAGGAGCAAACGGAGGATGATCCGAGAAATCGAGATGCGGAGCGCGACCTCGAAAGGGATGATTCGATGAAATGGAGAACGCGAGGGGAGGAGAACGAGATCGAAGACCAGTACTCCCGATGCTCCTCACCGATGGAGCGAACCAGACGTCGGCGGGGGAAAATCCGAACGAAAGGAGGTCCTCGAATTGTACGGGGCCAGATCCCGCTTCCGTCGGGCTGCCTGAACCCTACCGGAAGGAACGAAGCCGCCAACCGTCCGCCTGGAGATCGGCGCGACTCCCGGCATCGTTCACACAGTACACGGCCTAGGAAATGAAATCAGAGAAAAAAAAATCGGGGGGATTTCCTCACCTGCTAGCATCAATTGCACATTTTCATATTCCCCTCTACCACCTCCGATGCTCCAACAAGCGACACAGAGAGAGAGAGAGAGAGAGAGAGAGAGAGAGAGAGAGAGAGATCTTTGCTCCTCCCTCACTCTTATCTATTGTGTTGGAAATCGCGGGGACTCACCGGCGGAGCCGTCTGGGAAGAACACGAGAGAGAGAGAGAGAGAGAGAGAGAGAGAGAGAGAGAGAGAGGGCGAGGGGAAAACTTGCAGAGAACCTGAGAACCAGCCAACCAGCAGAAAACAAAACTGAATTGGGGCCCTAAATGGGCCAACAATTGGGCCGATTGTCGACCTTCACAGGCTGGGGATCCTTTGTCGGCAGATAGTGGGCCTCGGCCCGTGAAATATCAATATTGGGCTTGGGCTGGTTCGGGCCTAGTGAATAGAAGGCCTAAGCCCTCTGACGTAGGCCCGTATAATATCCGAGCAGGCCCACTGAGACTTGGGGAAGCCACGCTGATCAACAGAACCCGGTGCCTTCAGCTGCTCCCACAAGGATACGGACGCCTTCCCCCGTCCGTTTCCTGTTGCAGTTTTTATCCTCGCCTTGGTCTTGTCGTCTTCTCGGTTCATGAATAGTTAGAGAGAGAGAGAGAGAGAGAGAGAGAGAGATTCTGGCCCGTCGCTGCAGCTGCCGACGTGACGTGTGGTAGAGAGAGTTCCGGGTCGCCGGAGGTCGCTGACGTGACGTGAGAGAGAGAGAGATAGAGATAGAGATAGAGATAGCGAGAGAGAGAGAGAGAGAGGGAGAGAGGGGGCAACGGGACCTCGTCCTTCTGCAACTGGCCAAAACCTTCACAGTGCCTCCCGTCCGTGGCCGGCGGGCGAGCTTCTCGCCGGAGTAATCCATGGCGGCGGAGAGACGGATGGCACAGTTCACCGTCGGCGCGGACTTCAGTTACACGTTTCAGCTCGTCGGGAATGGAGTTTCTGTGCGTATTTTAATCGCCGCTCGTTCTCGAGCCGTGCGGCAATGATTTTCTCTCTGCCGCACTCCATTGTATCTACAGGGTCCCCCTAATCGCCGGAAGAGCCGCCTCCGCTCCTCCTCTCCGGCGACGGCGAACCAGGGACCCGGCGGGTTTTCTAGAAGGGAAAGAAGAAAGTGAAAAGGGACGGCGAAGGAGAACACAAAGTTGATGCTTTCTTTTCCTTTTTCTTGATATTTACAGACCCGGTGGCCATCTCACAGGAGGGTGGCGCACTGGGATGTCTTCGGGTTCCACATCGCCGGGAGGAGGAACTTCCGGCCGCCGACTCCGGCGGCGTTGTAGCTGCCGCCGGTGGCGGGGTCCGTCATCACCTTGCCAGGGTTCCCCGGGTAGGCCCCGCTGCCGAAGACGCCCGTGCAGGCCGACACCGCCTCCAGCGGCGCCGCTGCCGGCCCCTGAAAGAACCCGCCGGCGAAGGGGTTCGTAACAGTTCCCGCCACCAGCGTCGCCAGGTTGATCACCATCCCGTCAACTCCCACGTCGCCGTTGGGCGCCACCAGAGGCGGCGTCTGCGGGCCGTAGACCGGCTGGTGGAATGGCCAGGCGCACTGGCCGGGGCACTGAGCTTCCGAGTTGCCGACCCAGATGTAGGCGAATCGGGACCGGCGATTCTTCCCCCACGGGAGCTGCGCCCCCCCGTGGGATCCGCAGCGGCTCATGCAGAACCCTTCCACCGCCACGTCGCTGGCGGTGAACACCACGGCGATCGAGGCCCGGTGGAGGCCGCCGGCGGCCGCGGCGGCGAGCGCGCGGATGTCGTCGCCGGTGAGGAGCTTCCCGCGTGGGTAGTCCTCCAGGATAGACTGAGCCCCGAGGAGGAACCTGGTGGCGCCGCCGTCGTAGGACTCAGTGGTGCGCCACCAGGCAGCGACGGAGGGGGCGGCGGAGCCTTCGCCGCCGGCGTCGGGGGAGGAGAGGGAGACGAGGAAGTCAGTCAAGATGGCTCGCTGCGCCGCGGAAAACCGGCCGTACCACACGAGGTTGAGGGTGTAGTTCCCCTTGAGGAGCGCGCCGTTGTGGTATTTGAGCACCAAGGGCTGCTGTTTCACGAGGAACAGCTTCCGGGGCCGAACGCGGGCGGCGCCGCCGCCGGCCTCCGCGACCGGCACCGCCGTTGATACAAGCAGGAGGGCGGCCACAAAGGCCGCCGTCCGGTGGAACGTGCTGATATCGCCGACCATTCTCTCTCTCTCTCTCTCTCTGCTTCTCTCTCTCTACAGAGTTGCTGGGTAGTAAGCCGCAGACGGATTTATACATAGATGTCAGGGAGGGATGAGGATGGCGGGGGGTCCTTTATAACTGGCACGTGTTGGACTCTTGTGGTTTTGCGGCGGGCCCACGCGTGGTTGTGGTCACTCGCGGGCTGAGGCATCTTTCGTCACCTCCTTGTTAAGTAGCTAGCAAGGGAGGCAGACGACTGGGCTGTCGGGCGGTGACGAGACCTCGGACAGGCTGTCACTGGCCGGCGGTCTCCTTCCGGTGGGAGAAAAAGCAGGAACCCTTTGACGTGCGACTCAAGCCGACAGAGGCCGAGAGCGAACCAAACGGGCTCGAAAAACGGCATATTTACGATTTCTACCACTCATGCTTATCCCTCGAGGCCCGTGGTGGCAGAATCTTTCGCGAAAAACCCTCAAAACATTTAAAATATATATAAAAAATCCGGCTTCCGAATATATCCGGCTGCTACGAGGGCGCGGTGCGTACCAGCGTGGAGAGAGACGTGGGCCCACCGGCCTATATGGACTTCCAACTAGCGTCCGTGTCCTTTGCCTGAGGTGGGCCTCGATTTAATGAACGACCTGATCTGATAATGGGCCTACCCATAATCCAGAAGCATTCAAACTCCAGCTCCAGGGAGTAATGGACTGGGCCCTCCAGGGCATCCGACTTGTTCCACTGGAACTGGTTACCCCAAATGGGGGTCTGGCCGTTGATGAGGGGAGGCGGTGATGGTGGGGGATGGAGATTAGGTAGGCTAAATGGGCAAATTTTTCTAGCAATACTATATTTTGATGGGTAATTAAGTTTTATTATGACCATATTGATTCCCGTTGTGGTAATACCTTGTACTATAATTCTTTAAAATACAAATATAAAATAATACGACCATGTGGGCAGTTTTTTAATTAGAAATTTTAATTGTATTTATTTAATAAGTATTAACTAAAAATGGCCCACATTGCAGAGAAGAATGTAAGAGAGCAGGGGGGGCCCTCCAGGGCGCCGCCATGGGAAGGGGGGGACCAAGCGAAGGGCGTCCCATTCATTTATTGTATAAAATATATGGCTGTTTACTATATTTGAATACTTCCATAACATAATAAACTGAACAAAGTCAAAACTCCGCACGTGCGGGTGGTAGAAAAATCCAGGGAATTCGAAGGGTATCCTCAATACTTTTCAAATGTGGATGAATACGATCTCGATGTGGGCTTGACGAGTCAACCCCCGGGGGCTGCAGCCCTTTTAAGAGGGCGGGACCCCGCACGTGCTATATGTGTATCTGCGTGGATGCCACAGTCAACGGCCCCACAAGAGGGGACACGTGGGAGATTTTGGGAGTGATGGCAGAAAAAAGGAAAGATAAAGCCCAGTAAATATATGGGCCGGGCCAGGCTGAGTTGGGCCTGACAAAGTACACGATGAGATTAATTATTTTTTCCAATATAAGGAATAAATTCAATAGGTATCCAGAAAAAGACGTCCGGAGAGCAAACCCATAGAACAACCAAGAGTTTATTCTCCCATCACACAGAGACCAGTGCTGATAATAGGAATCTTGGCAACTTCATCTATAGTTCATTGTTCCAATATGGGGCGATGAACTGTTTTAATACCTGGGAAAAAAAATTTAATATCAGTGCCAAATAACTGACACCATCGTCATCTGATATGAGCCACATTCTATGGGGTTACCATGATTTTGAAAGATCACCATGATCTGCCGCGGTCAATGCCTAGTTGACCTGCCAGCAACATGAGACCAAGTCAAAAGGAAGCAGGGAGAATTGGGGAGTAAGCTCATGAACTGGCGATTGAGGAAATCTTACATCCGCACCAAATGGGGAGAAGATTTCTTTCACATCTTCGAAAACCACGTTGATGGGCTTTCCTGCGTCAATCTGAATCGCAGACATGATCTCTTAGTTATTTCCATGGGAGATGGATGATCTCCATCAGAAGAGAACTCGATTGCAAAATTAAACGTTCTCATGAAAGAATCTACTCTGCAAATTTCGGGGAACCTCCAGTCCCTGGCAGACCAGCATTTACTCATGGAAGCCTCGCAATTGTGGCAAAGTTAGGCAGCAGATGGAAGATGGAGACGAAGCATCTATCAGACTGCAATGAGGCTTCATAGGGGGTGGAGAGAAGAATGGAGATGAGGCCCTTCTCCTTTGAGTCGATTTGGGTAGATAAGGGAAGGGCTGCCATGAAAGTGGGTTGGTTCATGGCTAATCCAAGACCATTAATCGTAAACATGAGCACAAAAATATTCATCTGAAGTTATGGTCTTTTGAATGATGGGCAAGGTGAAGGATACTTGGCAGGATGGCAGCCGTGTGACGGGCTTCTTAAATGAACCAGCCAAGACCTGACTAAGAAAGCTTGTTATTTCCAGCAGCAATTAAAAATGATGGGCATCTACGGGATGGTTCGAGAGCAACCACATACCTTGCGAACCTTCCCCCTTGAGTCGTAGTATTCGACTACCTGCATGCTGGATTCCTGAAAAACCTTGAAACGCTTCCTTATGGTCTCGATGTTATCGTCAACTCTTCCCTTCATTGAAGAACAGACTGCTCTAGTTAGCCAAGGTCTCGTCAGCTTAAACAATGGAAGAAAATTTTCTAACCTGGTTTCTACTCAAGAGCCGCCGCTCCATCTCTTCCTCGGGACAGTCGAAAAATAGCACGAATTCGGGAGCAATATTTGTCTGAAAAGCACGACAAGATTTGGTCATAAAAAGTATATTCAACAATAAAAGAGCCAGAAACTGATAATTAGAGAAAATTGCGAGCAGGTGACTGCTGTGACAAATACTAAGCTAACGAAAGGTCTGGTCGAGCTATGAAACACAAAAAAGACTTACGACTTCCTCAAATGCAGCACGGTTCTCTTCGTTCCGAGGAAATCCATCAATTAGAAATTTGTTGTTTCCACTTTCTTGCATTGCTCGCTGAAGAAGCTTAACAGTCACTTCGGAAGGAACAATCTTGCCTTCCTTTATCATGTTCTGAATCATCGTACTGCGTCAGACATCGAAGACAGAAAATCGAGTCAGTTCAATCTTCATTATCAGTAACCAGGGATTCATTTTGTTTCCATATTTTCTCTCTCTGACGAGTGAAAGTGCACCGACAAAGATGTCTGGTTTTATCTTGTAATAAGAAAATATGGGATCATTAATACATTTTTCAGATGCTATTTAAACGTCTGCATTGGTCACTCCAAGCATGAATAGCAAGTCACGCTTTTCTCACTAACTAAACTACGAGATTCTCTTTTCAAGGAAAACAAAAGGCATTGAGGTCGGTGAATGAAAAACTGTACCCATTTTCAGAACCAGAGTTGATTTCAGCACGCAAAAGATCACCAGCACTCAGATGTGTGAATCCAAAATGTTGAACAACATACCCACACTGGGTGCCTTTTCCGCTACCTGGGCCACCTACGCAGACATCAATGATAATTGACGTCAGAAAATGACGAATCAAAGCTTGAACACAGGAAGCAGCGAACCAATGAATGCGGTGGGAAGGAGGGCCAATAAAGGTCGTGTCAAGGAATCTATAAAGTAAAAAAAAAGTGGACAAAAATACAGCTCTGACAATAAATCATTAACGGCGAACATCTTTAAATGGTGGACGTCAGAAAGGAAGCTGGCGGAGAAAGTGTTTAGGTTCTAGCTCTTGTAATAAAAACCAATAGACAGAATAATCACAGCTTTTGTGAAATATATCTTTAAAGGATTTTCGTGAACCAGAAAGAGATAAGTACATATGCAAAAGGCTACAGCATATGACATTAGAGTTTGCTGTCCTAGACAAGGCAAGAATCTCAAATATGCCCAGCAAAAGAAAACTGAAGAATTAATTTTAGAACTCTCATTGTTCTGTACGCTGAGAATAAAATACCATGACGTAGGAAATTATCATTTCTTGTCAGGCAATGATATTGTCGGTCCAGCACCCATCTTCACCCACAGACGGAATGAGGAATTGATGAACTAAACCGCCAGCACTAGCCTTTTCAAGAGGACAGGCCAGTATGGGATAAAGGGTTTTTCTCTTTAGAGTCCACGACCTTTTCAGTAGCCCTTTCCCAAGAGTCTAGTATTTCCTCTCTTATGCAAACATTATTGCATTAGACTCGCATTCAAATTCTTCCATTTATTCACAAATATAAATTGATAATACAGGATGAAAGTTATTCTTTATAGAATATGGCCTCACGTGATACTGTTTACAATTCATAGGGCGGTTGGAGTATTTACCAGGAAACTGTAGTGAATCCGGATAATTGGAGTGATGAAGGCACATACTCTGTTTTCCTGACTGGATTTCTTGGAAGCTATCTGCCGGTGGGTATATTTGGGAGTTAAAAATATTCTGTGATGAGCTACTGGTATCTTTGGAGGTTTGTTGATTCTGGTTAATCCAGTCCCATGTACAGTTGCATGGTACTCAAATGGATAGTATAAACCAATAACACGTTAAAATAAAAAAAGGATTTCTTCTTTTTCCATTTATTCTGTCTATTACAACACAATAATGAAATATGGAATCTTTTCTCAAGCAATGTTGACTTTGGATTGAAGTTTTGTGCCAATAGAAGAGCATATATCGTGCCTATTTTCATCTGGTTCTAGGACCAGTTATTTAGATCTGAAGGCATAGCATACGGTATACACATAGAATGAATAAGACCCCAATAAAAATGAATAATGTCATTATGATCCTTACTCTGATTCAGTAGGAATGCCAACCACTACGTCAGTTCAGTAGCTTCAAAAGCAGGCAGCAAGTAGGGGAGAGTCCAGATCAAAGCCCACACTTGCTCTTTTAGCACCCCACCCCAACGAATGAGCATTGTCAAAACACTTGCCTAGCAAGCACTTTTTTTGGCCGAAGATAGAGTCATCTATCATGAGATGAAGCATTTTGATTCAAACAAAAAGAAGGCTAGGGATGCAGCCCAATCTCAGCCCAATCCAAGTAATTTAGAGGAGCAGGAGGCATGAAGACTCTTTTGGCCCAAACTTTAGTCAAATAGACCCAATAAGAGATTTACCACATGTTAAATGTGTCTAAATCTTAAATTATTCTTTTTTTTACATTTTTTAGTTTTAACTGATTCAAAAAAACCCTTTAATTAGTTAAGGACGTTTATAACATAACCTATCTTAATTGTAGTTAGTTACGAGCGTTCTTAATAGAGCATTTTTAACTGTAGGGGCATTCTTTAGTTGCTGAAAGTTAACATCTATAGACATCTGAATTTCTTGTAAGCTAGCTGTTCTTTCAACCTAAAAAAGGAGTCTCATGTAACCCTAGAGACATTCTACTGGTTGATTAATAAAATTCGGAGTTCAATTCTTCTCTTGAGGTTCTCTTCTCTACTGGTGGGTTTCAGCTTTCTCAATCGATTCAAGAGACCCATTCTATTCTGCGGACTCAGGACCAAACCTTTGAGGACTCAAATGATGAGTTTTCCAGCCCTTGTAGGTACTGGACTTAGAAATGTGGTTCTAAATTTCCAGCATTCAGGTGGGATCAACCACATCAAATCAAGGAGTTCTCCCAATTCCTGCTGCGTCAACTAGTTGGAGATTAAATATTTAAGAAATGGAAGGCCATGGTTGAGGTAAGACATTGATTAAGTGAAGGATGCAATTGCCCATAGCTGCCACTCCTATGCCAAAATCAAACGACATCCTTTCTTGCTCTCTCTTTTTCTATGAAACAAGACATGAAATTTAGAGAACTTGTTAACTCCAAGACATCGTTGAACTTAAAAAGAGAGGAATGCTTACCAAGGACAAATATAACTATGACTTTCTTCTCATTTGGGGTACTTCCGTTTTCAACCTGCATAAAACACCATGGTTACTACACATAATATGCTATTGGTTGGTGTATATCAGAGATCTTCAAATGAGAGATCACATATGTAAAGCTAGACAATCATTGTAACAAACAACTCTTTAATGTTGATGAATGATAAACTTCCAAAAAAAATGGTAGAGGCATAGAGAAAATAGATGTACGGATGAGATGGTATCCGAGACAACATTGATAGCTGACTTCATCTCAATGTATATATATATATATATATATTTATTTATTTATACACACACGTCTTGAAATAGGCCAGTTACATCACATTTAGAGATACATTTACAGCTCGTGTAGAATCTGGACATTTACTAACTCCATCCACTACTAAAGTAAAAATGCAAACTGTGAAAATGTTAACAATAAATGCTTGAACACCAAGGAACCAAACACATTAGGATGTATCTAATGTGAAGTCGTGTCCCAATGGTTCCCCTGATTCACAGAGCACACTTTTTCATTGTAAATCAGCAATGCCATCCAAGAGGACGGTTCATTCAACATATTCACATGCTATAAATGTTCAAGAACCTCTCTTCTTTGACCAGTGGCAATTGACTTATTTTATTAGCCAAGGTATTCTGGTTTTGAAATTTCTTGACTCTCAAGTACTCGTATTTTGCTCCTTAGGTAGGGGATGGAATTCAGGATCGATAGCATCCTCCTCGGAGAACTGTGCCATGTTCTCTTCTAAATTTCAAGCTTATTTCCATATCAAAAAATCTACATTGGAGCATAGGAGATAATGATGCTAGGCAAAATTTCTGGGCAGGGATTAAATCCTATTAGAAAGGTCACTGTGATACCAAAAGGTGCATGGATCCCCTAACTGCAATTTTTGCTGCCCAAGTTTACAGATTGCAGACGATATAATGTCTCCATGCTCAAATCAACTAGTCTCCAAAGCTTCTTCAAAACCTTAGGTAAACAAATTTTGACACATGCTCTCTCCAAATTATTCAACTTAGATCCTATTTGAGCCCACCAGGTGACAAGGGCTGCTGCCATGTGAAATCGTCCTCAATATTATTTACATGCTTCCGAGAGATGAGTAAAATACAATTTTTTTAGAAAACTAAGAGCAGAGAGATATTAACAGATATAAAGATAACGTCCTTCAAATTACAGCAGATGTAACAAGAATAGTACAAGTCAAATAAATAGGAAATGGCGTCCAATAAATTCAAAATGACACAACTCTAGGTATTTAGCACAAACAATTGTGCCGCTTGGCAATAATCATTTAACACAGCACAATACTTGATCACGGGCAAATAAATCTTTTCTCACTATGTCATATTTTCAAAATGTCCTTTAACCCCAAAAAGTAAAATATCGAGAGCTTGAGGAAAAAGAGATGGTTAAATATAGAATACCTTTTCTGAATCTACCACAATTGGCGCATCTATAACAGGACTCATGAGTGCGTCTCTGAAACAAAGTTAAAGTTTCAGTATAGCTGTACTTTATGTACAGTTAATTTGTCAGATGGTCCAATAAAATACAAATTAAAGCTATCACTATATGTATGGAAATTGGTTATTTTTTAACTCGTTCAAAGGCAAAAACTAAGATGAGCATATGGATGGTGAGACATTCTCAGCATTGATTATTCATCATGAAAACAAGTAACGTGAGCGCTCTCAGAGTGTTCTAATAATAACTATGCAAATGTCCTTCTAACACCTGAAATCAAACCGCTAAACAGGTGCATCAAACGTGGTCAAAGTAAAGTATCGCCAGGAGAATAGACACTAGGGAATTGTCTATGCGGAGTTTTCGTGCAGCATGGAATATTACATAAATCGAGCAAATACAACTTAAGAGATCACTGTTTCTGTGACCTTTAGACGCTGAAAATAACTTTAAATTAAAAATTAACCCTAATATAATTTAACAGAAAAGGATGAACATATCGACACAGGATTAGAGACAACAATTTTCTGACTTTGGGCGGACGGTTTGTTCAGAGACCTCAACCTGAGCAGTTGATACCGATTCATTGGGATCATGAAGAAAACAACATTGGATCCGACAAGGAAAATGATCCCGTCGTGTTTGAATCAAGCACGATGAACCAGCGGTTTGGAAAGAGGCTCGTCCTCTCCCCTCGAAGAGAATGGGCATTTTTAACGATAAGCATTCAGCAGAAGATCACCGTTCCATCATAATTCATTAGATCTGACCACTAGAGGTGCATTTTATTCCAGATCTATCAATATGCAAAGTATGAACATGAATCACACGCGGAATCCCGCCAAGTCTCACTAGACTAACGAAGACACGAGATCGCCTGCGTCAAACCAGAAGGAAACAAAAGAGAAAGACCCGATCTAGATTACCCGATATTACCTGAAGGAAGAAGAAGCAGACGAGGAGGTGGAGAGAGAAGAGGCCTCGACAACAGATCAAGGGGCGTAGAGGGGCCCCGGCGGATCTTGATTATAGCCCAAGTGGCACGAATCGTCGGTGTGAACAGAAATCGCTCCCTAGGCAGGGATTCCTGATATTACGGCTGCTGGGAGGCCGAATGGGGCGGAGATGGGTGGCCAAGTGGAGGCCAGATGGGGCGGAGAGGGGGGCCGGGCGGAGGACAGATGCGGCGGAGAGGGGGGGACCGGTGGAGACCGGAGGCGGCAGATCTAGACGGCGGAAAGGGGGGGCCGGTGGAGACGGGGCGCGGCTCTCCCGAAGAGATCCTCCGGTCTCCTCTCCTAGGAATGGAACACCGACGGGCAGCGCCAAAATATAACGGGCGAATCAGGCAACGTTTACCGGCGTAGCGGCGGGTCGGGCGTCGGGTCGGGCAAACGGACGCACGTTCTGCCGTTATGGGGCAGAAAGAACGCCCGGGTTTTCTGGGCCGCCCAGACCGTGGACTGGCTGGCTGAGAGCGAAGGGTTCCCCTCTTCCTCAAGGTGATGGCAGGGGAGAGCGGAACGATGGGCCCAGTGGGTTTTTCGTCTGGAGGAGCAGGTGACTACGATGGTCACCTTGCCGGAAGGGATGGAAATCAGTTCCCTGGCGCTGGAGGCTCGCCTGGACCGCTCACCGGCGGCTGCCATGGAGGTAGCCCCCCACTCCCCCTCAGCGGCGGCCGGAGAGGATAAAGCTGAGACGCTGCGGGAGGGGGTGGAGAACTGAGGGATCCCAAGGAACACGGTCCTTCCCCCATCATGAGAACTGCTCCTCCAGAGGCAACAATGAGACCGCGCGGGCTGTCGGGCTCCCGGGGGAAGGAACCTCAAAAGCAACAGGACGCGGGTCAAGTCCGACGTCCCACCTTGACGGGCCTGCTCTCGCGGGTTATCCGCCGCGCGGAGGACTGCCCTTCTCACGCGAATAGGGGTGGGTTGGCGGCCATCTCTACTCACCGTCCACAAAGAAAGTGGGGCCTGTAAGGAGATGCTTAAAGTTGTGACGCCATTGAGACCCTCACCTCTACTCACCGTCCACAAAGAAAGTGGGGCCAATGAATTGAGAAGCAATAGCATCAACAGGTTCCTACCAACTGACGATTTGCCTTTGCATCTGGTGACAGCCTGATACAGGACGAATATGATTGACACATATGTGATATGCTATAAATGAGATGAATAATTAGCAAGTCACAAAACTCACACACATTCAGATTCGAACCTTTAAAGTCGGCTGTGTGACACTAAGAAGACCATTCTGTTCTTCAGTTAAGGGTTAGAGGATTGTCTCAAATCATCGTGATAAATCAAAGCTCTACGTTTCAAAATCTTAGTCGATCTCTAAACAAGGAAAACACAGCCCACATGGCTGATCACGAGCCCACACGGCAAATCACGAGCCCACACAGCTAGTCACGAGCCCACACGGCTAAACCCGATGGCGGTGGAATCACAAACGAGGAAAAATGAGATGAAATTAATGTACACATTCACTGAAAGGGTTAAGAGTGAACCTTGGGTGTTTGAACGTTAAGAAGTTGACGTCGAGGATACTTTGGAGAAAAGTGGGCTCATTGCGGATCCCATTGTGCGGTCAGTTGGCGGGGGGTTCAAGGGGGAAGCCGCCCCCTTGCGGGGCTCGGGGTAGTGCCTCGAAACCAAATCCGGTGGATGACAGGAGCAAGGCGTGCAGTGCATGCACGGTAGCCGACAAGGGTTGGAGGCTGTCGCGGAGGACAAAGAGTCCAGGTACGTTCGCTACGTGCGGGACGCTCCGGTCACAACAGGGCGGCAGCAGTCGCACGGACGCCCGCGGAGAGGAGTTCGCCGTGTGCGGATGGCGACCCGGCGTGAACTGTCCCTCGACAGCGGATGCTTGACGTTGTCGCGGAGGACGTCTGCGGCTGTGGGGCGAGGAGTCGCGAGGACGCTGCGGAGAGGAGCTCGTCACGTGTGGACGGCGATCCGACGGAACCGTTTCTTGACGGCGGATGCTTGACGCTGTCGCGGAGGACGTCCGCGGCTGTGGGGCGAGGAGTCGCACGGACGCCGCGGAGAGGAGTTTGTCGCGTGTGGACGGCGATCTGGTGGAACCGTTTCTTGACAGCGGACGCTTGATGCTGTCGTGGAGGACGTCCGCGGCTGGGGGCCGAGAAATCGTGCAGACGCCACGGAGAGGAGCGCGTCGCGTGCGGACGACGATCTGGTGGAGCTGTTCCTTGACGGCGGATGCTTGACGCTGACGCGAAGGACGTTCGCGGCTGTGGAGTGTTCCGTCGTCCGTCGAGATGGTTAGGTCTCGTGGATGCGTGCGGAAGGAAGACCGCCGTGCGCGATCAGTGAACTGACGGGAGGCCGTCAGCACGAAGAGGAGTGCACGAAAACTGGTGGAGGGCTCGTCCGGAGAGGGAAGGTTGACCTTGGAGTAGGGTGGGACCCATGTGACGACGGCGGCTACAGGTGGCGGTGGTCGCACAAATCCCCTAGGGCACGTCCTTAGGAAAGATACCTTTCTTAATCCCAAAATCAGCCACCAATTCAAGGAATTCTTCAGCCTATTTATAGGCCTTGGAATGAAAAAGAAGACTACAATAAGATCAAGCAAAATGAGTAAAAATTAAGCCTAATAATAAAGGAAATTCGGATCCTTCAGTTGGGTCTGACGGCGACGACGTGGGATGGCTGCAGAGGACGTGGCATCCTCTGACGTCGTTGCCTCCACTAGTGGAGCTTGGGTATATACTCCACCAATTCCCATGGGGTCAGCAAAACTCGACTTTGTCGAGTTGGGGGAAGACAGCTCGAGCGGCACCAGCAAATCAGGTCGTAGTTTGGCCAAATCCGCTTTCGTAATCCACGAGTCATCAGATGAAGGTCGTCCCTACCAATGAACAAGAAACTTGTACTCCATGCCACTCTCGGTGACGGTGATGATCTCATCCAATATTTCTTCGATGTGTTCATGCCAATCGGGAGAGGGGATGGGGGGAGTGGATGAGGCAAACTCACTCTCCGACAAAGCCATAGGTAAAGACGGGCCATTAATATTAGGTGGAGCTTTATATAAAACCAGATATGAGACATTGAAGGTAGAGCTTATCCCCCACGTAGAGGGTATACCAATGACATAAACATTGTCCCCAACTCGTTTGAGGATCAGAAACAGTCCAGCACTACGAGCATGTAGTTTAGTAGTGCTCCCAAGAGGAAATCTTTCCGGCTTGATCCTCACCATCACCAAGTCCCCTTCTTTAAAGGTGAGAAAACGACGGTGTGAATCAGCGACTTGCTTGTATGATGCATTGCTATACATGATGCGATGATGGATTTCCTCATGCAAGTTCTTAATATGTGTTGCAAATGATTCGACATCATCTGAAATTCTAATATGTTTAGACATTGGAATGAGGTCGGTGGGCTTTCGAAGAGGATAACTATACACAATTTCAAAAGGACTCTTGTTAGTAGTACGGTTGATAGATGTATTATAGGCAAACTCTGCATGTGGAATGATCAAATCCTAAGACTTCAGATGATCCCCAACCAATGACCGTAAAAGATTTCCTAAGTTACGATTGACAACCTCAATTTGACTGTCAGTTTGAGGATGAAAGGTAGTGGAAAAATTTAATTTAGTACCTAAAAGATGCCAAAATGTTTTCCAAAAATAGCTAGTAAAATGAACATCTCTATCGGACACAATACTCTTTGGGAGACCATGGAGACGAACGACATCATTGAAATAGAGTTGGGCAACCTTAGAAGCATTGGAAGTTTTAGAGCAGGCTATGAAATGTGCTATTTTAGAAAAACGATCAACGATGACCAGAATAGAATCATGACGCCGAAGAGT
Source organism: Spirodela polyrhiza (assembly GCA_024713555.1). NCBI lineage: Eukaryota > Viridiplantae > Streptophyta > Magnoliopsida > Alismatales > Araceae > Spirodela > Spirodela polyrhiza. The sequence goes on from CM046532.1 coordinate 5,082,953, forward strand.
ACGAGGAAGGCCTAGGACGAAATCGATGCTCACATCTTCCCATGGTCCATGTGGAACATGTAGAGGGGTGTAAAGTCCTGTATTTTGCTTCACTTGTTTAGCTAAAACACAAACTCGACATTGAGATAAAATCTTAGTTACATCCCGTTTTAAAGATGGCCAATAGAATTGCTGCTCTATAGAAGCTATAGTCTTGTCTCGACCAAAATGACCACTCAAGCCCCCTACATGAATTTCTTATACAAAACAATCTCAAAGGGATGTACGAGGAATACATAAATGTTGATTATAGAAGAGATAACTATCATGTAAAATATAATCTTTGGTGTTTGATGAGGGTCCCTGCACTAGAGAGTGAATAATAGGATAAAAATCAGGGCAATGAGCATAGGAAGAGCGTAATTCATCAAAACCAATCACTTCAATCTTCATAACATTTAAGAGATGAGATCTACGACTTAATCCATCAGCAACTCGATTTTCTATGCCTTTCTTATGCTTCAAAACAAAGGTATAGGACTGAATATATTCAATCCAACGAGCATGACGAAGATTAAATTTTTGCTGTGAATTAAGATATTTTAAAGCCTCATGATCAGAATATAAGATGAATTCTTTAGAGAGAAGATAGTGACGCCAATGACGAAGTGATTGGACGAGTGCATATAATTCTTTATCATAAGTAGAATATTTGAGTTTAGCATCATTCAATTTCTCACTAAAATAAGCAATAGGGTGATTTTATTGACTTAAGACACCACCTATTCCTAAACCTGAGGCATCACAAGCAACCTCAAAGACTTGTTGAAAATCAGGTAAACGAAGAATGGGTGCATGAGTCATCTTTTGTTTAATGGTTTCAAAGGCTTTGGTTGCAGTATCTGACCATTCAAAAGTTTTACCCTTTAAATAATCAGTCAAAGGAGCCATGATGGTATTAAAATTAGGAATGAATCGACGATAAAATGTAGTTAACTCATGGAAACTTCGAACGTCATGTATACTTTGAGGAAGAGGCCACTAAGTAATAACATCTATTTTAGATAGGTCTACCGACACACCTTGGGAGATAAAATAAAGCTAAGAAATGAGACACGCTCGACAATAAAATAACATTTTTTTGGATGATCATATAATTTTTCCTTCGATAGAGTTTCACAAGCTTGCCTAAGATGGAGGAGATGTTCTTCTTTAGATTTACTATAAATCAAGATGTCATCAAAGTAAACAACTACAAAATTACAAATGAGAGATCTAAGAATATGATTTATGAGTCGCTGGAAGGTGTTGGGAGTATTAGATAAACCAAATGGCATAACCTTCTATTCATATAATCCATCTTTAATTTTAAAAGTAGTTTTCCACTCATCTCTAGGATGAATCCTAACTTGATGATAACCACTGCAGAGATCTATTTTAGAAAAGACCACTGATCCAGCCATTATATCAAACATGTCATCAACTCGAAGAATAGGAAATCGATATTTATAGTAATTTTATTGATGGCCCTACTATCAATGCACATATGCCAAGAACCGTCTTTCTTTGGAATTAAGAGGACAGGGACAGCACATGAACTAAGGCTTGCTTGAATGAATCCTTTTTTTAGAAATTCTTGTACTTGACGTTAGAGTTCCTTATGTTGAGTAGGGTCCAAACGATAATGAGGAAGATTAAGAAGAGATGATCTTGGTATGAAATCGATGGCATGCTGGATTTCACGCATAAGAGGGAGTTCCTTCGGTAACTCATCAGAAAAGACAGCTGGAAATTCAGATAATAACTCAATAATTTCAAGGGGATGGGAGGTAGGAACATCATCAAAATGATCAGGAATTATAGCTAAACATATGGTGGTTTCATACTCTAACTCTTGCTGAAATTGAGTTCCGGTAATAATGCTCAAAGTAGATGATGATTGATTGGGCTGAGGAGTTTTTGGACGCAAGGTATATGGGTGCCAAGTAATTTTCTTATCTTTATACATGAATGAACAAGTATTTGAGCGACTTAATTGCTGAACATCATTATCATAAAGCTAAGGACGACCAAGAATTATGCTACTCACTTTTAAAGGTAATACATCACAGAAAACCTTTTCATCATAAGATTGTACTTTAAGGGGAAGTAGACATTGATTTTTGACTAGAATGGAAGTAGAATCAATCCAAAAAACATGATAGGGTCGAGGATGATCAAGCAAAGGTAATTTAAGATGTAAAATCAGTGTATCCGATATAACATTAATGCAACTACCACTGTCTACTATTGTCTAGTCTTGCACATTTTGTCACTAATTTTAATATAAGTATAGAAAATAGAAGTCCTCAAGATATTGTCATCAGTAGCTGGTTGAGTGAGAGTACAGTGGACAATGGTCATAGGAATGGAAGAAGGAGTGTAATGAGGTAGAGGAGGAGAATCGGAGATTCGAATGACACCCGTCAAACCATCATTATCAGCATATTCATCCACAATTGTTTCTTCAAGTTTATAATCTTTCTCTTCAATAATTGGATCAACAAGATATAGTTCACATTCAAAATCATCATGTCCAATGTGTAATGCTCTAGATGGACATTGATTGGCTCAGTGCCCACGTCCGTGGCACTTGAAGTAAGTCACTCTAGATGGATTAGTCGATGGGAGTGTGGAGTGAGTAGGTGCTCGGGTAGTGGAATCAAGAGATAGAGTAGAGGAAGAAGGAGATGGTTGTGGGGTGGAAACAGTAGCATGAGCATCCAAACGTGTAGTAGTAGTATTATTTTTAATTATACTTGGTTGAGAACTCACCGGGTGACTAGGGTATGAGGAATAAGAGCGACCACTTTGGACAGAGCGACTAGTAGACATAGATGGAGTAGAAGAAAATTTTTGACATAATTCAAGGTCTTCTATAATTTGATATGCTTGCTCTAAAGTGGTAGCTTTCCTCATTAATAATTATGTTTTAAGATAAGGATTAAGACCAGTCCTAAATCGAGAGATGAGGACACGTGGATTCTCTTCAATTTTACATCGCATATAAAATTCTTCAAATTGTATAATATAGTCAATTACTGAATGATTTCCTTGCCTTAAAACATGCCATTGATCAATGAGATTATCTAAGTAAGTTGCAGGAACATATTTCTCACGGAGTTTGTCTTTCATTTGAGCCCAAGTTTCTATAGGATTTTCATGACGATTTTGAATAGAAAACTCAACATTTTCCTAAAAGATTTTTGTTTGTCCTCCTAATTTCATTTCAGCAAATCGAACCTTCCTAAACTCAGGAATATCATACCATTTAAAATAACTATTCAATTTGGATTCCCAATCAAGATATTCTTTAGGATCTCTAGAACCCTCATAATATGGAGCATCGACTCGAATACTTTTCTGAACTTGATTCAAATGGTTATCGGGATCAAGGGGCCGTCGACCATGATCATTACGTCGATCGTATAGATCATAAGGAGCAGGATGTCGATCACGACCATTGGGACTGTCATAATGGTCATAGGGATCAATATGGTCACGATCTGGAAATTGAGTAGTTGGAGGAATAGACTTAGGAGGTCATGGAGCTGTAGGTGGCTCATTAGGGGTAGGAGAACGACGAGAGGTTTGACCTATGACTTGGATAGGAGGAGGTGGACGATGTGAGTTTCCTCGGACCTGTGATTCGAGTTGGGAAGTATGCTCATGAATTGCCTCAATAGAAGTAGTTAAACGAGTATCCATATCACACGAGTGCTCATATCACGGATAGCATCTAAGACATGACTCATCTCACTACGTGTTGGTGGTGGTGGTGGTGGACTTTGAGAAGGGTTAGAATCTTCATGAGAGTCATCGAGTTGATCATTCATAACGACACGTTTACCTGACTTAAGATGCATATGAATGAAATGATGAATGAATGCAGCTAACTAATGGAAGAGAGGGGGACACAGGTTAGGCTCTGATATCAAATTTAATGTAGGACAAATATGATTGACACAAATGTGATATGCTATAAATGAGATGAATAACTAGCAAGCCACAAAACTCACACACATTCAGATTCAAACCTTTAAAGCCAGTTACGTGACACTAAGAAGACTATTCCGTTCCTCAGTCGAGGGCTGGAGGATCGTCTCAAATCATCGTGATAAATCAAAGCTCTACGTTTCAAAATCTCAGTCGGTCTCCAAACAAGGAAAACACAGCCCACACGGCTGATCACGAGCCCACACGGTAAATCATGAGCCCACACGGCTAGTCACGAGCCCACACGACTAAACCCGATGGCGGTGGAATCACAAACGAGGAAAAATGAGATGAAATCAATACACACATTCACTGAAAGGGTTAAGAGTGGACCTTGGGCGTTTGAACGCCGAGAAGTTGACGTCAAGGATACTTTGGAGAAGAGCGGGCTCATCGCGGATCCCACTGTGCGGTCAGTTGGCGGGGGGTCAAGGGGGAAGCCGCCCCCTTGTGGGGCTCGGGGCAGCGCCCCGAAACCAAATCTGGTGGATGACAGGAGCAAGGTGTGCAGTGCACACACGGTAGCCGACAAGGGTTGGAGGCTATTGCGGAGGACAAAGAGTCCAGGTACATTTGCTACGTGTGGGACGCTCCAGTCGCAACAGGGCGGCAGCAGTCGCACGGACACCCGTGGAGAGGAGTTCACCGTGTGTGGATGGCGACCCGGCATGAACCGTCCCTCGACGGCGGATGCTTGACACTGTCGCAGAGGACGTCCGTGGCTGCAGAGCGAGGAGTCGTGCGGACGCTGCGGAGAGGAGCTCGTCATGTGCGGATGGCGATCCGGCGGAACCGTTTCTCGACGATGGACACTTGATGCTGTCGCAGAGGACGTCTGCAACTTTGGGGCAAGGAGTCATGCAGACGCCGTGGAGAGGAGCTTGTCGGTGCGGACGGCGATCCGGCAGAACCGTTTCTCGACGGCAGATGCTTGATGCTGTCGCGGAGGACATCCGTAGTTGCGGGGCGAGAAATCGTGCAGACGCCGCGGAGAGGAGTGCGTCACGTGCGGACGACGATCCGGCGGAGCTGTTCCTCGATGGCGGACACTTGACACTAACGCGGAGGATGTTCGCGGCTGCAGAGTGTTCCGTTGTCCGTCGAGATGGTTAGGTCTCGCGGATGCGTGCGGAAGGAAGTCCGCCGTGTGCGATCAGTGAACTGATGGGAGGCCGTCAGCACGAAGAGGAGTGCACGAGAACTGGTGGAGGGCTCGTCCGGAGAGGGAAGGTTGACCTTGGAGTAGGGTGGGACCCATGTGACGGCGGCGGCTACAGGCGGCGGCTACAAGTGGCGGTGGTCGCACAAATCTCCTAAGGCACGTCCTTAAGAAAGATACCTTTCTTAATCCCAAAATCAGCCACCAGTTCAAAGAATTCTTAAGTCTATTTAAAGGCCTTGGAATGAAAAAGAAGACTACAATAAGATCAAGCAAAATGAGCAAAAATTAAGCCTAATAATAAAGGAAATTCGGATCCTTCAATTGGGTCCGACAACGACGACGTGGGATGGCTGCAGATGACATGGCATCCTCTAACGTCGTTGCCTCCACTAGTGGAGCTTGGGTATATGCTCCACCACGGCCTCAGACGTGGTCGGGTCATAAGGCCAAGACGCAATGGACTGGCAATAGATGGCTCCTGACTGTTGAGTAAGCTAGTGGGCTTACTCGACCCAAGCACAATGGAATAATAGAAGCAGTCGGGAGCTGATGAAGATAACGACCTTAGAAGATGACACTTAGGCGTATCTGATGCGGGAGAAGAAGAATAGATAGAGAGTGACATTATCCGATCAACCAACCCTTAGAGGAGTTTGCGATCGAGCTCTCTCCGATGAAATTTAGGTTACTTAGATTCAGTATTAATATGGAAAATGACGAACACTTAATAACCTTTCTCCTCTTTTTCTCTACTCAATCTCCGCAATCAAAACCTCTCTCTTATGAGTGGAGTGTCACCCTATGAGCTGCGTTATTCTATTGTGTTGAAACACTAAGAAAAACTTTTGTATAATATACTTCATAATTGTATTACAATTTTGTCTGTGATACCACAAATTATTTACAATTATACTAGTACCTAATTTAATTAGAGAAGTCACCTTAATAGAGTTTGTCTCCAGCACTCTATATTTATTTTTCTCACTCACTTCTTGGTTTTGAGAACCTTGTCTTTCTTATGATCAGCCAATTACTATTTTCTTATTCTCACGGAGCTCCCTTGCACAAAACCACTGGTATATACCATTATCAGACTCTCCCAAATAAAAGGACTGTGACTCTTACCAAGGAAGCCCACCACCAGCGAAGAGCTGCTAGTGGCCCATGCGGGCACATGGCATGGCATGATGCGGCCCGCACGAAGGATAACTATGTGTGCAGAGGTACATGACTAGGTGTTGAATGGTCGGCACTAGCAGGCGGAGGTGTGACATCGGTAGTGCAACGTGGGACAATGTAGAAGGGGAGAAAGCACGGAGGAACAAGGAGATTTGGCGAACGCGTAATTGCATCGTGAGCAGCACAACAACGGAGGCCCAAGAGAACACATGGAGGTACACAGGTGGACAGCAGCGCAATGCAAGATGGCATGAGGCATACAAAGGTTTGATGAGTTGTAGAATGGCGCCCAATGTGCGAGTGCAGGATGCGACCTAGTGCGGTGCAGTAGAGGATAGAATGAGATGGTGGAGTGTAGCAAGGCTCATAACGGGTTAGAGCTCAAGAGCAGGTGTGTGGCACGACTGACCGAGGTTCTTGGAGGTGTTTGGTGTATTAATAAACAGAACATCTCCGAACCGGATCAGCCAATGGTTCAAGATAACAATCTTGAACATGCGGTTACAAGGTCTTAAAAGAGGAAATCGTGAACCAGCATAACCATTGATTCACGGCAACAGATATCAGCGAGACACAAGGCCATTGGTTACACGCTTTCAAAATACAACTAAATAAAGAACTTACCTAGGTTAGATGTCACAACAGTAACATCTTGTATGATATATATAGAGACTATTGTAAGACTTTTTGGTAGAATGGATACATATTTCAGACTTATTTCTCTCTCCCTTCCTTTCTTCTCTTTTGTCTAGAATTCTCTCTACCTCTCATTCTTCTACATTGTATCAGAGCTATTTGCCCATCAGCAATAAGATCTAGAGTCTTAACAAGATGGCAGAATAAACATGAAAGAACATCACATCCTCACTGCAAGCACCACTCTTCCAACACATAGCAATGACAAACATCAATCCTATAGGTTTGATGATTTCATCAAAACTTACAAAAGACAATTTTATTCTCTGGAAGACTCAACTTCTACCTATCTTGAATGCGTATGATTTGATGGATTTTCTTGAACAAGATCCTCCAATGATCTTGTCACAAGATGACAAAGGGAAAATCGTGCATAATCCTTCATATAAATAGTGGTTCAAGAATGATTAGATAGCAATATCTATATCACATCTTCTCTCTTTGATTCTATCTTACCTATTGTGGTTGGTAAAATAATTGCTAAGGAGGCATGAGATGCTCTAAATAAGAATTTTGCAAGCCACTCATAGTCAAGAATCATGGAATTATAGACAAGGTTGCATAACCATAGGAAATGAAACACCAACCTATAGAATTATATTCAAACCTTGAGGAGTATTGGTGATGACCTAAATGTAAGTGGATTTACAATTCAAGATCGTGATTTGACCTTTTCTTTACTAAGAGGATTAGGACAATCATATAATGCATTTTATGCTAGCATGAGCTCTCAATTAGAAAATCTCACCTTCGAGGATGTGGTTGTTAGTCTTAGGTCATATGAATCTCATCTAACTCAACCAAATGAAGACTCAAAATTAGGAGAGCTCCCACTATCTGCAAATTTTTCTTAGGTTACATAGACATATAACATAGGACATGGCAATGAAAGAAACAATAAGGATGGGGAAGAAATAATTGATTTACTCCATGATGCCAATTATGTTTTAAATACATGCACTGAGTAATTGACAATATGGAAAGATTCAACAAAATTTTTTATCAACTACCCTAAGGCCCATATAGAAATCGACATCAAATAGGAAATTCTCAACTTGCCTATAAACAAATAAATAAGCCACAAGCCAATATAGCAAATTTAGCAAACAATCAAGATACCATAAATATAGCAAATTTAGCAAACAATCAAGATACCTCAAGTTGGTGCCCAAATAGTGGAGCATCTCATCACATCACTGTAGATATCAGCAATATACAAAATCCAGTGATCTACGTAGGACCTGATCAACTACAAGTGGGTAATGGGCAAGGTTTGCACATCTCTTCCACTAGATCTTCTCATCTTTTTACTCATAGGAAACCGCTGAAATTAAAAAAACATTTTACATGTTCTTGAAATCAATAAAAATTTATTATCAGTCCATAAATTTACCTTATATAATAATTTTTTTTGGAATTTAATCCATTTTTCTATTTGGTGAAAGATATAATGACGAAGGAGGTACTCCTCAAGGGATAGCATAAAGATAGACTTTACCTTCTTCATAATTTTCAAAGACCTTTTGCTTATCTTGGAGAAAAATCATCACCACTTACTTGGCATTATAGACTAGAGCATCCTCATTTTCAAACTTTACAAAACACTATAAATAAATATGGGTTATTAGTTACTCACAAGTTGTCTCATTATGTGTGCAATGCTTGCTGCTTTCGAAATCACATAAAATCCCTTTTAAGGTTTCATTGCATAAATCTTCAAAAGTATTAGAATCAATACAATTCAATGCCTAGGGGCATGCTACTATAACATCTTATTTTGGTTTTAGCTATTATGTTATTTTTGTTGATGACTTTAGTAAATTTACTTGGGTATTTTCAATGAAAAAAATGAAATTCTATCCATCTTTTTTCGAATTTCATTGCAAAGTTAAAAAGTAATTCTCAGAGAAAATAATTTCTTTACAATCATATTGGGGAGGAGAGTTTCAAGCTCTTCAAACTTATCTAAAATCAAATGGTATTCATCATTGTGTTTCTTGTCTCTATACGCCTCAATAAAATGGGACTGTTGAGGGAAAACACAAACATATTATTGAGATGGCCTTATAATTACTTCACAATCTTTTATGCTTAAGAAATTTTGGGATGAAATTGTGTATACAACAACCTTTCTGATTACTCAAATGATCTCACCAATTCTGAAGAACAAATATCCTTTTGAGGTACTTTTTAAATAATCTCATGATATTACTTTTTTAAAAACTTTTGGTTGTTTATGCTATCCAAACCTAAGAGCTTATGCATCTCATAAATTCACCTCAAGGTCTGAAAGATGTGTTTTTCTTGGCTATAGTTCATTGCATCTTGGCTATAGATGTTTATCATTAAATTCAGGCAAAATTTTTATTTCGTGTGATGTTGTATTTAATGAATCTATTTTTCCTTTTAAAGAAATTTTTGATGACTCCTTACCTAATGTCTCTTCTTCTTTTTTTCCTAAAATTTTAGGTGTGTCTCCCACTATCATTATGCCATCTCCTATTTTATTTTCTCAAAATACTTCTCCAAATACTATTTATGTGCTTCCCCACTCCACAAGCCCAAACTTCACATCTATTCCTCAAAATTTTCAAAATTCTACAAACTCTCAGAATAATGATTCTTCATATGATTTAGAATCTTCTACTCCTCAAATATTTGTTCCTCATCAGTCCTTACTCTTATCCACGACCCAACAGTAACTCTCACCCTTTACTCTGCCACTTAAAAATGAAATCAATTGTTGAAATTTATTCCAAAACAAAACCATTATCTTTTTCTTCACAATTAGTTACTAAACATCCAATGCCTTTTTGTTTTCTTGCATCGATTACTCATCCCATTGAGCCACTTGCTATTTAAAGGCCTCAAAAGACCCAAATTGGGCCAAAGCTATGATTTCTGAATTTAATGCTCACTTGCATAATAAAACATGGACTTTAATTCCTCAAACCCCTAAATTAAAAGCTATGATTTCTGAATTTATTGGATGTTAGTAGATTTATAAATTAAAAGTTAAATTAGATGGAACCATAGATAGATATAAGATGCAATTAGAATTAACATGACACAAGACGAGGGAATAGATTAACATGACACAATTAGTCTTGTTGTCAAAATTACTATAGTTAGAATCTTGCTCTCTCTTGCCATCAGTCAAAATTGGAATATTCATTAGTTGGATGTATCCAATACATTCCTTCATGGTGACTTAACATAAACCATTAATATGGAAGAGCCACTTGGTTTTCAGCATCCTCATTTTCAAAATCATGTGTAAGCTACATAAATCTTTATATGGTCTTAAACATGCTCCTTGCGTATAGATTAAAAAGCTCACTAAATTTTTATTTTCTCTCAATTTTAATGATTTAAAAATTGACATATCACTATTTTATAAACTGGTTAAGACTATTTCATGTTTTATTTTAGTCTCTGTTGATGATCTTTTAGTCATTAGTCCTGATTCTCATGGTAGAAGCTTTGTGTTTTCTATGCGTGATTTAGGACCTGCACATTATTTCTTAGGAATTGACTTAATACACAATTCATCAAGTTACTTCCTCTCTCAATCTAAATATATCACTACTATTTTTAAAAAATATAACATATAAAAGTGTAAACCTATCTCCAACTCTTATACTTTTTCATCTACTAATTCTATCACAAATGAACACATTGACCCTATAATCTATCGAAGTGCAGTTAAAGCACTTCAATATCTTACGATCACAAGACCAGGTATATCCTTTGTTGTCAATTGAGTGTGCTAGTCAATACATAAACCCTCACTTAATGATTGGACTCGAGTCAAACATCTTTTTCACTACCTAAAAAGGACTATATTTGATAGTCTTTATTTTCATAAATCTTTGGATATATCGCTTTCTATTTTTAGTGACATAGATTAGGTTAGATCTAAGATTGATAGAAGATCTATTGGAGGATACCTCACCTATTTAGGTAAAAAACTGATTTCTTGGAGTTGGAAGCAATCTACTATTGCTCACTCAAGTACCGAAGTAAAATATAAAGCTGTAGCTAATTCTACAATTGAATTAATTTGGATTCGATCTCTACTTCATGTATTGTGTATTCATACCATGGCTATTCTATTTCTGTGGTGTGACAACACTAGAGCTACCTACCTATCTGCGAATCCTTTCTTCCATGTGTGCACAAAACATATTAAAATTGACTACCACTTCGTAGATGAGCAAGTCAACTCCAAGTAAGTCATAATTAGCTTTCTTTCCACTAAAGATCAAGTAGTAGACATTCTTACCAACATGCTGCCAAAATATTATTTTCTTCTCTTAAAGTCCAAGCTAAATGTCATACCAGCCATCAGCTTATGAGAGAGTATTAACGACCAGAACATCTCCAGATCTGATCAACTAATGGTTCAAGATAATAATCTTGAACTGGGGGTTACAGGGACTTAAAAGAGGAAACCGTGAACTGGCCTAACTACCAACTCACGGCAACCGATATCAGTGAGACACAAGGCCAGCGGTTACATGCTTTAAAAGCATAGCTAAATAAAGAACTTACCTATATTAGATGTTACAGCGGTAACATCTTGAATGATATATATAGACCATTGTAAGACTTTTTGGTGGGATGAATACATACGATTGACTTCTTTCTCTCTCCCTTCCTTTCTTCTCTTCTGTGTAGAATTCTCTTTATCCCTCATTCTTCTACACGGCGGACCTCGCTGGCCATCGGCATGGCCGCGGCTGGATGGGGGTAAAAAAGATGCGGGCGCACCAGCCAAGCTGGATGGGGGTGGCACCACGAGGGGGAGGACGGTGGTCCTCGTGGCACCACCTGAAGTTTTTCCCCGAGAGGACGTCGGATTCTGGAGGTGGGGGAGGATGTCACGGGCGCAGCTATTCAGATCCGGTCTCGTGGAGAGGACGGGCAACGTTTTTCTGAGCGGCAAAGATCGTGGCCTGATTGGTGCCGGTTAGGGGGACCAAGGTCGGTCCGGCGAGAAGGTCGGTGCCGGTTGTGAACCGCGTGCCACACGCCTCTCTGTCTCTCTCTTCTCTCTGTCGTCTCTCTTTTCTGACTCTTCTTTTTAGTTCGTTCTGGGTTGCAGATTTTTGAAACGCCGACCGAATAATGAAGAAATAAATAATATTTTATTAGAAAACTGTTAAATAACCGAATAAAGTATCATTTTTAGTTAATTTATACATTAACTAAATTTTAAAAAATGATATTTATAATTTAAAGTATAATATATTTCGATAGCCCAGAGTATCTGCACTTTTTTACGTCCCATGATTGGAAAACAGTCGGTGGGCTCGGGCCACAGTGGACAGAATTTTACACGCTGAAGCCTGGCGCAGTTTAAGGGAGCCCTAAGTTGGCCTGCAGGGATAGGCTTACCCTAGGGTCCGACCCAAATAATAGACTCTAAATGGACGTATCTCGCGCCATCTAAAGTATGGTAAAGCAAGAGGTCAACAAATGCGCCATATCTTTCTATTTACCTTAGTGTTCTTCCATGTCAAGAATTTGGCTAGGGGGGGGGGGGGGGTCTCGTTGTCTTGCATAGAATCACATCTGGTCAGCAACAATATATAAGCAGGAGCCCCCAAGAATGAGGGAGAAGTGGGTAGAGAGAAGAGCCACTGGGAAACAGGTCTGAGGGAGAGAGGGAGAGAAAGATGGGTTCCATCTCCACTGGCACTGAGAAGAAGCCCCATGCCGTGTGCATACCATTCCCTGCGCAGGGCCACATCACCCCCATGATGATGTTGGCCAAGCTCCTCCACTCCCGGGGCTTTCACATTACGTTCGTCAACACTGAGTACAACCACCGGCGCCTCCTCAAGTCCCGGGGGCCGTCCGCCCTCGACGGCCTCCCTGACTTTCGATTCGAGACCATCCCAGACGGTCTCCCCCCATCCGAAATCGACGGTACCCAGGACATCACTTCCCTCGGTGAGTCCATCATGAACACCTGCCTGGTTCCCTTCCGGGAGCTACTCGCCGGTTTGAGATCCTCCGGCGATGTTCCACCGGTCACCTGTATCGTGTCCGACGGCGTGATGAGCTTCACACTCGACGCCGCTGAAGAGATAGGGGTCCCCGAGGTGTTATTCTGGACAACGAGCGCTTGCGGTTTCATGGGTTATCTCCACTACAGGGAACTTGTTGAAAGGGGAATCACCCCACTAAAAGGTACGAGGGCAGATTCCTCCTCTTTTAATATTTTCCCCAATAATTCACATCTCTCTTGTGAGCAGATTCTGCAGACCTTACAAACGGCTACCTCGACACGCCCATTGATTGGATACCGGGGATGTCTAACGTGCGCCTGAAGGATCTACCCAGCTTTTTGAGGACAACAAACCCAGATCATTTCTTGTTCAACAATACCATTAGGGAGGCGGAGAGGGCCTCTAGGGCTTCTGCAATCATCCTCAACACATTCGAAAGCCTGGAAGACCCAGTTCTTAAAGCTATGGAGCGCATCCTACCCCCCATATACTCCGTCGGACCACTCTCTCTGATTTCTCAACAGCTCGCCAAGAGCCCGCTGGCAATCATGGGCTCCAATCTTTGGAAGGAAGACACGAGCTGCCTCGATTGGTTAGAAGGGAGGAAGCCGGGGTCCGTCGTCTACGTCAACTTCGGGAGTATAACTGTGATGACCAGCGAGCAGCTGGTGGAGTTCGCGTGGGGCCTCGCCGGCAGCAACCGGGACTTCTTATGGATCATCCGGTCCGACCTCATCATAGGAGACTCCGCGGTGCTGCTGGAGGAGTTCCTGAAGGAGACGCAAGGCCGGGGACTCTTAGCGAGCTGGTGCCCGCAGGGGAAAGTGTTAGGCCACCCCGCCGTAGGCGGTTTCTTGACCCACAGCGGGTGGAACTCCACCCTGGAGAGCATCTCCGGCGGCGTGTCCATGCTGTGCTGGCCCTTCTTTGCGGAGCAGCAGACCAACTGCCGCTACGCATGCGCGGAGTGGGGCATCGGGATGGAGATCGACGGCGACGTGAAGAGGGAGGAGGTACGAAGACTTATTGTGGACCTCATGGAAGGGGAGAAGGGTAAGGAGATGAGGCGTCGGGCCAGGGAGTGGAAGGAGTGCGCAGTTGATGCGACGAAGCCCGGGGGTACCTCCTCCAAGAATCTTAACGAGCTGGTGAGGATGCTGTCGGGGCCGGCCGCTGGCTTTGCGTCAAGTTAAGAAGAGTCTCCTCTGGACGGAAACGTACTTTCGTCACTTGTAGATCCGTAAACCAATAAGAAATGACAAACGAATGAAGAAGCACGTACGTGTTTAAAGGAACCGTTAAATGGGCCCATATGTGTTTAAACTTGACGTCTTTTGTCGGCGTGTTATATAATTTAGGGAGAGCGCTCATACGTGCTATTCTTGGGGGGGATTTAGTGGAATGTTTTTAGGAAATTCATTTCATCACGTGTTCTCATGTTATTTGCATATTGTCGGCGTCCGATTTTTTCAAGACCCAATAGAACCCACTGTATCGTTGTTCGACCGGCGGAACGATGATTTACAGATTAAACACGTTGCTGTTCTATTGGGAGAGTCGTACCCAACAGTTCTATGATCAATTAACCTATGTGGGACAATTGTAAGTTTATTGACATACTCGTGGATCACGAGTGACGTCCCCGAGGGGCCCATCGTAAGGTCTTGTCGTCCAGCTACAGTGTAATAAAGCGGCAAGTCAAGAACTTTCTTAATGAGAATAAATGTGGCACATATTTCTAGTAGGTAAGAACCTTGGTTGGTCCGCGGGACGTTATCAAGGAACTAGTTTTCTTGATCTGGACGGTAACAATTTAAGCTCGAGCCCCAATAATCATGGAGAAAGGGGTAGAGATAAGTACCGCCGAGAAACAGGCTTGAGCCAAGGGGAGAGAAAAATCGGTTCCATTTCGACTGCCGCCGAGAAGAAGCCTCACGCTGTTTGCGTACCCTACCCTGTCGTCGTCAACGCAAGCTCCTCCACTCCACTCCACTCCACTCCAGGCGTTTCCACATATCCATTGTCAACAACGAGTACAATCACCGTCGCCTCCGCAGGTTCCAGCCTGTCTGCTCCCTCGACGACATCCACGACTTTTAATCCAAGACAATTCCGGATGGGCCCCCGTTGTCTGATTGCGATTGCACTCAGGACCTGTTCCTTGTGCGAGTCCACAATGAACAGTTGCTTGGCCCTCTTCCGCGAGCTACTTGTGGCTCTCAAGCGTCCTACGCGGCGCCTCCTGGCCCTTGCATCTGTCAGTGGAATGAGGCCTCTGTAACCTACGATTCCACGAAAAATTAACTTATGTGGGACTATTTTTAATGCCGTTTAACTTTTTTTAACTATTAATTGACGACGACAGCTCCATGGGGCCCATCGCAATGTCTTGTTCCCCATTTGAGTAAGGCAAAGTAAGAAGTCAACGGCCATGTTAGTAAAACAAATGTGCCATATCTTTTTACTTGGGTCACCATGTTCTTTAGCAACAGTCTATTAAAGATCACTGCTCACATGATTTGTACGAGGAGAAATAGAAAAGTAGAAAGACATCAACACATTATAGAGCACTTCTACGTTCATGGGTAATGACGAAAATTCTACTAAATGAGGGAATAATACAAAGTGGTTTCTATTGAGAACTCATAGAACAAATCACTAATCTTAACCCTATTAGTAACTCAATCACAAATCTCTCTTAAGAAATGTGCCCATAAATTGTAGGAAATTGTCATTTAATGTGCTTACTAGCACATTAAGGTATATGTATAAAAAGATGCAAAACTAGCACCACGTGGGGTGTCAGACAAAGGTGAAGGTATATGTATTATTATTTTATATTGTTTCTGTGAAAATTCAAAAAAATTATAATGTAGAAAATTTAAAAAATTAGAAAATTTAAGAAATAAATATTTTCAGTATATTTTCAAAGTCAATTATGGGAAGATGTATATTAATTAACAATTAACTTTGGTTGATGTATTAATTTTTGAAAATATTTTTATGTAAAAAATAAGTAAAATAACTAAAAAATGAATTTAAGGGCTAATGATGTCTACCTTCAAAGAATACCCCCAGAATTCAAAGTAGTTGGGAATACATTGACCTGAAAATTATTCAAATCAAAGAAAAAATCATACAAATCAACCATTAGTATGGAAGGGTTTTTGTTCATAATATTGAGAGGATTGAATAAAGCTTAGTTTTAATTAAAAATAGTTTAAATAAATAAAAATTAAAGTTTATTGAAGAATTGGGCACCATAGTTAATTAAAATTTTGCTCAAATTCAATCGATTTGTGTAGGCATAGTGCACCAATTATATTCCTACTTCTTCCCCAATTAAGCAACAACAGTAATATGACTATGAACATGTCGTGGCATCTCGAAGATGATCTTGATAGTAAATTCTTTGCAATTTATATTAGGTGAAGAATGGGACAAGTCTGTGGATGAAATTAAGCCTTTGTAGACACTAAATGAAGGAAAGATTTGAAGGAAATATATCATTTATATATTAAATGGATGGATATGATGAAATCAAACATTTGTAATGACTAAAAGAGAGGGCTTTTCAGTAATGAGGGATAAATTTGAATCAAATCTATCATTTATATTAGATGTATGGATTTGGTCAAATCAGACATTTGTATTGACTAAAAGAGAAGGGTTTTGATATGAGAGAAGGGTAGAGTGATCAAGGATGAATTCTTCTCTGGAAATAGTTTTATAATCTTGTTTTGCACATATTTTGTCGATTATTTTGAACAATTCATCGTATTTTTTGTCATAATCAATGCATATATCCTTAGCTTGAAACCATAAAAAGATTTGATTTTTTGTTAATATTAATCAATTATAAGTTATAAGCATCAAGTGCATTGTGTTATAAATTGATTATGAATTGATATTTCAAAATTTATTTGACTAATTTCTCATTGTAGAATTCATTGATCTTTTGGTGAGATTTTTGTTTGAAAATTTATGACTTTTCTAGAATTTTCTTAGTATTAAAAATAATGTCAAAAAATTCTAAAAAATAAAAACATGTGAGAAAATATTTCATCATATTTCATGATAAATTTCAGATACAATTATTAGAAATTAGCATCAGAATCACATAAATTGTTTTAAATATGATTTTTTAAAATAAAATACTTTAAAAATATTTTATTTAAAATTAAATTATAAATCATAAAAATATTAACATTATCATATAATTATTTAGAGTCATCAGTAGATCTCAAATTAAGAGATAATCTTTTAAAAGTAGATACCAAGGATAAAAGACTGGTTTTTGTGGGCCATTGCATGGTTATGGATGTCATCAACAATTTAAACTTGATGTAAGAGGTAGAAAGAAGTGCTGCTGAGAAATAGGCTTAAGTGGGAGGGGTAGAAGGGTGAATTTCCATCTCCATTGCTGCTAACTATAAGCCCCATGTTCTTTGCATACCCTACCCTTTGCTGGGACACATCAATGCAATTATGAAATTAGCCAAACTCCTCACACTCAAGGGGCTTCTACATAACTTTTTCTAGCAACGAATACAACCATGAGCACCTCCTCAAGTTTTTGCTCGCTCGATGGCATCTCCAACTTACAATTCAAAACAATTTTAGACATGCTCTCGTTGTCCGTATGCAATTGCACCCAAGACATTATTTCCTTATTTGAGTCCACTTATTGCCTTTTAGTCACTAAGATAAAATGCATCAAATTTATATTTTAATCTAAAATGAAAACATAGAAATTAATTTGAAAGTTGTAGTGGTTTGGGTTGATTATCAAGGATGATTGTCAAATTATAACATCAAATTATACTTTCATATACTTATCAAATCAAAAAGAGTAAAAAAGAGTAAAAAAGACTATGTGAATCAATATAGTCAGCGATACTAAAAGAAAAAGAAATACATTTAGTCAAACTACACTGTGTGTTACCACTTGTCATATAATAAGACAATGATAAACATAAAAATATAATAAAGCCTAATAGATGATGGAAAAATCATCTTCTGCTGATCCATGTGTCAATTATAGATTAGATGAAAGAGGGTTGATGAAATTATAAAATAATAAAAATTATAAATTCTTCTTTAAATCTCTATGCCATCCAAAGATTTGAGAAAGAATACATGCTCAAATAAATCATAGAAAATAGTAAACAAAATAGTAAAATTTCATAAACTACAACATTTTCACTCCTCTTTAGTTGTCACCCATAAGAGTGTTGAGATGGGATAGAAAGAGAGTCAAAATCACCGCTGTGAGCATTGTTGTTGTCATCATACTCAAATCCACTTATGCCCGTCACACATGAGGGAAGCTCAGAGCTGCCACCATTGTCATTGTTGCCTCAACCATCTTATGGGGAACATGTACCATCCGTCCTAGCCACCATCTCCATACTACTATGCTGCTATCTTGCATGTCACACAAAGAGGCCAGCCAACAACTGTGTCCTAGCTGTTGCACAGAGAGGCCAGCCAGTGCTCGTTCCCTTGCCATCGTAGTCCCCCCTTTTCTCTCTCCTCTTCTATTCTCATTTAACCCTCCATTATAATGAGCTGGGTATTGGGCCTGATGGTGGGCCTAATAGAGTCACCCACTATCTAGCCCAATATTTGTCTGAAAATTACAATAATTTAAAGAAAATTCTAGCTTTCTTTCTTTTCATTTTTAATGTTTTGTCAATTAAAATATTTATCAAGTTAGTAAAAATTAAATAATTAAATAATCATTTCTCAGTAATGATATCCAAAATGAAACAACTTTGATGAAATGAATTATAAAATCTCTTTTATCATTTTTGTGTATAATTTCATTGTGTTTAATATCAATATATGTGATATATCTTATCATTTTTCATTGATTAGCCCACAAAAGTTAGACATTATCATCTATGATGAACAACTATTGGGGCCCCCTTTGCAAGCTACTTACAACCCTCAATGCATTCTTCAAAGCACCTCTTGTCGCTTGTATTATATCTGACTGCGAAATCACACATCGTAACCTACAATTACAGGATATATTAACTTGAGACAATTATAATATCATATAAGTTTTTAACTTTTTTGAACCCCTGGTGGACCACGACAACCTATGATGCCCATCACAAGGTAAAAATAAGTAGTCTACATCTTTATTACCATAACAAATGTGCCATATCTCTATGTTCACATCACCTAGTTCTTCTTGTTAGAGCAAAAGCCTATTAGTACCTGTGGAACACTAGTCACACAATCTTATACAATGGTAAGTACAAAAGTAGAATGAGATCAAAGTACCTCAAAAGCAATGATACAAAGAATATCTGTGGAAATGAGAAAAAATCTTCACAATAATACATCAAAACGTTTTTGTACAAAAAAAAAATTCACATTTTAAGTAACCAGCAAACACCGAGATCTCCCTCGAGAAACATTCATAGAGCACATTGGGAAATGTGCCTGTCGTTTCAAATTTAAGTCGGCCACATATGTCGTCCTGCCATTCAATGTGTGCCCTGAAAAGCGGAGCCGCATTAACACGACTAAATACCCCGTGGGGGTGTCGGGCAATGGTGAAAATAGATCTTGTAAACGATGAGTGACGGCCCTGTGTGGCCCAGGAACTGATGCGTCCCGAGGAAAAACTTCTGAAATCACAAACCAACAACTGAGAGGAAGAAAGCTTTATATGTGTTTATTTAAAATAAATCTTCAACTTAATCGTAAAGAGTGCAAGGATATATGGTGGATTCACCAATGACAGACCAATGAAGATATCTCTCATCAACAGAAGGGAGCTCTGGGCAATGTGAAGATATCTGTCTTCAGGAATGACTGTTAAGATGACACTAAGGACTTACGAGAAAATCAGCGGCCGCTCGAAAATTAAAGAACTAAAATGTCAAGCCGATGTTTTCATCATTGAATCACGCACACTATGATATCTAGAATGAGGAGGACGCAGAGCTCTCTGATTCACGTACCCTCTTTCAAGGTTTAAGTCCAAACGCAGCCCAGCAGTGTCCATGCCGATCTCGTAAATAGGGCAGAAAATATTTCTCTCCATAAGTCTGTGGGTATTGGATGAGATAAGGACCACGTTCTCGCATTGAAATCATAAGGCATACTTCAGTTCGGTCTGCATCTTCTCAATATCATTTTTTACTTTCTCAGTCTCACGTTGCAATGTGGAGAAGTGGTGTTCCTGCATGCCGCACACATCAACTTCAGGTTTTGGCAAGGTAATAGAGTCTAATGTGCAGACAGATGCTCCAGAACATCTAAAATTTTCAAGATGCACCCAAATGTCAGACAACGCTCATTGCTACATAATTCTCATTCTGGTCTGTGCGCTTGATCGAAAGACCCGTTCAGTGAAAGAGGTCTGCGTCAGTATGATGAAACTTTCTGGACATGCCAGCCTACATCATGTGATGGCTCAAGACCCGGCATGGAAACGCTATCTTCTGCCATATGGTCGATTTTGCCACAGAAAACCCTCTCCTGCAGTACTATTTGCATGACTCATTCACGAGGAGCACATTTTATGACAAGAAAGAAGATATGGTCACCCCAGTGGAAAAAATAAAATGAACATAGGTATCGATTCTAATGCATTAGCGAAAATGATAGAAATTAAATGCTTGAGTAAGTCAAATGCAAAATCATGTAGACTAGTTTAAGCATTCAGTCAAAGTAGTTTTCTATGAATCTCGGGCTCGAATGAAGCATTTTCATGATAATTGGTTAACCATTCGGATAAACTGTTTTATCCGCGAAGGATCAGGCATTGAGGTCAGACGTTTCGCACATTTTGCGTATTTCAAAGCTAGCCTTTGGGAATATTTTTGAAGCATTCAGTTAACCTGGTCAGTGTAAAGCTCCAGCCTGACGATGATAGAAATTCAATCTTCTACACAAGTGAAACTTATCGCTTCTTGTTGATCCCGTCTTTTTTCTGTAATTACTGCAGATTTGGCTCCATCCAAAAGCAACCAAAATTATCTGTCCATCATGACCCAATAATCCTAGGCTCTGGCATCCCGTTTTGTTCAAAAGAGATGCACATTGCCTCCCATCACGTTTCAAATGGTCCTCTTACTACGAAACTCGAGTTAAACTAGAGTTGAGCCTCGTGAGGAATCCCTCTCAAGATAAAAATGAACTCCTAAGCCACCTCCAAGGAGGTAGGGCTCCTTGCAGAAGCTGCCAAAGAGAGGAACAAGATGAAGATGCCTACCACATTTCCCATAGAAGATGAAACCAGAAGATGGAAGACGAGATCAAGTGGAGAATTAAAATGGAAAAAAATAGATGCACGCTATCAAGAGGAATCAGAAGTTCAAAAGACTGATTTATGGACGTAAAACGATTCAGATTTTACACAAGTATGCGTCATCTCCCAGTGTATGGCAACTCATCATAAACAAAACGTCTTCAACCTTCAGGTACAACATGTTCTGTGACTGTGACTATTCATGCAACCAGTTAGTTTTTTAACGCAAATATCATCTCCCTCGAAAAAATAGCAGAAGCAGGAATGGTAATGGTGCAGGAGTGAGGGATCCACCATCTTCCATTAAAACAACGCCATGATGATGATAATGGTGATAATGTCCTTCATCGTACACAGAGGATCATTAATAGCAAATCCCTTAACCAGATACGAGTCAAAGGAGAGTCAGCGGCACTCCCGGAAGAGTTTTTGAGGCAGACTCGAGGACGGGGAGTGGTAACGAGCTGGTGCCCGCAGGAGAAGGTGCTAGGCCACCCCTCGGTAGGCGGTTTCTTGACCCACAGGGGGTGGAACTCCACCCTGGAGAGCATCTGCATCGGCGTGCCCATGCTGTTCTGGCCCTTCTTCACGGAGCAGCTGACAACTTTCGCTACGTGTGTGCGGAAGGAGATGAGGCGTCGGGCCAGGGAGTGGAAGGAACGCGCAGAAGTTGCGGCAAAACATGGGGTTACCTCCTCGAGGAATCTTGGCGAGTTGGTAAATAAGCTATCAACAGGTGCCTCAGGTTTTGTTGGAAAGTGAGTTATTTGTACCCTCGTGTGGGAGGTGGTTCGCTGAGGAAATATACCACTGTCATCACCTTTCCGTCGAAAAATCAACTAGATCTGTTAATATCATCGGAAAAGAACGCAAATCCCTAATAATGTCTCTTTTCCGATGAATAATGCTGTGTATATTTGCAATTCGTTTATATGGCATAGTAAAATATAATATATGGACAGCGTAGTCATATGAGGGATTCTTCGATAAAATAAGAAAATAATTCCTAAAAGCTTATGGCGAGTGTTCTCTGTGATATGTCTGATGATCGCTGATGGTCATTCCCCACAAAAGTCCATGAAAAGTTGAAATCAATTTAGAGAGAGAGAGAGAGCGATCAGGTGACGTAACAAAAAATAAATTCAGTCGTCAGACCCCTCGAAGCCTACACGACTTGAATATGAGCTAATCTACGCTTATTTTGTCTTTCAAGATACGATTCTGCGCATAATATTAAAAGAAAAGATTAACACTCTATTAAGACAGGTTAAATATTGACTTACCGAAACTCATTTGTGTCATTACAATGCTATGTTGACTGGACCAATTTCGAAGGAAAAAACATTTATTGGACGTAATTTCAGCTCGAGATGCAGGTTAAATAAACCTAGGTGGACTCTTCTAGCCATCACGCCCTATCAAGGCGGCCACTTTTTTGTGTTGTAAAGACCGCATGAGGTTTGGAAGAGTTAGATTTTTCTGGCCAAATATTTGATGGGAATGCTCGTTCCGCATAGATGGCAATCGCGGCCAGCAGACATCCATGGCCCATAACACTGCCAATTCGTATCTCCTATAAGATGCGTCCCAGTCCCCCTCCCCTTCTCATATAGTGAGTGGGATACCTGCTCAGTGAAACGTAGAGGTCTAGCCTGGAAGGAAAAGGAGTGATCGAGGAAGAAAACGCGTTCATCAATGCATGAAACACGGAGACTCTCTCTAAATTACTGATGACCCATCAGTTAGTAACAAAGTTTAATTATCATGTAATAATTTATTATCTTTAAAATGATTTGATTTTGCTTTTCTTTGAAGGCAATAATGTCCGCTTAGTTCTGAAAGGGGTACAGTTGCTTCCTGGGAAGAGAACCTTCGCAAATTGAGAACGGTGAATAAGATGCGGGTTCCATGGAAAAGTCTGGCATTGGATACTCGGTGCTAAATTCAGTATGAGGCAAAATTGTTAACTCGGTTGTCTATGACAAAAGTAATAACGTCGATAGGATCATAATCTATGGAGCTCAATCAGGAAAATGAAAAAGATAGTAAAACGTGAATTTAAATTATATTAGAAAATCTATGGGGGACAAAGTAGTACTTTTTGTGACAATGAACAAGGAGATTGGTCGAATAATTCCTTGGAGATGGAGAGGATTCGACATTCTATGTTTGATCCCAATGCCTAAAATTATAAAAACAATCATGAAGCTATTTGCAGAACGCAATACCAACCATCGAGCTCCCTAAGTAACTATGTTATAGCTGCGCAGTGAACTTGTGAAATGGCAATAAGATAATGAACTAGATTGTGGCTCTCAAAAAAGATTTAGAAAGAGAGAACTAGTACCAAAGTTACCCAAAGGACATCAAGACACGCCAAATGATCTTTAGGCAACATAAGAGTGGACAAGTTGAATGTGACATGTAACCTGCTTAATATGAAGTGAATTAGCGAGATAAAGTTAAACAACTCACTACCAGAGAAAATAATTTACGTTGTTCAGAAGTCGACTCCCCCATCAACATATAGCCGACGATGAAAAATCTAATAAATTTGAAATAAATATATCTTCTAAGAACTCCATATACTCAAATGAATTCACTAAAATAAATATCTTAGAAGCCCACTCGAGTCATCTTGGGAAGCATGCATGCAATCATCTCAATAAATTATCCTCTCTCTTCACATTAAATGTGATTCGTATTCACATTTAATGGGCTAAAAAAACGGAGACTACTCACCTAATGAGTCAGTGGCCAGTCAAGCTTTTACTGCCTGAGCGTGAGGGGCAAATTCATTGAAACGTCCCAATAATGCGGCTACAACTCCATATACTCAAGCTTTTACTGCACGCTTCGAGACTACTTTCACATTTGTCTCAACACCTCTCCACTAATGAACACGGAGTTGGTCAAGAGTCGAGAGTCGCAAAGTGAAGTACGTAGATCTCGTCAACCGTCGCTACTCATATCGCCACCATAATGACCGAAACGGACGAGTTTATCATTTCAGTTACGATGATAGAGTGTGCCGTCGCCCCGGTTTGAGTTTGTCGGGGAACCCTGGCACTCCCGGTCTGGAGTACCATTCCCCCTCCCTTCTCTTCTTTCTATCGCCGCCAGCCGCCACCGCATGCACCACTGCCTTCGCCGCCGTTCGTCGCCGCCGCCATTACCTTCCGCTCAGTCGCCGTCGTCACCTTCCCCCCGCCTGCCGCTACCAACCATCTTCTTGCTACCATCACCAACATTTGCCATCGCCTCCGCCGTCCACTGCCAGCGTTCCTGCCTCCACCTCCGCCCGTTTCGTCTCCGCCAATTCCGCCGCCATCGCTTCCTCCGTTCTCCACCCGCACGAACTGTTGGGCTGAACCGGTTCGGTTTATCCTGGCCCAAATTACCGACATCTGTCCAAACCGGCTCCGGCCCCGTGGTCCGAGCCAACAAGCTGCCGGCTCGAACAACTGTGGACCATCTGGTCCGCGTCGAATTGCCCCGCCGATACGAACCGACTGGCGCGAAGCCATTCAGCCACCCAGTTCCGACCAGTCCGCCATTTTGCTTCAAGCCGTCCCATCAGTCAATCTGATTATCAGTCTGTAGTCAACGGTCAATAGTAAAAAATATTAGGTTAACATTGTGGTCAACTGTCGACTTTTATTTTCACAGCTCAATTGCATCTTACGTACTTTTTCCATTTATCTGTTTTTTGACATACTTTTTCGCTAAGATCGTGTGAGAAATCATAAGATGGCTACTTTTATATATTCAGTTGATTATTACACTATGGTATAAAATATTTGCTGCTCGATTAAACTAATGGGCCTTTTACTTCAAGTGAATTTCTTAAATTACTCGATCCGATCAATCTACTCCTCACGTTGGATGCAATTTTTGACCACAACGATTTGTGAAGTCTAACATGCATGCAACCCATGATGGTGTTGTGACCAAACTCTTTTCTTGGGACTTCTTTGTATCACCGAGTACAAGAACAGCTCCATCATGTGGGGTTGCAAAAAGGTGTTTAATTACTTGTAAAGATGGAGAAGAGAGAGATTAACAATAGAAATTGAGTGGGATAACCCCTTCAAATAACTTGAAAATTTTCGAAATTCCTCCTCTGATTTAAGAAAATAAGATGTAGATGCCTCTTGTTGGTCACGTAATCGAGTCAAAGCAGAGGATAAAGAGCGTCCGAAATGTCGTCTCTGCGCATGGTCCATGATGTCATGTGTTTTGAACCGCTTCTATTCGCGACGGCCGCCGGAGGACTGGATGGGTCAGACGTTCGACATAAGTCGTTCGTTGACCGTTTCACTGCCTATTTCCTTCAAAGGTGAAAAAAGAATATCGTCGGACCAGCGCAGGTTGATGTCCCACTGTTTTATTGCGTCAAGATATCAGTAAACAAGTTTCAAACGAGAAATATTCATTCCGCTTTCATTGTGACCGTTCGATGTAGTTCTTCGTGAGGACGACGACCGTAGATGGGTTATTTTCGTTGTCCTGATCCAACAGTGGCGGCAATTTCTTCTGGGGGGACCTCCGGCAACACCGTGGCGGCGATTCAGAGATAGAGGCCGCGGTGAGGTGGGAGATGGCGGCGACTTGCCAGAAATTGTAGGCCCAAATTTGACGGGAGCTTGACACGCAGACATCACCGTGTCGTCAAGCAGGAGTTCTATGGGCCTTTTCTGGTCAAACCGATATTGCCGACACGCGTCTCTCCATCGGTCTCACGGAGTACGTGGGCTTACTGCGCAGTCAAATTGGATGACGGAGTCAATTGGCTTCTCCCTTGGGCCGTTACGCCAGAGCTTACGTCGAACTAACCAAAAGATTCATAGGAGACGGAACTTGGCGGTGTCAGAGCGGCCCCAAAAAAATCAGACAGGCAAAATGGCTCTGCCTTATCTAAAGGTCGTCATTCATGCGTTCCCACTTCCCACGGCCCACCGCGGCAGCTATAAAATCCAGGCCCCCGAGAGACAGGAAAGAAGCACAGCAACCAGAAAGGCAAGGGCAAAGAGCCAGTACTCAGACACCGAAAAGGAGAGAGGGAGAGAGAGGGAGAGAGAGGGAGAGAGACAGAGAGAGATGGGTTCCCTCTCTATCTCGGAGAAGCCCCATGCCGTGTGCGTACCTTACCCTGCGCAAGGCCACATCACCCCTATGATGATGTTGGCGAAGCTCCTCCACTCCCGGGGCTTCCACATCACGTTCGTCAATACTGAGTACAACCATCGGCGCCTCCTCAAGTCCCGGGGGCCGTCCGCCCTCGATGGTCTCCCTGACTTTCGATTCGAGACCATCCCAGACGGTCTCCCCCCATCCGAAATCGACGGCACCCAGGACATCCCTTCCCTCTGTGAGTCCACCATGAACACCTGCCTTGTTCCCTTCCGGGAGCTACTCGCCGGTTTGAGATCCTCCGGCGATGTTCCACCGGTCACCTGTATCGTGTCCGACGGCGTGATGAGCTTCACACTCGACGCCGCTGAAGAGATAGGGGTCCCCGAGGTGTTATTCTGGACAACGAGCGCTTGCGGTTTCATGGGTTATCTCCACTACAGGGAACTTGTTGAAAGGGGAATCACCCCACTAAAAGGTACGAGGGCAGATTCCTCTTTCTCTTTTAATATTTTCCCCAATAATTCAATTCTCTCTTGTGAGCAGATTCTTCAAACCTTACAAACGGCTACCTCGACACGCCCATTGATTGGATACCGGGGATGTCCAACGTGCGCCTGAAGGATCTACCCAGCTTTTTGAGGACAACAAACCCAGATGAGTTTATGATGAAGTTCGTCCTCCGAGAGACGGAGAGGGCGTCAAGGGCTTCTGCAATCATCCTCAACACATTCGAAAGCCTGGAAGACCCAGTTCTTAAAGCTATGGAGCGCATCCTACCCCCCATATACTCCGTCGGACCACTCTCTCTGATTTCTCAACAGCTCGCCAAGAGCCCGCTGGCAATCATGGGCTCCAATCTTTGGAAGGAAGACACGAGCTGCCTCGATTGGTTAGAAGGGAGGAAGCCGGGGTCCGTCGTCTACGTCAACTTCGGGAGTATAACTGTGATGACCAGCGAGCAGCTGGTGGAGTTCGCGTGGGGCCTCGCCGGCAGCAACCAGGACTTTTTATGGATCATCCGGCCCGACCTTGTCATAGGAGACTCCGCGGTGCTCCCGGAGGAGTTCCTGAAGGAGACGCAAGGCCGGGGCCTCTTAGCGAGCTGGTGCCCGCAGGAGAAGGTGTTAGGCCACCGCGCCGTAGGCGGTTTCTTGACCCACAGCGGGTGGAACTCCACCCTGGAGAGCATCTGCGGCGGCGTGCCCATGCTGTGCTGGCCCTTCTTCGCGGAGCAGCAGACCAACTGCCGCTACGCGTGCGTGAAGTGGGGCATCGGGATGGAGATCGACGGCGACGTGAAGAGGGAGGAGGTACGAAGACTTATTGCGGACCTCATGGAAGGGGAGAAGGGTAAGGAGATGAGCAATCGAGCCAGGGAGTGGAAGGAACGCACAGTTGATGCGACGAAACCCGGGGGTACCTCCTCCAAGAATCTTAACGAGCTGGTGACGACGGTGCTGACGCAGGCCGTTGGTTTTTCAAGTTGAGACATGTATCACCACTGGATGCCGATTCGCAGAGGAAACATACCTTCGTCACTGGTAGATGCATAAATCAATAAGGCCGCGGAAACTAATCAAGAAGCTTTTCAACTCTTTCTGTAAAAGGGTTCTTTTCGAGGGTTTTAATTAAATGTGTGTATGAAATTTATTTCATCTCGTATTTTCATATTATTTTCATATCGTCGTGTGACATTTTGTAGTCCCAACAAAATCCATCAAATCGTCGTTTGGCCGGGGGAGCGATGACTTACCGATAAAATATGCCTCTCAATTACACGTAGTAAACGTGTTCCAGTCTTCCGGGATGTCGCCGTCGATCTCCTATTCACGTCATATGCGTAGCGGGACCCCGGTGACGTGAGCTCATTGAAGAGAGGACTTTTGTTGCATGATGTACGATGAAAGTCCGCATGTAGGCCCTCCGAGGACGATACTGACAGAGAGTTACTGAAAATGTATACTACGTAACGAGATGGGCACTCACAGGAATGGGTTACACCCTATCAACGCGTACAACTGATTTTGTTTGGCTCTATCTCACGAGTTGTGATGGTCAGAGAAAATGTGGGCATCATTCTTAGAAATATTCGGTGAATATGTGCTTAAAAAAGTCTAGTTTCGTTATCCTATATCTTAGGAAAAGAATATTTTATTTATTTCCATTTATTTCTTCACGACGACGGTCAACCATTTCTGGCGGGGTTGAGAAACATGCGGCGGCATCAATTCTAAGGAAGCAGCCGCTGTGGAGATGGGAATCGCGAGGTAGAAAATGGCGGCCAGTAGGAGACGTTCGACCAGTACACGTCACGACACACCATGTAGACCACCTCCCACTCTCTCGGTGTACATGGTGTACGTTTTCACTAAAACTTGAGGTATGTGGTATAAGGAGGGGAACGATCGAGAAGTTAACGTTTTCATCAATACATGCAGCATGCAGTCTCTGTCGCTCTCTCTCTCCCTCTGGTAAGAAAAAAAGTTTTAAAAATACGCATATAATCATAATTAACGTAGCTTGACAATGATTTTTTTGTTGTCGTGTCGTGTTCTCCCTCATAAGCGTAATTTAATCAATTTTTTTGTGTAATTTCTGACCATGATGCTTGTTAAACCTTTGCATCGATCAATTCTGTCCGTACTTTTTCAGAAATAAAGAAAACGACGTCAAATTTTTCTTTAATGCGAAATGGCATCATCATACCGAATGATGACGCTAGCACCAGGCCCTGCCGCCTTGCGTGCTGAGCCTGTGCGCCTTGTCTCCTAACAGGCACGTCACGTCCCGAGCGGACCGGCGCCGAACTTAGGGTGCCCAGGCATTTCGCCACCTTAAGGTTTGAACGGTCGGACCGAAATGGCCTCCTATACCCCCGGCCCATTCAAAAACGGGGAAAGCAGTGAACGCCGCCGGTTGACCTATCGTCTCTCCACCGGTTTCCGGAACGACCGGAAACCGCCCTTCGGTGAGGGGAAGGTCCGAAATGGAGAAGGGGCGAAACAAGGAAAGGGCATGCGGATGCTGCCACGGCCCACCATCCTCCGGCGCCGCCTTTTGTCATTGCTCCTTCGCCGTCGTCTAATGCCTTCTCTTCGCCTTCCGAAACCCTCCGGCGTCCAGACATCCGGAGCCGCCGTCCTTCGTTCTCCAGCCTACCATCTAACGACGAGAGAGGGAGAAGGGAAAGAGGTGGGTTCCTCCTGTAGCGACTTGATTTCCGAATGGCAATCTTCCTTCGGGGAAAGGAGAGAGAAAAATGGGTCGACAGTAGGAACTTAAACGGCCCAAAACCCAACGACTTGCCACAGAGGACGTTTTTGAGATTCACAAGCCATTTGGATGCCTGAATCTGCGTCAATCTTGATGGTGGTGTTCATCTACATTCAAAACTTCGTCCTCACATTCATACATTAAAATATGCCAAAAAAGATGCTTAAAATATCATTATCTAAAATTCAACACAAAAGATTCTGCTACAACTTGGTAGAAATGAGAGTTATAATAGTGAAATGATAGAAAATGATAATCAATAAAAAATCATACTTGAATCCATAAAGCTTGAAGAATAGGGTTGACCTTTTGGATAAACACAAATGAATCATCCAGTGACTTTTTCAAGGAGATGTCTCCTCCACTAAACCTTTATAACTGATTCATTTAGATCTATTAGGTCCAAATAAAATTACAAATTGATAAAAAACTATTATTGTTTAACTACAATTGATGATTATTCTATATATAGCTAGGTACTATTCTTCATTCATAAAAAAGACATTAGAATTTTTACAATATTAGAATCATTATCTCTTGGTGTGGAAATTCATTGTCTTTACTAGCTAAAAGAGTTTGAAGCACATCATCAAATCCTCCGTAAATATTAAAAATGACTCTCCAAGATCATCATATTTGACTTCACAATCAAATTCAGGGTAGGGTTGAAAGTAAGGCTATATGCACATTGTCTTGAGCCTTGACACTTGTCCTCCAAGAGGTAATATAGTTGTCTTGACCTAAGTTAGTTGATTTGACTCATATTATTGAGGAAGATTGGGTGGATCCACAACACTTGTTGACATATTGGTCACCAAAAAACCTGGACAAAAGTTATAAGTATTAGTACAATGGTTGAAATTATCTCCAATAGAAGCTATCTCAGAATAAACTAAAGCCATATGAACGGATTTGCTTGAGCTTTCCCTTAATGACAAGGTGGAAGTAAGAAGGGGAGGTATTGATAGGTTATTGATGGAAGTTGGACGACCAAGAAGTAAGAGTCAAAGAACCCTACAATTTTTATGATTGTAATCATTTTCACTATTTATGCAATTAGACATATATATTTTGATATTAAATTTATGAGAAAATTATTTATTAAATTTAGAAATGATTCATGAGCACATAATAATTGTTAAATATATTTTATGCATTTAGTTATTTATTCATCTCATAAAATTATGATTAATGCGTGAATCAAAGAATTAAACCTTGAGACTAAATGATTTCTTGAAATAGGTGAAGGGTTACATTTATGAAAATAAATATTTGTTGAAAAACAAATATTGAAATAGGTAAATAAGAAAAGGTAAATCATATTATTTTGTTGATTTATTTATCTATATTAACAAACCATTTAAGTGTAGCCATTTAACTTTAGTCACAAGTATTATATAAAAAAAAGGCTTGAAATATAAAAAGATTTTTATAACTCTTAAACTTGGAAACTAGACAATGACATGTTGATTATTTATAGGAAGAAAATTACTACCTTAACATTCATATTTAAAGTGAATATCAACAGAAAAATTATTTGTCTACAAGAGAAAATGTTCAATTTCAAATTTTAAATTGAATTGATGAAGGAATAGTAAGTTATAGGATTCTAGTTGGTCAAATATTGTTACCATGAAGGGTTAGATAATAAGTTATAGGATTCTAATAGGTTAAAAATGGTAAGAATTTGAATTACTTTCTTGATTTTATTTGAATTTCAAGATAGGAAATTGTTGGGGGACAACACCATAACTAGGAAAAGTTAAAGAAATAATTTCAAAGATTTTGGAAAGCTCTACATTGATCTATCATCCTCCATGATAAAAAGAAATCCACCTTGAGCTTCAACTATATGCAGACTACTTCATCCAACATTTATGCCTTCTTAGTGATCAAGATCAATCTTTAAATCTTTCAAGCACTCTCTCATTAGGTTCAAAGGTATTTAGATGTTGAGGGGAGAGGTTTTGGCCCATGAAGGGTTAGATCTTTATAGAAATTAAACTTGTGCCATTGGGATGTTAATCCCATGAAAATAAATATAAATTTATGAAAGAAATAGTGAAATCTGGTGGAAAAGATCATTTGGGACTAGAAGTAGCCAAGTGATAGATAAACCAATATAAGAAGATCATGTTTTCTTTATGAGGGAAAGAAAATTATGAGAGAATTTTTAAAAAGGGCAATAAAGAGAGCCCATATAGAGACATGAATGAAGAACTAAGTTAGGACATGTGTTGACATATTCATCCATTGAAAGAAAACTTGATATTGTAGGAAGATCGATTAATTATACACTCTTTTCCTTTATTCTCTCTTTTTACATTAATGGCTTATCAACTATAGTATGACAAGTAAGGGTTATGGGCTGGGTTAGGTTATATAGTAATAAAAGCTTGAGTTAGGCTTGACCCAAATAGTAGATATAATTGATTGAATGGTTCAAGCATTTATAAAAAGAAATATAAAGAAGGGAAGGGATTTTTGGCTGAAGAAGACACTAATAGAGGAGATTGATTGTCTCGAACATGCCCCTTTCTCCCTTACACCCATTTTCAATTCCCTTTTTTTTGTTCTTGTCAATCTCTATGATCACATTTCTCTTGTTATTCTTAGTGGTAGAATTCACACAGATTTGAAATTTAATTCTAGATCTATTTAACTATCATTTGCTCATTGACTTGCAAGAAGTTTGGTCAAATTCTTGCTATATAGTCATATTCATTGGTACAATACATCAAACTCCTTCCAATGTCCAATAGGTGCTTTCTCAATCTTAGTTGTCATCATTCACCTCCACCTTCCACTTAGGAGGAGAGCCCATCATCATTGTTGTCATGCTACAATAATGTCACATTATTGTTTTTATCTTTATACTATTGCGCCACAACCCCATCATCACCATCTCTAGGAGGTTAGTCGGTCGGTGATTGTACCCTAGCGGTCAATGTCCCCCCCTTTCTCTCTTTTGTTCTCTTCTCATAAATATTGGGCTTAATGTAATTAGCCTACTATCACGAAATGGTTGTTTCTTATCACCCTATCTTTCTTTACTTGATGGGCATTGTCTTTCAATAAATTTATATGTTTTGTTCAAGAAATAAGATCAGAAGGTTAGTTAAAATACTTTTTATTTTCTAAAATGTGTAGTGAGGACCTCTGACCATTATGGAATCAATAATTTGATATTTTCTAGTTTGTTCAATTTGAAATTTGAAGAAGAGATTCATCTCTTATAGATGAATAACTCTCCTTGACATCATCTTCAGATTCGAATGTTGAGTTGACCATTTTCTCTATATAAACAATCAACGTGTCACCCTCCAAATTTTTAGTTCGAGACTCATGAGAGCCTATTTAATATTTTGCATCATTTTCATTTTCCTTTTTATGATGCACATGACTAGTAAATAAATGGTTGCACTTAAATGATCAATTAATCAAGAAAAATAAATTAAAAGGATAACCATCATTTATCATTTCATTTACCTATTTAAATATTTATTTTCTAATAAATATTTATTCTTATAAATGTGACACTTCACTTATTCATCAAATCAATTAATCTCAAGGTTTAATCCCTTAGATTAACAAGTTAATCATAATATCACAAGATAAATAATAAGTTTAATATATGAAATATATTATATATTTATAATAATCTCATAGACAATATCAAATATTAATTATATATTTTCTCATTAATTATAAGATCAAAACATAAGCCCAAGGACATCAACATATTATACAATAATTCTGTCCATGGCAATCATGATTGACCATGATTGACCACCTTTATCTGTTTGTCAGTTTGTGGGTGGTGAGTATTAGTGTGATGTAGCACGATGCCTTAAAGCCTAAAAAGTTTTCACCAAAATGATGTTGAGGAAGATCTAATCACAATTTGATAAGAGTGTCTCTAACATTATATGAAGTTTGACCACATCTCAAATAAAGGTCTAAGTGACATCAATAGTAGTGAAGGGATGCTTTAAGGTGGAGAAATGAGTCTACTTGGGTAGTCAACAACTACTAGGATGGCATTGAATCTATTGGTGAGTGACAAGCTTTTGATGAACTCCATCATGAGTTCCTCCAAAATCTTTTTTGAAATTGGAAAAGGATGAAGCAAGCCAACAGGGCATAATTTTACCGCCTTGTTCTGCTAACATATAACGCATTTGCTAACATGTCTTGACATAGGCCTTAATGTCAAGCCATTGGGCATTTTGTATGACCCATTTATAAGTTTAGAAACATCTCAAGTAGCCTTTGATCACTGAGTCATCAAACTCATGAAAGAGTTTCAGAATTAGGGAAGATGTCTGAACCAAAATAATGTGGCCATTTTGGAGTGAAATGTCTCATTATAGCTTGTATTTGGGCCATTTAGTTAGATGTGCTTAGACATCAGCAATATGATGTTAATATGATCATCATACTCGTATTCTCGTTGGATCTGATCTAAGTTGAGAGCTATCATTGTGAAGACTAGTGTGTAGAGCTCTAGGTTGTTGGGCCGTCAAGATAGTGCATTTGTGGCCTTGTTGACTGACCTTGTCTTATAAGAGACTTAGAAATCAAAACTTGATAATTTATGTAGTCATTGCTCATATTCCATTAGTACTTACCTTTGGTTGAGTAAGAATTTAAGTATACATTATCAGTGTAGATTATGAGGCACTAACCCAACAAGTAATGTCACCTCTTAAGGATGGCAAAAACAATCACCATCAATTCTCTCTTGTTAGATAGCTCACCTGGCCCATTTAAGGGCCCATTATCCCTTCTCTCTCCTCTCTCTCTCTCTCTCTAAACATTGTGTACGTTCTTTCTTGATTTAATTCATTTTCTAGAGTTCTCTCTCCTCTATCAACATTGCTCATAGATAGAGTAGAGACATTGTAGCAGCCAATCTCTTGATGTAGAAAGTCATTGGTCACCTCTACTACATCAACATGGCCCCAAGACCTTAGTTGGAAGCATCAACCTCAACTTCAAAGGGTAGAAAAAAGTTTGGGAGTACAATAATTATAGTTGAGTTCAATGTCTCCTTAAGCTGTTGGAATGTAGTCTATGCATCCAAGTTCTAATGAGACATATAGCATTTCAGTTGTTGTATCAAAGGCCATGCTAGGTTCTCGTAGCCTATATTGAATCAACGATAATAGCTAGTGAGACCTATGAATCCTCAGAGTTCCCTAATGGTCCTTGGAGATAGCCAGCTATAGATAGTCATGATTTTTCTAGATCCATGTTCACCTCATTGACTGTGATAACATACCCCAAGTACATGATCCCTTCCTCACTGAAGACACATTTCTTGAGGTTAACTTGTAGGTTGCTGGCAATGAGTTTTGCAAAGACTAACTATAAGTGGTGGCAATGTTCCTCCTCTATTACACTATATACCAAAATGTCATAGAAGAAGACGAAAACAAATTATTAGAGGAAGTGTTGATGAGTGATTGGAATGTTGCTGGTGTATTCTTTAGGCTAAAGGTTTGACAAGAAATTCATAATGTCCCTTATACAAATCAGTTGGAAACTATCACCTTATTCAACACATAATAGTACACACAAAAATAGAAGTCACTTGTCTTCTTCTTCACTAGAAGTTTAGGGCTTGCAAAAGGGATGGTTGACAGGCATATGATGCTTGTGTAAAGCATTTCACCTACTAGTCACTCAAGTTCTCCCTTTTGATAGTGGGGGTAGTAGAGTGGTCGACAAACAATAGGTTCGATATTCTTCCAAAATGATTTCATGTTGAATTTCGTGGATTGGTGGAAGGCACAAACTTTTTTCAAAAACTTGTAGAAATTCTAAGTGAAAAGATGAAAGTAACTTCCTAGAGTCAACCAAAGTCCAAGTAGGTACAATTAGCTCGATATAGAGCTCTATGATGGTGTCTATAAGCTTAGATGCCATTAAGAAAGATTTGAGGGAGATCTCATGGTGTGAGAGTGGTGGTTCAACCTTGAGAGTTCTTTTGTGGTTGTTGATCATGAAGGACAACTCCCAAGCTCTGAGGTTCAGCTCGATCTTTTTTAAGATTTATAGTAAATGTATGCCAAGGATGATGTCAATTGGAACCCCCGAGAGGACGAGGAAAGTACTTGTGAGATGCACCTGTGTTGTGGAGGATGAAACCTTTTGCTGTCTAATGGACCCTTGCAACTTGAATGTACTAATTGAGACATTCTCCATTAAGGCATGGAGGTCTACTTCTATGGTTGACATTTCTACCTAAAGTGGCAGTCGTTTTAGGGATGTTTGTGGTTCTCCTGATGTTGATTCATCATGGATGATTAGAACCTTCAACATTGAGCAACAGTGGTGGCCCAATGCATAAGGCTCATTGCAAGTGAAACATAACCTTTTGCACATTAGTTCTCATATTCCGTAGTAGTTAGATAGATCTTCTATTTGCCTACAATGGATTGAGGGTTCAAGCTTAAGTTTTGAGTTTCCATGACCTACTTTGTTGGCCCAACTAATCAATAGTGTAGTGTCTCAATAATTCGAAGGCTCCCAAATAATTTATTTTTCACTTTTTGAGTGAGAATCATCAAGGAGTGAAGGTCGATAGTCCTAATGAAGTTGACCTCATGTTGCATTTCAGTTTTTAGTTTGTTAAAGGGGTCCTCCAATAGTGGTTCAAGTAGATCATTGATTACAGATGCCATGAGCTTGAAACGGTTCTTGTATTCCACAACTGAGATCTCTTGACAAACCTTGAGGAGTTGTTCTTGTAGGGAACGGGAGTAGTTGGGATTGAAGCACTTGAGGAGGAGATTTTTGAAATCATCTTAGTCGTCGAATGGGGCCTGATGATGGGTGAGGTAGAACTAGTGTAAGGCTGGGTTGTTGAGGTGGACACCGATCATGTAGAGCTTGGCTCCAATGGGAACTTGATAAATGGAGAAGATGAGTTCGACCCGAAAAACCCATCCCTCAGCATCCTAGCCATAGAATAGGGGCAGTTCTTGGTAATGCTTGCCATCCCTTGGTTCAATGGTTTCTCTGGGGCAGAAAAGATCTATGTGGGCCATAGGCCACTCACTTGGCTATGTGCCTTCACTATCCTTGTTTGCTGTGGTCCATGATCCTTGGCTAGATTCTCCAGGGTTCTAGTCAGTAATAGGGCCCAAAGGGCCCTTGGCATGATGCGGTCGAGACAAGGTGTGGTGGAGTTGTCTAGTTGTTGTAGTATGACCTCAAACTAGGCACATGATGATTCCTTGAGGGTTGTGATGCTGCAGAGATGGCCTTCATCCATTGCAGCAATGTGCCAACAAAGCTCAGAGATGTCACTCTTTAAAGTTGTAAGGCGAGTGGGCGAGAGCTTGGGTAAAGGAGAAGACACTAAGAGCTTAAGAAGCATGAGCTCTACTATCAATATAATAGGACCTCTTATCTGTGCGATTATTGTTGAGATCATAATCATCATGTGGGACAATTCCTCTTCAGAAGCGAAGGAATAAGGATAATAGAATACGATGGAAACATTGTGGATTGGGTAAAGGATATATATATATA
Organism: Spirodela polyrhiza; assembly: GCA_024713555.1. Lineage (NCBI taxonomy): Eukaryota > Viridiplantae > Streptophyta > Magnoliopsida > Alismatales > Araceae > Spirodela > Spirodela polyrhiza. Next base: position 5,120,244 of record CM046532.1, read on the forward strand.
TATATATCAAGAGAGAGAGAGAGAGAGAGAGAGAGAGAGGGGAAGGAAGACTAATCAATGGTAGGAAAAGGATAAGACAAGCACAAGAAATGGGAAAGGAAATAATGATCCATAGAGGGGATTAGGCTCTAAATACCCTTAGAGCAGGTGAGACTCAATGACCATATGTGCCTCAGGCATCTTTTGTCATTATATGGACTTTGCTTAGATGCCTGGTCTTCCACTCCTTTCATCTTATGTAGTAGTGTTTCAGCTTTTGAATCCTTTTATTATCATTTATGTTGACAGTCAAGGTCTCCCTTGGCACGGAGATGGAACTAATGAGAGTATCATATCATATTATTACAAGGAACTCGAACACTTTAAGTCGCCTGTCTAGAGACTTTTCTTCCTCCCCCCGTCGATGCAATAGTTGTGTTCATTACATACAAAGTTAATAATTTTTTTAAAATTAAACTTCTAAATATTTTCTCAATGTTATGATGGGCCTGGTCAATCCTCAAGGATGAATACATTTAGTTTTGATAAATCTTAATTTTCTAACAAATTTTTCACATTTTAATCAACCAAAGAAATTAAACATCCATCTAATGAGCATTGGAAGACTATATTCTATTTTCTTTCATATTTACCCCTAATATAAAATTATCCATCTCTTCAATGATATAACATGCATAGTTCAGAACATATAACCTTCAGAAAGTAAAATTTAAATAGATAGCACTTAATTATATTTTCTGTTGCATGTTCACCTTTATTGAAATAAAATTTTACACTTAAAAATAAAAAATAAAGAAACAGATCTATGGCTCCCAAGAAGCATTAAGTTGTTATGTCTTCAGCTAGACATAACTTAGTTCATGCTAACAGATGATCTATGGCCTTCAAAATATATTTATATCTCAAGGATGGTTTCATACTATTCTTTTTCAGTCATCAAAATAGATAAATCATAGAGCATATATTCCTTTATTGAAGTATTTATCTTAGTTATGGATTTATGTCAAGCCTTAGAAGATAAATAAATGTTTTTCAAGTAAGGGAATATGATCTATAAGAGTTTTACTCCAAATGTTTCATTTGATAATATAGTTTCATTTACTTCAAAAATATATCTCAAGATCATGTCAACTACATTAAGAAAAAAGCTGACGATAGTTTCTCAAAAAGAGTACTTCCATTTTGAAAATAATTGTTCCTCATTTTTATCTTGTTCACTAGGGCTCTATTCAGATAATAAACAATAAAATTTTGTGATCCCAAAAAACATTTTTAGCCCCTTGCTTCCTAATTTCTCTTTTCTCCAGCTTATCTCTAATAGATATAGGATAATTTTACTAATTCCTCCCCTTGCCCAATTGTTCAAATGTTTCATGTCCTACATTGAGCACCATTTAACTTTATCTTTCTTAATAACCACCTCGAAATTTTCTGTCCATACACCCTCTTTCACATTAGGATCAAGCCTTCTTTGCATTTCCCTACTAGATTTGATGTTTTCCTCTAAATAAATTATATGCATGTTCATAGTACGGCTAATTCCCCTTAAATATTCTATAGACCATCCAATAGCTTTTCTAGATTCACCTAAAACTTCTAAGATTGATTTTCTTGATGGCTGCTAAGATGAGAAGAAATAATGACAAGAAATGGTTGGATAGGCCCTAGATAAGCATAATTTAATGACTTAGGTAAAAATTTTAATTCAGGACTATTTGGAGCATCTATTAATGACATTTTAAATGTAAAAGGAGGAGAAATATCATATAAAATTCTCTCTAAATCAAATATGATCACACATTGATAATTCGACTCTAACTTCCATATAATATAAGATATAACACTCTTCTTCATATTTTACAGCTTTAAATATATTCAATGATACTTTTTATTCTCCAAAAATAATATCAGCAATCCCTGTTGCCCAATTAATGTTAGCTTTTGTAGTAGTTAAGAAAGAACATCCTAAAATAATAGGAGTTTTATTTAAAGTTTTAGATGAAGGCATTTCAAGAACTAAGAAATAAACAGGAAATAAAAATCCTTTTATTTGAAAAATATTATCTTCAAGTAAAACTTACGAATTTTTTTTATTTATCAATCAATTGAAGAATCAAAGAAGTAGATTGAAGTTCTCCTAAATCAAAATTTTCATATATAACTGATTGTCAAATGCTCACACTTGCACCAAGATCTAATGAAACTTTTTCAAAAGACATTCCTCCTATTTTCTAAGAAATATGAGGGTGTTTCTAGATCCTTACAGTTTTTTGACATATAATTCCAAATGGCTGCATCACATTTTAAAAAAGAGTGACAGTCTTAGAATTTCTACATTGAGTACATAACATTTGCACAAAAAGGAATATGTTTAATAGTTTCAATAAATGGAATAGTAATATGCACTTATTTAAAAGTTTTTAAAAGTTCATCATCTTGAGATTCATTTTGTTTAGGTATAGGCTTTAATGTTTGGGGAAAAGGAATTGGTGAATAAAATTCTATAGGATCTGGTTCCTGATTTTTCTTGGTTGATTTAGATGATTCAGCTAGTTCAAAATCAGAATCAATCAAATAAGTAGAATCCTTAGATAAATTTTCTGTCTTAAGTTGTGGGGGAACATATTTTTTACCTTCCTAGGTTCTTTTTTCTGATTTTCACATAGAAAAGCCAATTTTTTTTCCCTCCTCACGCTTCCTATGATTTTAATGTTCTCATAATGTGGATTTTGAGGTGCTGTAGGTTGACTTGTTTAAGGTAGAGAAGATGGAGGATAATTCCTTGGATTTCAAAGGAGTTTTCTTACATCTTTCTTACTTGATATTCAGCCACCTGAGTAGATAAATTTTTAAGACTTTGTTGAATATAAGAAAACATATCGTATGAAATAGGTTTCTGAAAATTTCGCTGAAAATTTGATATGATGGTTGTGGTGCTATCTCTTAATGAACATGCCTATTTTGATGTTGCAAAAAATATAATTTTGATATTTTAATGATTGAGAGGTGCAAAGTATTGGGAAATATATGTTTTGAATGTGCTGGTGGTCTTAATGTTTTCTGACTTTTCCAAGAAAAAATTGACTGATTTTTCGAGCCAAGATTGTATGTATTGAAATAAGGATCATAATTTGGTTTAAGTTGTCCTTGTAGGGCTGAAACCTGTTCTCAAAATTGATCAAAAGACTGATTAAGATAGCAATCAATTTCAGGATTATGAGTCATAGAACAAATGGGACAAATAGAATTATTAGGATTTTCAATTTTCTGTTGTGCTTTAACTCGTGTCAAAATTTTAAATTCCTGTTTATAGTATTAATTTTTAATATCAGCTCATCATGTTTTCTTATTTCATAAATTTTATTTATTGTAAAGTTTCCTATATTTCTATCATAGATAGATGCTGATGTATAATTCAAATAATTTCTACTTGAGTTTTCTAAAAATTGATATGCTTCTTCCTCTAATTCTATAAATGTTCCACCACATGATGCATCTATGATATGTTTGTTAACTTCAGTCAATTCACCAAAAAAAAAATTTGCCATCTGGAATTTAGGAATTCCATGATAAGGACATTTTCTTATCAATCATTTTTAATCTTTCCCATGTTTCACGAAATAAACCATTAGGTCTTTAAGAAAACTCATAATTGCTTTCCTTATTGCATTGGTTTTGCCTCTAGGATAATATTTCTAAAAACTTCATCTTGAATTTCTACCAATGTGGTGAGAGTGTTTTTACTTTTTTTATTATTAAGGGAAAATGGAAATAAAGTTTGTCTAAGTTCATCATCGGCCCCTTGTATTACATCACATACTCTAATGAAATCCTTCAAATTTTTATATAGGTTTTCATTTAGGTTTCCATAAAAAGTAGGTAGCATCTGAAAAATATTACATCTAATATCTTATTTACATGCTGGGCTTTGAAGAAAATCTGCAGAATATGAAGTATTAAAATAATCTTTGAACTTCTTAGGTTGTTTTAATGTTCCTTCTATTATGCATATCTACTTTGTTGTTTTCAACCTATGATTTAAATCTGTTTAAATTTCAGGAATAGGTTGATTGATAGATAATTTCAAATATCTTCTACCATGCATGAAATATCAATAAAAATATAATAACATAATAATATCAAAATGAACTAGAATAGATAATTCTACTAGTGCCTTGAGCTCTCCTCTTTCTGTACTCGTTGTCCTTGTTGCACATGTTGTCAGTATATATGTATATCATCACATAGATATAAAAAAAATGAAGTAAATAAAATTATTAATGCTTCCTAGAAAAAAAACTATCATCAAAATAATCATCCTCAACAACATGGCCAATTTTTCCTGATATAATATTCATTGTCTTTATTGCATACAAATTAATTATTTCTAAAAGTGAAATTTTAACCATTTTCTTATTTTTATGATGAACTCAGGTCGATCCTCAAGTTTGAAGAGATTTAGTTATGAATGTTAATTTTCTAATAAATATTTCTGTCTAAAATAAAAGAATAAAAGTAACATAAAATGAAATAAATGATAAATTTTCCTTTTTATGTTTGTCAGCCTTGTTCATAAATGAATTTCATGATTTTGGTTTTCCTAATATCTTCAGGCTTAATAAAAGAAGGCTTTTAGATATAGATAATTTTATCACAAATTTGAAGATAATAGATGAGAAAAAAAGATGAAAAAAATATGAGAATGACATTGTTCAATTTTTTTTATATTTTTAGAATGTTTGAAATGAAATTTTCATGAAAATATAAATAAATGACATGGAAATTTTCAATTAAGGATGTATTACAAGAAATAAATGAATTCCAACTCAAATATAAAATAAAAACATGAAAATGGTACCTAGTTGGTTGTCAACCAGAAAAAAACTTAAAAATTCATAATTTAAAATATTAAATGTAAATTCATCCATAAAAGCTAAATTTCATTCCTTTTCTATCACCCAAGTTCGAAAGAAGAGAATTTAGAAGGCTTTAAATAAAATTTTAAACTAATTTCTTACTCAATAATGCAAGAAAAAAAAAGTGTTTTAATTAAATAAAATTCAGAAATAAAATTTTAATATTCAAAGTTTGTCACCTAATAAATAGAAAAGATTCTAAACTAAAATAAAAGATAATGTGAAACATAAATAAAACTTATGGAATAAGAAACGAATTTTTCTCCTTATTTTCCATGCTCTTCCTTCATCTTGGCACACTCCTCTCTCTACTCAAGCCTCTACATTTTCTCTCTCCTTTCTTATTTTCTTCCTCTATATCCAAAAGAATGAGGCCTTAAGTTAGCTCCCCATTTCTTCTTTCCATTTTCAATTTTTCTTTCCTCCTATTTTTCTCAAAAATTATTTTTCACACATATAAGGGAGAATATCATCAATTTTACTATTTTTACATGTGACCATAATCAATAATATCAATTTTACTGGCCAATAATTTATTATTACATATATGCTCAGCATTTCTCACCAATAATCGATAATACCTATTTTAGTCGAGAATAATTGATTATTTCATGAGTATCCTTTTTGTGTGGCATGTTGAGAACCATCTGATCTATCTATTGTTCCACAAAAAAATTTCAGTGATATGGCACTTCTGTTCATTGTCAAATCAAGCTATCAAAATTTATTCCTTTATTTGAAATAATGTAGACACTTTCTCGAAATTAATGCTTCACCACTACATGTAATGACAATTAGACAGTTGTTCATGCAATAGTTGGTGTGTTTATTACATAAAAAATTAATAATTTATAAAACTAAACTTCTAAATATTATGATGAGCTCAGGTCAATCCTTAGGATGAAGAGATTTAATTTTAATGAATTTTAATTTTCTAAAAAATATTTATATAAAAAATAAACAAACAAAAGAATATGAGATGAGATAAAAGATACAATTTCCTTTCTATATTTATCATCCTTCTTTATGAATGCATTCCTTAATTATTTTTCGTAATCTCTTCAAACTATTTGATAAATGAATGCTTTGAGATGGATATAATTTTATCACGAATTTAGATGGAAAATATGAGAATGATGATTCTCAATATTTTTGGTATTTTCATAATATTTAAAATGAAATTATAAAAAAATGTAAATAAATAAACTATAAAAATACCTTAGTTGTCAATCAGGGATGTTTTTAAAATAAATAAATAGGTTCGAAATCAAAAATGAATTAAAAATATGAAAATAGAATGGATGTTTTTCAAGTAGCAAAAATCTTAGAAAATTCATAAATTAAAATATTAAATTTAAATAAATGATAAACTTAAATGAAAGTCTTTTCTTTCCTTGCCTATCACCCAAGGTCGAGAAAAGAGAATTTAAAAAGCTTTAAATCAAATTTTAAACTAATTTCTTACTCAAAGATGCAAGAACATTAAGAATAGTGCTTTAATCAAATATCTTTCTATTCAAACTCTATCATCCAATGAATAAAAAATGTTCAACTAAAAGGGAAGATTATTCAAAATATAAATTGAATGAAAATAACAAGAAAAGAATTTTTGTGCCTATTTTCTCTTCTTCCTTCATCCTTCCACCCTCTTTTCTCTGAGCCAAGACTCCTCTTTCTCTCTCCATTTGCCAATTTTATTCGTCATATCAAAAAATCTAGGCCTTATGCTAGCTATATTAAATTTTAGCCCAACAAACGTCAAGAAGGGTGGGTTGAATTGACATTATCCTTTTTCATTTGAGATATTTCTCTCTAAGAAAATTATTATCCTAATGAGCTTCATTAATAGGATGTGAATGTGGACTCACTATTTTATAGTGGTTTGACACCAACTTACGTGAAAGATCTAAGGGCTAGGTGAAATATTAGGAGATGGTGGCGAACAGGATCCGTCACCACCACTACACAGGCTGGAAGCAATGGAGGAGACCCCGCCTTCGTGCATTCAGCCGAATTGAAGGACATGAGCAAAAACGAAGGACCCAAGTTTCCACTACACCGCCTAGGTTTGCAAATTGTGTGGGCTTTAGCTCTGTCATGTGTGGGGACCTCCCACCCCTAAGGTCCATGAAGGGCCCATGGCGGGGACAGGGAAAAGCCCATTCCCCTTTGGTTTCCTTGATTTCCTCTATTTCCCCCCCCCCCCCTCCCTTCTCCTTGGGCCCTATGTGTTTGGGCCCAATTGGAGAAGTAGGTGTCCTTCTCTACCCCTCACCTCTCTTCTCTTGGGCCACTCATGTTTAGGCCCAATCGGAATAGAGGGTCCATCCTTGATGCTACACATGTTCCTTTTTGGGGTTTTTGTGCTTTAGACCCCAAGCGTGGCCCTCCACCCTTGGCCCATGTGGGCCCCTACATAAGAGAATGGAGAGCCACCACTAGAGGGACCACCCCACTTTTGAAGAAGAACATGTACTATGTTTAGAAACCTCAAAGAGAGGAAGAAAGGGAGTTCGTGGGGAAAAGGGGGGCATGGCTGACCCTCACCGCCACCGTAGAGCCACTGGCCTTCAACGCACCACCACCAGTGCGCCCACCTGAAGTGCCTGCCCCTCGAGTGTCTACCTTGTGCTCTACCCCACACTCAATGTGCAATTGTGTTGGGCCTGTGTGCCTGTTGCATGCCCCACACCTGCTCCACAAGGTCAGCCTCCATGCCCAACTTGGAACACTCACTGGTACAACCCGGGGTCATCTTGCAGTGCCCCTTCCCCCAAACCAACTAGGCATTCGCATAACATGATGCTGCGGACCCAAATGCCACAGTGCACCATGCGTTCGTCTGGTAACCACCTCGTGCCCCTATCATATGCAAAGCTGCATGCAGGTCACACACTATCCCGTGACTCTATCTACCATTACTAGTGTACATGTTGTCATGTTGCTGACAATCCTACCATGCACGAGAGCCCCACTCCACCACTGGACCTTGGCCTGCAGGTTAGCCCACAACCCCAGAGTCATTTACTATTCTTAGTACCTTATCACATCCACTCTGCCACCATCAAGCCTAGCTAGGTTAAGGTGAGATAGACTTTGCCACCGTGCCATTCTAACATGCGTGACAAGGCTGTCACTTTGTTGTTGAGCACATGTGGCCCAACTATGTCTATGACATTGGGCTCTCGCTGCCTAAATGTGGAAAAAGAGGATCCCCACCTTGCTCTAGCATTTTAGCAATGCCTGACACAACGTGCTGCCGGTCCCATTGCTCCTCAACTCTTGCTTGTGCCTAGTTGAGTCAGCATTCGCTCGCTATAACACCACCACCCCCCCCCAAGACAACATTAAGTGTAAATTATATGAATCATTCTCTTGCACGTCATTCTCTCCCCCCCCCCCCCCTTTACTTTGCTATCAAGGTGAGGATTGTCAAGTTGCCCTACATCAAGAGAAGGGTGAATTGATATTTTCATAATCTTGAATTTTCTTTCTGAATGATAAATGTGTTAACACATGTGTTAACACCACTTTGTGTGATTATTTGTGTAGGCTACTTTCTCTCTCCTCTAGTAGGTTATTTCACAATTTTCTCTCCCTCATTAATAAGACACAAACTTTTTATATTGGTTCACCCCTCACTTGGCTACTTCTAGTCCTAGAGGATCATTTTTATCTGTTTTTAACTATTTTTCCTAAAAAATATACAATAAAATTAATGGGATCAATGGCCCAATACTTCAAGTTGAACCTCTGCATAGATCCAACCCCTTATGAGTCAATTAGGACTTAGAGCACCTCGTACTTCTGTCTAAAATCACTCTCCCCTCACTACTCAATTACCTTAGGGTTTAATGGAGAGCTTCCTTAAAAGATTTAAGCCTTTCATTGATCATCAATCATTGATAAAAAAGGATGATGCAATCTACATATAGTTGAAGATCGGTAGTGATGTTTCTTGATCATGAGAGAGATTCCTCATGGTATATCAAAGTAAAATTATTGTTATTTACTTTTTAAACTTACTTTACTTGTAGCACATTGTTTTCCAATAGATTTTTGTATTTTTCTTGAGAAATAAAATCAAAAAGTCAATTCAAATACTTACTATTTTCTACAACGTATGACAATAACCTCTAACCATTGCAAATTTGATAACTTTTTATTTCCTAATCCATTTGATTTGAAATTTAAACTAAAGATTTTTCTCTAATAGAAACACAATTTTCTTGTTGACACTATTTTTAGATTCAAATATTGAGCTGGTCATTTTCTCTATGTGAGTAGCTGATGTGTCATTGTCCAAATTTTTGGTTTGAGACTCACGACAACTCATTTAATATTTTGAATAATTTTCATTTTCTTTTAATGATGTACGTGATTAATAAATAAAGGTTATACTTAATTGGTCAAATAATCATAGATAAATTAATTAAAAAATAAACATCATTTATCTATATAAATGTGGCGCTTCACCTATTCATCAATCACTTAATTTCAAGATTTAATCCCTTAGATCAATAGGTTAAACATAATATCACAAGATAAATAATATATTTTATTATATGAAATCTATTATAAATTTATGATAATCTTCTGAACTATATTAAATATGAATTATATATTTTATCATTTTTTAATAGCTCACTCGGCCCATTAAGGGCCTGATATCTCTTCTTCTCTCCCCCCTCTCTATTCTCCTATAAATATTTGTGTATGTCCTTTTTGTTGAATTTAATTCATTTTTAGGGTTTTTTCTCACCTCTATCAATAATCATTTAATTTTAATATCAAAATATATGCCTAAGGGCATCAACATCACGTACATTTTCTAAGAACACTTTGTCCTTAGGTTCTATTATCTGACTATTCATATCATAGCAATTGATTCTAGGGGCTCAGCTCCCCCAAGATTTCACCAAAAATCATCCTCTAAATTCACAACTCTAGGAGACCCACACAACTATTTAGTGAGACAACTTCCATAGGAGATTAATCAATTGGTATAATCATTATTCAACTCAAAAATAAATAAGATAATATTATTGTGGGTTTATCTAGAAGGTGATTGTTGATTACATCATATTTCAATAGTAGTAGAAGATAGAAATGAAAATGTTTTAAGTTTTGACTTCTTGTTAATATTTCTCCTATCAATGTAGTTGGAAGACATGCAGTTAAAATCACCTCAAGGAGAGTAAACGAATTGAATGCAATCCTCAAGTTATTACCTTTTCGTTAAATGAACCACTAGTAGAATGTCATCATGTCCTTCTTTAAAGCATTGTAGAAAGCTTAAATAGAAGAAAAATAACTTGGAACATTCATATATGAAGTGTGTTACTTCAATTAAACTCAATAAGAATCTAATAAGTTATGTAATGAACTCGACATGATATGTCTCATAAAAGGAATGATTTCTCATTTGAATCTTATCTGAATTTAGTCAAATAAAATCTACAATATACGTATACTTCATAAATCACAATCTCAATATTTCAAATTTTAACTTCTATGTCGAGAGTATTCTATATGATTTTCAACATATATTCAATAATATTCAAAAAATAATGTTCACTAAATTCTACACTCAATAGATCATTCAACTAATACAACGTTAAAATCATTCAATAGTTATGAAGTAAAATCATAAGAACATGGGTGACTAAGTAAACTTTCATATCCATATTTTATTTCACTAAAACTCACTAGTTTACTCTATCAAATCATTCCTTCTTTAGTTATCATAATTTTCATAAATAATGATATTTCATACTATAGCATACAAGATGATGAATTCTCATGATGTTATGATTCAACTAATCAAATTCATATTATGAGTATTTCATATATTAATAATACTCTCATTGGTATGCCTAAAATTAAGGCTATATATTCTTTAACACATGATCTTTTATATTACATTATAAGGTATACTTCATGTACATGAATGATACATTAATTTACATTTATCTATACATATATATTATTGAAACATAATTCGTTCATTTGATTATGTTTAATTGATCTTTTATATTTTTTCCATCATCAAAATAAATTCCTTCATGGCTCCAACAAGTTCATCATCTCCTCTTTCTATTTTTGAAATTTTCTTTTCATTTATTTTTCTATAGAAATTATTTTTCTATTATTACATATATACCCAATGTCCACCACCGATAATCAATAATATATGTTTTACTAGAGAATAATAAGTTGTTACGTATGTATTCCTCTTACATGGTCAATTGAGAGTCATCTAATTGGTTTGTTGCAATTATGCCCTTTAATCTATAATAAATGCACTTTCTTAGGATATGCATTCTCACTTGATGATAACTCGTGATGTTGCACTTAGGGTATTGTCAGATTGAGTTCTTGTTGCCATCAAATCTGATAACCATGAGAAATCAATTAATCATTTGATTTGGATCTTGTCTAGACCTTGTATGCACTCATTCGCTCAAGCTCTAGTCCATATTGTCTTAGGCCGCAAGCGGTGGCCCAATAGTGGCCTGCAATAAATTAATATTTCATTTTATTTATATTTATTTTAGAGGACCATAAAAAAATCATTTTCACGTGAAATAATTCATTAAAAATTATTAAAATTCACCAAAAAAAAGTTAAACCTTAATAAACATATTTTTATTCAATTCTACTTCATTTTTATCAGAATTCATGTAGTATACCATTCTTTTGATCTCACTGTAAAAATAAAAAATCAAACACTATCAACAATTAGCACATCCTTTGCCTTTGGATCAAATTATCTTTTTCTTTTGTGGGATTCAAGCTTCCACCAATGTGTATGATGACATATGGAAACATGGAGCTTTGATGTTTGTTAAATTGAGTTACCACTACAATCAAATCTGAAACAGGACAGAAACAATTAGTTTCACATTAGTTGTTTCAGAAAAAAATATAAAATTAATAAGTTTTGTTGCCTTTTGGTACCAATCACATCTCCAAACAGTTGACCGGACTTTATCCCCAATGCCTCGTAAGTTGAGAGATGTAGCTTGTGCATCCCAATCCACATACACACTTGTTAACTTGGACCCTAGTCCATGTTATTGTGGGTTTTGATGTAGTAGCCAAATAATGTCCAGCTATAAATAAATATTTTTATTTAGTTTATTATTACTTTGATTTATTTCAATAAATACTATATTTTAACATGAAATAATTTATTAAAAGTTTATAAAATTCATTAAATAGTAATAAACAATTAATATATTTTAATTAATTATACTTTATTTTTACTAAGATTCATATAACATTGCATAATTTTTATCTCACTTTGCATATAAAAATCAAACATTATCACCCCTTGTTATCTTGAGTCAGCTAGGCTTTATAATCTTGATGTACCCACGATCAAATGTCCACTTCTGCCAAGTTTGTAACCATCTTCATAATCTTTCATAGCCTTTTGTGGTTTCTGGAGATACATGGGTGCCACCTTATTTGTTTGGTTCATTTCCCTGACATGGATGAGAAGATCACATGAGTATGTTATCAAATATTAGTTAGAGGCCTAATATTAGATTTGGCTGTGAAATCCACCTTGTCCTCAAGGTGAGAGTTGGGAGAGTGCCCTAACTAAAATTGGAATATAAAGTTTCTATCTTCTGTGTAGTGAACAACCTTCATGATGGCTTAGAGACTTTGGGGTTGTAGAGATGGATTTGAGCATAGGTGTCATGTTAAAGCCCTTTGATATATATCTCTTGTAAAATGTCGTTAGAGAAACCCTCCATCGCTCATGACATGAGCTCAAAGTTTTGTTGATAGTCTACAATGGTTCTAATCTGTTTGATGTTGGAAAGTTGTTTGCTAATGATTCCTTCATGAAATGGTGAGAAACATTTGAGAAGTTAGCGGTGTAGATCCCTCCCCTTGAAATTGTGTGTGCTTGTCAACCCAACAAAACGAAATATGAGTTTTGCTTTAAAGATTAGTCCTGCCACAGCTAGTTTCTTCTCTTCCGTGAGTTGATGTAGAGAAAAATAGAGTTCTGCACGGTACATCCATCCATGAGGATTTCTTCTAGAGAACAACTCCATCTCAAGGTGTCTACCACTGGACAGGTGGTTGATTAGGCAATCTGCCATCTAGGCTAACTAGGTAAAGATTTTGACCTTGAGTGTTGTGGGAGAGATTTGGTGAAGAGCATATTGATGAAGAGCAAATATGTGTTGTCTTTGGGGAACCTGTGGTGAGCAAATTAGAGTGTTGAGGGAGGAGTGTCAATGTTTGTTTCAGCTCCATCAGAAGTCTATGAGTACCTTTGGATGGTTGCTTCAACAATCGTAGGCATTGCTCCATACAATTTGGAAGCCAAGCAAGCTATTGCTCAATTCCTAGAAGGTGGTGAAGGTTTTCCCATAAATTGTCGATTTCCCTTTCAAAGCAATTTTCTCCTCTATGAGCCATCATCAGTGAAGTGTCATCAAGATGTCAAAACCCAAACCAAATTGGTGGAAGCCCCTACTTTTGGAATAGTGTTTATATGGTAAGAGAACAGTAAATGGTAATGTTTATTAATGTCTGAAGGAATAAACATAAGTGTTAGGGGGGAGATAGAGAAGGCATTGTATGTTGGGCCATAAGTAGCCCATTAACATAATAACAACCCCTATAACTACCTATTAACTAGCCTCATGTGGGAAACGACACACATACCACCTATTTAAGGAGAACCCTCATTTTAGGAGATGAGGAGGATGCCTTGCTCTCTCTCTCTTCTCTCTTCTCTCCATTTTGTTTTATGGGAACATAACCTTTAGTGCTCGGAGGGCTTGGTACTCTTTTCTTCCAATATATTAGTATGCCATCAAGGAGCACCCTACAGAGAAGGGACATCAAGGTGTTTGGCTATTTGGGAAGACAAACACATCCTTCTTCTTCCACTACAATTCTTGTGAATACCTAATACACAATGTCATTGTCAGATGAGTAACCCATGATATAGAATCATAAGTGTAATTATCATTGTAATAATATTATTACTCCAACACTATAAACAACGCACAAGATAGTTAGTTGAGAATTGTATAGTAGAGATAGAGAGCTAAGGTAGGGTTAACTCGATCACATCAAGTGGCTTGTCACTCCATAGACCTTTACTCCTACCCCTCATTATCATGAGTTGCTCAGCCTTTATAATCCTGATGTACCGACAATCAAATGCCCACTTTTGCTATTTTTGTCACCCATCTTTACGATCTTACCTAGCCTTCTGTTGGTTCCCAAAGATATGTGGGCACCACCCTCTCTATCAAGTTCATTTCCATGATAATAAACAACTGGTGTGTCAACGAGTGAATTCTATTTGGAGGATACATGTTTGGAAGTCTCCAAGTGTTTTCTCATTTATGGATCATTTCTCAAAATTATGTGCAATGATCTTTGCCATTTAGGAGGGATGCTCATCCACAAAATAATTACAGCTCATTCAGTTTTGCTATTTACATTTTCTCCATTGAATGGGAAACATGATGCATGTGAGTGATCTAAAAAGTAGAGAATATTTTCGTATAGTTATTTAGTAACAGCATCCCGTGAAGAATTTAAACTATTAAGAAGTCATCCCCTTTTCACTTGGCTCAAAATGCTTACATCTTAATACTGCTCATCAGTTTTCTGTGACTATGAGTAAATTCTCATGGAATAGCTTGTAATATTTAAAATGATTTTATTTTACCTTTCTTTAAAGACATTAATGCTGTCTTAATTGTAAGTAATGTTGCTTCTACGTACTAAGGAGAGGAGCTTTCGCATATCAAAAGAGGTGAACAGGATGTTGGGTGCTAAGTTCAGAATGAAGTAAAATAGTATGCTTTCAATCGGTGTAGTATTAATGAACTTCCGCCCTTTTAATTTGGTTTTCTATGACAAAAGATATACGGATTTAATGGTGTGAAAGCAACAAAATTTGTCAGGTCTAAAACAGGAAAATGAGAAAGTTATTAACTGATTCATAAATGTGAATTATATTTGGAGATGTCAGATAAATAACCATAAAAACCGAGATAAATTAAACACAATCAAGCTGTAGTTTTTGGGGAAGTGGAGAAAATTGGCTGCGTCGTGGAGATGGAGAGAATTCGGCGCTCCATGTCCATCCCAAATCCTAAATTTATTAAAAAAGACGAGGCTTTCTGCAGAACCCAATATCAGGTTATCGGGCTCTCGGGGAACTGTATAATAGCTACATGATGAACTTGTAGATTGGCAGTAACAAAACGAACTAGTCTGTATCTCTAATTAAAGGTTTCTAGGTGGAAAAGCAAGGAGATAGCTACCAAAATTATGAAGTTAAGCGAAAAAGAAAATTGTCATTGAACCAACGCATACTGGTATACATCTGAGCTTGACGGCGTCAACATATGTCGTACACTAATTCATTTAGAAAGAAAAATATTTTATTACGACTGTTCGATTTCGTCCTTCCTGAGAACGACGAGCGTAAATGGGGCCCTTTTGGCTGTCCTGGTCAGTTTTAATCTGGTGGGGGGGGGTGGGGGGGGGAGACCTTCGGCAACACAGGGGTGGTGATTCGAAAGTAGCGACCGCGGTGGAGATAGCGATCGAGAGGGGAGAGGGGAGACGGGGGCGACCGGGGGCGACGAAATTGGAATTCCAGGCTAAAATTTGACGGGAGCCGTTCTATTGTAGGAAACAAGAGGACAATAAACGGGGAGATAATCGGTTAATTTTTAGGGGGTAATGGTCGGAGAGGAGAGAGAGGGAGAAAGATACAGGCCCTATGCCTGCATAGTTGCCCTTGAGGACCGCCCTCTTTTTCCCCACTTAAAAATAAAAATACGCCAACCCACTAAAGACAAGAAACACATGATAAATACAGAAACAACAAAATACATATACTTTGTTTTTGCATTATATATTACGCCAGAGCTTACGAATGATTAAGTTAAAGACCAAAGGAGACCGAAGTTGGCGATGTCATGCAGTCTGGGTCTCCAACTGAGCGGGAAGGTGAGATTAATCACTAACTTTGGGAATGTTGCTGGCAGCGTGTCAAATTTTCTCAGGAACTTGCATGCACCAGAAAAGTTAACCTGCTCACCGACACTGATTTCATTGATGGAAAAAGCTGTCAACAAAAGATGACTCAATGAAAACTACCGGACATGCAACCTAGACAACTAGATTTACCTAAGTTTAATCTAATATGGACAAATTCTATATGATTTATACATCATTAAAGGCTATCTTTTAATTAATTACAACTAAGTGATTTACCTAAGTTTAAACCTTGGGATTAAGATATATTATACAACTATGGGTATATATATAATTATGTGTAAAGACTGTGTCTAATTTTAATATTATGATAGACAAAATTAAAATATACACCAAGGGGCTAACCACCAATAAGGGTCATGATCGTTGGGTCACACATGGGCTAAAGTTACTTTTCAGAACATCCCATCTCTTTTGGAGTGTGTGCAACTCACTTGTGGAGACCCAAGGCCATCCCTTTCTCTCATTTAGTATAACCCTTTATATTTATTTATCTCACACATTTCGTTGATCAATATAGATCACATATTTAAAGTTCTAACAGGAAATCCCCTTTCTGAAGGCCGTCATCACGGGTCGCGTGCTCCAACAGCCCCACGGTAGCAACTATTAAACCCAGCCCCCTCAAGAGGAAAGAGGCAGAGCAACCAGAGGCAAGAAGGCCAGGGGGATTCAGGCATCGAAAAGGGAAGCGAGCGATAGAGAGAGAGAGAGATATGAGTTCCCTCCGTGTCTCCGAGAAACCCCATGCCGTGTGCGTACCCTTCCCTTTGCAGGGCCACATCAACCCCATGATGATGTTGGCCAAGCTCCTCCACTCCCGAGGATTCCATATCACGTTCGTCAACACTGAGCACAGCCACCGACGCCTCCTCAATACCCAGGGCCTATCCGCCCTCGACTGCCACGCCGACTTTCGATTCAAGACCATCCCCGACGGTCTCCCCCCATCCGATATCGGCGGCACCCAGAACATCGTTTCCCTCACTAAGTCCATCATGAGCAGCTGCCTGGCCCCCTTCCTCGAGCTACTTGCCACTCTCAACGAGTCCAGAGAGGTGCCTCCCGTCTCCTGTATCGTCTCCGACGTCATAATGCCCTTCATCCTCGACGCCGCCGAGGAGATCGGGGTCCCTGCGGTCTTCCTCTGGACATCGAGTGCCAGCGCGTTGATGTGTATGCTCCACTTCAGAGAACTAGTCGACAGAGGTCTCACGCCCGTCAAAGGTACAAGGGGAGATGCCCATTTCTCTCTCCCTCTCACTCTCTCTAAATCGTGCTCAGATTTACATTAATAGTGCATTTCTCTCTTGCTGCAGCTCTAGAGGACCTCACGAAGGATTATCTCGAGACCCCCATCGATTGGATACCAGGGATGTCCAAGTTGCGCCTGCGGGATCTGCCAAGCTTCTGGAGGACGACGGACCCAGATGATTTCTTGGTCAAGTTCATCCTCCGGATGTCGGAATGCTGTTATAGGGCTTCGTCTGTCGTTTTCAACACCTTCGACGATTTGGAAGCTCCCGTTCTTCAGGCTCTGGCCTCCATTCTGCCGCAAGCGTACAGCATAGGCCCTCTTTCGCTGCTCCTCCAGCAGCGGCCTCAAAGCCCGGTCGCGACGGTGGGTTCCAGCCTGTGGAAGGAAGACACGAGCTGCCTCGAGTGGCTTGACCGGAGGAAGCCGGAGTCCGTCGTCTACGTCAACTTCGGCAGCCTAGCGGTGATGAACAACGACCAGCTGGCAGAGATCGCGTGGGGCCTCGCCGGCAGCAACCAGGACTTCTTGTGGATCATCCGGCCTGGCCTCGCCCAAGGAGAGTCCGCGGTGCTCCCAGAGGAGTTCCTCAGCGAGACTCAAGGCCGAGGCTTCATAGCGAGCTGGTGCCCACAGGAGAAGGTGCTAGGCCACCCCGCCGTCGGCGGTTTCGTGACCCACAATGGGTGGAACTCTACCCTGGAGAGCATCTGGAGCGGCGTTCCCATGCTGTGCTTGCCCTTCTTCGCCGAACAGCAGACCAACTGCCGCTACGTGTGCGCGGAGTGGGGCATCGGCATGGAGATCGACGGTGACATAAGGAGGGAGGAGGTACGGAGCCTCATCGCGGACCTCATGGAAGGGGAGAAGGGTAAGGAGATGAGGTGTCGGGCCAGGGATTGGAAGGAGCGTGCATTCGATGCGACAAAGCCCGGTGGTACCTCCCCCATGAATCTTCACGTGCTAGTGAGGAAGCTCTCAACGGCTGCCACTGGTTTTGGTCGTAGCTGAGATATTTATGCCCTCTGGTGGCAGCTGATTTATTGAGGAAATGCACCGCTCTCATAAGATTTTGACAACATTCTAATTTGGGCTGCTTTCCGATAAAAGAGAAAATGATGTCCCCAGAGCTAATAGCGTGGTTCTCTTTTGTTTTTGTGGAACTCATTTACGATTTACTCAGCAAAAAAAAGTAGTGAATAATCTAAATCAGTTTCAAATAATATTCACTGCCAAGATTAGAATAGTTACATGTGGGCATGTGGTCCAAACCATTCATAGTGAATAGAAAGTTTCAAAATTGATGCTCTTTTCTATGAAAATTTCAATGTGAGATTAAGAGAAATGTATCATGTTTCAGCTCTAGCATTGTGTGCTTGACCTTTTCGTTTGACCGTATGTCTCAATTTTGGTATTGTCTCAATTTCTCATGTAGTACATTTCTACATGATTACCTATGTCTAGGCTCACTTTCTCTCTCTTCTAACAGGTTATCTCATGATTTTCTCTTCCTCATTAGCGAGACACAAACTTTTTATATTGATTCAGCCCTCACTCACTACTTTTAGTCTAAAAAGATCATTGTTATCAATTTTCAACTATTTCTTTTGGAAGTACACACTGAAATTAATAGGATCAATGGCCCAATATCTCAAGTTCAATCTATGTAGAGATCCAACCTCTTTCGAATCAACCAAGGCTCAGAACACCTTGTGTCTTTGTTCAAAACCACTCTCCCCTCATTATCTAGTTATTGTAGGGCTTAGTAGAGAACATGTTTGAAAGATTTAAGCTTTTTCTTGATCGTCAATTGTTGATGAAAAAGGATGATACAATTTGTGCGTGGTTAAAGCTTAATGGTGATGTTTATTGATCATGAGAGAGATTTCTCATTGTACATCAAAGTAAAATCATTGTTGTTAGTCTCCTAGCTTCCTTTACTTGTAAGGTGTCATCCTCCAACGGATTTATGTGTTTTGCTTAAGAGATAAAATTGAAAAGTCAGTTCAAATATTTACTATTTTTTAGAATGTATGACAACAACCTTTGACTATTGCGAATTCAATAACTTGTTATTCTCTAGTCCATTTGATTTTCAATTTGAACTTGAGATTCTTATCTCATTGATGAATAATTTTTCAGTTGACACCATCTTCAAATTTGAATACTTAGTCTTTTGTCCACTTAAGTAGTTGACATGTCATCATCTAGATCTCTAATTTGAGACTTATGAGAGCTCACTTAAGATTTCGAACCATTTTTATTTTCTTTTAATGATACACGTGACTACTAAATAAAGGGCTGCACTTAAATAGTTAAATAATTATAGATAAATGAAATAAAAATATAACTATCATTTACCATCTCATTTACTTATTAAATATTTATTTTCTAAAAAATATTTATTCATATAAATGTGACACTTCACTTATTCATCAATTCATTTAATCTCAAGATTTAATCTCTTAGATCAATAGGTTAAACATAATATCATAAGAGAAATAATAGAGTTTGTTGCATGAAATCTATGAGACATTATGCTAATATTGTGAACAAAATCAAACATCAATTATATATTTTTATTTAATTATAATACAAAATACATGCCCAAGGGCATCAAAAAATTATATATTTGTTCTTATATCATTTACTCATGAACTTGTAGGAAAATCAATTAAATTCTTGTTATATAGTCATAGTCTTTGTTACAATATAGATGATTCCTTATGGTGTCTAACAATTGTGGTATTAGAGCAAGAAAATGCCTCTAAATCTGAAGATTTTTTCATGGAAACATTGGAGCAAGAACTAGAAGAGATGTAATAGGAATCATAGTTAAATTTGATGATGCTAAAGACAAATGTGGAGAAATTTCTATGATGAAACATCACCTAGATGCTATTATTCAGTCAATAGAATAAATTAGAAGGTTGATGCCTATGTCTCCTCATGAGTCAAGAACTCATACATATTTATAGGAGTACATCATTAGTCATGGCCCTTTGGACACAAGGACACATGTGAACCAACTTTTATAGGAGGATGAGCACCAGCTGTAGTGGCTTTTAACTATCATCAAGCCTCAAAGGATCAATGCTTTGAGAGAAAAATATTAGAGATATCAAGATTCTCAAGAGAAGAGCCCAAAGAATGGACAAAGAAAGTTGAAATCTATTTGTTTACCTTCAATTTTTGGAAGATGACAAACTATAGTCAGTTAGTGTAAATCTTTAAGGAAGAGCATTGAAGATATTTAGATGGGTGAATGTGTGACAACCTTTCTAAATTAGATAAACCTGAAGGAATTCCTATTAGAGTGATTTAAAATCCCAAGATTTAGATCTAGTTGTCACTAGTTTCTCAAAAGTAAGCAAATTAGGATTGTGACGGAGTATCGGTAGGAATTTAAATACATGGTGTCCACAATAATTGATGTGATAGAAACTATCTTGGACCTAATTGATGTGACAGAAAAGATAACACTTTTTAATCCTAGTGGACTTAATGAGATCATGAGAACAATGCAAAGAATTAAAAGGAAGAGTAACATGATCAAGAATGTTAATCAAACTTGGCAAAAAAGAGAGTATAACTCTAAAGAAGTAAACTATTGTGAAGGAGTTGAACAAAAATTAAAGTTTATTGAAGGAGCTTGATGTGATCCTAAGTTGTAATTAAGATCATCAAACAATTTTAAATATTTATAGAGCTAAGTTCACCCAAAATAAAATTAAAATTAGTATCAATGGTGAATTAGGTCATCTCCTTAGAGAAGAAATCAAAGGAAATTATTTCATCCTTGATGTGACTCTTAATCGTTATTAGAATCATCATTCAATTTTAATAATTTATAAAACTAAATTCACCAAAAATAATATTAAATGAATATAGTGGTGAGCTAAGTCATCTCCTCAGGGAAAGCTTTTAGAAATCTTTTATTCTCTTATTTAATAGATTATGAATTTGATATTCAAAGTAATGAAGGAAATAAAATAGTAAATAAATGTAAATACGAATTGAAAATTCTACTAAAATGAAATATACTTTAGAATGATGACAATAGAAAAGAAACAAGTAAAGAAATGATTAAATCTAAGAAAATAAATTTATTTTGTATATCAAACAAGCAAATAATGAAAACATTATTAAAAATAAAACTTACAACCCTTAGAATATATGACTTGATGTCGACCTCTAGGTAACACTTCTCAATCTTGCATTTAGTTCAATGGAATGGATTTAAGGTGAGAAAGATAGAGGAGAACGATCGAAAATCAATGGTGCATTCCTTAGAACTTTATTTTCTCATGAAAAAGAAGAACAATCATTTCCTCTCAAGAACAACTCAAGAACAACTCCAAAAACAACTCGAAAAATGGTCACTTTCTCTCTCCTCTTCCCCCTTTTGTTCCCCTAGATCTACAAATCATATTTTCTATTTTAACTTTCTATTTTCTGGTGTATTTTTTCTGATTTTTCTCTTATTTTTCCAACATTTTCTCCTTTTCTTGTACGACAATAACAGATATTGTTTATTTTACCATATGATAATTGATATTTATAAATATACTCTTATGTCGCACGAGATAATAATCAATATTGTCTATTTTACTACACAATAACTGATATTTGTCAACATGTCTTCTGTCACGTGACTCGATGAAGACTGTTAGATTCTTGCACTATCATTTTGCTTTAAACGGGATGACGTGGCCTCCTAATTATTGTCATATCTATTTGAGCTTTCATTACTTTTTTGCATGCTTTATCAAGATCTATGTGGGCAATTGACCACGTGCTGGTGGATGGGGACGTGACCACTTCTGGTGCGTCCAATCTGATGGCGACTGCCATTAGCTTTGGCATTGCTTTTTGTGCGATGGTGGGTAGTGACATGACAGCTTCAAGATCATCAGATCTTTGCTGCAGCTACCACTTTGCCATCAGATCTGAAAATGGTAAGAAGATCTATTTAGTCTCATATCAAAAGTATTAAAAATATAGAGTTCTATATATTTACTAATGTCCCTCATTAAATGCATGCATCTTGTAAAGGGATGATCAGACTTGACTACTAGTTCCTTGGGAAAATATGAATTATTTTCCCTGATTTAGTAATACATTAATATGTAATGTTCACAAGTTATCAATCCTCTATCGAGAACAAGTTTTACCCTAATATCTATATTATTGTGGGAAAGTATTGCTTGGAATGATGATTAAAACTGAATAAAAGGAAAAAAAATAAAATAACTCTTAAATGAATAAGATAAAAACAAATAAATATTTAAAATAAATAAATATTTACATAAAATAAATAATATAGTAAATAAATAAAATTTAAAAATAAGTCGAAAATATTTAGATTTCAAAGAATATGCAAAAAATTGAAAATAATAAAACTTACAATCCTTTAAAGTGTTTAACATAATGTTGACCTTTGAGTAGTGCTTCTCAACCTTGCATCTAGTTCAATAGAATGAATTTGAGGTGACAAGGGTGGAGAAAAATAATCAAATTCAAAGTTATACTCTCAAGTTTGCTTTCCCCCAAAGGAGGAAGAACACTATTTTTTCCTAAAAAAAAGAAAAACCATGAAAAATAATTCCCCTCTCTCCTTCTTTTGTCGTTTTTATTCTCCAAATTCAAAATTCATGTTTTATGTTTGAGTTGTCGTTTTATATCACATTTTTTCAATTTTTCTTAGTTTTTTTAATTTTTATCATCAATGCGAGCAGATGGCAAGCTGCTCGCATTGATGATAATCCATATTTTTAGATGTGCATAACCACACACTCATTGCAATATATCTGATTTATCATACTATAATCGTTATTTGCATGTGTGTGCTCATCACATGGTAAGTTGAAAACCATTTGATTTGTGCACCATTGATTCATGATAATGCATAGTTGATGTGGCCCCTTATATGTCGTCCAATGAGGCCACTACAATTCCTTTGCTTTGCTTACACTTTATTGAGATCTGCACTTCAACAGCCTGCATGATGACTAGCAACGTGGCTCATCTTCGAGCATCAAATCCACACATTGCTAATGCACCAAGAGGAAGGGTGATGTGGTTGCATAATTGTCGTCAAATGACTATTGTCTTTCCTAATTTTCATAGACATCTTTATTGGGATCTATGCATCCACCCATAGGCATGATGAGTTTAGGCAATGTGTCACATCATGTTGTGCCAAATCGCTCCACTTTTAAGACCCAAGATTCATACAATATTTGTGCATTTATGAACTTAATAATGTGACTTTCTTCTATTTGTTAAATCTATTATCAACAAGGCCTACTATAAGATGGGGTGAGGCCTCTAGCCACATCAGGCCCACTAAATAGTGAGCCGAGTAATCCATTTTTTACTCTTATTTAATTCATAAAAAAATTTAAAATATTTTATAAAATATATTTAATATAAATAATTCAAGAAAAAGTATGTAAAACATAATAAAACTTGAATCAACATGAAATAAATAAGTATATGCATCAGCTACAATATTTTCTAAAGCACAAATTTTTATTAGATAAATAAATGACTTTCATTACGTTTTCTAATTAATTATAAAATATTATTTTAAATCAAAATTTAGATAAATTCACTTAGATGAGACATCAACTAAATTAATATGATGACTCATGAAATACTTATCAAATATGTATTAATCTGAGAAATATGATGGTCAATTATCATGTAATTTTCATAAGTTATCATAGCTTAATAGAGAACAATGGTAGGACAACTTTGAAATGTTGACAACACTCTAAACATGAAAAAATTTCCACCATAATGAAGAAGACTAAATTTATTTAAATAGAACTCCAAAAAATATGGGCATACGGGTTGCGCTATTTTTGTAATGACAAGTATTGTCTAAGATATAAGTGTAATAAGGAAATGAATAAGTTGATCATCGAGGAAGATAATTGTCCTAGCCTTGAATTGGAAGAATAGTTAGAAATTCAGGTAGATAAGTTTTTTGTGAGTTTGGAATTGTCCTTAAATTCAATGATGTCCAATCAAATGGCTAGAGGCCTCAAATTCAAGTGTAAGGTGCGTAAGAAAACTATCAAAGTACTGGTAGATAGGTGCTATGTAGAATTTCATTACTTAAAAGATTGTGGAAACCTTCAACTAATTGTACATACTATTTTGGATTATTTAGTGACAAAAAGCACAAATGGTAAGGTATTTGGGTCCACAAGGTGTTCAGAAGTCATCATAAACTTTCTATCCCTCACTATTTATGAGAATTTCTTGATTTTACTTCTCACCTTAGTGGAGATTATTTTGGGACTAAAATGGCTAAAATATGCAAGAAAAATTACTATTGATTTCAATAATTCAACCTTGACATTGAAGTTAGAAACATACAACATTATTTTGTATGTAGTGGAATTTATTTCTGATCATAACATATCCTTAAAGAGTTTTTCAAAGATTCATCAATGTTCAGCACTATGTGTGGAATTATATTTCATTGAAATCATGACTGATGCGTCATCAAAATCAAGCCAAGAATAAAAAAATACAAAAATGGTTTCTCACATGCTTTCAAAAGCCAATTGGCCTCCCACCTGAGGAGAGGTTGTTCATTTGATTATCCTAGGAGAAAATGGTGAAGCCATCAATAAAAGATCCTATAGATATCTATATTTATAGAAAAAGCTTGTTAAAGAGACGTTGCGGCGTAGGATCATCTAACATTCATAGATCCCTTTTTTCAGGTCCAACATTATTGATGAGAAAGAAAAATGGGGAATGGAGGTTTTACACTAATTATAAAGCATTAAATAAAGTTATGATACCTTATTTTTTTCCCATAACTATTATTGAGCTATTTGATGAAATACATGGTGCTATTATTTTTTCTAAACTTGATTTAAGATCCATATACCCCCAAATTCAATAAAAAAAGTTGTGCCAAAGATTACATTAGGGTCATTATGAATTTTTATTCATATGTTAATTATACTCTCATTGATGTGCCTAAAATTAGGGCTTATATGCTTTAATACATGATCTTTTATATTACATTATAAGGTATACTTCATGTACATGAATGATCCATTAATTTACATTTATCTATACATATATATTATTGAAACATAATTCGTTCATTTGATTATGTTTAATTGATCTTTTATATTTTTTCCATCATCAAAATAAATTACCTTCATGGCTCCAACAAGTTCATCATCTCCTCTTTCTATTTTTGAAATTTTCTTTTCACTTATTTTTCTGTTATTACATATATACCCAACGTCCACCACCGATAATCAATAATATATGTTTTACTAGAGAATAATAAGTTATTACATATGTATTCCTCTTACATGGTCAATTGAGAGTCATCTAATTGGTTTGTTGCAATTCTGCCCTTTAATCTATAATAAATGCACTTTCTTAAGATATGCATTCTCACTTGATGATAGCTTGTGATGTTGCACTTAAGGTATTGTCAGATTGAGTTCTTGTTGCCATCAAATCTGATAACCATGAGAAATCAATTAATCATTTGATTTGGATCTTGTCTAGACCTTGTATGCACTCATTCGCTCAAGCTCTAGTCCATATTGTCTTAGGCCGCAAGCGGTGGCCCAATAGTGGCCTGCAATAAATTAATATTTCATTTTATTTATATTTATTTTAGAGGACCATAAAAAAATCATTTTCACGTGAAATAATTCATTAAAAATTATTAAAATTCACCAAAAAAAAGTTAAACCTTAATAAACATATTTTTATTCAATTCTACTTCATTTTTATCAGAATTCATGTAGTATACCATTCTTTTGATCTCACTTTACAAATAAAAATCAAACATTATCAACAGTTAGCACATCCTTTGCCTTTGGATCAAATTATCTTTTTCTTTTGTGGGATTTAAGCTTCCACCAATGTGCATGATGACATATGGCAACATGGAACTTTGACGTTCGTTAAATTGAGTTACCACTATAGTCAAATCTAAAACAGGTCAGAAACAATTAGTTCCACATTAGTTGTTTCAGCAAAAATATCAAGTTAATAAGTTTTGTTCCCTTTTGGTGCCAATCACATCTCCAAATAGTTGACCAGACTTTATCCCCAATGCCTCATAAGTTGAGAGATGTAGCTTGTGCATCCCAATCCACATACACTTGTTAATTTGGACCCTAGTCCATGTTATCGTGGGTTGTGAAGTAGTAGCCAAATAATGTCCAACTATAAATAAATATTTTTATTTAGTTTATTATTACTTTGATTTATTTCAATAAATAATATACTTTAACATGAAATAATTTATTAAAAGTTTATAAATTCCATTAAATAATAATAATAATAAACCATTAATATATTTTTAATCAATTATACTTTATTTTTAATAAGATTCATATAACATTGCATAATTTTTATCTCACTTTGCATATAAAAATCAAACATTATCATCCCTTGTTATCTTGAGTCAAGTAGGCTTTATAATCTTGATGTACCCATGATCAAATGTCCACTTCTGCCAAGTTTGTAACCATCTTCATAATCTTTCATAGCCTTTTGTGGTTCTTGAGATACATGGGTACAACCTTGTTTGTTTGGTTCATTTCCTCAATGTGGATAAGAAGATCTCATGAGTATGTCATCAAATATCAGTTAGGGGCCTAAGATTAGATTTGGTTGTGAAATCAACCTTGTCCTCAAGGTGAGAGTTGGGAGAGTGCCCCAACCAAAATTGGAGTAGAAAGTTTATATCTTCTGTGTAGTGAACAATCTTCATGATGGCTTGGAGACTTTGGGGTTGCAGAGATGGACTTGAGCATAGGTGTCATGTTTAAGTCCTTTGATATATATCTCTTGTAGAATGTTGTTAGAGAAACCCTCCATCGCTTGTGACATGAGCTCAAAGTTTTGTCGATAGTCTACAATGGTTCTAATCTGTTTGATGTTGGGAAGCTGTTTGGTAATGATTCCTTCATGAAATGGTGAGAAACATTCGAGAAGTTAGCGGTGTTGATCCCTCCCCTTGAAATGGTGTGTGTTTGTCAACCCAAAAAAACTAAATATCAGTTTTGCTTTAAAGATTAGTCCTACCACAGCTAGTTTATTCTCTTTTGTGAGTTGATGTAGAGAAAAATAGAGTTCTGCACGGTATATCCATCCATGAGGATTTCTTCTAGAGAACAACTCCATCTCAAGGTGTTTGCCACTAGACAGCCGGTCGATTAGGCAACCTGCCATCTAGGCTAACTATGAAAAGATTTTGACCTTGAGTGTTGTGGGAGAGATTTGGTGAAGAGAAGACGTGTTGTCTTTGGGGAACCTGTGGTGAGCAAATTAGAGTGTTGAGGGAGGAGTGTCATTGTTTGTTTCAGCTCCATCAAAAGTCTATGAGTAGCTTTAGATGGTTGCTTTGATAATCATAGGCATTGCTTCATGCAATTTGAAAGCCGAGCGAGCTATTGCTCGGTTGCTAGAAGGCGGTGAAGGTTTTCCCATAAATTGTCGATAAATTTTCTCATCTATGAGCTGACATAAATTAATCGTTGTATAATAAATCATGCAAATTTAAAATTTTTATAAAACTAGAAAGGACCAATTCTTAGAATTTTAAATGTTTCTCAGAGTGAATAAATCAATTATAAATTGATAAAAGATTTCAAAAATAGTGGGAAATTTCTAAGTCGATCACAGGGATGTAATATAATATCGGGTAATATTTTAGAATTTTCCTAAAGGAATATGATTTTTTATGATTTTTTTAACTGAATGATAAATATAATCTATTTAATAAATGTGAAAAGGAAATAAGGCAATGATGTCAGGTGACGTCAGCGCCTGAAGAACACGAGTCGGGCGGAAATAGAGTTCCGACCTACGATTCTTTCGTAAGCAATTATTGTGAAATTAATAGATCAAATTTAGTTCTATAAAAGCTTGAAAAATCGTAACTCAAGTATGAAATATTTTGGATGTTGAAATCGTGCCAAAGATTATTAATTTAAGTGAAAATAAAGTTTAAAATAGGAAAAACAAAGTTTTGACTTCGCGGCGGCGATCGCTGGAATTCTGCGTGTTCAAAAAATAAATCGTGCAATGTCCACGACCTCGAAGGCTCTCCTTGGACAAAGACGACGTGGGTGATCTCTAAAACTTCTTTCGAAGCCCAAAAATCGGTGGAATGGATTGCTAAATCGTTTCTGACGGCTATCACCCGGCGGAACAGAAAAATGGCGACTTGCGGCCCTCCGATGACTGTCACTCGACGAAGGTGTGTTGGATGGAGGTGGGGCGCATCTCAGGGGCTTCGTCCTCAAGTCAACGCAGTGAGAAGAGGCCCTTTATCGCATATGGTATGCTCTCAGGAGGTGGCGACTCGTCTCCCGGCGGATCGTCCTCTTTCCGGTGACGGCTTGTTCGTCGATCAAGTGGAGATGATTTCTTCGTTGAGTTCGCGATGTTTTGTTCAGAATCCTACACCAATTTCGGCCACGATGTTCTGCGAATCATGTTGACTAAGTTTTTGCTGAATTTTTGGTGATTTTTGCAGCTTAATCGCTCTCCGAAAATCACGATTTCTTCGCCGATTGTTCGCCTGTGAGAGAGAGAAAGAGGGAGAGATGAAATAAATACTAAAATGCTCTCAATCTATGACGTCATAAGGATCATTTTATATCGGTCATTGAGGGGCATTTATGTCATTTATAAAATATGCGGGAAAAAGTAAGGCGCGGGGTTTAGTCCCACATCGGTTTTCTGGGCGAGTTTCACGCGGATATATTATGGGTGGTTCTTTACCCATCAATAGGTACAAATCACCCGTGTGTGTACGAACACTCCTTGCCCCACACCCGGCTGGCCACCGGTGACGTGGAAGGAGAGTGACGCACACGTCAGCCGCTTGAGCGCCTAGCTCGCGGTCTGCTTCACCAGTCACTTGAGCCTCGAGCTCGCGGTCTGGTCCTTAGCCGCTCGAGCCTTTAGCTCGCAGTCCTTAGTCGCCCAGCGGCTCCGCCCGATTGGGCCTCCGACCCGCTAGTGGGCTCGGTTGGCCGGCGGATATTTTTGCTTTTTCCTTAAATATTTTTTTTCATTTCTCTCAACAAAATAAAATTATAAAATCATGTAATTAAGCAAAAATTAATATTAATCAACTAGAAACCACTTCTCACGATTTAACACAAAAATAAGTCTATTTATCATGAGTTAAGATTAAAAACATCATCTTACTAAATTATTAACTCATGATAATGAAGACTTATCATGAGCCATCATCAGTGAAGTGTCATCAAGATGTCAAAACCCATACCAAATTGGTGGAAGCCCCTACTTTTGGAATAGTGTTTCTACGGTGAGAGAACAGTAAATGGTAATGTTTATTAATGTCTGAAGGAATAAAAATAAGTGTTAAGGGGGAGATAGAGAAGACATTGTATGTTGGGTCATAAGTGGCCCATTAACATAATAACAACCCCTATAACTACCTATTAACTAGCCTCATGTGGGAAACGACACACATACCACCTATTTAAGGAGAACCCTCATTTTAGGAGATGAGGAGGATGCCTTGCTCTCTCTCTCTTCTCTCTTCTCTCTTCTCTCCATTTTGTTTTATGGGAACATAACCTTTAGTGCTTGGAGGGCTTGGTACTCTTTTCTTCAAATATGTTAGTATGCCATCAAGGAGCACCCTACAGAGAAGGGACATCAAGGTGTTTGGCTATTTGGGAAGACAAACACATCCTTCTTCTTCCGCAACAATTCTTGTGAATACCTAATACACAATGTCATTGTCAGATGAGTAACCCATGATATAGAATCGTAAGTGTAATTATCATTGTAATAATATTATTACTCCAACACTATAAACAACGCACAAGATAGTTAGTTGAGAATTGTATAGTAGAGATAGAGAGCTAAGGTAGGGTTAACTCGATCACATCAAGTGGCTTGTCACTCCATAGACCTTTACTCCTACCCCTCATTATCATGAGTTGCTCAGCCTTTATAATCCTGATGTACCGACAATCAAATGCCCACTTCTGCTATTTTTGTCACCCATCTTTACGATCTTACCTAGCCTTCTGTTGGTTCCCAAAGATATGTGGGCACCACCCTCTCTATCAAGTTCATTTCCATGATAATAAACAACTGGTGTGTCAACGAGTGAATTCTATTTGGAGGATACATGTTTGGAAGTCTCCAAGTGTTTTCTCATTTATGGATCATTTCTCAAAATTATGTGCAATGATCTTTGCCATTTAGGAGGGATGCTCATCCACAAAATAATTACAGCTCATTCAGTTTTGCTATTTACATTTTCTCCATTGAATGGGAAACATGATGCATGTGAGTGATCTAAAAAGTAGAGAATATTTTCGTATAGTTATTTAGTAACAGCATCCCGTGAAGAATTTAAACTATTAAGAAGTCATCCCCTTTTCACTTGGCTCAAAATGCTTACATCTTAATACTGCTCATCAGTTTTCTGTGACTATGAGTAAATTCTCATGGAATAGCTTGTAATATTTAAAATGATTTTATTTTACCTTTCTTTAAAGACATTAATGCTGTCTTAATTGTAAGTAATGTTGCTTCTACGTACTAAGGAGAGGAGCTTTCGCATATCAAAAGAGGTGAACAGGATGTTGGGTGCTAAGTTCAGAATGAAGTAAAATAGTATGCTTTCAATCGGTGTAGTATTAATGAACTTCCGCCCTTTTAATTTGGTTTTCTATGACAAAAGATATACGGATTTAATGGTGTGAAAGCAACAAAATTTGTCAGGTCTAAAACAGGAAAATGAGAAAGTTATTAACTGATTCATAAATGTGAATTATATTTGGAGATGTCAGATAAATAACCATAAAAACCGAGATAAATTAAACACAATCAAGCTGTAGTTTTTGGGGAAGTGGAGAAAATTGGCTGCGTCGTGGAGATGGAGAGAATTCGGCGCTCCATGTCCATCCCAAATCCTAAATTTATTAAAAAAGACGAGGCTTTCTGCAGAACCCAATATCAGGTTATCGGGCTCTCGGGGAACTGTATAATAGCTACATGATGAACTTGTAGATTGGCAGTAACAAAACGAACTAGTCTGTATCTCTAATTAAAGGTTTCTAGGTGGAAAAGCAAGGAGATAGCTACCAAAATTATGAAGTTAAGCGAAAAAGAAAATTGTCATTGAACCAACGCATACTGGTATACATCTGAGCTTGACGGCGTCAACATATGTCGTACACTAATTCATTTAGAAAGAAAAATATTTTATTACGACTGTTCGATTTCGTCCTTCCTGAGAACGACGAGCGTAAATGGGGCCCTTTTGGCTGTCCTGGTCAGTTTTAATCTGGTGGGGGGGACCTTCGGCAACACAGCGGTGGTGATTCGCAAGTAGCGACCGCGGTGGAGATAAGGATCGAGAGGGGGAGAGGGGAGACGGGGGAGACCGGGGGCGACGAAATTGGAATTCCAGGCTGAAATTTAACGGGAGCCGTTCTATTGTAGGAAACAAGAGGACAATAAACGGGGAGATAATCGGCTAATTTTTAGGGGGGAATGGTCGGAGAGGAGAGAGAGGGAGAAAGATACAGGCCCTACGCCTGCATAGTTGCCCTTGAGGACCGCCCTCTTTTGCCCCACTTAAAAATAAAAATACGCCAACCCACTAAAGACAAGAAACACATGATAAATACAGAAACAATAAAATACATATACTTCGTTTTTGCATTATATGTTACCCCAGAGCTTACGAATGATTAAGTTAAAGACTCGAAGGAGACCGAAGTTGGCGATGTCATGCAGTCTGGGTCTCCAACTGAGCGGGAAGGCGAGATTAATCACTAACTTTGGGAACGTTGCTGGCAGCGTGTCAAATTTTCTCAAGGTCAGGAACTTGCATGCACCGGAAGAGTTAACCCGCCCACCGACACTGATTTCACTGACGAAAAAAGCCGCCAACAAAAGATGGTCCAATGAAAACTACCGGACAGGCAACCCAGACAGCCAGGAAATCCCCTTCTGAAGGCCGTCATCACCGGTCGCGTGCTCCAACAGCCCCACGGTAGCAACTATTAAATCCAGCCTCCTCAAAAGGAAAGAGGCAGAGCAACCAGAGGGGTAAGGCTAGAGGGAAGAAGGCCAGGGGGATTCAGGCATCGAAAAGGGAAGCGAGCGATAGAGAGAGAGAGAGAGAGAGATGAGTTCCCTCCGTGTCTCCGAGAAACCCCATGCCGTGTGCGTACCCTTCCCTTTGCAGGGCCACATCAACCCCATGATGATGTTGGCCAAGCTCCTCCACTCCCGAGGATTCCACATCACGTTCGTCAACACTGAGCACAACCACCGACGCCTCCTCAGTACCCAGGGCCTATCCGCCCTCGACTGCCACACCGACTTTCGATTCAAGACCATCCCCGACGGTCTCCCCCCATCCGATATCGGC
This sequence comes from Spirodela polyrhiza, assembly GCA_024713555.1. NCBI lineage: Eukaryota > Viridiplantae > Streptophyta > Magnoliopsida > Alismatales > Araceae > Spirodela > Spirodela polyrhiza. Next base: position 5,152,909 of record CM046532.1, read on the forward strand.
GGCACCCAGAACATCGTTTCCCTCACTAAGTCCATCATGAGCAGCTGCCTGGCCCCCTTCCTCGAGCTACTTGCCACTCTCAACGAGTCCAGAGAGGTGCCTCCCGTCTCCTGTATCCTCTCCGACGTCATAATGCTCTTCATCCTCGACGCCGCCGAGGAGATCGGGGTCCCTGCGGTCTTCCTCTGGACATCGAGTGCCAGCGCGTTGATGTGTATGCTCCACTTCAGAGAACTAGTCGACAGAGGTCTCACGCCCGTCAAAGGTACAAGGGGAGATGCCCATTTCTCTCTCCCTCTCACTCTCTCTAAATCGTGCTCAGATTTACATTAATAGTGCATTTCTCTCTTGCTGCAGCTCTAGAGGACCTCACGAAGGATTATCTCGAGACCCCCATCGATTGGATACCAGGGATGTCCAAGTTGCGCCTGCGGGATCTGCCAAGCTTCTGGAGGACGACGGACCCAGATGATTTCTTGGTCAAGTTCATCCTCCGGATGTCGGAATGCTGTTATAGGGCTTCGTCTGTCGTTTTCAACACCTTCGACGATTTGGAAGCTCCCGTTCTTCAGGCTCTGGCCTCCATTCTGCCGCAAGCGTACAGCATAGGCCCTCTTTCGCTGCTCCTCCAGCAGCGGCCTCAAATCCCGGTCGCGACGGTGGGTTCCAGCCTGTGGAAGGAAGACACGAGCTGCCTCGAGTGGCTTGACCGGAGGAAGCCGGAGTCCGTCGTCTACGTCAACTTCGGCAGCCTAGCGGTGATGAACAACGACCAGCTGGCAGAGATCGCGTGGGGCCTCGCCGGCAGCAACCAGGACTTCTTGTGGATCATCCGGCCTGGCCTCGCCCAAGGAGAGTCCGCGGTGCTCCCAGAGGAGTTCCTCAGCGAGACTCAAGGCCGAGGCTTCATAGCGAGCTGGTGCCCACAGGAGAAGGTGCTAGGCCACCCCGCCGTCGGCGGTTTCGTGACCCACAATGGGTGGAACTCTACCCTGGAGAGCATCTGGAGCGGCGTTCCCATGCTGTGCTTGCCCTTCTTCGCCGAACAGCAGACCAACTGCCGCTACGTGTGCGCGGAGTGGGGCATCGGCATGGAGATCGACGGTGACATAAGGAGGGAGGAGGTACGGAGCCTCATCGCGGACCTCATGGAAGGGGAGAAGGGTAAGGAGATGAGGTGTCGGGCCAGGGATTGGAAGGAGCGTGCATTCGATGCGACAAAGCCCGGTGGTACCTCCCCCATGAATCTTCACGTGCTAGTGAGGAAGCTCTCAACGGCTGCCACTGGTTTTGGTCGTAGCTGAGATATTTATGCCCTCTGGTGGCAGCTGATTTATTGAGGAAATGCACCGCTCTCATAAGATTTTGACAACATTCTAATTTGGGCTGCTTTCCGATAAAAGAGAAAATGATGTCCCCAGAGCTAATAGCGTGGATCTCTTTTGTTTTTGTGGAACTCATTTACGATTTACTCAGCAAAAAAAAGTAGTGAATAGTCTAAATCAGTTTCAAATAATATTCACTACCAAGGTTAGAATAGTTACATGTGGGCATGTGGTCCAAACCATTCATAATGAATAGAAAGTTTCAAAATTGATGCTCTTTTCTATGAAAATTTCAATGTGAGATTAAAAGAAGTTTATCATGTTTCAGCTCTAGCATCGTGCGCTTGACCTTTTCGCTTGACCGTATGTCTCAGTTTTGGTAGTGTCGACTGAACTTAGGACATGACTGTTGATCCCTAAGTTCAAGTATGTAAGTACATTAAGTCAAAAAATATTCTTCAAGCTTCCAACATTCATCATTAACCTATTTAACATTGTAGTAGATTCCATCATTTAGCAACATCTTTATGTGAAGGGTGAAAAATAAATCAAGCAATAAGCTTTATCTTTTTCCATAGTATTTCATACCTACTTCTAGTCAACATCATCTCATGAAATCTACTCATGGTGAAATTTTTTCTATCTATTTTGAGACAAACTTCTCAATCTTCTTTAATCACCTAACAAATTTGAACCAATTAATCAATTATTGACTACTTAGATCCATGAATCTAAAAAAATGTCTAAAATAAATTTCAAAGAAGCTGACTTTGATAATCAGTAATTATGTTCAAATGAACATGTTTAGTATAACTTATGTTTCTTTTTGGAGAGTAGATGTAAGCAATGGGTCTAACTACTCTAAAATCCTTCAATCTTAAAATTATTGATCTAAGAAGACCTTAGAACCGAGAAAGTCAAGGAGAAGATTGATTCATAAAATGAGATCTTATCTTAACATTGACAAAGAACATATCAATTCAACCCCCCTATTTTTTACCCAAGTCCAACCTTAAATCCAAGATCAAGCTACCCTAAACTTAATGAATCTCATCCATTATAGTGTCCAAATCCTTGTGGGAAATCTCAATATGAGTTCCTACACACTCAAGCTCCCTTATTTCCCTAAATCAACTTAATTTGCAAAGAAGTATTCATTTTAGCACATTGAAGCCTTTATAAATGCATATAACCTATCATACATGAAGGCACATTGGGAGTCATAATGTATATGATAGGCAAACTAATGCACTGATATTTGCCATTAGGTGATAGTCTATACAAACTTATAGCAGAAACTAAAGATGGGGACCGTTGGAAAGTGAACATAGTTATGGAAAGATCAAACCACTAAAAATCAGTAGCATGTTGACTCCATAAAAGTGTGTTGACTCACATGAATTTTTGAAAACCAATAACATTCCATCTTTGACTACATACCTCTATTAAAAATGACAAATTTAACTTAAAAACATCCAAAAATAATAAAATACTCTACCAAACAAATTCATCCTCCCTGTTGGTATACTTACTAGTCTACTAAGAAAATAAAACTGATGTTGCTCTCTTATGTTAAGCGCAGGCTGTGGCAAGAGAGCGAGATAAATCAAATTTTTAACATTATATCACAAGTCCTTGTATAATGAGCTTTGAAACTCAGTGCCATTACCTGTGAGCTGGAAAGGATCCAAAAGCATGAGGATATAAGATTTCACTCAGGTTTTGGTCAACAGTATATTTTATTTGTGATCTATATTATAATATGGATAACTTGGAAATCTATGTTTTTTGTGATTATATTTAGTAATGTCTTATCTAATATGTTACAAATAAATGATCTAGTTTCAACATATGACACCATGGAATGAAGATGGCTAAAATAAGTTCCTGATTTAATGATCACCACAGAACCCATCACATCATAAATCCTTGTATAATGAGCTTTGAAACCGAATGACATTGCTTGTGAGCTGGAAAGGATGCCAAAGCATCAAGATATCAGATTTCACTCAGATTTTGGTCAACGGTAGCTTGATGCTCACCCGCCCCCCGCCTCCAAAAAAAAGGAAAAACATAAGAGTGAGAGTGGACTGGATTTCAAGGTTTCGGATATGACAGAATGTCTGAAACAGACCATCGAAAAGAATTCGAGGACTAGTTATAACGTGCTAAACCCCTAGCAGTTATTCTCCTCTCCTTGTCGTTCTTTCCTTAGATAAAAACCGATGTGTATTGTGCAAGAACTTGCCTGAGGTGAGCGCTGATCCACAGAAAAAAAGACCACTTATACACTCCGCAGTGAAAGCAGTTGCTGAAGTAGGATCTATGATGTATGACGAACAATAAATATGTCATCAATGTCACGATCTCGAGTTTGAAATCGAATCTGTTCGAACGGATCATACTGGTATCGAGATGAACTCCGCGTTTAATTCATCAGTCACCACATGTCAGATCCGACAGAAGGATAACATTAACCGGCATTTAGATCGTAGCCCTAGAAACTGAATCAGGAACTAGTTCTATGATTCTTTCTAACAAGAGCCCTCAGACGATACTGCGCGAGCGGGGGATCATCGGACCTCGAGTCTGAATGCCATCGTTTAGCGGGAGATCTTGGTCCCCTGTGACCAAATTTCCCCCGCATATGATTTCTGGTTGTCGTGCGAATTGGTTTGGTACACATACCTTGACGGACGTGGCTCCGTCTCGACGAAGATCGATGATAAGCCCCCTCCATCTTCCTTCTGCGCGGAGAAAAAAGGCCCCGCAGCGCTCTAACAGAGGAGCAACAGGAGCTCCTGAGGAAGAAGCTCTCGCCGTCAAACCCCTTCTCTCTCTCTTCTTCATTTTTCTTCCCTCCCTCATCCAATCCCTATCACCGCCGCGTCCCTTCCTCTCCCCCCCCGTTTTCTCCAGATTACTCCCCGTCCCCGCGCGGCGACGGCTTGTCTCTCTACCGGAAAGGAAGAGGGGAAGGGGGAGAGAGAGAGAGAGGCGGTTAATCCGAAACCACCAGAGAATGATCCAACATGCCTAGTCCTGGTACGTATCAATGTGCATAAATCGTACAGTCGTCCATCTGTCGTGCTCACCGTGCGAAGCGGGAAAATTTGAAGCGGTGGGAGCGTACGCGAAATATGTAAATCGGGGGACACTCCATGTTCGCTACTGCGTCGTCTTCATCATCTTCCCTCTTCCCGGAAGTGGCTTAGAAGGGCGACCGAGGCGGCCGGAGGGAGAGGAGGGGGTTCTCCTCAGCGCCATCGCTGATGGAAGGGGCGTCTCATGCCCCGACTTCTTTTGATCCAAGAACGGCATCTCCTTCCCCAGCGGAGCCTCCTCTTCCTCCCTCGCCACCCTCCGAGGCCGTGGCTTCTGGTACCGTCTCCCTGAATTCTGATCCCCTTCCCTCTGATACCCACCAGACCTTCCCCCCCGAGGACCTGCAAGCCCAAGCCTCGCCGCCGCTTCTCGATCCCCAGAGTTCGCCTCTGGAGTCGGCGAACGGGGGCGCAGCTTCGGCCTCACTGGTTGTGGATTCCGATAATGCCCCGCCAGCGGAGGAGGCGCCACCGCCGGGCAAGAAGCGCCGGCGGAGGAAAAAACTGTTCTCCGATATGGTCCCCACACGACGCCTTCGCGATCTTCGTCCTCCCACCAGGCGCGCCGCTCTCTATGACGAGAAGCTGATGGACGAGATCATCCGGATCCAGATCGACGACGGCGGCGGCGACTCTCCGAAGCCGCGCCAGCGGGGGCGCCCCCGGGGAACGTCCTCATCGGGCGCAGGCGGCGCCGGTGGCAGCCTCGCGCGGGAGATCGACGAGGAGGCGCTTATTGCCGTCGCGGTTGGCTTCCCAGGGGACTCCCTCACGGAGGAGGAGATCGAAGCCAACGTGGTGCAGACCATTGGCGGTGCTGATCAGGCCAACTACATCGTCATTCGCAATCACATTGTCTCTCGCTGGCGCTCGAATGTATCAATCTGGATGACGCCGGACCATGCCATGGAGTCCATCCGGTCGGAGCATCGCACACTGGTGATGGCAGCGTACAACTTTCTCCTCCAACATGGCTACATCAACTTTGGTCTGGCCCCCGCCATCAAGGAGGCTGGGTGGCGGCCTCCTGGCGCCCCAACCAGGGCCGATGTGATCATCGTCGGCGCTGGACTGGCTGGACTGGCCGCTGCCCGTCACTTGCTTTCTCTGGGTTTCAAGGTGGCGGTTGTCGAAGGTCGGCACCGGCCGGGAGGGCGCGTTCTGACTCGTAAAATGGAGGGCGAGGGGGTGGTGGCGGCGGTAGACCTCGGTGGGAGTGTGCTGACGGGAATCAACGGGAATCCTCTTGGGGTGCTTGCAAGACAGCTGGGGTTTCCCCTCCACAAGGTGCGGGACAAGTGCCCCCTGTATCTTCCTGATGGCCGGGCCGTGGACCCTGATATCGACTCAAAGGTGGAGGTGGCTTTCAACCAGCTTCTTGAGAAGGTATGTAAGTTGAGACAGGTGATCCTAAAGGATGTGAAATCCGTTGATGTCTCGCTGGGCTCTGCATTGGAGGCATTCAGGCAGGCTTATGGTGTTGCAGACACTCTGGAGGAGAGAATGCTCTTGAATTGGCACCTTGCCAACTTGGAGTATGCCAATGCAGCACTGTTGTCTGACCTATCAATGGCGTTCTGGGACCAGGATGATCCCTACGAGATGGGCGGTGATCACTGCTTCATACCTGGCGGTAACGTGAGATTTGTGCGCGCCCTCATCGAGAACCTCCCAATATTCTATGGGAAGACAGTGAGTAGAATACAGTATGGCAGTGATGGGGTTCTGGTCTACACCAATGGGCAGATCTTTCGAGGAGACATGGCCTTGTGCACTGTTCCATTGGGTGTGCTCAAGAAGGGGTCCATCGAATTTGTGCCAGACCTCCCATTGTCAAAGCAGGAGGCAATAAAAAGACTGGGTTTTGGGCTATTGAACAAAGTCGCTATGCTTTTCCCACGTGATTTCTGGGGTGGAGGGATTGATACGTTTGGTCACTTGACTGAGGATGAAAGCCAGCGTGGGGAATTCTTTCTCTTCTATAGCTACTCTTCAGTCTCTGGTGGCCCTCTTCTTGTTGCACTCGTTGCAGGGGAAGCGGCCTTAAATTTTGAGCAGACGTCTCCTGTTGAGCCAGTGGAGAGAGTGCTGGAGACCCTCAGGAGGATTTTTTCTCCGAAGGGTATCGAAGTTCCTGACCCTGTTCAGGTAATCTGTACTAGGTGGGGAGCCGATCAGTTTGCATATGGTTCTTACTCTTATGTCGCCGTCGGAGCTTCTGGGGATGATTATGATATCCTTGCAGAGAGTGTGGGAGATGGTCGGGTCTTCTTCGCTGGGGAGGCGACTAACCGTCGATACCCTGCAACGATGCATGGAGCTTTACTCAGTGGTCTGAGAGAAGCGGCGAGCATATCAAGGGTGGCCAAGAGGAGGTCTGCTGTTCCACCAACCAAAAAAGCAGACATCCGGGAACAAGGTTTTGATTTGGACGAGTTGTTCGAGAATCCTGACGTATCTTTCGGCAGCTTTTCAGTTCTTTATGATCCATGTTCTGGGCATCTGGACTCACTTTCTCTGTTGCGCCTGGTGATTGGTGAGAGAAACCTTGAAACCAGCTCTCATTTTCTTTACGGAGTGATCTCCAGAAAGGAGGTGGTGGAGTTGGCTGCATTGGACAGGGATGCAGATAGGTTAGGCCTGCTGTCTCGAAGATCTGGGACTAAGCTTGTAGGGAGGAAAGGTTTGGGCATCTCTGGAGAAGCTCTCATCTCTCGAATTAAGGCAGCCAGAAGAGCGACAGCATCGACAAGTGACTTGCTAACAGAACGTAACTAATGAAGAAGAAAATACTCCCAATTCAGTTCTTTCATTTTCTTTGGGACTGCCAATGCTACAGCTGTGTGAAGCAGAAACTCGATACTATTTACATGGCAAATTGAGGTCCATTTGGTTACCTTCAGCAAAGGGCGAGGGTGCAAAGACCATTAATTTCTTCCGATTGTAGCTTGAAGATCATGGAAGTTGCTCCAGTTGCAATTATTTCCATTTCGGTGGATTAGGTATTCTTTATAACCATGTCTCATCGCCTTCAATAAGTCGTTTATAGTATAGATATGTTGACATGTATATATATATTACTCATGTTCATAGTGTGATTACTACGCCATCAATAATTCATGCTTATTAATTGTTAGATTCCATGTACAATCCCTCGGAAAAAAGTCATAGGTGGCGGGATCTGTAGTTAAATTCACTATGTATATTATCTCCTTTGTCTAATGGCCAAAGTGGCCACTAGAAAATATGCAACTTTGCTGTCATCTCCATGCCTTCAAGGCGCTATCCACATGATGCGCTGTGCCCTTTTGATCATCGGAGGAAGCACTGGTTCTGGTTCTCCCAGCATGGGATTATTGAAGCGCGCCTTCTCATCTGCAGGTCCAAGGACAGAACTTGGAGCTCTGATACCGCGTTGACAATATGGCTGAATAAGCGGATCCAAGAAATGAGCTGCTCGTCCAAATGCCAGAGAGATCGTCGTCAAGAAGGCCTATCTCTTTGTCGTTGACTGCGGAGGGGATCTTCCAGCGGTGCGGGGGCTCATTGTGAGTATTTTTCTTCTGTGTTCTATGTGAAGCTGAGATATTCTTGACTGCCCACGACCGCAATAAACCCCGTTCTTAAGGTCGGTCCTTTGGAAATAATCTAGTGACTGGGTCAACGCTCTGCCAAATTCGGCCCAAACCTGACCCATTAGGATCTGCTTTATATAGACAGCTGAGAGGGAGCGGCAGAGAGAGAAGAGGAAAAGTCAAAAGAGATGGGCTGCCAGATGAGTCTCCATGAGCCATTGACAGTCGGAGAAATGAGTCAACCTTTTGATTGGACCTACTCAAGGCCTACACTTGGGCCCAGATTAGGTCCGGCGGGGACCCAGCATGGTCGGGCTGGCTTGATTTTTATCGCAAATATGCTCGAGCTCAAACAGATTTTGGAATTTCCCATGAAATCAAGTTTAATTGTGCTTATACTCCCATGTTTTTTCCCCACTTATACAAACTTGGTTATCCATAGGTTGATGGAAAATTATGTCGGTCGGTCGTTATCTCTTCTGGTGCACGGTGCAATAATTTTTCTCGCAATGGTGTTTTCATGTTTTTCTCATTTTAGCAAGGACTTCAGTGAAAGCGAATTTTCGCCCTGGGGCCCATCGTTAATCCCAGGACTGCTTTAACTCGAGAGGATGGTCACGGATCCCGACGAGGAGCTTCCTCAATCGGTGCCCACCGCGTGGCACGTTCCTACGTGCGAGACTACGTGCAGGGGCCCGACTTGAATCCCACTTGGTGTATTCGGTCGGCCCTTCGCCGTCACAGTCACCGACACACCCCTCTCTCTCTCTCTCTCTCTCTCTCTCTCTCTCTCTCTCTCTCTCTCTCTCTCTCTCTCTCTCTCTCTCTATCTATCTATCTATCTATCTATCTATCTATCTATCTATCTATCTATCTATCTATCCATCTATCTAGCTAGCTGTCTATCTATCTATCTTATCTATCTATGTCTTTATGCATACCTCTTTCTATCTCTATCCCTATATATCCCTTTCTCTCTCTATCTATCTCTGTCTCTATATATACCTCTCTCCATCTCTAACTCTATATATATCTCTTCCTATCTCTCTCTCTATATATCCCTCCATATATATATAAATATAAGTACATATTCCTCTCTCTCTCTCTCTCTCTCTCTCTCTCTCTCTCTCTCTCTCTCTCTCTCTCTCTCTCTCTCTCTCTCCCTCTCTCCCTCTCTCTCTCTCTCTCTCTCTCTGGTGGGGTTGCTGTCGGTGCTTCGTTTTCGAAGGTGACGGAGTACCCACTGGCACTAGGATGGTGAGTCCTCCCTCACATGCTCTCACGGCGTATTCTTTGGGAGCGCAAGTAGGAAGCCCCCGGGGGTCCACCTCCCTGCATGGACGGTCAACACCACCGGGACTACGAGGTGGGCCCCGGCGACTTCCGGTAGAGAGGGTGAGAGAGAGAGAGAGAGAGAGAGGACCCATATGAGAGGCGGGGCCCACAAACCTATGCCAGGTTATGATTATTGTGGAGAGGGAAGGAAGCTGGAGCCCCAACTAGACGGTGTCCATTTTTAAAATTTGTCATTAGTTAAGGTACGTTTGCTTTTTAACATTTTTGGTGGACATTTAGGGAGTAACCACCCTCTCTCTAAGGTTCTGCATTCCCTCCATTCCTAGGAAAAATAACGTCTCCAGTCCGATCGTATATGATTGCGTTAGGACCGTCCGATTAACGCATTTCTCGATCCCAACCCTCGTGCTGAATTCTCAGCAATTTTAATATAAAAAATATAGTTCTTGATTGGCCTGGCCCGTTTCCCCAATCGTGTTATTACCCAAATCACACACCACCAAGCGTTGACTTTTCCAATTCCGTTCCTGACCATAACTAATTAATAAATCGGTAAGCTGGTATAAAGCCACATGGCCATTGCTTCTCAAAGCATGAACAAATAAGTTGTCATTCACCTTCTCCCCCTTCAAGTTGACCCTTTTTAGGAAATTCAAGGGAGGGAGAGAGACCACCTTAGAAGGTCAACAATTTCAACAGATGCTAACTCAGAAGCTTGATGGTGGCCCAAGTGGCAGCTCATCATTTACTTGTGACGCAAGTTCTGACTTTCTTTTCTATAAATATGATGAGCATGAAACATCAGCTTAAATCATCAGAACCCAAAATAAAAAAAATCAGAGCAAATGGGTTGGATAATTTTGTTATGGTCAACGATGGTGCCGGTTGGTTTTTATTTTGTTGCGGTTGTTTCCCCCAAGTTTTGATATTATATCTCAAGTTTTGATATTAAACCATGAAAATGATTGCAGACCTAATCCTTCTGGGCAAAATGCCAAGAGAAAATTATAATTTTTCTGACGATGGGGAAAGCGACATCTCTGAGCATTGACTATTTTCTAACTTTGGGGGTAGGGCAAGATTGTCTACGTTTTGTCTTGTAGGCACCTTTGTACAAATATGTAGAACAGGGGTTTACGCATAATTTCCAATAGTAGGGTGGTACTCGAGCAAATGGCAGGAAAGTAAGTTTCTGTGGAGATTTTCGAGCGCACGTAACTAAAAGAGTCACCTTTTTTTTGTTACGGGGGCCGCACAGGTGGGTTTTCACGGGCTCGGCAGCATTCCCGAGCGGAGGAGCGGGCGATGCAGAGAGAAGAGAGACAGAGAGAGAGAAGAGAGAGAGAGAGGAGAGAGAAGAACGCGGCTTTGCCATACTGGGGAGTGAGAGAAAAGACGGCAGTCTCATAAATGGGGAGATCAGAGGAAGGGGAGTGGGTCCTTTTCTGAAGGGAGGGAGGAGTGGGAAATCGCGGGCCTCTGAATACTGCCACCGCCCGAGCGGCCTCATGAATGCCGCCCTCTGAACAGTGCAGAACCCGGCTTGGTGGGGATCCCTCCGCAACGGCTACTGTTCCCCTTCCCCATGTTGATTTGATCTCTCCCTTTCTCTCTCTCTCTCTCTCTCTCTCTTCTCTCTATCGCTCGCTCGATTTCCCGTTCATTCGCACTCGTTCGTTTCCAGGATCTTTTATTTTTTGGGTGGTTCTGTCGGCGGGAATTAAATAACAGAGCCCCGGTGATTCGGTCCGTACTTGACTGAGCTGAGGGAACGAGGAATGCGGTGATAAGAGAGACCCTGGGCGCGAGAGAGAGAGAGAGAGAGAGAGAGAGAGAGAGAGGGTGAGAGGGTGAGGGGGGCGGCAGGGTGGATTACATTCTTCCGCTGCTGTTCCTACTTCTCTGTCTATGCCGAGTTGTCGATCTTCTATTATATCAGTATCCTTCTGGCCGCAGCAGGATATGAGCGTAGCCGGGGATCGGTAGAAGGTATGCTTCATCCCCTTCTCGCTCCTCTCTCTCTCTCTCTCTCTCTCTCTCTCTCTCTCTCTCTCTCTCTCTCTCATCGACCCACGAACGCGATCTGTTCTCGTTCTCGGATCGAGGAAGAACTAGGTTGTGGGTTTTACCTGGGCACGCGGCCTTGTCCTCACTTGTCCTGGGTTTCCCTTCTTCCTTTCTTCCCACCGGTCGCGGCCGGCGAAGGCGGCGGCGATGTCGAGGCCTCTCCTGCGCGGGCCATCCGGTGGCGGCCCGCGTCTCAATGGGGGCGGCGCCGGGAAGTGGCTGGACTACAAGCGGTCCTTCGATTACGGTTCCCAGGAGAAGGATCTTGAGAAGAAGGATTTTGAGAATGGCCAGGGGCCTGAAACTCGGAGCCCTGTTTCAGCGGCGGCCGCCGCGGCGGCCGCGGCGGCCTCGAGAAGTAGGAAGTCCACGGTCTTTTTCGCTGTCAAGCTCTGCATAGTTCTAGTTATGGCGCTGGCCATCTTGGGGTCCCTCTACTGGACCATCTCCATCTCCATGACATCGCGGGGGAAGATCCACAAGAGCTATAGGCGGCTTCAGGAGCAGCTCGTGGCAGATTTCTCAGAGATTGGGGGACTATCTCTTGGCGCCGCCAAGTCAAAGGAGCTGGAGTTCTGCCCTCCTGAGCTAGAGAATTTCGTCCCATGCTACAACGCCTCCGAGAAGTCAGACTCGGAGGAGTCCACATATAGCCCTGTTGAGTTTGAACGCCGATGCCCCAGGGAGTCCTCCGAGGAGCAAGGCTGCGTGGTGCCTCCTCCCAGGGACTACAGAATTCCTCTTCGATGGCCGACAGGGAGAGACTTCATATGGAAGGACAACGTCAAGATCACCGGAGAAGAGTTTGCCTTGGGCAGCTTGACCAAGAGGTAGAGAGGGTCCCCGATTTGGTCTAATTTTCCCACTCTTTCATTTCCATTCTTAAATTTCGGCGTTGGTTTGCGCTTCTAGGATGATGGTGGAGGAAGAATACATATCCTTTCATTCAAATTCTTTGATGGTCAACGGGGTTGAGGACTATACCCATCAGATCGCCGAGATGATTGGGCTCAGAAGCGAGTCTGATTTCAACAACGCCGGTGTGAGTGGCCTTCCCCCTTTCTGGCTTGAAACATGCTGATCCAGTCCTTTATCAGAGTTAATAAAATGAAAATAAATGCGATTTCTTTGGTGTATTTGGTCCATAAATTCGGTGTTTATTTCATTTTTCTTTTTTCCCATGGCGAGCAGTGTTTTCCCCAGGAAGGCTCATGAGAGCAGTTTCTATAATTTTCCTGATATGTTTACGGTCATATGTTCAGGTCTTTCTTTCCGTTTTAATCTGAAATAGGAATCTAGTACAGGATTATCTCACTGACAGAGGGGACAATGCTGATGTTTGTTTCTATCTTTTATTGTGCGCATTCATTTTCTAGAGAATTTGATGGGTTCTTCCCTACAAACTAGAAATCACTGACTAGATGAAGATTCACAATAAGGTTGAGCATTTTGATCAACCCATGTAAAAAAAAAAAAAAAAAAAGGGTGAAGCCAAAGGAGTGCTCAACCGCATCATAGCTTTAGAGCTGTAAATATTGCCATTTCATTTGTATCTTCTCCTGAGAGCAAATTAATCGGAGATTTTAAAAGAAAACCGCATCGGATTCTCATGAAACTCCATCAAGTTGCCATGTCTCCTCTGCAGTCAGCTGTATTCTTTAGTTCATCCTTACTCTTAGGTGCCTTTTCCTCAGTGCCTATTCATCTTCATGGTGAGTTCGAATCCCCATTTTTTTATTTTTTTTATTTCTTGGGGTAAAGTTCGGCATTACCATTAATGTGTCATTTCTTTTACTGGACTTGGATTTGTATCTTCCAGGTCAGGACCGTGTTGGACATAGGGTGTGGCTTTGGCAGCTTGGGGGCGTACCTGTTCTCGAAGCAGGTGTTGACTATGTGCATCGCAAACTATATCTCTGGTAGCCAGGTTCAGATGACGCTTGAAAGAGGCCTCCCCGCCATGATTGCTTCATTCACATCAAAGCAACTGCCCTACCCATTTCTCTCCTTTGACATGGTTCATTGTGCGCAATGTGGGATTGATTGGGGGGCAAGAGGTACTCTCTCAAGGGTTTTTGAATATATTTTTGTGAAGAGGTTTTTCAACGAGCTCCCACTTTACTGCATGAGTTTGAGAATTCTTTATGAACCCACTCAGTCCGATTTGTTCAAATCAGATCAATCTCAGGGTGACCGGGGGCAAGATTACAATGTCGGATCAATTCTTTTGGAAATTCTTGTTTTTCTGCGTTTTTTTTGTCTAAAAAAATTGTAGGAACATCTTTATCGATTCTTTCTTCATTTCTTTCCACAAGTTGGTGTGGGCTACTTAGGCCAGTTTTTTTTTTCAAATAGACTTTTTTTTTTTCAAAGACGTTTATCTCTGTAAAAGTTCAGATTCCATTTTCTGGAAGAACTTAGCTTGCCTGAGGTTCGCGGATGTGGCAATGTGGGTCAACCGAGCTCGGGTTATGATAGTTCTGCTCTATTTTGTCCAGACGGCATCTTTCTTCTTGAGGTCAACAGAGTTCTAAGACCGGGCGGCTACTTTGTGTTGACTTCACCGTCGAACACAGTAAGATCCCTGCGGGATCCAGAGAATCAGAGGCGATGGACCCTCGTCCGCAATCTTGCAGAGAGCTTGTGCTGGGATATGATGTCCCAGCAGGATGAAACGATCGTCTGGAAGAAGACTGACAAGAAGATCTGTTACAAGTCTCGGTGCGACGCTAGAAAACCCATCTGTCACAGATCACTGAAAATAGAAAAAAAGCCTGAATTTTTATTGTTGATGATGGATCAGTGATTCGAATTATGGCTGATCTTCCTATTTGCTTCAGGAAGTCCGGGCCGGAGGTCTGCAGCAGGGACCTGGATGCCGAGTTCCCATACTACAAGCCGCTCAATCCGTGCATCAGTGGGATCGGAAGCCATCGGTGGGTTCCCATCGAGGGCCGGAGAACCTGGCCCTCTCGTGCCGCTCTGAACTCTGCGGAAGTCAGCTTATATGGTAATTGATGAGCTGAGAAATATTTTCGTGAAGAAAATCACTGGCAGAGCTCTCACATTTTTTGAATTTTTTTATATATTTATCAGGAGTGGATCCACAGGACTTCGCTGAGGATGGGCTGAGGTGGAGCGCGGGGGTCAGCAACTACTGGCCCCTGCTCTCGCCGCTTATTTTTTCAGATCATCCGAAAAGGCCTGGCGACGAGGACCCCTCCCCGCCGTTCAACATGGTGAGGAATGTACTGGATATGAACGCCCAGTTCGGTGGGTTCAACGCTGCTCTACTTGAGGCTGGAAAATCTGTGTGGGTCATGAATGTCGTCCCCACAAGCAGCATCAATCACCTCTCTCTCATCCTTGATCGGGGCTTCCTCGGTGTCCGGCACGATTGGTAGGGATCACGGTTGGAGTTCTTCACTTTTTTGTAATAATAATAATAATAATAATAATAATAATAATAATAATAATAATCTACATTTTGAGTAATTATTCAAGCCTGCCCACCATATTTCTCAGTTATCAGATGAGAGAATATCTGTTCTTCTGCAGGTGCGAGGCGTTCCCTTCATACCCAAGAACTTATGACATGATCCATGCCGACCGGCTGCTCTCATCCGAGACCTTCCAGAAGCGCCGGTGCTCCTTCACGAAGCTATTTTTGGAGATGGATCGGCTCTTGAGGCCCGAGGTGCTCACTGCTCCTAGTTGTATCATACTTATTTTGGTTATGAAAATTGCCATTTTTTGATCCGTCTTCCGCTGTTCTCGCTCTGATGCAGGGGTGGGTGATAATCCGCGACGCCTCCGTCCTCATTGAGGCCGCCCGGTCCATGGCGATGCGGCTGAAATGGGATGCGCGGAGGGTGGAGATTGACATCAACAGCGATGACAGCCTCCTCATCTGCCAGAAGCCTTTCCTTAAGAAGCCTGCGAGTGCAGACCACTGAAAGCCTTCTCCAGCGCGGCGCGGCGCGGCACGGCGCGGCGCAGCCCGGGCGTGCTGTATGAACACTATCCAGCATCCCTTCAAAGCTTACTTAGGCGGTATACACAGGTCTCTCGGCTTTAATTGTTGTGAATAATCATAAAGATGCCCATAATTCTCGTCGAGCCGCAAGGCTTCGCGGGCCATATGTAATTACCCAGAGATGGGGTATGCATCACAGAGTATCATTCTTTGGTGTATGGAATCTGTGCGCTGGAGGGAAGAGGTGCCATAATAAGGAATTGGTTCCGGTGCATGGCTAGGGTTGTGTGATCAATGATCAATCGTCGATCTGATCAGGATGACTGATGATCCAATCAGTTAACTTTACTGATCATGATAGTTTGATTAATGATCACGGCAATCTATCAATCTAAATCGGCTGATCGTCTTATAATATACTACTGTATTATATGTATATACAGTCATTAAATAAAGCTTATATATCAAATAGGTTTTAACCTTCCTAAAATATTACTAGATATTTATAGGCTTAATATATGTTTGTATATTATGCTTAAGTTTTAACTATATTAATATGCAGGTAGTCGTATTAAATAAAGTTAATATATTAATGGGCCTAAGTTTTAACTTGATTATAATGTGTATATAGTCATATTAAAACCTATTTCTAAGAGCTGATGGAGGATAGACAAAGAGGTGATGGCGGTTGAACTGGTGGCACTGATGAAGCTGGTGGTGATGAAGTCAATCTCTGAGAGCAAGAGGAGAGAGAGGCAGTGGTGGTGGGAGAGTAGTTAACGTCGATTTCTCTCTCTTTTCATTTCTCTATTTCTTTGTCTCTACTTCTCTTTTTCTCTCTCCATCTCTTTCTATCTATTTTTCGATCTCCTCTTTCCATCTCTCTCTCTCTATTCTGAAAAGGTTAAGATATTAGTATCTATAAATACTCCGATAATGTTTTGGTGATTGATTAGATCACCCAAATTCATGAAAAATCCAACCAGCCCACTCACTCCAAGCCCACATATATCTAATTTATCTAGATTAGAATGCTGATCGCAATCTAGATGGGTCAGGTTTCTTCATTCTTATCTTATATTGTATTTTTCCAAAAGAATAAGCCTTATTTTTTGGTGAAGAACAGGTGGCTAGGTAACATAAATGCCTAAACGGCCGTATCATCCTAGTGGATATATTATAAGGAAATTATGAACCTGTATGTTTATTAACTTAATCTACCTGATTTTTTAAAAAACATGTTTTTAAAAACAAAAAACTATATGCCCATTATGATGCAGATACTCTTTACAAACGTATACTCATTTAAATGACTTAGGACAAGGCTATTATTAAAAAGCATGCATAATCTTCTGGTTAATCTGATTTAACAAAGTTAACTTGGGTATTTGTGAATGGAATTTGCCAGCATATTTTAACATTATCAAGGTTGACCTGACTTTTTCGCAGGTGGATATTCCAGTCGCCGTCGCATCTAAGTTGGAGTCTTCTCGGCTGCAGAGCCTTCCACACTCCGCCACAAGTGGGAGGGGAGGGGGGGGCCCAGTTTGCTCGGACCACCGCCACCAGCCTATGCCTGCCAGCTATCCATCCATGCCAGGGTCTGCTCCCCGGTCCTTTCATCGGCAGGCAGAAGGATCCCCTCGGATCCGGCAGAAAGCGACGTAAACGAGCCGCTCTTGAAGAAAATCCATGGCGGGGCCGGCGGTGGAGATTCTTCCTCATGGCGATCTATCCGCACGAAATCAAGCAGAAGGAGACAGCTTTCTTGGGACTGAACACGCACAAACCGAGTCCACAATCTCACAGACAGATCACAACAAGCGATGGCAGAAAAGGAAAGCTGGACGATTTCTTCCGGCCCAGTTTGAGAGTTGACTGCAGCCGCTGCTCCGCTCTACCTTCGCCCGGCGGAGGTCGGCAGCTTGGGCTTCCTCCGCCGCCGGGCGGTTCCGTGCCCAGCGGAGGCGCCGCCAACTGGGCGGCCTCTGTTTGCCGAAGAGGCAGCAGTAGCAGCAGCAGCGCCTTGGCTGGCCCGCCGCGTGGGTCTTCTCCACGCGGTGTTGTGGCCGAGGGCGGCTTTGGCTATGGTGTCGGCGGCACCCTCCCTAGCCCTCTGTGGCTTGATGGGTTGCTTGTTGAGGTAAGTCAGCTGCGGGAGGAGCCCAGCGACCACCTTGCGGAGCTGGTCGTCTCCGACGTTGCTCTGGACCGGGTTCCCCAGCAGGTTCAGGACCAGAAGGGAGTTGTAGTTGGCGACGAGCTGGCCCAGAGCCTTGGCGGTGGTCAACTTGTTGAAGCTCAGGTCCAGAACCGCGAGCTTCAGGAGCCTGTGGAGGCCCTCCACGTTGCTGATCTTGTTCCCGGCCAGGTAGAGCTCCTTGATGAGGATGCAGTTGGACAACCCTGACGCGATGAGATATTAAAATGGGATGAACAGGCTTAAAATTCATTCATCTGCATTCACAGACAAGAGAGAGAGAGAGAGAGAGAGAGAGAGAGAGAGGGTGATCGCTTCTCTCACCATGGCCAATCCGAGAGATTTTGTTGTAGCTGAGATTGAGAACCCGGAGACGGGTGAGGTCCCTCAGGCCCTCGATTGCCGTGATCCTGTTCCTCGACAAGTCAAGGGCGTGGAGGCTCTTCGGCAACGCCCCGGGGCTGATATGAGCTGAAAACTAACATGGCATAAGAGGCTGGAAGAGCATGCATGATTTCTGATAATGATGATCAGAAAGATTACCCACCAATGGAGTTGCCCGAGAGATTGACAGCTCGGAGGCTGGTGAAGGGGGAGATGGTGGGGACGACTTGCAGCCCCATGCCGGAAATGTGGGCCACAGTCGAAAGGGGATTCAGAGACTGGATGACGTGGTTGGCCCTGAAGAGCTCCTCCGCCTGCCGCCGGCCACTCTGATGCTGCTGGCTGTTCTTCCTGGCCTGCTCTCCAGCCTCCGGAGAGTCTGGGAAGGCAGGAGTCTCTGCTGCATCAAAGTCAACCGAGGAACATGGATTGTCCTCGAGACTGTTGACCCAAGCGTTGACCCTATCAAGAGGGGAGGAGGAGGAGTCCATGGAGAAAGCCATCCACTGGCTCCGGCCACACCCGGCAGCAGCATCCTGACCCTCGTTGCCATGGCCCGGCTCGAGCGTATCCGAAGAGTAGCCACCTTTCCGGCTGTTGAACCCATCATAAGGGGCTGGAACTCTTTGCTGGGCGGAATAATTCCAGGAGCTGTGGAGGTTCCGATGGCTCCACAAGAACAGCCGCCACCACAGCTTCCGGCTCCTGGATGGCAGCACCTGGCTTGATGACTTCTTCTTCAGAATCACTCGGTCAGCACTGCAGGCGGTGATCACCGACAATGGGCTGCCGTTGAATTCATGAGGGACCCCTCCATTCCCATTTCCCAGCAGAGCTTGGAGGTCTTCATAGGAGAGGGACTTTGACGGGGAGAGCGGTGGCAGGCAGGCGGCAGCCGCCCGGGTCTCTATGTTGGAGCATGACCGCTTCAGCCATGGTGACCCGCAAAGATCTGATTTTTGCCCAAAACCCGGGTCGCTGATGTGGCCACTCAGGATAGCCACCTCAGCAGCAGCCCCTCCTCCCTCAGGCTTCTCATCCAGGCTGCCTCCATTTGCTCCTGCATCTTCTCCCTGCTCTGCTGCTGCCTTTGCCTGGAGATCAAAGTCAGAGAAATCTCTCCTCATCGATGGGGCATCATCATGCTCATCACCACCTTCATAAGCCCCATCCATGCCATCCAATTGATCATCCCCAATAATCTTGGAATCATGGGCCGGAATTGTGGCATCCAGGGTCGCCTCCTTTGCTCTGATATCATCAGAAGGGTGGACCAGGCTTTCCAGCCTCAGCTGCAGGATTCCATTCTTGGCATTTTCCACCACCTTTGGAGAATCCTAAGGGAGAAGAAACCGGATTAATCTACAGGAAAAGGGAAAGAGGGGAAAATACTCGATTCTGTATTACCTTGGTCGTTGTCGTCGTCGCCGTTGTCTTCTTCTTCTTCTTCCTGACCAGCAGCGCAGAGAAGCAGTGGATCTTGGCCATTTCCACCATTCCCAACAGTACACACTCCAGAGACTGTCTCACAGATCCTATGCTGATATTTTTACAATTGAAGAGCTGTTCTTGGGCTTGTATATGAATGCCTTCTGATTCAATTAAATGAAGAAAAAAAAACTAGCTGGCTGAAACAGAGAAGCACTAGCTCTTCGAGGGGTTAGCCGTTGTCGATCGGGGAGCCCTTCACCACGCAGCCAACTTGCCAGGAGAGAGAAGCTGGGGAGACCGAGAAATCGGAGAGATCACCCACTGGGGCCCACACCTTGGTCAAGGTGTGAGGAGGAAGAGCCAAAGGGATGGCCAGAGTTGCAGGCGGGATTCGATATCACCACGGCGGCTCTGAACCGACCCCGTCTTGGGATCCTTCCCTGAAAATAAGAGACATTGAGGAGCTGAATCAGTCTGAAACTGGCCAACAATCCGAGCTCCAGGCAATGGTTCGGGGGAGATGGGGAGCCTTGGAAGGTAGAACATATGGCCTCGTGATGATCAGGAAGAAGGAGCCCCTCTGGTCCATGGAAATCCCCTGGTTCTCCCCACAATCATGGGAATCGGGATCCTAAGGAGCAGCCCCCTACAAGAAATTGCAAATTTGGGGAGGCCCATAGAGGTAGGAGTTTTTTTCTCCTTTATAGAATCATATGAAATGGATGTAGAACAATTACATTAGAACTCCATTTCCCTTAAAGAATTATTCCCTGTATGATATAGCATAAACTCGAGGGACTTAATCGAGATCTCCAAACCGCGCCTTCCAAATATGGCAACTCCCCGGAAGAGAAGAGGAAAGGAAACTGAGTTATTTGTCGGGTGACCCTTGGCTAGCCATGAGATTCCGATCAGATCCATGAAGAAGATGACGGTTGATCGGAGTTAGAGGCATCAATCTTCATTCGTGAACGAGGAATGCCACGGAAAACAGGAAGATAAACGCGGGTGCAGATTCAATGACGGAGTCGGATCAAAGACACATCAGACCCCGCAGAAGTAAATGAGGTGAGAGAGACAGGCACAGAGCGAGAGAGAGAGGAACAAACCTTCGCTGGGGAGCGGCTGATCTCCTCCGTCTCGGGGAGGTTTCAGAAGACGCTAGACAGAGACGAGACTGCCGCTTCCGCTATGGTTCCTGCTTCCTCTCCCCGAAGACTGCGCCAACCCAGATGCCCTAAACGAGCGAGGGTGATGATGTTCTTGTTTCCCGCAGAGCCCGGCTAGAGAGAGAAACAGAGAGGGAGCGGTTGTTCCCCCTCGCAGCTAGAGAGAGAAACCCAGAGGGTGAGAGAAGCTTCGTCACCAGTCGCAGGCCAGACCTACTCCAGAAACCAGTTGTTCCCCCCTCGCAGCTTCCCGCTTGCTTCGGCCGAGTTTATTATAGTTTCGTGGAGTGGACGAGCGAGAGAGAGAGAGAGAGAGAGAGAGAGAGAGAGAGAGAGAGAGAGAGAGAGAGAGAGACGGTGAGGTCGATCTGGTGGAGAGAAGGGCAGAAACTTTTTGTCGTCTTGAACGCGCATGTCACGCGGCGAGCCACTGCCAGACGGCGCCGAATTTGTCTCCGTTCTCTCGATCTAACACGTGGGACACGGATCAAATCCGATCGGATGGTCGAGATTGAAACAATATCGTCCGTACTGTGGACCCATCGCTGCTGGGCCCAGTTGGATTGCCGTCCGTACAAATTCACCCGCCAGAAATTTATTTCGGTCTCCACAACAATGAGACAATATAAAATTACCCTCATATTATTGTAAATATTTTATTTTCCCCAATGAATGCTGGAAGTTACTCCCATTGTAGAGTCATCTGTCAAGGTATTGACAGCATGTTTTGATCTCTCTCTCTCTCTATCCATCTCCACCTGACTCCAATACAATACAAAAGGATAATGAGATAGTTAAAACCAGTCATTTAAATGGGAGAAAGAGTAAACACAATTTTACCAAACATGAATGTCTTAAAATAAGTAAAAAAATAACAAAATAAAAAATGTAATGACAAGAATAATGAGCACATAATAATATTATTTTGAAGATCTCTGTTTCACCACTTTGATTGCTCAATGTTTAATGTTTGCAACCACATGGGGCAAATGTGGTATCATAAGTTAAAAACTTTAATCTTGGGACATGGTTGGTGGGCATACCACACTCTCAAGAAAAGCTGAGAGTAGCAGGGTACTCTCAGAGCCCCATCTTTTTAAAGCATGGAAAAAAGAAGAAGAAAAAGTTATCAAGTTGAATGCAAAAGGCCCAGATGTAATCTCAATATGAGCACTCATGGTCCACCTACCCTAGTGTGGGGCTGACTGAATGATGAAGTTGTCATGCCAGAGCCCAACTTGAAAAAAGATGGTCCAATCTAAAGATTGGACCATTCAAATGGATGCCTTCTTGGAGCCATTCAATCCACAACATGTGATCCAAATGTGTGCATGCCCATGGATCAGCACAATGGTTTTATAGCAGCTAAATAAAAATAAGGCCCCATTTTTAAGTTATGCTTAAGTCACCAATTTTAAATAATGTTGAAGTTCAACCCAATTTATATTAATTGGACTCTCACATTAGCCAAATTTCACAATAAACTTGTACTATGAAGAGATAATCTAAATTGATATATTTGTACTGATATTTGGCTCTACACATTGATCATCAAGTTTGAGATTGAATACCCCATAAGAAAAGTAGATGTACTAATTATGGAACAAGGTTGTATCATCCTTTTCATGGGTTAATGTGCATCTAGATATGCATGGAATGTATTATAAATGGTTATTATAATGTAATAATGGCTACAATATTTTAAATTACCAATTTCCCATATACTCATCATGTAGAGTCAAAATTTCTTCAACAATAATATTATTATTAGACAACACCTCGTTTTTTATTAATGGTGAATTTTGCATGAAGACCATGCTATGTTATATGGTATATGGTATAAAATGTGATGGTTAATATATTACAACTTGGATAAGTTTGCTTCTATTAATATAAGGATCAAGCCTTGGAAATATCTAGCTACATGATTTATGGTTAAAATGTAGATACAATTACAATATTCTGTTTTTGTCAAGTAAGAGAATATTATCCCCCATAAATTATAAATGATGACAATCATTATCAGTGCATGGTCAAATGTTATTGCTTGTCGTTTACTTCATGGCGCTTAACATACTTCGGATGTCCCACAATGTGACCTTGCATTCTTTAATAATTGATCAATTAAAACCCAACTTTTCTCATACTCAGCACATGCTGACTTTCCCAAGTGCCCACCCTTCAAAAAATCTCATTGAATGGGTCAAACAAATCATAAAATCTCTGCTCTTTTGAAGCGCTTAGCATATAGTCATGTGTTCATGACATAAGCGCATTGACGTCATTAGTTTCCAGGTCAACTATTCTTAAATAGTACGCAACTTTAAGCATTTCCAAAAGAAGCCACTACCCAACCTCTAGGAAAATATTTAGAACCCACTAAATTATTTTTAGCCATCGTAAATCTGCCGTATCTTTTCTAAATATCGGCAAGTGGATGGTTAACACGAATTTTTGAATTATTAAGGGGGTAATAAGAAATAAAATGAACTTTTGTTCATGTGTTATCATCTTGTTTGTTTTTGATGTACAGTGAAAAATGCATCGCCTGCTGGACACGGCGGTCGAGATGGGCCCCGTTGACCTTTTATTGGGCCTAGTAGAATGGAATGAAGAGGGAAGCTGGTGGGGCCCATGGGGTACGTGCAATCTCGGGAGGCAAGTAGATCTTCTGTGCCACTCAAGCGAGCGCCTTCTCAGAATTTCTCCATTCTAAAATAGCTGATTTTTTCTACCGTAAGATTGCAAACGGACGACAATGTCTTATCATCCTCTCTCTCTCTCTTCTCTCTCTCTCTCTCTCTCTCTTCTCTCTTCTTCTCTCTCTCTCTCTCTCTCTCTCTCTCTCTCTCTCTCTCTCTATCTCCCTCTCTATCTCTCTCTCTCTCTCTCTCTCTCTCTCTCTATCTATCTATCTATCTATTGGGTACGTCTTTCCGAGGTCGGCAGGTGCGACTTCAGCGATCAACTGGTCGTGTTCAACCTTCCCCCCGGGGGGCTTCTGGGTCGGCTCACCGCCGTCGGAAGAATTCCCCGTGCTCGTTCCCTCCGGTGATCTTGCCCCACCGTCTGCTTCCCCTCTCTTCTCGTACGATCGGTTCTTCCCCAGATTTCGCGTCCCGGAGCAAACATGGCGGCGAGGGCTTGGGGGGCGGGGATGATGGTGCTGACGGTCCTCCTGGGCGGGCTTGAAGAGGCAGCGGGGAGAGGGAAGGGGATCTCCGGGGACGGGGCCGCTGTCGCCGCCGTCTGCCCCATCGAGCCAGCTGCCGAGTCTTTCCTCTCGGGTCTTCGGGATTGGTGCCCGTCCTGGTACTCCCCTAGGTTTGGGGGCTCCGTCGCGGATCTTGCCGGCGTCACGGAGGTTGGTTGGTAAACACATATTTGGTGCTTCTCCAGATATGCTCAGCATTTAAGATATTTATTTCTTGATTATTATCTTGGCTCCTAACCATTCCATTTGGGATTCTTTCCGGTAGTATGTTAGAATTTGCTCGACTACTGAATGAGCAGCGTTGAACCCTCCGGGTTGGGGGCTGTGAATTGAATCAGGGAGCAAGAAAAGGCTTACGTGATACTGCTCCCAGTAAACTATGAATGAAAACACTATAAACAAGCGCGTTTCTGCTTTTGAAGTATTCATAGATTATTCTTCTTTTGAAGACCGTACAGTATGAGGCTTCTTGTATAATCCTCCGGAGAATTTTCTGCTAACAAAAACAATAGGAAGTATGGATCACATCATGTTGCAGTCCTGGTACGCCATTTGAATCTATCCATTTCCTAATGCCAGTGGTAATGGCATTGAACTTGTTTCAAAGATCCCCACGCCTTCCCTTTTGAAGTAACTGAGGGGGTTGAGAGAAGACTGCTCATGTTGATCACGGTAATAAGAACCAGGAAAACTTCACCTTCCTGCCTAGTGAATTACCGGTAATGCTAATGTCCTCTCTTATTCTACTGAACCTTCCTTTACATCCGTTCCCACACTCTTCGCCTTTTGCCATCCAAGTCTTACATGTCACACCCAACTTTTTCTTGAGTTGCTCTCTTTCTAACGGTGGCACAACATTTTTTTGGTCTGCACATGGTCATTAACTAAGTTTACCTAATATTCTCGATTCAGAGTCCTCATCTTTCATGTTGTTGGAGAGATAAAGTAAAGAATATCTGTAGATTTAGATGAGTCTGACTCCTATTTATTGGAGAGCAGGGTCGTCTACAGTTAGGCCTCTCTGACATTAACACACAAAAAAATAACTTTTCTGTAACTTACTCTAAATCTGTAACATGCGTAGGAATTTTTCTCTACATTATTGCTCAGTGCTGAGAATGGGCTACTACTTAATTTCCTTAAAAAATAAGTATGTAGAGAAAAACCGTAGTAGAAAGTTATGAAGAACTGAAAGGCCTCATGGACAGGCCCAGAAGGAGGCCAGCATAGATTAAAAGATATGGATTAACTAACAACAGTCATTCGTGCTTGATTCTCATTCACAGTACTTTTCTGAGAGGAAGACGTGCAGTCATGCATGTGCACAAAAGAATCTTATGAAAAAGCACTATTGCATGGGTTCATGATAATTATGAGAGGATCATGTAAGCTTCACTGAAGCCTTTTGAGAAAACGATAAGGAGGTAGCCATTTATTCACAACAGTCTTGTAAGAAGACAACATGCTTGCAAATGATGATCTCTTCACAGTAGTCTACGAATGGTCTCCAATATTTATGTGGCATAATGATATTGGTTTCATCTCAGAAGGACTTTGTGATATGAACATCTTAATAGGGAAACGCCGTAGCCTCGCATGATCTCTTGTAAGATGACTCCATGTTGGTAGTTGAAATGATGACCACTATAGCCTCGCATGAGAGAAGTGCAGCACTGTGCTATTGTAGTGTTTCATTGACTGTAGCGTGCAATGTCATGATTGAAATAAATTGGGAAGGGAACGAGCGGAGATCATCTTATGAAGGTTGTCGAAGGAAAACTCAGGTTAGTGAGTGATGGCTAAGTCTTAAACCTCAACATGCTTTGACATCAAGAGAGAGAAGGTAGTTATCGGTACAAATTAGGAGAGAGAGAGTGGGGAACAGTTACGTACATAAAACGTACAGAATGAATTAAAACTAGCTAAATATTACATTTTAACCTTGAATCCTCATTAGCACCTGTCCTACTGTTTTCCATTAGAATGTTATGTTGAATGTAAGCAATCCCCCATTTATTGGCTTTTACGCATTTACACGCTCTTACTTGGCACTTTGCTGAAGTGGTGATTTCCACTTTATGCTTTTTAGGAATGACGATGCCAATAAAGATCGCCATGGAGTTTTCTGATCTGGTTTGTTCACTAGGCTATCCCGAGCATATTGATCAACGCCTAACCATAACAAGTTCTGCTTCCTCCAATGACACTTCAATACAGTTTCACCTAGTGATGTCTTCTAATTTCTTTAAATGTGTATTTTCTGTCATACACATTGAAGGTCTCCCTGCAAAACCTGGCATTTCCTTCTTTTTGATTTTCATTGACATCTACATACTCCATTATTTCAACGCGGCAATGAAGTAGGTAACCATTGTATACCACCATCGCTACCAGATGAGATTGAGGGCTGTGGAGAGGTCATCATCATGATTCTGATGCCTTCCTTTCCAATGTCAGGTCCTCTTGATGTGTTCCAGCAGTCGCCCTTTCTTTTTTTTTGCTGCCAAATTTCTCCCAAGGCGGGTTTATCTTATCAACATTGGACCAAATCTGGATCCAAAGTTACCTTCAAAAGGCCCATATAGCTAAATGTATTATTTATCATACTTTGTTTGGTCCTGAGATTGATGGGAATGTGCAGTACTTCATACCTCCCATAACCATCCTTCCAGAAGATATCTTCTTTTGCTACTCCTGGATCTGCATATGGCTGGCAATTTTGGAGGCAAATTGCTGTCAGTGTCGTTGTCTTCCTCATTAATGTCTTTTCTTCTATTCATTCTTTCACATGATTGCCACCTCCATTGTAGAGTCTTCCTTTGCTATACTCCACCTCCAGGAAACCTGGGTCTCCTGTAGCCGAGAGCCTGCTTCACCTGAGTTTCTTATGGCTGGGCTTTTCTTTATACATATATACATATATATTGGGGGATATTTTCATTCTCATGCTCAATCATAATATCTTTTTATTATGAATTATCATGCCAATAGGATCAGGGTAAAAAAAAGTGCCTTGTATAGAATTTCACATTTTTACATCGGAAGAAGGCTCAACTGTAGCCTGAAAGTATTGCCCTTTGACCTTTCATTATTTGTGGTAGTATAATGGTAGGGTCAACGCATGAAATTCAGATAAATACATAAATTATATATCTCTGTCTCATGCGCATTTTATTCCTTGCCTTTGTCAGGGAGAGGAGGCCACGCTTCAGCAGGCTTTGAATATCGTTCAGAAAAGCCAGAACGACTATGTGGCACTGCTCTTCTATGCATCATGGTGCCCATTCTCAAGAGCCTGCAAGCCCAACTTCAGCGCCCTGTCCCTGCTGTTTCCTAGCATTCGCCACTTCGCATTTGAGGAGTCTGTCATCAGGCCAAGGTCAGTCCCAGATCATGTTCTACATCTGGCCTTATTTATTTGATCATTTGGGGGGAGGGAACCGGGGTTTCTGACATAAAATCGATTCGGCAGCATACTCTCCAGGTACGGAGTTCATGGCTTCCCGACCCTCTTCCTCATAAACTCAACGATGCGGGTTCGATATCATGGCTCCCGGGCCGTGGCTTCTCTCATTGCTTTCTACAGCGATGTCACAGGTGTGCATGCATGCGTGTGTGTGGATCTTCCCGCAATTATTCTTGTTATTTTTGTCAATTTTCCATTTCGTCTGAATTAATCAAGCTTTTCGTGGGTTGCATCTCGTCTGAGCCTTCCCCATCTCGTTCTTGTGACTTAGAGATTCAATCGTAGTCAATAATTCTCCAGCAATAAACGGTATTCGTGTCAGAGCTCGTCGGAGAACCAGATTAGAACCGGAAAATTTTCGATCATCTTTTCATTTGCGACGAACGCATCTTGTGTTCTTCTGCCCAGTTTTTTTATAATTTTTTAAAATATCAGGAAATTTTCCTTCTTTGTCTTCCCGCAGGCATCCCGCTGAGGCCGCTGGATTCAGCATCCCTGGAGAGGCTTCTGAGGGCGCCGATCAATGGCAGGCCCAAGGACGTGGAGCTGGAGAACTGCCCCTTCTCTTGGGCGAGGTCCCCTGAGAGGTTCCTCCAGGAGGATGCGTACCTGGCGCTGGCGGCGGCCTTCGTGGTGTGCCGGGTCATCTACCTCCTCCTGCCGTCGGTGCTGGGCTGCGGGCGGCGGGCCTGGCGGCGGCACGGCGGTGTGGCGAGGTTTGCGAGCCTGTGGGACGGCTCTCGGCTGGCCTTAGCGAAGCTCAGCCTCAACCCCTGCCGCCGGCGGGATCTGCAGGAAGGGGCAATGAACGCGAAGATATGGGCTTCCAAGTCTCTGGTTCCTGTCACCATGGGTGAGCCGAGTTCTGTAAGGAGAGCGCACTCTGGGTTCCAAAGAACATGATGGAGGCTGGTTTGCCGTGTAAAGCTCCTCTCTCTCTCTCTCTCTCTCTCTCTCTCTCTCTCTCTCTCTCTCTCTCTCTCTCTCTCTCTCTCTTTCTCTCTCTCTCTCTCTCACCTCTCTCTCTCCCCTCTCTCTCTCTCTCTTCCATCTCTCTCGCTGGTATGACGGGGTTGGCTCTGGTTTGAAGTTTACCTGTGAGCAGGTCTGTTTTCTCACTGTGATGTCTTAAAAGGTGAAGGAGATGCCTCTCTCTCTCTCTCTCTCTCTCTCTCTCTCCCTCTCTATCTATCCATCTATATCTCCTCTCTCTGTATCTCCTCTTCTCACGAGGCACTAGAGCATGAAGTGAGGATCTTTCTCACTTTTCCACGCTTAAAACCAGAGACAAAACCCGTCATGCTAGCAAGAGGGGGGGAGCGGGGAGAGAGAGAGAGAGAGAGAGAGAGAGAGGGGACCCTTTTTTGAGTTGACTCTTGTCTTTCTCTTCCAATGTTTCTAGATTCTGGTGACGCAAGTGGGGGGAAAGAAAGTGAGACCTCGCCGGTGGAGGAATCCACCGCCCATCGATCTTTCTACCCTCTTCTTATCAACTCCCTGCGAGATGAAGGCATCTCCAGAACTGTTCAGATCACGACATGACCGGCCGAACCCAGTGGTGCACGCGCTGTGGCGCGTCCCCGCCCCTCCGGCGGTGCGCCGCCGTCCACGGTGCCACCGCCCCGGCATATGGCGGCGCCGCCCGACTCTGGGCACAGGCGCTGCCGTCGCCGCCGCCGAGCCCCCCGTCGGCGCACGGCAAGAAGAGGGCTCTCCTGGTGGGGATAAGCTACAAGCGGAGCCGGAATCGGCTGGAGGGCGCCGTCAACGACGTCAACTGCATGAAGTTCCTCCTCCGGCGCAGGTTCGGCTTCCCAGAGCCGTCCATCCTCGTTCTCACCGGTAACAACAAGCAAAAGACGAACACTTTCAATTCAATACTTCGCGGCTTTCCCATCGCCGAAGGTTTCTGCCTCTGATCCGACGGCTTGGAGATAGATGCAGACGGGGAGGGCGACCCGAGGAGGACGCCGACGAGGGAGAACATTCTGGCGGCGATGCGGTGGCTGGTCTCTGGCTGCCGGCGGGGGGACTCCCTGGTGTTCCACTTCTCCGGGCACGGCTCACAGCTTTCGGACGAGGACGGCGACGAGCTGGATGGCCACGACGAGACGCTGTGGCCCGTTGACTACCGGAAGAGCGGGGTGATCGTCGACGACATCGTCAACGCCGCCCTCGTGAGGCCCCTCCCTGGGGGCGTCACCCTCCACGCCGTCGTCGACGCCTGCCACAGCGGCTCCGCTCTCGACCTTCCCTTCGTCTGCAACATGAACAGGTGATCTCATGCTAACCATCAACACGAACAGGTGTTGCAGAACTCTCGTCTCCAGTTATGTTAACCTAAGATCCTAGCAATGGAATTCAGAGATAGTAAAACCCTGGTTGTCCATGGCAGCAAGGGGGAGTACCAGTGGGAGAGCTACAGCCGTCTGCACAAGGGGACGAGCGGGGGATTGGCCGTCTGTTTCAGCTCCTGCGGAGATAACCAGAAATCGTCTGAGACAAACGTGAGGGAGCTCCCTCCTCCTCCTCCTCCTCCTCCTCCTCCGTCTTCATCTTGGAGGAAAGCCTCTGACTTAATGCTGGAGTCAATTCTCACGCAGGCCTTCTCCGGCCATGCCACGACCGGCGCCATGACTTACTGCTTCATCAAAGCCGTGGAGCTAGGATCCGCAAGAACATACGGCTCCTTGCTGATGAACATCAGAAAATCCATCCGCGAATCTCAGGCAGCCGCCCCCGCCAGCATTATTCCTTTTCTGGGCAAATTTCTTCGGTTCCGATCCCATCAGGTGACTGATCTTCTTCTTCTTCTTCATGATCCTCGGTATCATCTGGCCGTTGTGGAGGTGCCCTCGTCAGAGAATATGAAATTCTAGCAGCCGGATGGGATGATGATGTGAGACTGAGAAGCGTTGACCCTTTTTTGCATCTTGCGGCGGCATGCAGGTGCCGCAGCTCTCCTCTTCTGAGAGATTCGACGTGAACCAGAAGCTGCTGAATCTGTGAGGCCGGTGCACCGGCGAGATGATGCTGAGGATCTGCCTGTGACAGCCAAGCGTATTATGTTGCACTCATCCTGTGCGTTGACTTTGTAGATTTAAAGGATAATGGAGGTATTGGGGGGACGCAGAGTAAGTGTCTATGGTGGGCTAATCGTATGGAACTTTCCTGGTTTCGATTAATTTTCTGGATAGAGGATATATTAAATAAATTATTAAAATATAAATAAATAAAGAATATATTTAGATGATAATATGAGAGTGAGAGAGGGGGGGGGGGGTTGCGTGAGGGCATTAATAATAAAAAATCCAAGTTCTTAGTCACCGTCGTGTACGATAGCATGTTCAGCGTAGGATAGCATGCGCAGGGTATTCTATCTCGCGTGTGGTGAGGCGTTCGATGAGTGCGATCAATCGGTGCACGTTAGCAATTTAATGCGCATGCTTAAACCCTTCCCTACGATCGTCGAAAATCTGAGAATCTCTCTCTCTCTCTCTCTCTCCCAAAACCCTTCCCGAGTCCCGGGATCAAAGCGCTGCTGCTGCTGATCCTCTCACTCTCTCTAGCCATCCGGGTCGGAGCGATGGAACAGTCAAAGTCTCTGAGGCTAGGGAGGATCAATCTCTCCTCTAGCGCCAAGGTGTGGATCATCGTCGGAGTCGGCGTCGCTGGTGCTATAATTATCGCCGAGTCTGCCCGCAGGA
This sequence comes from Spirodela polyrhiza, assembly GCA_024713555.1. Taxonomy (NCBI): domain Eukaryota; kingdom Viridiplantae; phylum Streptophyta; class Magnoliopsida; order Alismatales; family Araceae; genus Spirodela; species Spirodela polyrhiza. Next base: position 5,183,823 of record CM046532.1, read on the forward strand.
GACGGAAACGGGAGAACGGAGGATCAACTACGAAGGAAGACTTCGGGGCGTTCATCGAGCGCTTCGAGATCCTCCCCGCACCTCAGCCGCCACCCCCCGCTGCCCGGCAACCGCTCGCGGAGCTCAGGTTCGCCGTCAGCGACAGGTAGACGATACGCGCGCCTTTCCATCCTTTGGTGCACATTTGATTGATCCTTTACCCGTCAATTTTTTTGTTGTTGTGCTATTAATTGGATTCTATTGTTACTATTCTTTTTTTTATTCTAAGTTTTGATATCAAGGGTTACGTTACCGGTTTCGGGAACCCTGATTGGAAGAGGACGCATGATCCGGCAGACAGGACAGCCGTTGTGGTCTCATGTCTCCTGAAACAAGGGGCTACATGTGTTGGGAGGACAGTTATGGACGAATTAGCATTCGGGTTTGTACTTTGAACGATCACATTCTCAATTGAATTTTTGTCACGTTACATGAACTTGGATTAATTGGACTTATCGGGGTGTTCTCAGTCAAAGCTTATTTCCGATCCTGGGTATTGCAGCATCACCGGAGAAAATGCACATTATGGGACACCTACAAATCCATGTGTGCTACAACTGATGCCGGGGGGATCATCAAGTGGCTCTGCTGTTGCCGTTGCTGCTGGTCTGATTGATTTCGCACTTGGTATGGTACCGAATTTTTTATCTATAAAAGCCTGATTCTCAATTAATTTTTAGAGAGATTCCTATAGTTTTAAAGGTAGGATATGTGCTAGAGGGGACGTGCGTTTGAGGACATGAGAAAGTAGTCCCAAAGAAGTGCTCTCTTTTCGGTAGCTTCATCACTATGTATTTATATATTTTTAGTTAGGCGATTCAGGTTGGAACATTCCGTTTTGAAATGGTCCTGAATATTTTGAACTGAATTTATTTTTACGGTTCATTGCAGAAGGGAGAAGAAAACCTAAATGCCTTGTACAAAAAAATTCCAAATTGATTTACTATATTATTGAATAATATTTCCCCTAGGGATGTCGTTGGTCATGAAGAATCATTTCGAAGGAAATTAGTGGAACTCCACAGAAAAAAAGCGATTGTCGATCCATATAAAAGTCACATGTTGAGTGAGGGGATATTTTATGAACTCCACCAGTAAATGTGACCCACTCTAAAATCATCCTGATTAGCATCATTATGTTTAATAGATGACATATGCAATGAGATAGCGTGGATTTTGTATATTGTCTCCGTACCATTTCCAATGAGGTTCTTTACCTTTTTTTCTCATTAAAAAGTTTGTCTGATATGGATGCTTTTTTGATAATTACAATAATAAGGAATAATAAGATTTTTCCTGGCATCACGCAAATATTGTCTGAATAGTTCATGAATGTCATTAGAGCATTAACTCGGAAGGTAAGTTAGCACATAATAAAATAGGTGGATTGAATTCTCATTAGTATAAAATTTAGCTTGGGTAGATGCCTTATCTTGTTACTTTAAGCAATAGGCAGTAGGTCAGTGCCTTGCTCGCCTCACCATTATTGTCTCTACCTTCATAAAAGGCAAAAGTTAGTTGAGAATTGGGAAGATTCATGGTACCGTTCCTTTCTGCTGCCACATGTACGTCATATGCTATGGCTGTTGTGAGTTTTGATGAATGTAAATTAACTTACTGATTCAACATATCCTCACCTATTTTACATACAATGTATATTCAGGAGAAAATGTGTGGCCTGCTAATGTGTGCGCTATTAATTTGGAGAAAAAACCGCGTATAGGTTTAACATGTTTTAAGTTGATATTTACATATTGTTTGCAATATTTTCCGTCATATTTATATTCTATTTCAGACTTAAACCTTGACTACAGGACCTAATGCTCATTGTAGATTATCTTTCTTAGTTCAGTTGTTTCGATGTTGTGATGGAAGCCCTGCTTGTGGGAAGTTCTGGATACTTCAAATATTTTCTCTAAAATAACATCAGAATTTCTTGCATGACATAACAGAATGGGAAAGGCTAGTCGCTGTGTGGAACAGCTTGATTTATTTCTGATTTTTTAAAAAACCAAAGATATATGGTTGCACGAGTTTAATTTATCTAAGAATATGAGTTATTTAGCGAATGCTGGAATCAGAGTTCATTAACAATTTTATATATCACTTGTAATTTTACTTAACACTTTTTTTAACAATGAACATGTAATTCTGTGGACTCCTGTTAAGATGAGAATAATTGTATTTTGCAGGGACTGATGTAGTTGGATGTGTGAGGATTCCTGCATCACTATGTGGAATTTTCGGATTCCGGCCTTCTCATGGTATATTATCCACTGTTGGAGTGTTGATGAATTCAAGAAGCTTAGAAACATCTGGTAAAAAGTCGTTGACTTTTTTTTGAAGAGACGTTGACTTATTTTATAATTCCGTGTTGTTCCATAATTCAATAGGACTTGTCTTTTTACCATTTACATACTACTGCAGTTCTGTCAAGGAATGCATTGTATTTATTTTGTTCTACCGTTCTTTTCGTTCGCATATTTTCCCTTGACATTTCGTCCGTTCGTAAACTTATATTAGAGATACTTTTATATGCACATATGTGCGAACTTAAGCTTTATCTTCATTTAATGTAGGTTAGTGTCTAAATCTTGAGTTTGGTGTGTTCAAGATTTTGCCATTTGTCTCATTTGATAATTGCAACTGATATGTTAAAACATGACTTAGGGTATTTGTAGATGTACAGATACATAGATTCTAGAAATATTAGGTGTCACTTTTCTTGGAACTTAATACGTAGTGCTATTTCTTGGAATTTCCAGGCCAAAAATATTTGATCTTTTAAGTCCTGTAGTATGGTCCCGATGCATTTTAGTTTGCCCCTTTTTTTGTAGATTACCGTCAGAATTTCGCTGGCGCAGACTTTATGACACCTTTTACACAAGCTGCGGGGCTTTTTTACCTTCTTTTCTGATGCATGATATTCGCAATTTGTGCATCTGTTTTCATCACGCCCATTTATAGATTGGGCTTGTTCTTCTTACTCATGCATAGAATGGCAAGTTTTACAGGTTAAATCTGAGCAGAAATGGGTCAATTGGCCTGATTGATCACGGTGGAATAAATGATGTTAGTTTATGGCTGTCATTATATTTGTTTAAAAGATGGAGAATTTTATCTTTTTTGCATAATTAATTTGTTGTTTCATGAATTTTTATCGTATTTATTTTTCTATTTTGTAGGGCTGTTCGCGCGAGATGTTTCTGTTTTGCATCGAGTTGGGCATGTATTATTGCAAGCTCCTACATTGGGGCCAAAAAGAAAAAGGCGCTTCATTGTTGCTGATGATTGCTTTCAACTTTCAAGGGTTCCGAAAGAGAAAACTGTGCATGTCTTAAGCAAAGCTATTGAGAGCCTGTCTGGTTGTAAGTATTCTTCTTCGTGTTTCAAAGCTCAGAGATGAGATATGCTTGTTGTACATTGTTATCTGGTTAGTTCCTTTGAATAAGTTTGATGAGTCTTCAATTTTTATATTGTTTTTATTTGGTGCACAGACCAACCGCCAGAACATGTGAATATTGGACAGTATATTGCATCAAAAATACCAAGCTTAAAAGAGTTCTATGAACCATCCACGAATATGCAAAAAGGAACATCTGCGTTGAAAACTTTATCAGCTGTGATGTTATTGATACAGAGGTGCGTGGGTAACTTGCTTTTGTAGTTTGATCTATCGCATCTGGAACAAAGATTCTGTTTATTTATTCCTATCTTAACGTTTTTGGGAGCTGCAGTGGGAAGAAAATTTGATGTGGACAATTGTGGATTCTGTTCTTTATTAATACTTTTAATTTTCACTGTCAGCCCAATGTTTTTAACTACCTTAATTCGCATGTTAGTGACCCCACTCGTTTTGACTTGATCATATTGCACAACAAATTTTCCATTCCTTGCACTGTTGGAAATTCTGTCTTCCGATGAACTTTTGTTTGAAGATTGAATTTAGCAATATTCATATGCACATCCTTCTGTATCCATTCTTGGAAGGTCTGGCACTTATTTCGGCCCTCTATTTACATAGCGAAGAAAGGTTTATACTGTTTTTCATAAATTTTGTTCTATATAGCAAGGTACAAAAAGTGGCAGTGGATATTCTAATATGGGTTGAAGTTCCTTAGTATCTGTAAGCTTGTCTTTTGGAAGAGATAAATGATTTCTTGTTACTTTTCTAAAACGATTCGTAGTTAATGGCATTGTAAGTAAATGATTCAGGTTACGATTTTAAAATTTGAGAACTTTTTGTGGGGCACAAAAAGTTGGAGGTCAGGCTTTAAATCTTATCTTGGTTGCTGATGCCGAGAGGCCAAATTCGAGTTTTGCATGTGTGATCTGAAAGCCAAAATACAGAAGCCATACTCCAAATTCGAATGAAACAAAATGAGGAGCTGGGGGCAAGTGCCTTTCCAGATCATGTGACGGGGAAACATCCACCGTTGAAAAATACCTCAGGTTGAATGTCAGAGTGGAAAAATCACATGCAGCAGCATGCTCTGGGTAATTCAGTTGGGAATACACAATGCCTGTAAAAACCATGAGAAAAAAAATAAAGCTGCAGGCTAGTTCAGTGGGCAGTGGATCAATGAAATTCAACCATTGGCTGGCAGTAAGCTGGTGCCAACTTTTTGTCCGAACAGTATGACTGCTTCAAAAGAAAGAGAATGAATTGGCGGATGGGTTGGGTAACCTACTCCCGTCCAGACCTTGCGGGCCATGCAGAGACCAAGAGGGGGACTCCTTATCATTGCACATACCTGATGGCGAGAGAACGAATAGTGGGTGAGGTGAGGGAGTAGAAAGTATCACATCTTTGCAGTTGAATTGTAGGGTCTTGAAAATGGAATTTATAACCAAATTTTTCTTGACCAGTACTGGTTTGAACCCATCTGAAAACCGGTCAGTTTCAGTGAGTTATGCTAATTCTTATGGTTCTTAATTGGAAAGAGAAGGGGGATAGTGGAGGAAGTAGTCTGGTGACTGGTTGGAAAAGAGGGAGAAAAAAAGGGAATCGCATGTGTTACTAGGCAGCATCAGCAACACTGTCAGCTGGAAAAGAGGAGGGGTTGGGGGACGACAACAGTTGCTGAGGGCTTATCTATTTTATTTTCTTCTTTCTCGTAATCCTTCATCTATACTTTGCCAATTCAGAAAGTTTGGATCGGAACGGGGCTTCTTGTTGCGGTTCCATGGGGAAACTCAGATCTATCCATATCGGTTGGAAAAAGAGAGAACAAAAAATTTGCTGACGTCACTTTGATTGATCTCTTGCTTACGTTGATGGATATATGGTGGAGGAATGGGCAAATGATAAAAAGAAGAAAAGACTAATAATAAGAAGAAATGATCTATTAATGCTAGGCCAGGCCGCTAGAGAAGAAGAAGAGGAAAATGATAATTTAAAAAACGACAATTCTGTCCATCCTTGTAAAATGAAGAAGGGTTTTGATGAATTGGCTTGTCTCAACTGGGAAAATTACAAATCATCTCACCTGTTGGTTTCTATTCCTGTGGAGTACATAAACCATTTTTTCTGGTTGAACACGTAGATGACTGGGGCGGGTCTTTTTTTGATAGAAGTTTATTGAGTAACAATTAAATAAACCATTCGTTTTCATCCTTATTCAAATCATCTTGTTTTTTTCTTAAGGCCATTAGGACAAGATCACCTTATCCGTGCCTGTTGAAGCCCATCCTTGCCCACCTAAGTTGGTATGCCTTTTGCAACTAAGAAAAAATGGGACATTTATCTATGATATGAGCTGATTCTAATACGATCTCTCTAATGGGCATTCAACTTGATTATGAGCTGATTCTGATTCAATCTCTCAAATGAGGTGGATTCTGATTCAAAATGAACATGAGCTGATTCCGACCCAATCTCTCTTACGAGCATCCATCATGTACATGTACTGATTATGGTAAAATCCAATTCAGGGCCTTTCGGCTTGTATATGAGCTGATTTTTGTCCAATCTGTCTGATTGACTGTCCCATTTTTCGGGTTTTTATTTTCTTGTTTACTTTCTCCCTTGGTTTTTTTATGTATTTTTATTCAATAATTTTTTGGATGATTTTTCCTTTCACCCTCAACTTGACACAATTTTTCATTTGCGAACTTTTCAGATATGAATTCAAAACAAATCATGAGGAATGGATTAATACTGTCAAGCCCAAGTTAGGTCCTGATATCTCTTCTCGTATTCTTGCAGCCATGGAGTACACTCATGAAAATAATAAATCTTTATATAAAGTTAGAACTGAGTTGCGTTCTGCACTGAATAGCCTGATTAAGGTATGCTTTCTCAAAGTATCAATTTCTTTCGGAATAGTTTTTGATAGGATCCTTGCTGTTCTTTTAATGATAGGGTACATCAGTTCTCAATACACTGGTCATGGACTTTGTTGGGTTTTTGGTTGTATATCGTTGTTACGCGTGAATTTTTAAACTTAGCACTAAAAATTTGCAACTTTATATCGAAATAATCTGTTTCTCTACTGGAACATGCATAAAATAATTGTTTATGAAGATTACCTTGCATGGGCATTTATATGTAACGCAATCAGAATGCCTTGAACTTTCCGAGTTCAAGGTTCAAACAGATGTTGAACTTGGCCCCGAATCCCCCATGACATTTGACCTTACCGTACTTCAGTCGTCTCCCATTTTTATCATGTACAATCTAGTATCTCGCAGAAAAAAAATCTCCTCTTGAAAGGAATGCTCTATCATTTCACCTCTAATGGAAGGGAATGAACCAGGTCACGTATGCCTTCTAGGTTGCATTCCACATTATAGTTCTAGTTACGAAGAAAAAAAAAATGCTAGATGTTCATCTTTTGGGAAATGGGGATTATGTTACTCCAAATTGATTTGAGAAAAGAATGCACAAAGAGGAACTTTGCTTCTAGGAGCAAGCGGTATAAAACAATCCTGACAAAGAAACATGTCCAAAGTGAGATGCAAATACAATATACAGGTAGCTTTCTTCTGTTTGTCTGTACAGTCTTTATTTCTGTTTCCATACCATAGTGAGAGAAGGCTTTTTTTATGTCATCATTAGTAATTTGTCTATCTCATGAAGTGAGATACGGTTAGTTGAAGGTTTATTAACGGCATCATTGTGAAATTATTACCTAACTGTGAAGCGTTCATTGGTTTAGATGGATAGGGGATCAGGATTAACCCGGTCATCTTAAGAATATTTCAGGCAAGTTTTAAAGTAATATGAAATGGAATCATTTTTATCTCTGTGATCAAATGATAGAGCTGGCCGTTATGTCTTTATATGGTAGTTATGTCAGTTTTGGAGCCTACACTGAATAGCCTCCTTTCTCAGGCAAAAACCTATCGCCATCAATTTTCTGAACTTCCCTTGGATGGTGAACAAATGCAGCTGCATTTGTTGGTGAACATTACAATTGATGCCAGTAGGTCTCAGGAATTATGGATTTCGTTTCGTTTTGTCCAAAAATTTTCAGATTAATGTTAAGAGGCTTGGTCATTAGTTGCACAGGCATGGGTACATATTCTTATGAGAAATGTTTCCATTCTTGTGAAAAGAATGTTATCTCATAGTCGGGTTCTATGTTTATTGAATGCATATCACATTGTACTCTTTTTTATTGTCAAGCCCTTCTGATTTGATGTATTGGCTATTGGTTTACACAGGATGGAGTTTTAGTTATTCCTACTGTGCCAGATATTATGTTACGGGTTAACTCTAAGAAGAAATTATCTCTTGATTTTGAGGACCGAGCATTCTCAGTGTTGAGTATTGCAGGGATGTCTGGCTGTTGTCAGGTGTGTAGCTTGTGGATTGTTTTCTGCAAGGATCATTCTCTGAGTTGTTGGTTGCTTTTCCTTTTTGATTTCTTGCTGGATAACTTCTATTTATTTATTTCGCTGACAGGTTTCCATCCCACTGGGTAAGCATGATGGCAGGCCTGTCTCTCTTTCATTCGTAGCAGCACATGGAGCAGACAAATTTCTTTTAGACACTGTCTTGGACATGTATTCTTCTCTCCAAGAGCAGGCTAAGATTGCTTCAGCATTACAGCTAGCATCAGATGTAAATGGGGACATGGACGCATCGGAGCTCCTAAAAGAAAAGGTTTTTATTTCTTGTTCTTCATATGTGGCATCAATCATCGAACATTATGTGTTTTTCACTACCTGAAATAATTTTCAAGCTTCGCCTCATTTATTGCTTATTCATCTCATTAATTTGGGCATTTATATATGCATTTGCAAGTTTCACAACATCCCCCATAACTTCTCCAGGGAAATGCCGCGTTCAAGGGAAAGCAGTGGAATAAGGCTGCTAGTTACTACTCGGAAGCCATCAAGTTGAATAGTACTTGCGCAACTTATTACTGCAACAGGGCAGCGGCATATTTGGAACTGGGATGGTATGAAATTTGTTTTAACATATCAACATGGGTTTGCGTGCCTTCTCTTATATATTCACACAACTCTTGTCATTTGTTTATAGCTTTCAGGAGGCGGAAGCAGACTGCAGTCAGGCAATTTTACTGGATAAGAAGGCGAGTACTAGCCTACTCAAATAACCTGCTAGCCAATTGGAACCTTTAAATAGTCTAGGATTAAAAATTTTGGAAAATTAAAATAAATTATTGTACATGCTTTTAGCTACGTTCTTAATGAATTCACATTATTCTTTAATGGATTTATTTCCTCAAGAAATTATGAAGGTGTGAATGCTTTGTTTGCCTCGCCTATATGTCCAATCTAACCTCCAGGCATCTCCTCTCTTCTTCACTTTATCTTTCGTTACTGCTTAGATTTTCCTTGCATGTGTCTGTGAATTCCCTTGGTGTGTGCTATACAGCGGTGAAGTTTTTCCTAACGTTACGTTCTAAATAAATGAGATGCTCTTTTATGCTCCTTATAAGCTGAATCCAACTATACCTGTGTCCACGTCCACGCTGCACAAGCTTGGACAGCACTTGGGAGAGCGGTAATCGCTTCCATCAGGGACTTTGAGAGAGGTGTCAATATAGAGTTGGGCATCTTAAGTATCTATGAGCCGAGGCATATCATCTGATTTGGCTAAGAAGGAAGGAACTTGAGAACTCTACCCGCCAAGGAAGCCGCACATGGATATTCGGATCAATCATTTGAAAGATCCCCACAGACACGGTTTTCTAAGCGCCTCAGAGCGGTTAAAATACTGCTAACAATACCCTGTGTCTTTATGTTTTGATGAACCTTTCTTGGAAACTTGGATGGAGAAAAAATAAATTTCGGGTGACATAAGTAGATATAAGCAGAAAATCAACATATGTTGTCTCTGGAGTTTGTTTTCAAAGTCAGCTTCTCCTCATGCAAACAGGTTCTCTCATGGCTGTGATATTTAAAGTTACCATTCATAGAAGAGACCAGTGTCTTCGTCTATGATATGAAGATTGTAACACTCTCTAATAGACTACGTGTAATAATGATTGTGCGTAGTGATGAATTCATTAGTTTATTCCATTTGTATAACATGCACTCACTATTCTTGCAACCGCGTTACCCACTTTTCTTATGTCTCGTTTATGTTCAATGTTCAGAATGTTAAAGCATATTTGAGGCGTGGAACTGCGAGGGAACTGCTGCTTTCTTACAAAGAAGCTACTCAAGGTAAAAAAAAAAAAAAAAAAAAAAAAAAATCTGGATCTGCTGCTGATTCTCTAGAAACTCTTCTTCAATGCATTTGATCTCTCTTTATTCGTGAGTAAAAATATGATCGGTAAGGTATCCCTGGCTGTAACCGTATTCAAGTCGTATTCAGGACTGCTTTGCCCAATAGTTTCGTGGATTTCATTTCAGCCTCCTAATTCTTTTCATTTTTTTTAGAACTATCTTAATGAAAAAATTTCCTGATCTGGAGTGGATATTTGGGCTTCTTTGGGCTTGAGGGTGTGATCATCTAAAAATCTGAAACCGGTGGCCATCAGATTCCCTGACTCGCTCATCATGATTTGAAAAGCCCATCTGTTGATGAAGCGCGGCGTGGTGCTGATATTGCTGGGTGAGGGGTATTGAAAGGCGCTGAAAAAGGGAGGATGCTAATTATCTATGTAGATTTCTCCTTTTGGGTTAATTTGGGACAAGCTTTAATTTGAGAAGCCTGTGCGTTGTCTCTGATAAAGTTCTTGATGATAATCTGCGCCATATATGGTATTTTAAGCTCATGTGACATACGAAGAAACTCCATTCTTTCTTCCTGCATTTAGATGTGGGGTATATACCCATCCACATCAAGAGAGAAGAACCCCATGGGAGAGGCAGGCCTCATCAAGAACTCCATCTAGCTGGCCGATTTGTTTCTTTCTTCGGTGCATCGGGGTCAGTGACCTCTCTCTAAAATGCCTTGTTGATCTTGCAGATTTTAGGCACGCCCTTGTTCTGGAACCCCAGAACAAGGCCGCTTTAGCAGCAGAGAGGAGACTGCGGAAGCTCTTGGCCTGAAATCACCATCCCTTCCCCCATACCGTCTAAGATATCTGTAAGTTTGAGGACGATTCTGAGCTTCTCTCTGCCTCTCAAATTTTGTGTTGAATGGGTTTTTACAGTGCCTCCTCCATGAGGAAGAAAACCCAGATGAGAGAGAGAGAGAGAGAGATCCATTCTCTAATTGTAAAGTTGACATGGGATTTTCTATGAAAAAACAGGAATTTTTCTTCGCATTAGTCGCCATCTGATCGGCGTGTGGATGGCAATTAAGTGGATTGCTCCCATGTTCTGCTCATCTACAGATGAAATGTTCTATAAATAAACTTGATCAGAGTAGCATGAGGATCAAACATGCCCATAATCTGCCACGTGGCCATGTCTTTTGCAAAGAATGTATTCCTCCAAGAAAATCGGATTTCTTTTCCCGAGCAACCACTTATGACTGAGCAGCTCCTCAAGTGCGGATTTGGTCTATCCGATTTGATGATCGAGCCCTCAATTAGCAACTTACCCCGTGCAAGGGGAAGCCGCAGTCCAAGCATTCTTTGAATGAACATGCAATCGGAAGATAACCCAGATACCAACACATTGCCGAAGGATGCACAGCTGACTTTTTTTTTCCTGATTTATTTCGGATAAGTCGTGACCTACAAGAAGAAATGGCCCGGTTGAGCCGTCTTCTGTTCTGGTTTAGTCTCTAGAGAGAGGAGCCAGAGAGAGAGAGAGAGAGAGAGAGAGCAAGGAGGAGGGAGGAGGTTCAAGAGTTCATGGCCGTGTAAAGGGGTTGAGCAACAACGTGCAGGGTATTATTTGCTGCCGGAGAACTTGGCTGGCGGCGCCGCCATCTCCCCGCCCACCGGCGGATGAGCCCCTCCTCCGTCTTCAACTCCACGGAGACCAAGCGGGAGCACTTGGGGCAGGTGGCTCGCCGGCGGAGCCAGTGGCCGATGCAGTCCAGGTGGTAGCAGTGGCCACAGCCCAGCCGGCGAAGCTCCTCCCCCTCCTCGAAGTCCGCCAAGCATACGGCGCAGTCCCCGTCCCTTCTCTCCCCTCCGGCGGCGCCCGCCGGCGGCGCCGCCGCGTAGACACAGACGGGGATGGCCCCGATCTCCTTTTCCCGCAGCCCACCGCCGCCGGAGGCCCTGCCGCGGAGAAGGCGGTGGGCGGCCTTCGCCAGCGCTACGACGGCGAGGGTGCCGGCGGCGGCGAGGGAGAAGGGTACCACGGTGATCACCACGAAGAAGAAGACGGCGGCGACGGCGTCCCTCAGCGCCATCCCGCAGGCAGCCCCCAGCTGCAGTACCCGCCGCGGGCGTCGGAGCTCGGCGCCGCCGCCGCCGTCTCCATCCGCCGCCGCCGTTCCCGAGGCGTCCCCCATGGCACCGCCGCAAGGGCCGACCAGGGTTGGTGGTGGGTTCCTCCCCAAATCCCGCTGCCGACCACTCGGCGACCAGCTCCGTTCGAGGTTGAAGAAGACCTTTTTTATTGCCGCCCCTCCTGAAAAATTAAATCTTTTAGGTACCGCAGGAATAGTCAACCCCTTCTGCACCGCCGTTGACCGCTAATCCCTACAACTTGTCCACATAAAAATAAATAAAAAATTAAAAAAAAAACTCCAGAAGAGGGAATTCCGATCTGTCGGAGCTCGTTGACTACACCTGTCTGGGGGCGGTGGGTGAAAGGGATCTGACGGCCAGATCAGCCGTTGACCTACCGCCATCCACCTCGATGTACGGTCTTCCAACTTTTAGATTTTGATTTATTTATATTTTGTTTCATCCTCCTCGGACAACCGGTAAACAGGGAAGCCCATCTCTGTGGCCCATTATCGGATGATAATGGGCCTGGGCTTCATGCCCCAGCCCACGAGTACATAACTTATCATTTTTATTATTTAATTAAACTTTTATTATACATGTGGGATTTATTTTTATAAAAAAAATCTGTATAATCGCACGTGCGATTCCCGCCCTAACCTGCAAAACCCTGGCTTCTGCCCTCTTTCTCGGGAAGCAGAGAGGAGGGAGAGCCCTGGTTCTTGGAGGAGAGGGAAGGGGGGGAGGGGAAGGGGAAGATGAGGCTGCTGACCCACAATATGCTGGCGTGCAACGTGAAGGGGGTGGTCAACGGGTACCCGCTGCGGCTGGAGGCGGAGGTGGTGGCGGAGCGGCCGGCCGATTTCAACGCGGACTTTCTGCGCCACATATTTTCCCGGATCGACTGGAAGGCGCTGGTAGGGGCTGCTCGATCGCTCCCCGAGGAGCATGCGGTCGCGGACCTGCCTGAGGATGCGGAGCCCTCCATGCTCGCCTCCGAGGACTTCCTCCGCCGGTTCCACCACGCCCTCCTGGAGCTCCACGTCGAGAAGGGCGCCCTCGTCTGCCCCGAGACAGGTCGGCGATTTGCCATCGACAAGGGGATACCCAACATGCTCCTCAATGAGGATGAGGTGTGAAGAGGGAAGGGGGATGCTGTTGTTGAGGCTCCGTCTCGTCTATTCGGTCCTCTCTTTTTTTTTTCTTTCTTCTTGATCTGTGTGCTTTCGGAAGTTCTGAGCGTCTTCGGCGAATCGTAGGGCATTAATGTGGGTACATGAGATCACGAAGAAAACTACAACGATTAATGGAGGTTTCATCTTTTCAGAACTGCTATATGTGGGGATGGTTGATCATGTATTTCATAGCTATGGTATAGAGATGGCTGATCATGTCTTCTCCAGATATTGCTATTTCAGGCTCTATTTTTCCAGTACAGCGTTTATATTAGCATGATACTGTTCTTGACAAACTTGCGAGATAATTTTCCGACTCTCCAATTCTTCAACTACAAGGTCTTTCGAACCTATTTTCTACTGAACCCGCCAGAATTCCTTTAGTTTGCTGTTCTTGAGGTTCTTTGCGTTTACCTTTGGAGTTCGCGTTGCTGGTTTTTATGCTACTTTCTTTTCTGATAGTGTCGATCACAGGCTCCTCCTACGCCTTTACCCATGGAGCTTTCATCTGTTATTTACTATCACTTTGAAGGTTTATTTTTCTCATTGTACGCACTCTTGTCTATATCATAGATCTCATGGCTGATTTGATCTTCCTTTCTCTCGGAGATCCACGCCTCCATCATTGTTTGGCTTACATTTTATCAACTAATGGCCGGTGTTCTGAGAAACACTCCTATTGCTTTAGAGATCTTCATCCGGCTTGTGGGTTCGACCATTTTGTGTAAATTTTGTATTCGGATCGGAGTTAGCCTTTGGAATTGGAGATGAACTGGATGGGTAATTTTCCATGATTGTCTGTCCAGTACAATTGTAGTCTGTTTGACTGGTGTCTTTATTTTAGGTTGCCTGGTAATTACATCTTGGATGATTATTGAAGGCATGCATACATATTATATGTGAGAGCGTGAGAGTGGATCATGACAGTTTGCCATGAGAGAGGACTCTGCCCCTTGGAGAAGTTGGGAATTGTTTTGGAAGACTGCAACGTGGATTAGAAGAATGCGCTTGCCCAGCAAGGTGAAGAGGACTATGCGCATGAAACTATCCAAGTATAGAATCATCTAAGTTTCTTGTAAGATGTTAGTAAAGAAGAGGATCCTGTGCTGATTCAAATTAAAAAAAAAAAAATTCAAAAGATCCAGCGATATCATCCTGGTGATCGTGGAATAAAAAAGCCTACCTGAAGAATCATGCTGGCCTGGATTAAGTGCCTAATTAATCTGCTCAACTGCTTTTTTTTTCATTTAAAAATGCCTTTGATTAGTTTCTGAACCCGGTGTAGTAAGCTGTAATCAAGCTTTGCTGAGAGCCTGCTGTGTGGGTATTTCAACGGAGTTCATGACCTCAGAGAGCAGGGGTAGCCTGGGAGAATGTCAACGATGCCATTGCTCTAGGATCGTGCGGAGGAATGTGCATTCATGTGCTCTAGTAGTTGTAGCCTGGGAGAATGTCAACGCCTACTCTCTGAGGTCATCTGGGTCTCGTGCTCTGAACTGAATACACTTTCTTTCCAAAATCATCCCTCTTAGAAATTATGATTCGTGTGTTGCTTATTTAATAAAAATATTTGTTGGCCAGCTCCGTGAAATTGATCTTCTTTCTTTAGCAAGCTGCTGGTAAGAACAGAAGAATGTGGCCTGTAGAATCCTGATTAACTGGCAAAAGGTGAAAGTAGGCGAATGGGATTAGAAACTGGATGCAATCCGCAAGACAAATTAATCCGGTTTCCCATGGTCAATGGCTATTTTAAGTATTAAGTATCTCAGTTCTCGAAGACCGGGGAGGCAACCTGCCATTTAGTGGAGCTTGTCCCACCTGGGGCAGCTCCTGAATGTCCACCTGTTTGTAAGATTACCTTGGAAAAGACATCTGACCCTGGCAGAGATTTCTTAGTATTAGTTATGAAAATGAACAATAGTTGCTTGCTCCACGCATTAAAAATCTAAAGAGACCAGCAAACCCTGACTATACCGAAACAGGGAAGGAGTCATCATTTATTTGATGATATTTTGTATTTTATATTTGACCTTTTTTCCCCTTGTACTCCCAAGTTTTTTTATTTTTAAAAAAAAGAACCTTATGCACGAAAATAGAGTTTAAAAGGATGGAGTTATAAAACAAGATTTTATGAGTATATACGATTCAAATAATTAAATGAAGATGTATAGACAGCTATAAATAATGAGTTTTCCATGTTATTTCCTAAGTTTAGAAATACCCTCAAGTGTAAGCTCCAACATAGCTCGGCTCTTGTTGAATTTAAATGCAAGAAATCCATCAGGCACTTTGCACATGGCCTCATGATCGGCATGCAGACTGGGATATATACCCGGACTAAATGAAGAACCATCTGGTAAGTAAGAGAGTGCTCAGATGTTGATATTTTTAGTACATAATTCTCCTTTTTGTACATAAAGTATCTCCACGGCTTCATTCCTACCATAAAATCAGACTAGAGACCATGATGAGCACCATGACTCTCTCTCTCTCTCTCTCTCTCTCTCTCTCTCTCTCTCTCTCTCTCTCTCTCTCTCTCTCTAGTATTCAACAAGATGGTTAGTGGAGGGCAATTTACAAGGAGATGAACATTACACAGACCTGGCAACAAAGATAGGTCGAGATGGACACGTTCTTCACACTGGAAAGGGAGGGGGAGCTGTTGTCATGAGAGATTCTCGTCCCCAAGAAGCTCATCAAACATAATGTCACCTTCGCCGTCGCCGGGATCGTTTAAAACCCTTTCTATTATCGCCTGCAATGGAAAGAAACGGAGGATTCATCAACCGATTGGCCATATTGGATTAACTTATACCCAGAATAGAAATTTGGCTCAAAGTATTGTACACGGATCATCAGGATGAGCACGAGGATTATCCACGAGGATTTAATGAAACTGCCTAAAATGTGCAATCAGCCGCATATTGCCGGCCGGACTCAGAATTAATTGATTGAATGATGCCCATTGACCGTGGATTTATTCTTCTCCCTACCAATGTGGCGCTCTTTTGGACTCAACAACATAGAAAAGCCACAAAATCTAGGTCTTCTGGACTATGTGAGATAATTGGGCCATTCAAATCAAAACAGGCTATGAGTGGAGAGGGCAGCCTTTTTTTCCTCCAACTGATGAGGAACCTATGCTGTGACTCAGACCTTGATGTGGTAGCATTTAATTAAATTCATGCATATAAAAATAGAAAAAAAGAGTGAAGGGGGTCAATGCACCAGTTCATCAGAGGATAAATTAGGCAACAATGGACTGGTTTTACCTTAGACTCCTGAAACTCTTCAGCGACGGTCAGCAGCCTTTGGTATTGATCTCTTGCGTCGGGGTACTGAACCATAGACTTCACCCTGGCAAGGGCTTTCTCCAACCTAGCTTCGGTCTGTCTCCTGCCTTCTCTCAGGAAATCGTCGTCATCCTTGTGGGTTGTTTGATCATGTGTGCCGGGGCCATCAGCCAGTCCTTGCGAGCGGAACCCTCTCAGGCCGCTCCCTTTTCGCCTCCATCTCAGTATAATCTTCTCCACGATTCCCACTGACCAGAGGATGTTGTTTGCATTATGCTTCCTCACTAGATGACCGCGTACATGGGCCTAGCCATAGCCACAGGAAAGTCATAAATTGGAAGGTTGAAAGAAAGGAAAATTTTGAAACTTGAAGGGTTAAGAAGAATTGGTTTATCCCCTGGAGCAAGAGAAGGAGAGATCCTTTTAACCCTGCTCTATTTTTTCTCCTTTTCTTACCCCAAGTGGCATCCACACGGAATCCATAGCATAGCTTTCTATTAAGATGCTTGTAACCATTAAACTTACTGGTCAATGTTCACAATTTAATAATAATCCGATTGATGATGCATCCAACAAATATTTTAAACTAAGAAAGATAAAATCGTAGAAGGGTTCAGATCTCTAAACTACGCGTCTGTGCTTTCGGAAACTTTAAAATAGATAATTTCGGTGTCTCAAAATGCCCAAAGAACAGAAAACCAAGGAAGCCCATCCAGGAACATAAAGAGAGCAGAAAACTCAGTACTGATCCCATGGATGACAGCTTTTAAACAACAATGAAGTTTCATGGATGGACAGAGAGCTCCAGCATTCGATGCTCTAAACTCGATCGTACCAGATTTCGCGTGAGCTCGTCCAGACTTTCTCAGTTCACCTTGTTCTCAGGCCCCCAAGGATCGTCTGCTTCACACATCTCATATGGGCCTCAGACCGTCAAGAACAATCAATAATCTCACCTTCTGCATCGTTTAATTTATCACTTGTACGAAATCAACACTCAATAGATTCTCTACCGAGGAGCATGATTTTGCCTCTTTCTCAGTCAGTCGAAGTTCAAGGTTTGCAAATCAACGCTCCATAGATCCTCTACCCAGGAGCATGCTTCTGCCAATTTCTGGAAATCACGGAAGTTTTGACATTCAGGTGAATTTCAAGGTTTGAGTTTTAACCCCTTGTTCTGGGTTTGCTGGTGCTCCTTTCCATCTCACTAAAGCCAGAACGATCATCCATCTGGCAAGCCTGCCTGGTCTTCAGCCTCATCTCCAACAGCAGATGGCCTGGGACGTCCTCACCCAAAGGAAGTTCTTTCCTTGATAATTCCCACGATGGTCACTCATGTTTTGGAGTCAAATCCGCAAGCTAACTACTGATTCTTTCATCACTCACAATGAGCTTTCATGTACACAAGGTATGCTTCTCGCAAGGCATTCATAGGGTGAGTGCGATATGAAAAAGTAATCGAAGCTATTCTTTCGATGCAAAGCTCCAGCTTCGAAATTGGCATCATACTATTCTTTCAGCTGTTTTTTGGTAAAGATAACTTTTACAAAAAAAATTAAATTAAATGCCTCACCCTGCTTATATCTCCATGAAGGAAAAGAGTTGCTAACTTTGAACAGTTTTCTATGCACTCTCAATAAAAAAAAGGCGTGATTGTTGACATCCACAGCTTTTGAGAGAACGTTGTAGACAGATATGAAACCCAGAAATGACAGATGACCTCAAAGGACTTCCAGGATAAAAATGTGTGTGTGTGTGTGTGTGTGTGTGTGTGTGTGTATGTGTGCAGTTCAGAAAATGTCAAGATGGGAATGTACCTGTATCTTAATTATCCGTTGACGGGTTATCAAGAACTCCTTTCTACCCTTCCAGCCTCGAAACTTGTTTTGAATTCTTATTGCAGCAGCCACAGGCTCATCACTTGGACCAGATTTGTTTGTCTTAACAGATACAAGTGAAAGAGCATGCTCGTCTGACATTCCGAACTTGTCATCAGCGAGCTCCGAAAGCTTCTTCCTATGGAACGAATCAATCCTGAAAACTTGGTGGATGCGGGCAGCAGCCTGGGCAGCTTTACGGATGGCACTAAGTCCAGCCTGCATGTTTCTATCAATAGTCTGCGCGGCGGCCCTTGCAACATCTTCAAAAGCTTCCAAGCTGGATGCCTCCGTAACACTGCTGGTGCCCAGATCCTTCAAAGTGAGGATCGAAAGATGTTTGGTCAAAGAAGATTCAGCAAGAAAACCGGCGATCCCTTTGTGCCCATTGATAGAAGCCAGGTCAGCAGGTGTTCTTCCACTTGGAAACTTTGGAGTCGGATCAGTCAATGCACCAGGGGCTGCATCCAAAGTAAAAAGAGCGATAACCGTCCTTTCCCTGAAATTACAAGGGCCAAATCAGACCACAATTGTCTCAGATTATTACGATATGAGATGTGCCACAACTGAAAGATATGCATCCCAAAAGTTCTCACCTGCCACAAGATGCTGCCCAGTGTAGAGCGGTCCACCCATGCACATCACGAAAGTCAATGCTCACACCCGCAGCTACAGTCGGCGCGATAGCCCAATCATAGCCAAGAGCAGAAGCTAAATGAAGCACGCCCTGTCCCTCTTCATCTAAAACGTTTGGACCTTTTCCTTCATCAGCTATTTTGTAGAGAAGCCATGCACGCAGCTTCTGTTTCAGTAGCTTCTCAAGTAACTGATTGCTTGCTTTGTCAGAAAGAAACTCCTTATTGCTGAGAGGGTTTAACATGATGGACCAATCGTCATCATTTTCTATAAGCAGCGAGTTAACTTTATTGCTTAAATGAAGTTTCGCACCACTTAAACCAGAAACAGACTTCTGGTGATCATCAAATTCAATAGATAAAAGCTTTTCAAGGCGAATATGAAGTTTATATTCACTCGCAGAGCCCCCATATGAATCTGAAATCTCCATAAATTGAGGGCAGCTGACACGATATTCAAATTCCCGGATTTCGCTACAAGCTAACCTGTTAGAACAAGTCACATAGAAGTGGACCCTTCCAGGTTTGTGTGGGGGAGCATGGCAACGAAGAACGCCATCTGCTAAAACTTCAGCAGGAACTTCCACCTCCCCAAACATACAAGACCACTTACACTTGTCCACATCAATTTTGTCCTTCAAGAATGAACCCGTAACTATAACCTGCAACATATTCACAAATAAAATAAAAGTTTCGTCAGAACTAATCACATTCTGTATCAGAGTCATCCATTAAAATCAAATGATAGAGAGCAATCTCAAAAATCCCTCAGAGAGTGATATGAAGTTAGAAAATCATGAATACCTTGGTTTCTAAGCCTGCATATGCCCAATGGGGTGAAAAATCAATAATGCTGAAAAGCTGATCTTGGGAAAGTGAGGGGCTTAATAAGTACATGTCGTCATTGTGTGGCATCCCAGAGTCCTCAACCACGTTTTCATCTTCAACCGGGCTCCAGTAGTGGGCAGTGCTCAGTTGCATTTGTGAGTCATCTACTTCTCCTAATTCTTTGCTCATCCATCTACAGAAGCTATCACATTTCCTTAAGCCACCATCATTTTCACTAATGGCAATGTCCATTGATAACTGCTTTAGAAGGGAGTACTTGCCGCTTCCTACTTTTGATGGAGCACTTTTTGCATCCACATTCGGTTTCAAAACAGAGCTAGCTTCAGAAATAGGTACCTGCGAGGGAGTTTAAGCGAGATTCATTTTTCAGATGATACTTTCTGATAGATGTCATAGAACAAGATGCATATAAGTTGAGTGCTACATTCTTCAAATCCAATAGTTAAAAGAATAGAGATGTAACTAAATTATGTGATATGCGAAAAAATGAAACACGACAATGGTTACAAATAGTTTATACAGCAAATCTGGCATTAGAGCACCAAATGCACCGAATAAAACTAAACACAATGAATAACGGTGAATGCTATCCAATTAATCACAACCTCAGATCTTTTGAATACCAGTGCATAGGGGTTTTACCACAACGAGTAGCTAAAAAAAGGCCCCCATCTAAACACTAATAATTTATAGAGGTTACCTGATGCCCCTCTCAAAAACGCAGACCAGGACATGCTAGACAGATTGCCCAGGGATGACGGGATTTTCAGTGCGACATACAGCACTAGATTATAACTTTTTAATCCATCCGAAGGGCTAATCATGACCACAATGCACAAGGGAACCAAAAAATTACAGTAATGATACCTCTTTCATACTATCTTGGTATTATCCATAATACCCTTTAGAAACAAAAAAATAATAATTCTAGGTCCAACGAAATAACTGAATTTTGATCCTGTGAAAAATTAGCACGCTGATGGTAATTGTTATTTCCATCAACAAGCCTGTGTGATACATCTACACTGAATATCAGCATTTCAATGAGCTTAAAGGGCTTCATACGCATTTTAGCACATTGGTTGACTACTAGCCAATCGTTATCTGCCAAGCGCCATTTTCACTGCATTCTTAAATAGCACTTACTCAATCAAGCAACCTTGCTCGTAAGGTAATTTTCATCTGGCATAATCCTAACGAATGCGGCTTATTGGCAATTGGCATTGGGCCTTTCTCAGGTTCCACAGCTAATACATCTCAGTAGCCCAAGATCTACAGTTTATTTTCAAATTAATGTAGTTTACCTGAAAGTTTTCATCAAACTTAGAAGAGCCAATAACATCTTTATTTTGATCATCTGCACCTACGGTGATTTCCCCGAGCCTTGAAGGTTCACGGTCAACACTCGCTTCCAATTGATATGATTCTGTAAACGAAGTCCTTGCTGGGAATGAGACAGCAGGAAATGCTGTCGTGCAATGTTCCAAGGCCTTAACCCACGATGATAAGTCATCTGGTGTTTGAGAGCCCAAGCCAGGCCCCATTCCATTAAAAATCCTAGCCATGCCCTCTGGAGTAACTGGAAAATAATTAGATCCAGATGAGGCTCCGGGATAGCAACCTGCAGACAAGACAAATAACAAAAACCTATCAAATTAAATCTACTTTACCACGAAAGGGAGTAAATGAAATACAAATAATTTGAAGAAAAAAATACTGACCACCTTCGGTATTTGAATAAGGAACCGGAAAATAAGGATTCATGACGGAAGCATCTATCACAGGGTTCTCTGGCTCTTGAGACTCAGTGTAAGGGTGGTATCTGGAGCTTGCTTGATAAGTATCTGCTGCATCGAATTTCGCTTTAGACACACTGAAAGAAAGAATGCATAATCGGAAATATGAATCAGTTAAATCTATATTCAGTGCAGACATTTTCTTCAATGAGTAATTTATTATGTTTTATGTCCTTGTTCTGCTAAAGATGATGCGAAGCATAATGGTAAAGAGAGAGTAAGTTGCATACCAGACTCAGCATCCTCATACTCAGATGCGAGCGCACTGCCTAGGCTCTCAGCATCTGTGGTTTGTGAGCGCATTTGGTTAGGATTCGATAAGGAATTAGAAGAAACAGGAGTTTCCATTAAAGCACTCTGTGAGGTTTCATCATTGTCTCTGTTGCGACCAAAGCTGGCTTTGCCACCCTGTAAGCAGAAAATTTCCATGTCAACTAATGAATGAATGGATCATGTAACATCCACAATGCAGTAGTTGGACTAAATTTATTAGATTTAAGCACAACTTCCTATCATAAGAAACTTACAATTTCTGTGATCGCCAGAAGCAAAACGTTTTTTTAACCCCTCAGACATTCAGATAGATTTGAATAGGATTCAGTACCAGAGATGTTACAATGAAAGCCCAGAAAGGGGCGTATTTTGATTGAAGCCTGTACCCCAATTACATACAAAGGTATGTTCACCAATCTGAGCAAGGTAGGATTTTAAAATCTAGTTCTTCTTTCGACAAACATTGTCATTATTTTCTGCATGACCATGGCGCTATTTGAAACTCAGCTTTTTCTAACCCAGTTTGCTCTTGATGAAAAATATTATCAATGACCTTTTAGTTCATCATTGCAAGTGACGATAACATGAATCCTAAACAGCTAAAGAATGTCAATCATGGTATGAAGCCACTCTCCTCGAATTCCCAGTAGCACAAGATACATTGCCCTGCTAAGGAGATAATTGATATCTAGCCCACATTCAGAGCAGAAATTTGAGAGGATTTCATAGAGTAAATCATAAATAGAGTTGTACAAAAAACAGACTGGAGAAGAATATCGATATATATCCCAAATAGCCAAAGATAGTTGCTTAAGTGTGAAAACGCATGACCTGAACTTCACGATAGTGAACCAGAACAATGTGCATAAAATCCCTGTACCAACAACAAAAAGATGATCAGTATCTTTTTATTACGCAAATGAACTAAAAGTAGATTCAAGAATTCCTTAGTAGCAACTTTGATGTATGTATCTCATTTTGATTATATCTACTTTAAAAATCACCCAATATGGTGTTCACAATGTTTAGATATCAATAATAGACATGGTCCTTGGAAATATATAAAGAGTGCTGGATACAACAGAAAGAAATGAGAAGATAGATATTATAAGTTCACTGAATATTCCAAAGGGAAACTCGAGTTATTGTATGGCAATGTTGAGTTCAATTTAGCTGAAGCACAATGGTATCAACTCCTGCACTCGTGGACAACGCTTTATGGCAAAAAAATCGTCACTGATTAACTAAACTTTCAATTTCAGGTGCCTGTGAACCAGGCTTTACCCAAGAGACAGGCAGTGGGAAACCAGGCAAAGGAAGTATGAACAAAAAGGCCCACTCTCTGAAAAGTCCCCCACGGTTCTGTTTGTTTAGAACGTAGGTCGCACTGTCTTCCTCAATTTTTGTAAAGTTATGATCCTGAAAAGTAAACGACTAGCTATTTAAATCTGATACACTGATGAATCCTCCTCTGATGACATAGCCATCCTTAAAAATACCAGAGAGAAAAAAAGAGTCGCCATGTTGAGATGGCCAGACCCACCTCTAGATTGTCTAGTTAACAATTTAGTTAGGGTTAACAGATTGTCTAGATCCCCATTTTCAATCCTATTAAAAGTAATGATAAATCTGTTTTTACTGTAAGTGTATGCCTAGTGTAAGCTATAACCTTAGGTGTGCTACAACATTAGGAACATCATAAGTATCAGAGTATTTTTTCTTTGCATATTCATTTTCCAAAGAGATGGGGTGAATGTTCTCATACTCATCAGGTATACGATGGAAGCACCAAAACCAGTAAGATGAGCAATGGTTAATGTGGAATTAGCTCTAATTAAGAAAAGAATTCAGCAACTGATGGCATATCCTATATGCAACTCTGGACTATTTGACTAAGAAAAAACGTTTTTATAATAAAAGCTCCTTATCTGTAGGGCTTTTTTTATACCCTATGGTATATACCCAATGTTTTAAGGCAGAACGTCCTAAGATGTGCAACTCCATACCTACTGTACAGTAAATTCCACCAAATCTCTTTGTGCCTATTGCACGTTCAGAAACTTGAACATGCAAGAAATATACCTTAACGATTCCCTTTCCTCACATAAACCAAACACGGTGTAAAGACTATCCATAAATGTAGCAAGATAATTGCATGTAGATAATCAGCCCTCCTACAGTTTTGCAACTTGCTTAATCAGGATCAGCCAAGTCGCTAGTTAAAGGTTATAGAGGGAATCAATTATTTCATAATGTGTTTCAATGTACACATAAATGCCAGCACGTATCACAGCTAAATCAGTGCGACTCCCAACAAGTAGATATAATCCGACTTGGCCTTTTCGCTTTTTAGTTTCCAACGTGATCATGTGGCAATCAACTTAGCTATTATTTTAAACATTACACCAGATTTCTATGATAATGCTGATTGATAGGCTTATCAGAATAATATTTTACAAAATGAGAACATCATCTTACTCTTCTAATAACCAATAGCTCCGTCTCTGAAAATTTTCACTCTCTTCACCATGAGCATAGTAGCAGTGTAATACATCAATACTTCCAACCTACAAATAATACGTTTCGTCAATCTAAGACTGATAAAATAGTACGTAGATAAACGAAGCCTAAAAGTGATAGTAAAAACACATGCAAAAAAAAGATAACTTGAAAGTTCCATAGTCGGAAACCCTAATCCGTCAAAAATGGAATATTTCCCACATCAGCCAAATGATTATTGATGGCTTGTTATTTCTCTGGACACCAATAAACAAACCAACGAGCAGGAAAATAGCATGCATCAAGACATGTACTTGACACATGCCCAGTGGTGCATAGCTGAGTTCTGTTGGGGAAGAAACAATCTCCAATGATTCTTAAAAAAAAGAAAAATTTGCGTTCAGACTCTTGTCCTTTTTTATCCTTGATAAGCCACATTTTTCATTAAAAAAAAAAGCATGCCTCATAAAGGCACCCGAGAAAGAGTGGAATGATATTACATTTACAGTGAACTTACTTTTAGCCTCTCGTGAGCTTCCTTTACTGTCTTTCCATCCTTCTTTTTCCGCCAGTTGTGCCCATCCCTTCTAAAATACCTTAGTACCTTCCGATCAAAAAGAAAAAGTGAACCACCTGAACAAATGAAGCATCTGAGGTCAGGTTATGCAATAACTGGTGAATAGATTATGCAATTCTGATGTGATGAACAGGAGACGAATAATATTCGACATTGCAATAAAGGGCACAGGTCTATCCACTATCTTTCTCTCTGGGTTATTGCGTTCAGAGAGAATATTATGCATGTTACTTGAAAAAAAATAGCTGGTTAAAAAGAAAAGTACAAGGAACAATACAAAAGATGAAAAGCTGGGAAAAGCAAGCCGAAACATTCTCAAGGAATATGCAAGAGGAAAATTGCAGGAGAAGCAAACCGTACAAATAATTTGATCAAAAATTCAGAGCTCTTTGGATATTCTTCCTGAACATCATTTGGCAAATTGAGAATCAAGAGGAAAGAATGAAAATAGGCACCTTAATGCATAACACTAATTAGAAGCACTGACTACATGAGTCTAGTCAGTATCATCTTTTGAAAAACATTTCTACGTAGTGAGATTTATCTTAATGCTTAACAGAGAATTGAATCACTCAACCAAAAACCGACTGGCAAGAATGGGTGTTACCCCATATGTTTCAACTGCAGAATTTCGTCCACCCATTCAACATGAAACTTTTGTTGCACACTCCCTCGTTTTTTCTATAATCTAGCACATAGACAATAGAGATAGTGTGTGGAACCTAAAAGAGGGTCTGGAGTTTTGACAGCAAATAAAAGAAATGGATCATCCAACTCGTAACCAGTTGATAGTAAGCAAGGTAGGCATATATATTTAACAAAAAAATATCATTGTTCAATTCAATATTGATGCAATATAACAATATAAATCAGTACATAGGACCTTAACTAGTATGATTGAATTGATAACAGCAAATCAGACCAAACTAGCTTCCCCCATAGGGAGTGAAGCAACTCAATCTAGGATGTATAAATTAATAACTAAGGGAGAAACCGATCATTGGGAGGGCAATCTTGTTGATGGCAGGACAGAAAAGTGATTGTCCTGCCAGCACGTTTTGGTTCACCATCTCTACTCTTTGGAACCTCGATTTGCCCTCTTCTGCTTCTTATTTTAATTATTTAGTTTGCCATCTCTAATCCCCCAAGCATTTTAATTCACAATCGCAAATAAAGCATAGCCAACATAAAAAAGGATTGACAAAGGAACCGGGATGTGCTTCCACCAAACAGATAAAGGATCAAATGACCTCCATAATCTAAACTGTTGAAACGAAGAGAGGAAAATGGACGGTGTGGAAGAGGAATTTTTCTCTCTCAGAAGACAGAGGGAAGGAGAGGCAAACCACCTCATCCTTCATTGCCATTTATCACCCATTATGTAGGGTGAGAACCTTACACGACATTTCCCAAGATAGCTCCAGAATATTGCAGTATTCTCCCCACAGTACGAGATTTAGAAATCCAACATAAACATGTAACACAATGTTTATTCATCTAATCTTCCCACGCCACAAAAAAAAGAGGGAGCACTGATTTTGTCAAAAGGTCAAAAATACATAAACCTGGAATGTTTGAAATAAAAATACAAATATAGTTTTATGAATAAGGTTAGTAGAATTAAAATTGGATCCCAAACCAACAGTGTGCAACATCAACTTGGATCGGATCAACCAAACTACCTCCCAATTCCGATCCAAACCAGCTAATTCAGTGAACTAAGTTTATAAGACAGCATGAAAAATTTTCAGCTCTCTCTGACAAAGTGGAGACCCTTACTCTGAAGAGATAAGATCTTTACACAAAATAAAAATCTAACGTTTTCTTAAATAAAAAGGGGAGTTGACTATGGTGTAGGATTATTTCTTCTTTTGTATGGATGAGAGGATATCGTAAGAAATTCTGAACAGCCAAATACTCTAAGAAACCCATGTCCGTATCCCTCAAAATATTGGATATGAAATCTCACTCATATAATCGAACAAAGTTTATAGAGGAATCACAAGATCGTCAACATTTTCCTGCTCCAAAACAGATAATGAATTTCTCATAGATATTCAATTGTCACAAGAGTATCATCCAACAATCTAACGTTAAACTAAACGAGGCTATTTTCCTGCCTATATATAATGTCAAGTCATCTATATATGTTATGTACCAAAGAAAAAACAAGTAGTCCAAAATATCATGACAAGAAACTCAACAGATAGACAAGGCACAAGGTCACAGAATTCAAAAATCATTATCCAGCTAAAGAGTTTTCCACCACATTAGGATTTATGACTAAATCCAAACCCTGTATCAGATTAACTTCAGAGGAAGAGAACGGGTTCCCATTAACGCATCTGGATAAGCATACAACACAAGTAACTGGGCACAATAAGCCTACCTCAAAGGATTCAAGGTTTAAAATTGAAGTATAGTAAGGTTATTGATCTTAAAATTTCATGAAGGTAAAAAAATCGGAATCATACTTTGAGGTCTGTTTGGAGGCTCCGCGGCAATACGAAAATTTCTATAATTCCGTAGAATTTCACAAATTTCAGCAGGCCGTAACCATCGATGTTGGGCTTCCAATAGTATCTGCTCAATATCTGTTTATGATCACTGAAAGAGTCAGAATCTTGAAAAAGTAAACGAAAAAACATCACAGATAAAACATCACAGATAAAACAAAGTTTAGGATTCCTATCCAATTTGGCAATTCATTCAGCCAAATATATATACACATATATATATATATGGAAAATAAAAAACAATGGCACAAATAAGAGTATAGAAGTGCATGTATGTACTGAACATCAAATGGCGATCTCAATTCAAACTTTTTTGGAAGGTTAAGCAGTTGCCTATTTTCTACTGAACATTAGGTGCCACTTCTGCTTCCAATTCCATGAACAGCTACTTAAATCAAAAAATGCAATCTGTTACTGCCAGATATTCATGAATAACGCTAAATAGAGCAAGTAATCAAATGCATAAACAGATATAACGCTTCAAAATTTGTTCCTAATCACCACATTATAACCCTTTACGATTTCTTAAATTTATAGGACCTATGAAAATCACTGCCATTTAGCATACAAGAGCTGGGCTATCTGGAACGTCGTTGACAATGAAGTGGAATATGTTTTTGATTCCTTGTAGCATTGACGATCTTACGACTACCAGTTCCATCAAAACACCAGATAGTCGATTACTTTTTTGTCAAAAAATTCAACCATTCCTCTCCTCCTAAAGAGTCCAAGCGGTTGCATGCAAAACCACCCATCATATTTTCCGATCACCTTTGAGTATCCACTATCACAGATATTACGCTACATCAGGAATACGTCATTGCATGTTGTTCTGTGCAGTAGCATACACTAGATCATTAATGAAAAGAAATCCAAGAGAAACTTGGTTCGATGACTCTTTGTCATAAAAACAAGATCTGTGATGCTGAAACTGAGTTGGTCAGCGAAGCCCAATTGAATGGAGCTAGTCTTGACAGGCTGATCATGTATGTCTGCTATCTAGCATCATACCTCAATCAAACATCAGCCTATCTTAATCTTGAAAAAACTTGGTTCAGTAAACACTTCTCAGACTGCCACTTCTTTCTCTTAAAGAGAATTAAAAGGCGCTCACCTTATAACTGCCTCATCACTCATAGGTGGTATCTCAAAAAATGCGAAGGAGACATCATGAATATGATTTGATTTCAGAGGAATAAAAGAAATAACTATAGTTTAACAAGGGTTCAAGAAGGAAACAGAAGTTATTTAGTGAATGGGAAGACAAAGTGAGAGTATTTATAGAACGCTTCTACGGAAAACTCGCACAGGATGGCGTTCTCCTTTTGGATCTTAAATATTTCTTAAATTTATCAGCATCATTTGTGATTATTTCTCTTTGATTACCCAATTTCTTTATCTTTCCCCACTAATCCCATCTCACTTTGCCATGGTATTTCATTCGAATCATCATAATTCCCACAAAGTACATGCTAGCCAAATGGGATACTTCCACTTTGAACGTTCCAGGCCTCACTCCAAGTCTTTGGTAGACGTACAATCCACAATCCTAAATCAGACGTCCAAGATACTCACTGCACAACAGTTCAGTACAAATAAATTGATTCCATGAAAATTTTAAAATTTTTTCATTAACTTTCAGTGGCAGTTAAAAAGGAAATATGAAGATCCCAGTTGTACTTTTCCCAAAATGTGAAATTCTTCGTATTAACTAATCAAATCATACTTAAAGTTATTTTTCAGGGAAAATGATATCGATATCAGCTCACAAGTATTTAAATATATCACGATGTGTATCCATTAAATTTCCCAATCCAAGAACCATAAGACTAGAAACTCAAAGCAACAGAAAGAAACAGAAGGCAACGAGTTTGTACCAAATCAAGAGTGGTGACTGAGTCAAATTAAGGTACATATAGTTCGTTATGATCGAGATCATCCATTAATAATCCCCAAACAGAACCTTCCAACCACGAGGATCCTGTTTGCTTTCAAGATAAAAGAAAAATTTACAAGTCTGACAATGAACAGTAAACCTGGTTCCTAAGCCGAGGAGTCGCGACGAGTATATAGCCCGCAACCTAAAAGGGCCGCACAATACGCAACAAACCGAACGAAAATACACTAAGAGTGATTGACTTATGGTTAGACCACACATCACATAACATTAATTCCCAACGTAAAGGCGAAAAACCATCAGTTATAGAACTCTGAAAAGCCCGAATTCCTTGCCTAGTTGGGGAGTGATCCCAAACCGCCTGGTCACCGCCATTGGACAGATTCCTCGCGCGAACAGCAAACGGGCCTTTGCGTTCCTGGAATCTCAACCTGTCACCGAATCGCATGAGGGCCCATTACTGCACCTTCCACAGCCCGAAAGATACCACGACAGAAGCGAAACCACGGATAGGGCAGAAAGCTCGTCCCCGCAGGAGCTCCGAGGAGCTCACCTGAGAAGAGGAGAAGCTGTAGGCGGGTGGGGGGGGGCTGTGGACGAGGATCAAGTCTTCGAGAGGTGAACCACGGCGACGCGGTCGCAAGTAACAAGCTACCGAGGGCACAGCAAGAGCTGGAGAGGGAGAGAGGGAGAGGGGTACGAGCCAGATAGGGACCTTCTTTAGGAAAACGCGAGGAAACAGCAGGCGACTTGGGTCAAAATCTCATTTTTCAAATGACAATTTCACCCCCCGCCCCAGCACCACCTACTTTGTGGGATCCGAGGAGCATTACACGTGGCAGTCATCTGTCCATGGGTCAACACGATGCCGGTCAACTGGGACTATCAATCGTTGACCTTGTCCTTTTCTAACTCGTCGATTTGAAATAATTTATATCCTCCGCATATTCTGTGCGCGTCGAGCCGGGGACCACATCCCAGATGACCCAACTGGCCCCAGTTGCTCGATCGAAACGGCCCCATCTCACACTGGTCCGGCAAGATTCGACCACATTTTTCCCTCCAGATCTCAAGAACACGGTATGGTTGACCAATTCACCAGTCCGCTTGGAGCCCGTCGATCCGACTCCGGTCTCCCGAAGACCCACCTTGTCGGATATAATTTTCAACGACTTGAAAATTAAATTTTTTTGATCTTTAAGACGGTATAAGCCGTGAATGTGCTGCTACCCAGGAAAGAAGGAAGGTGATGATCCAGGAAGATCCAGCGAGAGGGAGCATGGCCGAGTCTGGAGCAACAGGGACGGGATGGGGTAGCCCGCTCCGGCTCCCCCCCGAGGCAAAACCCAGAGCACAGAAGGATCTTCGGAGGCGGCGCTCAGTCCGCGACCGGCGGCGCTCAGTCCGCGACCGGCGGCGCCGCCTTCCCCCGGTGGTGGGGCTTGAGGATCTGGAAGGAGCAGAGGAGGCCCGCGTCGACGCTCATCAGGGCGCCGGCGTTGTTGAACTCCCCGCAGTAGTTTGGGGCTGAGAAGATGGTCACCAGCTGCCGGTCGGCGAAGAACTCGTACCCATCTTCCACCACCTGCTCCCTCTCCGGCCATCACCGGGGGGGTCAATGGAGGACCAGACCAGACCCGACCAGACCAGACCAGACCAGACCAGACCAGAGCTTACCTTGTGAGCCCTACAGACCAGATCGAGGTCGTGCTTCTTCAAGAACTCGGTCACCCTGTCGGCCCCAAAGATGAAGGAAACTCCCCTGTCGTTCTCCCCCCAGCCCCTGATCTCCCTATCAGGGTCGGACCAGAGGAGGTCGCAGAGGATCCCCTGGTCGGGCACCTCCGCGGGCCTCTCCATCTGCTTAATCTGGTCCAGCATCTCCAGCTCCGGCGAGAGGCCGCCGTGGGTGCAGAAGACCTTCCCGTCGACGATCGCCGCCGCCGGCAGGCAGTTGAAGCAGTCCGTGAAGGCCCTCCACAGGCGCACGCTGAACCGCCGCTTGCACTCGTCGTAGAAGCCGTAGATCCTGTTGATGGAGGCGCACTCGTGGTTCCCCCGGAGGAGGAAGAAGCTCCCGGATATCTCACCTTGTAGGCCAGCAAGAGGCAGATGGTCTCGATGCTGTGCTTCCCTCTGTCGACGTAGTCACCCAGGAAGAGATACCTGGCCCCCGGCGGAGCTCCGCCATACTCAAACAGCCGCAGCAGGTCGCAGAACTGGCCATGGATGTCCCCTGGATCGGAACAAGATCGACCCACCGAATTATATCGATCAAATGTAGAGGAAGAGGACGACCCGGGTGAGGAGACGTTCAGAGGAAGAGGCCCTTCTTCTTCCCCTCCAGGCTGATTGATTGTTCGATCGATTTACCGCAAATGTTGATGGGGGTCTCGAGCTCGAGGAGGTTCGGCTGCCCGAGGAAGACCTCCTTGGCGGCGACGCAGAGGCGGCGGATTTCGGCTTCCTGGAGAGCGACCCTCTTTCCCCGTGTCCCTGCTCTTCTTCCCCTCCAGCAACCTCTCTATCAGGTGATCCAGCGCCTGCTCCTCCATCTCTCTCTCTCTCTCTCTGGCGTCTCCTCCGGGCAATGAAGAAGAGGATCACAGAAGAACAGGGCTTGCAGGGTCGGTTGCCTGGTTGCTTTCTTCCTATTTTTTGCATCCCCCGTCCTCTCCGAGCACCTCCCTCCGCTCCATTTCCGCCCTCTCCGGGCGGGCCTCCCCGCTGTAACGTGGGCCCAAATGATATAAGTATATATATGTTTATAACCCATATTATATCTTCCCTTGCATATGGAATTAATATTTTTCATTATTATCTTCTATAATTTTTATGAATATTATATTCATAAAAATTTCCATAGGTCTTTTGATCCTCCCCACCCCCTATCAACTTGGATAACCTGATTTTAATAAGACTATATTAAAGGTTCCCTAGGTCAGCATGTCTTCTTAGTAGCCCCCTATTAACGACAAGAATCTGAGAATGTCAGCGCGACTCACTTTTTGGAACTTTTGCGGTGGAGAGTGGGGCCCATATGGGAACCAGTACAAACACGTCAAAAGTCAACGCCGGACCTTGGTGGCATGATCTGGGCTCAGCAGGGATTTCAACTATTGCATCTGATGAGAAAGCGAGTGGCGTTGCTAGAACTGGTCCTTCCCGCTGATCAAGATTAATCCCATTTATAATGAATAATTGACCTGTAATCTGAGAATCTTCATAAATTTATCGCCACATAATTAGAGAATTTCCAAAAAATTATCCACGAAAAATTATTTTCCCTAATAAAAAAGGTTCACCGATTGCGTCACAAATGCAATGGATATTTCATTTCCATGAGGATTTATCAAATTGGGCAGAACCCCAGCACAAACAGTCAACAGCCAGAATCACCAAGCAGGCGACTTATTCTTGACGAAATACACTGCAGTGGACAAAAAAAATTGCAAAACAAAAAAAAAACAACAAGAAAAAAAGAAAATCACCTGGCTGCCCATTAAGAGTGAGAGAGAGAGAGAGGGAGGAGGGGAGCAGTTCCTCTTTCTGTCAAGCAGCTTGGTAAAAGGTGAAGCCACTCGATCTCCCAGAGGCCTGCTGCAGTATGACCCTGAAGACCCCCACAAGAAGGCGGGGTGCCATGCAAAAAAAAACCTGCGGCAACCCTTCACAACCAGTGGTTAGTGAGACAGATCAGCTATACAAGAACAGCGACCTCATGGAGCTCCCAGTTCCAACCAGCCAGCTTGCTCCATTCTTCTTCTAGCTGAGGATATCTGATGCAGCTAGCAACCAAAGTATGAGCTCAAGTACAGCCTCACCCCAATCTCGGGGCGCCTGCCGTCCCCTCCGACTGCGTGGAGAACCACCGGGATGGTGGAGAGAGGCTGGAGCGTGAGGGGGAAGACGGCAGGAGGAACCTCTCTCTCCTGGGGCTCCGAGATGGGGCCCGAAGGATCTGTGATCAGGGCGACGTCCTTGAGGGTGTCGAGCCTCCCCGGGGATGGCCTCCTCTGCGGCCGCCTGTTTGTGTGGAGGTGCAGAACCAGTGTGGACGTGTTCTCGAGCCACTCCACTCCGAGGCCGTCCACATCGCCGTAAGATATCCTCCGCTCGATCTGCAAATGCAACAGGAAGAGTCAAATCTGATGCCATTCGGAGGAGGAGGCTGAGAGGAGAAAGCAGTGATGGAGAGATGATTCTTACTGCGAGCTTCTGAATGTAGATGGACATGAATTTTGGTCCCAGTCGGATCACTCTGGCTTCGGATACCAGGCTCTGGCAATAAATACGTCCAAAGAAAAATAAGAGAGGGTTGTGAGGATCCCACCGAAATCAATGAAAAAAAAATTGCTAGATGGCATAAGAGTAACGTCAAGGGTAATGTAGATTTTCTATACGATTGCATATGCATCCGATGCAGCCATCAATCACATGCTCTGCACACATGATAATGACAATTTTGCAAGGTCAACGGTGGCCTATGAGAAAAGATCTTAGCTCTCCACACCAGCACAGCTCTCTCGTTTTCCCGTCGTCCAATAACAACTTATTTAGAATGTGAGCAAAGGCTAGCAGAAAAATAAATGTTGCTCTCAATGGAATGTATGTTCATCATGGACTGGCGTGCCATTGTTAGAGAAAGTGGAAAATTCTAAATAGAGCAGCATGGTACCACTGTAATGTTAAACTGACAAAAAGGAACCATGAAGAAATGAGAGTGTCACGGTGGGCATCTAATGTCGTCGAATTAATTAGAAGCATTGAAAAGAATACTGGCGTGAGAATCAATTAATGGCATGTCATATTGTGATATTTTAAGCAAAGAAGAGAAATCCTAAAACGAACTAAGAAACGATGAAGAATAACATAAACATAGCCAAGCTGAATATACAAGATGGTCATAGTGTACTGGAATGTTAGAACAGAACTCGTTTCTGACACAACGTTGTCATGTTCTTGCAGATGGAAACGATGTACATGATACTGAAAAGTAATTATACGTTTATAATTATTACTATTATTATGAAACCAGGTAGTCTTCATTTTTTATTAAAAATAGGGGATTACATTAGAAGAAATATCCCAGAATTGAATATCATCTAATAAGCAAGCAAACTGTATGATTTTTCACAAGAAAGGCCCAGAGAAACTACAATGGTCGATGGTTAACACACCGACCCGAATCTGCTTGATCAAAACCAGTACGACGTTAGTTGGTCTCTTTCATAAATGACCATAGGCATCTAAAAATGTTTCCAATTTGACCCTGATCTCAAGTTAAAAACTGTGTTTTATCCTCGACGTTTTGGTTCGTCTAGTTCTGGTTTGCTGGGCCGATTTGAAAGAAATGCCAAAGGATTACGGTGTGTTTACATGAGCCATAGGGCAGGGCAGACAGTAGGAATGATATACAGTCAACATTAATATCCATTCTTCTTTTTTTGTGCCTCGGTATAAGCTGGATGGGGACTAAGGCCCCAATCTAATGAGTGATAGAATTGACCTTGGATTCCTACTTACTGTTGCAATAATATGCTGCAGCATATAAATTGACTAAACAATTTTCAATTCTCCATGAATCACATGCAATAATCAGGATTTTTGCGGCAAGAAGCCAAACAGCATGTCATGAAACAGATGTAGAAAGTATAGGAGGAAAGGCAAAGATGATAACCTCTTTCTTTTTTAGCAAAGCCCACACGTACACTCTCACCCCAGCTTCCTCAGCCTGCTTGCTAGCTAATTTCCTTTCATTGCAGTAAGCAGCAATATCTGAAAGCTCCGTGGCACAAGGAACCCCATACTTTACAGTTGCAGAGACCAATGCCTCTTTAAATTCTGCAGATTCTGCAGTTGACTCGTCAAAGAATACACCAGTCCCATGGTTGCTGGAAGATCCATTGTATTCTTCTCCCTGATGAGATTCAACCTGAATTCTTTGCTTCATATACATATCTTCAGCTTCAAGCGCAGCAAGTAGCATTCGATGCACAATAATATCAGGATACCTTCGGAGAGGTGATGTGAAGTGTGTGTACTGTGGAACTCCCAATGCATAGTGAGCCCATTCATCTTCCCTGTTTCTAAAGTCACCAGTGGAGATGTAACTTGCCAACTGCATTGGTCTCAAAGCATAGGAGATGAGAATGTCAAACAACACGGGATCATCTTTAAGTCGTTCCCTTATTTTCACTAGTGAGAGGTGAAAATGGCTCGACGTTGATGCATCCAGCTCAAAACCATGCTTGCAACAAAATGCTTTAAACTCTTTAAGTTTCCGTAAGTTTGGTTCTGGATGTCTGCGCAGCAACGCACAGTCAGGAAACGCTCTTGATATAACTTTTGCAGCAGTCTTGTTCGCTAGAAGCATAAACTCCCTAACAAGAGAGTGGGAATCAATCTGTTGACGAAGAATACTGTCGTATGGATTGCCATAGTCATCAAACAATACCTCCAGTTTGGCATTCTCTAACCAAAGAGCACCATTTTCTAACCTATTCTCCTTCAACTTTTCTGATATCTCATGAAGTTTTTTAATTGCCATGGTAATGTCTTTCCACTCAAATTGACCATGCAACGCAGGCAATGATGGAGCAGAATCGCATTCATCAATGATTTTTTGAGCATCTTCATAGGACAACTTACAACAAGAACGGATGACAGAACGGCCAATCCACTGCGTCAAAACGTTTCCAGAGAGATTGATCTCCCACATAATAGAGAAGGCAAGTTTATCTTCGGAAGGAAGAAGAGAAACCAACTTTGAGGAAAGTAAACAAGGCAGCATGGACAGTTTATGCCGTAGGATATAAACACTTGTAGACCGAACTTGAGCTTCTGTATCCAGTGCAGTATCTGGCTGAACAAAATATGAAACATCTGCAATGTGAACACCTACACGATACACATCATCTGACACCTTTTCAAAGGATAAAGCATCATCCAATTCAATAGCAAATGAAGGATCAATGGTAAATGTGCAGAGATCCCTGAGGTCCTTCCTCTTTTCAAATTCTTCAGAAGGTATGCTCCAGGGTAACGTCGGGAGACAAGAAAGAGACTCAGAAGAAAAATCTGCACAGCAGATAGCATTTTCAAACAGAATAGCAGCAATTTGTGGTTCAATCTCTCCACCATGACCAAACACATGCATCACGTGAGCTCGAGGCAGAAGACTTTCCTCAGTCCAGTCCCCAATTCGGGCAGCAAGCAACTCATTTTCAATGGTTATGTCATTTATTGCTAGTTTACTCTTCAGATAATCAGGAAGGCTCCCCACCGTGACCACCATCTCAGGAAATCTTGCATCAACTGGCACCAAATGCACATTTTCCCTATCTGAAAACAATGAAAAATCATTTTGTCTGCTAAGAGGGGGTCCATCATCCTGCTTGTTAAACACTTTCTCATCAGAACGTTTTTTAGCAGAGAGAAAACCAACAACAGCCTCCCGACGCCGAGATGGTTCAATAATAGCTAAAACTCTACCAGTGGGTCGTTTTGAAGGAAAAGAACTAATCAAAGTACAAATTCTTTTCAGCGATCTTTCAAGTTCCCCATCTTCCGAATCATGTACAGTATTTAATGTCACTGGAGTAAAATATTGACGGCCATCAGGCAAATAACAAGAGCTTGAAGGTCTACTCCCTGAATCTGAGAAAGTAACTTCACTAAACTCAACTTTCTCGAGACAAGGGTAGCGCTTTTCAGATGGAAGCTTGCTGCCATTGGAAAAAGAGTGCTCATAATTCATGTCTTTTACAGTGCCGTTAACTACCTCAGTTACGTCTAATGACACAGTGGATTCAACTATAGAATCAGAATTGGACAATTGAACAGCTGAACTCTTCAGCCTCGTCCATGATGCAACGGGATTCAACATGACAGCAACAACATCACCTTCTACCTAAAAAAATCAAGGACGTTAAACGAGATAGCTAATGTCTTTTAGTAATTCAGTAAACATTAATACCACCTAAAAAGAAAAAAAATAACTCAACAAAAAAAAGAATGGGAGATATAGAGAGAACATATCTTAACAAGAGTGTTCCGAATTATTGAAGAAAAATCCAATAATATGAGAAAATTTTAAACAATAAGAACAGGTAGAAGGAAGACATTGAGAGAAAATTATGAAAAGAAAACATAGAAGGAAGACAAGAACATTCTTAAGAAAAGGTGTCCCTTTTGCTCTTCTACCCTCTGACTACATTATTTCAATTCCATCTCTCGCCAGAGTGTTATCCTATGTTGAATTGATTTTCTTTTCTCCAACATGACCTCAGATATATACTTAGATAACACCTGTATAATGCGAAATCTATCAATATTTGTTGCAATACTGCAGCATAACGTTAACAATTGGATGTCTATTTGACAATCTATCACACTTACGGTCTAGAACCCAAAACAATGGTGAACTAGGAATGAAAATAGATGACAATTCAGTTGGAAATAGCTCTAGCACAATTTACCACGACATAAAACCATATTTTTTCCTCATAAACAGCAGATTACGTTTTCACCCCTCACATGAGATTCCTTAGAATCTATTCCGTATTTTCGTATAAGTGCCATTGATTCACACCTGTTTTTTTATTGAATACCGCATATCAATTTTAAATAGACCACGAAAGGATAAAAGAAATATTTAGCAGCTCCAAGTGATAAACATTTTACTTAGCCCAATTAAAACACATTAATGACTTGGCAGGCAGGCCATTTTTCGAAAGTAGATGGCACATAACAAGTCTGGCTGACAGAGCGAATTCATGTCCAAGTCGTGCCACTATTAAGGAAAATATATTGGGCACTCGCTTTCTGAGTTAGACTCATTCAGTAAGATTTTAAATGATAAGCTTAGGAAGTACGCAAAAGCAAGCCTAGTCGAACTGATGTAGAATTAGTTTCAACTTTTAACTAGTTGAATTCGCCATTAGAACTTATGATTTTCGATAAAACAATTCATCCTACGTACAAATTTCTGATTGATCTATTCACTCCAATGCCGGGTTCAACAATGAAGCAATGCAGATTTGTATGTGGGAAAAGCTACACATTATTGTCTGAAACAAGCTAGTGGGTAGGGATTTAAAGGGACGCAATAGAGGTCAAAATATCATCATAATGTCGGTGTTCAAGTCTTATTTGTTACAGGAAATTGTGTGGAGCCCATATTCATAACAAAAATCAAGCTAAAAACTTGTTTCAGATCAGCAACGATAGGGAGCAATAGACATGATGTTACCCGCTAATAATCATTAGAAAAGAATAAAAGTAAAAGTTCAGCATAAAAACCCACTTAGATATTACATCACATGTAAGTATCGAAATTCAATTCAACAGTATTCACCACCCTCATTCCAATGGAGTGGTACATTACCAGCTATCTTGGAATGATGAGACAGGTCAAAGGAAAACCACAATATCCTACTACGCCCGAGCAACCACTCGTAACTTATAAAACGAAATAAATCGTAAAAATTTAGATGAAAGTAAATGTTGTTCAGAGAATAATCAAACTCAACAGAGAAAAAAAAGGTTAACCAAATTATGAACCTTAATAATTTAGTAATTTTCTTATTCCTTACCGCTCTATTTTGTGCTGCAGCTCCACTGATGAGAATATCAACTGGAACACCAACCAACGTGCAATAACCCTACAGGAACACAATTTTCAATATACGAAAATAAAATTATGACGGACAACGAGGATACATGACCACACCTCCAAACGATTATACGCGTTCACGCGAAACACTGCCTTGAACGCACGACCATTCTGTAAAATAATACGAGCTAGTCATCAAAACTCAAAACCTTGAAAATCTTTTGAAGAAGCACTCGAATTTGAACAAAATCTGACCTCTAAAGCTTGGTTAACTGCGTCGTCAGACCAGTGCGGATCGAAGTACCTAGGTCTCCCAAACCCAGAGAGCTTCCTACGGCTCCTATCTTCGAATAAAGGACCAAGAAATGGTACGGAACCGGAGCTTCTTACAC
The DNA here is from genome assembly GCA_024713555.1 of Spirodela polyrhiza. Classification (NCBI taxonomy): domain Eukaryota; kingdom Viridiplantae; phylum Streptophyta; class Magnoliopsida; order Alismatales; family Araceae; genus Spirodela; species Spirodela polyrhiza. The sequence goes on from CM046532.1 coordinate 5,223,031, forward strand.
CTAATGACTGTGGCACCGAAGAGGAAACCTCCCCGCATCCCGTACATCCCTCCCAATCCGCCTTAATCGGCATGTCGGGCAGAGAGCTGAAAACCATTTCCGACACCTTCTCTGCGCTTCTTGCGTCGTCACCCTCTGCCAGGAGTCTATAACCGACGCCACTGACGCCCCGACTGCTTACGCCATCATTCTCATTGTGGCATGCATCCGCCGAACTCCTAAATTCTATCACCACACAAAAAATAAGATCCACTCAAATCCCAGACCCGAGGAACACAGGAACCAAAGACTTCTTCAAATGGAATGAGCAGGGGGCGGACCTGGACCATGCCTAGAACGGCGACTGGCGCGGCGCCGCTGCTTCTTCCTGTCCTCATCCCCTTCCTCCGCAGTCGGGGATGCCCAGCCCGGACCCCCCATGACCACAACCTGCTCGCCGGCGCCGCCCATGCCGGATCATAACTCCCGAGGATCAGACCCAGAGAGATCTCACGCCTTAGGGTTCTCGCTTTCGATCTCGAAAGCGACGGCGTGATTGGGCGGTGCCGACCACTCTGCCGACCTACGCCGAGCTTTTTCCCCTTCTATCAACCTGACAAACGAATAGCCCTGGTGGTTCACTGTTTCAAATGACCCCCTATATTAAAAAACCCTTAATGATTTATCCCATACTTATACATCTCCCTTGTACCTATCACACTTCCGAGCCCACATCTTGCAGGACGAGGCATTCTGTTTCCTCCTTATATTTTCTCTGTAATAAATTATAACAGCATGGTTTTAAAAAATTAGTTCTAAAAAATAAGAATGAGAAAGAAGTATTGTGTTCCCATTAATTATTAACGTTATATGAATAAACTTAAGTAATAATTTTAAAATATAAATATGTTGTGGATTTCTTCACAGCATTCATCATAACTACTATGATCATGGGTAAGCTTGTAGGCAATGTTAAGACTTTATGGCTAGATGTTAAAACTATGATCATAATAAATAGAACCAAAATATAAAAAACTAGACTCCATTATTCAATCCTATTTCTTGAGGTTAAGAGTGTTAATCAGCCCTTCAAAGTCTTACTCATTACTAAAGTTGAACAAATAAGTATGAATAAATAAATCATTCTTACATACTTTCTTACTTATGTGACAACATTGTGACGAGTGAGTAGTGGTCACTTAGATCTAAAATGGTTTGGAAATGGTTGTGAGCTTGATGATTTATGATATTCAAAAGGTTAATTAGTGGCAGTCGAGTTGTTTTCAATTATTTCATCTACTTGCTACCATAAAAGATCAATCATCTATTGGTTAGAAAAATTACTCAGATTATGCATGAATCATGTCTTCTATTATTTCTATGTTGAAATAAAATTGTATTTTTTAACATCGGAACCATAAAGGCTACAAAAGCTAACACAAGTTGCATTGTCATTTATTGATTTTTCTCTCTAATAAGTGTTTAATTATTGTAGCATCATCTTTTAGAGTGATCAAGAATGATATTTTAAGTCCACCATCTCCTATTATGTTCCAGATTATCATTTACTAGTTGATCCTTTAGAATTCTATATTTGTAGCCTTTATCAAATACATACATTCATTGTACCTTGTATATAATATATAGTACATTTTTTTCTTCTCAGGGATGGAGATTGCAAGAAAACAAGATCATTATTTCAATTTACGTATTTAAATTATTGTGCCAAAAAGATATTAGGTTGAAGAAAATTTCATTATTCCTTTATTTATATTCTGAATGACATACTTTACTATGCATTTTTAATAAAATTATTGTATTAAATAAATTTATTCAAAATGTATATCCCCTATTGTTCCAATCACAAATAGGTGAAATAAATCCAAAAACTATTACTTTTTCAAGGATGGAATATTGTGTTTTTTTATTTCTGCAATTTTTCCCATTCCTCTATGTAAATAACCTATTATGGGTTCACAGTCCCCTTACTCAAGCTAAGCAAAGTATTTCACTTATTTTTTATATTATATTAAAATTACATTCACTTCCCCTTTATATATTTCATTAAATAAATGATTTGACTCCAAAACAAATGAATGATATTTTCAAAGCCATTCTACAATGAATGACAAAAGATGAATTTTCAACGAACATAAATTAGGAATAGTAAATTGAGAAAATATCTATTGAAAACAACAAAAAGTATCAAGTCAACTCATTAGACCTATGAAATGTTGAGCTAATAAATTTTTTGTTCTCAAGGATTGATCTTTCATGTTGTTTTATTTCCAGTTTTGAAGTTGTTAACATCTGAGTTAAAACAATACATAACTGAACACTAGTTTTTAGACATAATTCTATGTAAGGGTTGAATCTTCCAACAAAAAAAAATTTTTCATCTCTGTTTACCCAAGGACCAACTCCTATGTTTTTTTATATTTTTAATTTACTTATAGGAACCAACACACATAAACGTAAATGTTGATGCTTTTTAACCATAAAAAATAACATATTTGATCCATAAGACTCAAATATATTTAGGCATGGATATATTTACTTATGATTGTAACTTTTTATGCTCACAATGATAAATTAAATATTTAAATATTTTTTAACTATTAGTTAACGTTCTTGACATAGGAGCCATATTTTTCAGCAATGAGGATATCAATTAGGATTTTCATGTTTCATTATAATATATAACAAGGTAGGCTATAATAATGCCATTGTGATTTTTTGAAAAAAATTATTACTATGTTCATCAAATATATGGAAATATATTTAGTTCGTTTATTGATTACAAAGGATATGCAGTCATGCACTATAAAAAAAGAGAAGAATTTGACCCCCAAATATATCAATAATAAAAATTTTAAGAAAATATATGAACTGGGTTTGGCCACCTTGTCAACTTTCCTAGCTCTATTATAATTGGATAAACACAGATATATACTCAAAGTTCATAAAAATTATTCAAAAATGTCCGTTAGTGATGCCCATTTTATTTTCACCCCTTCACGTTATTATTTCTAATAAATTTATTTTTCAGGAGATTATAGGACAGCTAAATGCCAAAATTGTACTCACTTTACGAAATTGCCATCGGAAACATGATAATTGTGTCTATACTTCCTCCGGAAGGAATCGTACGGTCAGATTTTCGAGGCGGTGCCACCTCTCTTTCAGAGATATCTGACTCGGAGCTGGATGACGTATACGATACGTGTCACGAAATGATTGGATATTGAGATGTACCAGAACCTTGATCCTGTGGGGTCCACACCGACGCGACCGTACACGTAGTCACTCGCCCTCTGTGGCTGTCAGATGATTCCTGTAAAAGGAGAGATGAAACCCTAAGTGGAATCTCGCGGAACACGAGCGGCGGCGACGACTGCTGAAGAAGGCGTGGTAGGGAGTCGTTCTATTCTCGGAGGAGGGTTCCATCTGCAGCTTCGTCCCCGCCGCTTTCTAGTTTCGATAGCCCGCAGAGGCGCCGCCATGTGCGGAATCTTAGCTGTCCTCGGCTGCGCCGATGCCTCGCTTGCGAGGAGATCCCGCGTCATTGAGCTCTCTCGCAGGTAGGGTCTCTCCTCCTCGTCAACCAAGCTGCTGCTCTGGTTTCTGCTTTTCAAGTTTCGCCACTTCGGACAAGCAATGTGAGGTGGAGGAGGCCACTTGGTTGCCCGGGCCGGGGGGCTGAAGTTCCTCTGGAAGAAACTTGCTGCGGTTCTGCCGGTATAAGACGTAGTGGCGGAAATTTTGTTTCTGGACAACGCTGTAAGGGTTGCATGCTGATGCACCGAGGTGTTGCTAAGAATAGTATGTGGGTTCGAGTTTCCTCTGGCAAGGGCTCGTCTCATGAAAACTTTCTGGAGGCTTCCTAGACGTACTTCTACCATTTTCGAGCAAGGATGCACGCTGACGTTCGGACATCTATGTTTGCCCCAGCTGCTGCACTCCGTATACGTCAGACATTGGCCGGATCAATTGGTTTTTCGATGTAATTGATGGTCCATCCGATGCTGATTGACTCCAGATTAGTGTAAAAAATAAACATCGAACTACTATTCTAAAATATTTTGGTCGGGATGCGTTTTTGCACATGTTTTCCGTCATATTTTGAGAACGTTTCCGGTCTTTTGAAGAGAGAGTTTTTCGCTGATGAGAACATGTCATAGCTTGTTGGACGACTGATTTCTACCGAATGAAAATCGTGACAAATGTATGGACATGCCTTTCTTTCTTTCTCTGAAACGAGTTTCCTTCGTTTCTTAGGGGAACACAGAAAAAGGGAATAAAAAATTTCCAAGTGGTCATTTCAGTGCTCTAGCGTCCCTTACTTTCATTTGTGGGTTTAAAAGTTACTCATATGAACAATGTAAACAGAGGTTCTGGTCGTTGCTAGGGTAGTTGTTGTTTTCTTTGTCCAATTAGCCAATTTAATCTTCAAATGATTGAACATTTAACAGAAAAGCTTCAGCATATGTTGATTAACCTGCGGAAATATTTTTTCTGCCGATTTTTTTTGGTTTTCGCTGAACACGAAATCCTATATTATTTTGAATACTATAGATAGTTTCTTGTATGAATTCTACCAATTGTAAGACGTCCTTATTTTCTTTGCTGCTGATTTTTACCAGATTACGCCATAGGGGTCCTGACTGGAGTGGGATACATTGTTTTGAGGATTGTTATCTTGCTCACCAACGATTGGCTATTATGGACCCAACTTCGGGAGATCAACCCCTATACAATGAGGATAAAACTATTGTTGTCACGGTTTGCACTCATGCCATGGCTCACAGTTTTTTTTCATGGGCTGTAGTTTTTAATTGTCATATTCAGACACTGTGCCTTTATAAAAAATTGTTGAGAGAGTAAAAAAAGAAATCTGACAGTGAAGCAAGAAGCATGAGTGTGAATTGATGCTTCAGAAAATCCTAGAAGTGGAAATTATTCATTTTATAATAATATTCAGATTTTAAACATAATGGAAAGTGAGTTACAGCTGGGCTTTGTATTGGAAATATATACTATGTATTTTTTTCTTAACCCTTCTTTATAAGTATATCGGTGAAAAGCAGAATTGATAGTAGGAGGGGAAGCAAGGGGTCAATGGAATAAATGATGCATCAAAACACATGAGGGGCGAGAATGTAATTTTAATTTTTATTAAAATTTATTAAAAATTCCTATTTAATTTTTACGTGATTATCAAGTTTCAAATAGTTGTTACCAGCTTATTTTTTCAAACATAATTTACTGACTTATATAATAATAAGCTCAGCTGTAACTCACTTTGTTTTGTACCATATATGTGTATATACATTAATATATCCAGTTTAAGTGTATTTTGAATAAATTATGGGTGTTTATGAAATTCCATAGATTGTTTGAAACTTATATTTTACTGAAACGTTTATTATCCAGTTTTTTACCAAAAAAGAGTTGACTGGAAATTTACTTTTTTTTGTCTCGTTTCTCTGGTGTTTTCACATTTCTCATCCAACCCCTCCCCCGATGGTATTGTTTTCTCAATCGCTTTTGCTTTCTTAAAATATTTATTTTTAATAATTTATGCCAATGTTCATATTCTTGCTCTTTTTTAGAACTCTAGAGTTCAAGATGAAAACCATTTTTCGCATAACATCAGCATTCTCTGTCCGAAGTATTTTTGTCATTATTGTAATGCTTGAGCATATGGCTTTCATCACTTCTCAGTTCGAACCCACTCCACATTGGAGGAATTGGAAAATTTTTAGTGATAATTAGAAATCAGATGGATCTTATTCACTATCTGTTGATGTATCGAAGACTCATTCCTATCTGTTGATAGAGAGATCTTTGAGGTTCATATTTAAGGCAGCTTCCCACAAACAACCCCTAGTAGGGGACTGTTCCCGTCAAATTTATTTATGAATAGTTATATATGGTCAAAAAGAGTCGGCATATGCTGGATCTATTTAAAGATAGACACATGCAAAATTGGCCTCTTATTGATTTCTCTTATCTACTCTGTATCAGTGGACGATATTTTCAAGTCTGATGCAATTTTCTGTATAAGTGGACGATATTTTCTGATCTTTCAGAGAAGGTTGGGAGAAATATATGAAGAATACGAAATCAGAAGGATTCACCTAGCTTACAGAAAATCGTTATTACCCTAAGCAAAACTCCAAAGCTCTTTTTTTAAAGTGGATATAACGATATGTAAAACTCTTAGCTGCAGAATCGTACTCTTACAAGATCAGTCGTTGGAGAAACTGCTTGATTCTGGATTTGGACAAGTAGTGTTTTAGGGTTTTTATGAAGTTTGCTACTGAGTCCTGCTGCATTGAATATTGTGTGCTAAATCTTGGCCTTAATCGTTCAAAACGGTTTTGTAGTCTGTAAAGACTGAAAATGGCGCATGTTGATCAATAATCAGCTATTTTTGTTGCATAGAATCTCCTGGATGTCGTGTTTCTACGATTACTGTAAATCTTGTCAAGAAGATCTTGTGCGTTGTCCACCAAAATAAAATGATGAAAGGCTCGTGTTTGTGTACTTATTGCCATTTCTTTTGAGCTATCACTCCACAATCATTATACTGAACAATTTTGACAGTGGTGTGTTTGCTGTTTTCCCTGGACAAAGAACTGACTTTATGAAAACTAATTTAAAACTTATTATGGCACTATCCCTGACTATGGATGGAGCCTCTCTCTCTCTGTCTCTCTCTATCTCTCTCTCTCGCTCGCCATTTCCTTTTCTCATATGCCCATTTTTTTGGAGCTCCATAAATTTCCATTTTTATGAAGAATGTGGCTAGGATGATGTGCATATGTTAGTTATATTCATGAGGCTAAACAATTTCATTTCCTTTATGCCTCGATTTAGTATATTTGATCTTTTCAATCCGTTTGTGTCTTATATCTGTCCAGGATTCATTTTTTTGCTTGTCCTGTTTTTGATTGTTCTCTGTTATTTTTGGTCGTGTGACACGTGGACAAATATCTAATGATTGAATGACCTAATTATATGATATTTTTTTATGAGCTTTTTATATTCCTTGTTTGATGTTTAAGATATCATTTGCTTTTGTTTAAAAAAGGTCCTTTGACATGTAAGTATAGTCACCTCTCTATTGTTTGGATTCCGAATTGAAAGTTGTGGTAATTGTCTATCTTTTTCTCTTTCTTTTAGGTTAATGGGGAGATATATAACCACGAAGAGCTGAGGGGGAAGCTTAAATCTCATAAGTTCAGCACTGGCAGCGACTGTGAAGTTATTGCTCATCTTGTAAGTGGTTTAAATTATGGAGCCTTTTTTTGTTCAGTATGCGGTGTGTAGTAAAATATTGGCATCAGTTTGGAACATGAGTATCAGATATTTCAATTGAATGCGGTATTGTTTGTATTGTACTTATGTTGCACTGTTTTTCCCTTGAAATGAAACAGTACGAGGAGTATGGAGAAGATTTTGTAGACATGCTGGATGGGATGTTCTCCTTTGTTCTACTTGATACCCGGGATAAAAGTTTCATTGTTGCTCGTGATGCTATTGGGATCACCCCTTTATACATGGGCTGGGGTTTGGATGGTATGTTAAAAATGTTTAAAAATGTTCCTTCATTTACTGACTCCTGCCTAGAATTAACTCTACGGTAACCATGAAATTATGTCCTTCTAGAATCTAGGAACCCCTTCAGGTCTTTAGATGATGTCTTCACGATATCTACGAAGTTAGGTCCATGACATTTATTATATGTAAGCTTTGGACAATATTTTTTTTCTCAAATTGCTCAACTTTTTTAGTTTTTTTTCTTTATCTCATGGGGATGTTTTGCTCTATGCAGGTTCAATTTGGTTTGCATCAGAAATGAAAGCTTTGAGTGATGATTGTGAACGATTTGTGTCTTTTCTTCCTGGACACTTATATTCCAGCAAAAATGGTAAACCATTAAACAAACGTTGAATACTTCTGTTCCCTTGAAGAAAGTTTCTGCTTCCCAACTAAACGCATTGCTTGTGTGGTATCTTTTCTCGGGAGACACAAGTACATGTTTAATGATTATCGTCACTTCATGTGGCTTTTACCGATGTTAAAAGTTTATCCCAAAAACTTCAGGTGGTCTCCGGAGGTGGTATAACCCACCATGGTATTCAGAACGCATACCCTCAACCCCTTACGATCCACTGGTTCTACGGGAGGCCTTTGAAAAGGTTCATTACATTCTCACCCCATCTGAAATGTTGTATATATTTTCAGTTCAAAGTTGCTGCCAGGAACAGATAGTGGACTGTGCAACCTTTTGGATTTCATCCTTAGTTCTTTTTCCAGAAATAGCCTAATTTGAAAGTCTGTTATCCAAAATGTCAACTGAGTTAGCTATGACTCCGTAGGATGACTCTGGCATCTCGGCCGGAAGATTAGGCAACAGCATCTCAAAGAGGAGAATGCCGATCACCTGCCCCATCAACGGCCGTTGCCGGTGGTCCGGGTGCGCACAGCACAGGCCCGCCACCATGAGCCGCTCCATCTCCTGCCGTTCGAAGTTCAAGCCCAGCCTCTCATCTGCCGCCTCAACAACAGCGTCCTTCCTGTAGAGATCCCATACCCAGTCAACGAGACTAACTCGTCCCTCTTTATTGTCAGACAAGTTAAAATCCCGTGGTTCTTTACACAAGAAGATGACCCAAAAGCATTATGTTTTACTTTCTTTCAGTTAATGAATAAATGAAAGTTTTGGCTTCTTGTATTGTATAAATGATCATGAAGTATATAAGCCGTCAACATAGTTCCCCATAATTTAGCTATCAGCTTTCAGCAGTTTTTTTCTATTTCTATTTTTCGATTTATATTTATATATTTGTCCAATTTTATATTTCTATTTATATTTCCTAAATTTTAATTTTTTTGGCTTTGTAGAACTGCTTATGCGATTCATAGTGTCCTACTATTCCGCTGCCAGTTATATCTTTGTCTTAGTTATAGTGTTACCTAAGCTTTCACACTTTTTGTTGTTAAATAATCTTTACCAGTTAACATATTGCCAAAACCTTTCCAGGCTGTGGTTAAGCGACTTATGACGGATGTGCCATTTGGTGTACTGTTGTCTGGTGGTCTTGATTCGTCACTTGTTGCTGCTGTTGCGTCACGGCACTTGGCAGGCACTAAAGTTGCTAGGCAGTGGGGCTCTCAGCTGCATACCTTCTGTATTGGTCTGAAGGTATATTTTTATTAAATTCAACTCGCAACAAACCCATCGTATAATCATGAGTTTTTCTTTCTGCATGAATGATATGTGAAAGGCACCGTGTGATTTTATTGATTTTTATAATCGCATATTTGATCCAGTGAACAGGTTTCCCTTGCTATGATATAGGTTAATCTATCAAGGGATTATCCATGTTCTAAAGAAGATCGACCTTATTACAATTTGTTACTGTGCCGGATCACATATCGCCTCAATATTTTTTAGTGAAGTTCCTCTAATTTTATCTCGTTCCCACTATGTTTGTTTCCCTGTCGTCCTAATAAGTGCTTCTGCTTTTTTTTACTTTGCATAGTAAATGAAAGATTTGAGAAAAATTCCTCCCATAAAAATTTTACTTGCACACGTTCCTTCTCCTTGATCAATACAAATTTGGTAGAATTTTAGTAAGCATACAATATCAATAGATCTAGAGTCAATCTCCAAAGTTAACAAAGAAAAATATTCTTGTAAAGTTAGTAGATGCCAAGGAATATTGCATCGTTCCAAACGTAGGAAATAGTATCGTTAGCTGAGAAGAATGCCAGTATTACTTATAATCCCTGAGATGTTTGATATGTAGCATTTTCTTATGGATTTAATTTGCTGCTATTCATGTCTAATTGTTTTGTTGTAGAGAAACAGTGCGCCCAAGTTCGGTGTTTGTTTTTTTCCACAACCTTTATTTTTGTAATCTGCTTGCTGTGTAGGGTTCTCCTGATCTAAGAGCTGCTAGAGAGGTTGCTGATTATCTTGGAACCCTTCATCACGAGTTTCACTTCACAGTACAAGTAAAGTTCATTACTATCTTAATTCGAATGTCATGTTTGTTGTTAGCCGTATGTCTTTGTGGGCAAGTTCTGGTCCTGTTTTGAAATCTTAATTTGTACTCTTTATAAAGGCTGCAGCTGCGTTCATACATTATCCACATATTTGCATGCATGAACTATGCCCTATCCTAGTTTAATATACCGTCATAGGGTTTTAACAATGGCCTCATGCAATCAACCTTGTTGCCAGTACCCTGTGGTGTGGGTAGCTGAGGTCTTCTGATGAGGAAGGGGAGTTTTTCTTCTCTACTAAGAAAAATACCCCCAAGCATGATCTTATTGTGTAAATTAATCATCGATTTCAGGAGGGCATTGATGCACTAGAGGAAGTCATTTATCATATCGAAACATATGATGTCACAACCATCCGAGCCAGCACTCCCATGTTTTTGATGTCGCGGAAAATTAAGTCATTGGGTGTGAAGATGGTTCTTTCTGGTGAAGGCTCTGACGAGATTTTCGGAGGATACTTGTATTTCCACAAAGCGCCAAACAAGGAGGAGTTTCATGAGGAAACGTGTAGGAAGGTATTGTCATTATCTCATGCCTTTTTCCTGATACATCCGTAATGGCTACCTCAGCATTTGACCTTTTCTTGACCAGAGCTAGTTCGTCTCTTGCAGTATTATTTGTGTATAAAAACATGCCATCATCAATGTTTTTGTACTAAAAGTGATCTACATGGGATGAAAAGCTACTGTAAAAAATGCATTGTTCTTAATGAAGCTTTGTATAATTTGCTAACAGGAACATGTCATTTTCTGTCCACATGTTTCCTGAAACTGTACTATATACCGATAATACTAGTTATCCTATGTTGTTTATTTTTGTCATCTGTTACTCCTATTTCAATTGTCCGTCAGAAAATTTACTGAAGTTTATCTCCTGTTATATTTATAATTATAACTATGGAATTTAGTCCGTTCCTTAATCTGTGATGTTGACCAATATCTGACGTGGTCATGTTCGGGAGGAAATTTCCTTTTTATTCTCTACGATTTAATAGAATCATATCATTTGAGGTTCAGGCCAAGTGTGGGCCAAAATATTGGCCCTAGCTGTACAGATTGATCAGTTCGAAGGAATAATTTGTGGGTTGTTGCATTCCTGACGGTTAGCGAGACAGAAAAAATATTTTCTATTTCTGTATCCCTGTAATAATTCGTCTGTCAAGTCACTTGTGGTATTATTCTGCTGCCATAAGATCAATTACTTTATATTTTTATTTACGCTTAACGTTCGATGGAGAGCTTTTTTTTCCTCAGCTATGACATGATAGGCCGTACTTGATTTACTTCTTGCATAGTTTTTTTCCCTGGGTAAACATGACTTGTTTGGAGATTTCAAATGGACATTAACTAGTATGCATGGTCGTGATTTGTATGTTGTTTTTGACAAAGAATAATATAATTTTGTGTACATTTTCTGACGAAATTTCGTGGGTTAAATTATTTTTTGTAGATTAAAGCTCTTCATTTGTATGATTGCTTGAGGGCTAACAAATCAACCTCAGCGTGGGGTCTTGAGGCGCGTGTTCCATTTTTGGATAAAATTTTTATCAATATTGCAATGGAGATCGATCCAGAGTGGAAAATGGTAAGCATGACCCTCTCACCCCTTCCTCTTACCTTTCAAGAAGAGTCTAACTATATTCCTTCTATGTCTTAAAAGAGTTGACTTCGTTGTTGATTCTAGCAATTCATGTCGAGGAAAATTATGAACAATCATTATATCAGGCAGATAATGGTAGCTCAGGAAAACGGATTAGCCACGTAGGGTTGCCACACAGCGTATACTAGAACCCTGATCCAGAGCGGAAATCTAGGATGCCTACTTTCGTCACTGAGCTTTAGGCAGAGTTGTCAACTTTTTAGTCCACTCTCTGGAACCTAGCCATCTTAGTTACATGTGATATTCAAGCATGAAGCTACCAATCATTGACACCATGAGGGTGTCGTCAGCATATCACCTGCTTTAAGAATAGTGAATGCAGATGCCCGATTTGTAGTAGGGAAAGGCTCTGGTTTGCAAGGCTAGTATGCTGAGTGCTCCCAACTGTTATCTGGAAGAGATTACGATTGAGAGCATGCTTGTCCAAGTCAATTAATATGCATCGTTCCTTGGGTCATGCACATTGACGTTGAGTTCTGTGTCCGTGGGTCATGGACACTTAAATTCATATCCTCCATTGAACTTGCTTGATTAGTTTTGAATCCAGTGAAAATAATCTTTGTATGAATTGATTTCACTGAATATTTCATTCTACTGCTCAATGATTTCAGATAAGGCCTGACCTCGGTCGGATTGAGAAATGGGTCTTGCGCAATGCATTTGATGATGAACAGAACCCTTTTCTGCCAAAGGTTTGGTGTCAATCCTGTATTTTTTGCTACTTCAAGAATTATATAGATATTTATGCTCTTCGATGCATGTTGACGTGATTTTTAATTTCCTGGTTCCAGCATATCTTGTACAGGCAGAAAGAACAGTTCAGCGATGGTGTTGGGTATAGCTGGATTGATGGTTTGAAGGATCATGCAAATGAGCATGTATTTTTCTCATCCCTTGAAACTGACTAAGAGTCAATTAAATACCTACTTCTCCTTTTTATTTCAATTTTTACCAAGATAATTTAATGAAAAAATGACGAATTATTTGCGATCTTGCTATGATTCGCTCTTTCACTGTGAGCCATCATATTTTTAAAAGCAGCGGCTTCATGTCTTTCAGGTTTCAGATGCAATGCTGATGAATGCTAGCTTTGTTTACCCTGAGAACACCCCCACGACGAAGGAGGCTTACTACTACCGGACGATCTTTGAGAAATTCTTTCCCAAGGTATGGCAGTCACAGTCTTATTGTGGTGCAATCAATCATTGATGACTAAGCAACTGGGTTTTTCAAGTTAAAAAAAAAAAGGAGCAGAGGAAAAAAATTTGGTCGCTCCTTATCTCAAAAGTTCACGAAGATCTGATCTCAACTCATAATTTCGTCCTGAAACAGCCACCATTCTTTTATCAACATCCTTGACAATTTTCCACGGTTGCCACTATTTAGAAGACACTGGTCCCTTTTTAAGCATGCTTCGCACCTACATTCTACACTCTCAGAAACATCCATCCATTCAAACCGACTCATAATCTCTTAGATCTTTCACATTTCGGTTTCCCTTCCATCTGTACTTTTCTACGGTTGTCATGACTTCACGGTCTGCTAGAACTGAAAAGGGTGTTCTTAATAGAAGTGGTAGCAGGTGCTCTCTTGGAACAGAGGGTTTCAGAATCCCTGGCTCACTCTTACAACTTTCAACTGGGTTATATTGTTTTGCCCAACCTGGGAAATATTTCAACCTGGAAAAGTTAGCCAAAATGTAGTCTCAGAGTTTATATGGAGCACCTGACCTAATTTTAATTACTTTGAGTCCGGTCAACTCATTCCCTGACTCAAGAGGGATCATAATTCATCGAAGAAAACCTATGAAATCCTTTGGTTTCAAAAGTGTTCTTGATTTGTAGAGCTCCCTGGATCCGGTCTTCTGACTGTACAGTTGACTAATTTCTTCCTTCTAAAACTTCTCTCATCTGCAAAACCATCTCAATTCGTCTCAAATCAACGTATACACGGCTAATTGGTTTATGATCAACACCAGCCAAACCCGAGTCTTGAGATGGAACAGTGGTGGGCATGTGGTCATCAATTCACGGTGTATCTCTCTTGAACAGAATGCTGCGAGGTCGACGGTCCCAGGGGGCCCAAGCGTGGCATGCAGCACAGCGAAAGCAGTGGAGTGGGACGCCTCCTGGTCCAAGAACCTCGACCCTTCAGGCCGCGCCGCCCTCGGGGTCCACGAGGCCGCATACGAGGGCCCCGCGGGACCCACCCCGGCCTCTGAGGACCCCACCGCCCCGATGAACGGCCTCCCCCAAATTCCGCAAGGACTGGTCGCCGGGACGACTGTGAGTTGACTTTCCTCTCCGAGTAGAACCCTAGAGCCATGGGAATTTGCCCATTATAGATGGTGCGGGTCCTGGCCTGCTGCCTCTTTGTGGGGGCTCTCTCCCTGTTTTTAGCCCTTCCCTGGTGTGGTGAAGATCGAGAACTCCGTGTGCTTGGTTTTGAACGCTGTCGTCATCTGATTGCTTCTGGTTTTTCAGTGACTTGTAAATATCAGGCCAGTGGTGGGATATTTATGACATGATAATTACCTGGGTTTTTATAAGAAACAGCTGCAAAGCGTTTTTATTCTCCTCATTTCCCCTGATTAATTTGGTATTGCCTCTAATGGGTCAGCTGATTATCATACCAAAATGACTCGATTTTAATTATGATTTTAGCCATCTGGGCACCAACAAATCATGCCGTAAATAGAAATTTTCTACAAATAACTTCCAGGGTTGTGACATAACAGATGGATGGTCGCCTTTAGTTGACCAGCTGATCATCAAACCAAAATGACTGGATTTTCTTTGCCAAAGGAACCAACTAGCGAGCTAGCATGCTCAGGATTTAATTATGAATTTTTAGCCATCTGGGTTAAAATCATGCCAAAAATAGAAAAGCTCTGAAGGTAATTTCCAGGTTTTTAACATCATAAACGATGGTTGGTCTCCTGCATATGATATCAAGCTCATCTTCAAAATTAGTATTAAAAAAAGCCAACAAATGAACCCCTGCTCCACGATATCAAATGAACCACTCCGTCTCCAACTTCAGCTGATGAAGCTGATGAAGGTTACCTATTTCTCCTGGGGTTGGGGGGGTGTTCGGATGGGGAGATGTGGAAGTGATTTCAGTCATAACATTCCCATGAAGCGTAGGAAAGAATGGATTCCTCAATCTGCTATTTCCAAACGAAAGAAATTCCTATGAATGGTAATAACGGAAAAAAATCCACAGATGTCATTGCAAAGATTGCGAATAACTGAGGTGAGATGAGGAATCTCAAACTTTAACACCACATTTTAGAGACCAGATTAGATGTTTAATGAGAATTGGGAGGAGTTAAGATTTTTCTAATATGATGCGTATAGATCATGTACAAATTGGAAACTAGGAGATCGTTACAATTTTTTTCCTCATGGTCTAGTTAGACCTGCCCTGGCTGGTTTTTAAAAACACAATCGTTTGACTAGCGTAAAGAAAAGGGGCTAAGTGCAAGAACAAGGGTTTAAAAATTTGGGCAAAAAGTGGAGCATTGCTGGCGAGCAGTGTTCAGGTCCTTAAAAAAATATACAATTTTTTATGAACTTGATAGCATTCAAGGCTGAAAATGGCCAGAAATGGTCGAACAATCTCAAAGTTTAAATGGTGATGAGTGTGAAAGGTATGTCCACAACAAAAAAATTACTCAACGAATTATAGAAAATAAAAATAAGATCTTATACGTTAAATATAAAAATAATGAGTATAACAGCTTTTTTTTAAAAAAATAAACTCACTATCTTAAAAATTTTAAGCAATTAAGTGCTAAATTCATGATAAAAAAATGCATATGGTTCCGTACTGTGGCGGGGAGGTTATTTCTTTCATGACTGAACGTGCCGTCAAGAAAAGTTTAAAGGATGACATATCTGATGCAGCCCAGAAATCGCATGATTAGACAGGAGCCATCAGATAATAAATAGTAATATCAAAAAATGGACAACTTCCACGTTCTTTAAATAAAGAACATGGAATGAATACGAATTTATAATGGTGAGGCCTATGCTCCATGTATCCAAGAAAGAACTTCTTGAAAAAGGATCTAATTGATTAACCGTGAAGGCTATATGAGGCAACGGGGCAGTACATGATAAAGAGAACGGCAAGATTATTGAGATCTTGAATTTCCGTGGGTATGATCCTATCACACACTTTTATGTGAATTAAAGCGTTCGGTGGATGAATACATCTCTAAAAAATAAAGTATTCAAATCCTGCAACCTTCTGGCTTGTATCGCCAGTTGTTTAATCCGTTTCACAACATATAATAGGCAAATATTTCAAATAATGAAAATAAACAGAGAAATATACGAGGCTTAGTTCCGTGTATTTCCAGTCGATGCACAATAAACAGATAATTTGTGTTCATTTTGAACCGGAAAAACATCCAGGGTCAACTCATTCTTTAAAAAATTTATAAAATCATCAGACGGAAAAAATTATGGACAATTGATGTTTTCGATTGCAGTACTTGAATGAATATGATCGCCCACGTTGACATATATGAAGAAAAAAAATTATTTATCTGAAAATTACAATCTTTGCAATTTGAGGTCATGTACCTCTCATGAAATGGAGAAGGTACATAATTATAAAACACATGCTGCCCTGCTTCCATGTGCTGATTCAGATTTACGATCGACAGGAAACCTTAAGATTGCAGTGCTTCCTGTCGTTGCATATGGGTTGCCCAAGCATCAGCCAATCCTTACTTCATTCCATATGGTGTACCCGCCAAACTCTTCCTCTAAAACCAGTATATCAATACTTAGTGGAGTTTCATGCGAGAAATGTCATTCTATTAATTATATTGAAATATTAAAAAAACAAAAATATAATCATCTGAGTAGTTTCTTGAAGACTTACTGTGACATGACATCAGTGTTTTATGTCATGATTGATGGGATCGGTTGACGAGTCTGAAGCCCTGTAAAATAGTAGTTGAGCTATTGACCGATCGATTGGATTTGTACCAGTTTCCACCAAATGCTCAGAAGGCCTGCTAGCACACAAATTTTAACCTATATTTTCTGGAAAATGATGAAAAATTTTGAAAAAAAGAAATAATCATACCAAATAGTCGGTTTAGCAAAAAAAATTCCTATCCGTTGGGGTTTGAGTTTTTGTTATCCTTTGGATCTCTTAGCCTGCTAATTCTATATATCAAATGAAATCTCTACGTAATAAAGCTAGTAGCACAGGATATTATAGAACACGACCGTAAAAGAAAATGCTAAAAAAAGGTTTACCTGGACCACCTAAGCAATTGAAGAAAGATGGGAAATGAGCATGTCCCAAGTGCCTTTCGGCCATTTGGGACAACACCGTGATATAAATAATGCGAAGACAAGTGTTGTGGGTATCGCACACAATGATGAAGACGAATTCTAGTTGTTCTAACAGAATTACGACTCTTAGTCTTAAAAATTCGCAACTTACTGAATCTGCCAGCTTGAAAACTTTGGTTTAATGTTCACACATAATAAAACTGCTACTGTAAGCAAATGCCAGTGTAAATTTTAAATTTTTCACTAACAAATGAACAACATAACCAGGAAGGTAGGAGCAGTGTGCAATGAAAACCTTTTGGCAGGACTGTTGTAACATGAAATCCACGTTTTTACAAATATTCCAGCTGCTTCTTGGACATCCGGTACTGTTTTGGTTGGAATTGTATCAGACTGTACGGTTTAAAAGTTGACGCATATTTTCCATCTTCTTCCTTTCTCACTACGTAATTGTTTAGTTTGCGATATATATTGGACTAATATAGCCTTCTAACTAGTACTTAACGTAACTGGAAACCACTTTTTTGCATCCAGTTATTGTTTTCTTTCTCTACTGGTGACGCGACTGTCATTAAATATCACTCAGGTAAATTACTAAACTTATATTTAGTCGTGAATTAATAAAGCATGGGGGGTTGCGCCTAACCATTTATTACAATAAATTACTTAAAAAAACCAATTTCAGTTCTTTCAGGACCACGCCTTCGGGAAGTACTTCTGGATTCCAGTGCTCAAAAGTAATGTGACTAGGATTCTCCAACTACCAACTCTAAATCCGCAGTTTACATGATTTCCTTCAAGCCTTTCAGTTGATGTTAGTGTGAGCCAAAAAACCATTACTAAGCCTGTACTTTATGGCAGATAATAGACCAAGAACCCTAACTTATACCAACATAGTTGGGAGAAATAATCAATGAACATTTCTGGCCGACTTAAAAATTAGACTGAAATAACACTAATGTTTCGAGACAAAAGAAAAGGTTTCTTCAGTGATCACCTTTGAAAAGGGAATTTGCAAAATAAAAAACTCAGGTCATGTATATATCACTTTTTGGATAAAAAAGGATATTCTAAGATTTGATGGAGATTACAGGAAGTGTGTTATGGCGTTCTAGTGAATCATACATACTGGTTTGATTCCTCCTGAATGGGAGTTCCACTTGAACTGCAAATCTCTCTCAATTCTGCATTCCTTGCCAAGCGATACAGACCATCTCTTATACATAACTTTGTTGCAGAGTCCAACTGAAATCAGGAAAGGGAGATAAGAAATAATCTCAAGACACGGAGCTTATGCCCCTCATGTTCCATATCGACACGGAACCTGGTCAGTGATTGTGTGGGTAGAAACTCCAACTCAGGAAAAATGGAATTTGGGAAGCATCACTGAAAACATCGTTTCACTAATCACTAAAATAGAAATCAAGATAAGGTATTGTTAAGGGAGAAAAAAGGAACATGAAACTGTGAGCAGAGAGGAATCCAATGAAATAAAATACGGCTGCCAGATTATGCCCATGAAGATTCACTCAAATGTAAGAATAAAATAAGTGCATAGTTTAGAAATTTTTGATCTCCGAGAGAAATAAAATAGCTTTTCTACACCTCAGTAGTTACACGTAACTTTGGCCTGCACGAATTTGATTCGGCAAAGAAAATCAGTGTCACCTTTCGCAGGGTGGATGCAAGGCAAGGCAGCCAGTCGGAGAACTTTGCTGCTTCCTTGCATTCTCCATATGATCTAGTTAACATAGTCATGAATATTTCACAAATATTTGATCCTCTTTCATTCTCATTAGCAATGTACCATAGATAAGACCATAGCTTCACAATTCAGATACGACCAACCGTTGACAAGATGGATGAGAAGGCATACATGATGTACAAAAAATACATGTTACCTGATCCAGTACATCTTGAAGCTTCATGAAACAGGCCGAACCTGGTGGCCCATCATCACGTAATGCAGGTATTATATTTTTCTCTCTGACTTTTGAATCATCTATCTCAAACTTCGAAAATTCATCACTTTTTTCCGCCACTTCAGCATCACTGGTTCGTCCATTTCGACAACTGTAAGATTTATTATGTTGTAAATGTTTGTTGGATTTTTCAAATCGATGAGAGATTGACTGTTTTTTATGGGATATTTTATCAATTGTACAGTCCGTTGTAGATCCACATTTGGATGAGCCGCCTGTAAGTCTTTCCATTGCTTGTTCGTTACAATTGTGAGAGGGAATTGATGCCCCATAGGAGAGATAAATGTTGGATGCGCGATCAGATTCCACACCAGATATTGACGCCTTAACGCAATCCTTCTGTGAAAGATGGCCGTTCTCCATTTTCATATGAGAAGCAAATGGCTGTGCAGAGTTAAAGGAATCAAGACTCGGAAATGTGTTTCCGTGATCAATGAAAGATGGGTACGTCTGATGAGAAGAAGATGAAAAATGGCCATTTTTCCCCTCAAGCGACTGTGAAAGATGGTGTCGGCTTTTTGGCAACGTCATTGAGCCCATGTCCTGCAGTTACACAAGTTGAGTTAAAACGAGAAGGGAAAAAACGGATAAACCGTAAAAATCATTTATAAAATAAATAATAGCACAGCAGATGGACATAATATACCAAAGGTTGTGCAGGTAGAGAATGTCAAAACCAAATCATTTTATCCAATTATACATCATTGAAAAGTCCACGAAGTAGTAGAAACGACATGAAATGTATAAGTTCAAAAGAACAACGTGAGTATTACAATCTAATGAGCTAGAACCATATGCCATTTTAATCAATATATGCTCGACTACAATTTGCAACAAATATAGTTGAAGAATTTTTGGGTCAAACTTGTCAGACAAAGACGACAAAAGGAAACTGAACATTGATCCACTACAACGATAAAGAACATGTAATGAACATAGTCTAGAGTATTCTAATGCATATATGAAGGTCAGGTGGCTTATAATCCATATGTGCACCCAAATCTAAAGTAGGAGAACAGGTAATAATATATTATTTTAAAGTTTCTTCTTAGACCATTAAGAATACACATAAATATATAAAAATACAATATTTATTGGCCAATTAGACCATTTTCCTTCAAATTAGATTATTCAGTCAATTCGCTTACGATAAGAGCCAAATCGGTTCTGGCCTGTTTGACAACAGTCTGATTCGACCATTCATGCAAGAAGGGGGAAGGCTAAATCAAAGATAGAATCTTAGTCTCAAGAGACGATGGAAAATGTGTGTTTGGAAGCCAAGGGAAGTATTTAAAAATATTTTTCGCATCTACTAGAAAAGGTTCCTGATAAGCTCCGATGACAAGATCCGAGTAAGAAAATCCTTGTGTTACACCCGCAAGTGTCTTCATAGGAGACAACGTTTGGTGAGCAGCAACTGATCTTCTGATAAGTGATGATGATATGACAGATCAGACCGGCTATATCTGCCTTAAATCATGTGAAGTATTCTCGACGTTGTTTCCACTTATTCTACTGCCATGCCATCACACATGATATTTTGGCACCTACCTCACCATACCTTCACCTTCCCTTGTAATATTTCACACACCATTATGGGTGCACAGCAAAAAAAAATGTCTACTCAACTTTTAAGCGGGAATAAATATTAAAAAACCTAATAAAATAATGCTAATAAAATACCTTAATAGATGCATCCATCCACTCGGGATCAGGGCAGTTGGAAAAAGAAGAATGGCCACAGGCTTCAGCAAGCGGCTTATCTTCAAGCAATAAAGTCATGTTGTCTCCATATAGTTTTGATGAATCGTTCAGTGCATTCAGCTCCGAGTGTAAAGATTGATAATCAAAGTCATATGTAACCTTTTGTCCATCAATCGTACATGGAGATGAAAACCATGAAAATTCATCAGCAGATCCAGTGCACTTGGTCTCATGGTTCCTGCAAAGAAAATGCAAGTGCACAGAAATCGAATTATCAGACTAACGGAAAATACAAATCCAATTACTATCATAAAAAGGTTTAAGATATTTCAATAGAAAAGGGCCCTTTCGATCATACGTAAGAGCTCCTTTTACAATAAAATGACGATCAAATCTTTTACCTAAACAGATCGAAATCTCCAATTTCGTCCCATTCAAAATCCAGAAGACCGGTTTCCATTGGGGTTCCAGTTTTCTTCAACCCAAGCTTTTTGTTCTCTGAAGACATCTTAGAAAGTGATAAGTGGCATGCATGGGTGTCATTGGAAAGTCCTGGATTCCCCACAGTGGGCTTGTCTTCACAGAACCCATTTCCATGCGTATTTACATGATGTCCATCGAAGTAATTGACGAATTTTCTACAGTCATTTGAAGGTATGCTTGACGCCTCGTTGATGTATTGGTAATGAGAAGCCGCTGGAAATACATCAGATAGATCTAATAGATTGGATGGAGACTCGGCTTGTGGACACTCCCCATCGTTGAGGGAAGAATGATCGTTGATCTCATCCGTCTTCTGACAGGCCTCAGTTTTATCAGTCCCTAAATTTGCAGTTTCTATTTCTTGCCTTTTTTTCTTGCGGAAATTTCTATCGCCATCATTTACAGAGCGATGAACACAAACAGGAACTGGATTATCTTCATTGTTGCTAATTTCATCCCAGACAGTCTCCTCTAGCTGGAAAGACGAGTCACAGAATAAGAATTTATCAGTACACAAAACTATGAGGAATAACAGATTCAGGACATCAGATGGAATATATGTGCAGCCATGAAGAAATTTGAGGATATAAACTTTCATGAACAGAAGAAACAAATCATACAATATAATATGGGAAGGTAATGATGTAACTTACCGTCATACAATTAGGAAAGATGATATTCAAATATTATGCAGATACTTTTCAATCTTTGCATGAGATGTGATGTAACGTCTTCACTTTCATCAAGACTTAAAATCCTCAATATGCTTTTACAAGTCTTGAATATTATACACTTGTTGCAATTCTAATGAACAATTAAAGACAAGTTCTTAGTTTTTTATATTTTTTGGTGGACCCAAGCGCCACTTCCACAATAAAAAATTTCCAAGCTCATAATTCATACCCCACCCTCTATTTATTCTCCAACAAACAAATCAACTAGGTTTTGATATAAAAAAGACATGCGATTGTAGTTTCTTGGGTCATGCGAGATCCTCAATAATTCAGCATGTAAGTCAAAGTATGTCATCACCACATTTATACGTATTTCTGTATGCTTCATGCGCTTTCTCAATTGAATTCGTCCAGTCTACAACCTTTATCATCGAGGATTTGGTGAGGCCTCCAGCATCATCTCCTCCACTATCTAGCAAGGGTTCATATCAAGAGCTGCTTTCGTTTTCATGATTCCCTAATCGCTTTGTATGGATCCCTTAAGATCATAACGAGTGATCTACGATTGCCTCCCATTATATGGTAAACCCTGCATAGCTAATTGTTATGGATATTACCATTCATTGAAATCTGTCGATAATAAGCGTGACAAGCGGTGATGAAAGATTTCTGACCTATTCTTTTATTTTTACAGGCATAGAAAATTTTGATTTACTTCATCGTCACACCTATTTTCAATCACTGTATCATTTCAAACAAAGAACTAGCAAATTACGGCCAGATACCATGCTGAATCACCTCGAAGAGAACGAATGAAACGAAGAGCATCACTCAGAAATAGCTTCCAATAAAAGTCGCCGATATTTCCTTTTATTTCATTTTTCTTCTTTTTCTCCCGGTGGAGGTAATTGAATGCAAAAAACAATTACAAGGTGGAATCAGCGGAAAATTAACAACCTCCTAGAATAGTAGAAGAAAAATCCTTACCTCATACATGCTCAGATTTCGCATTACTCAGCCAGAAGGTATGCCGGTCCAAACCTACACAGCGCCGCCGGCTCCGATCTCATGTTTCCCTCCCTCCCAAGCTTCTCCTCCGATCTGGAGCATGCCCAAAATTTCAGAACATTACAGAGAATCAACAAAACGGCAAAAAGCATCAGAAAATTACCCCACGGGGAGCTCTGTAGAGTCCCAGCAAAGAAAGCACAAACTCGCACGACTCCGGACCTGGAAGCGCCGAACCAGCGCCACCGCCGACGAAGCCGACAGTGACACCGCAGGGCTTCGAGCCCGAGAAGGCTCTCCCTCCCTCCGCGCCAGTTCTCGAATGTTTTGCGAGGGATTCTAAGTCTTATACTCGCTTAAAATCAAACGATTTTTACTCGACACCACTCAAACTACTGGATTTACGCCTTTTACCTCTCGGTGCTGATGAAATCATTAATTCACACAAAAATTGGATCAACCCTCTTAATCACTGAGAATATATTTTTTTTTCTTCCGCACATTATTTATATAGATTTAAAATTGGTCCCAGAAATTGAGTTTTTCACGCTTCACTTTCTGTCTCCATCGTTCTTATTTTTCGTCAGATTATGGGAACGGTGAGATGAAATCATCGGAAAAAAATCCCTTGATTTGACTTCGAGGCCCTGAATTTTTTTTTTTATGGTCGTTTTTTTATTTTACCTCGATGATGGTCACAGCAATTCTCTTCTTCCTTGCAAGCAAAATCAATTTACGGGATATTTGCAGCACCCTGAAGAGCTCTTGTGGTGACTGCTGGGTCTCCCCGTGTTTTTCCGAATCCGGTGGGTTGGGAGGCTAAAAGAAGAGAAGATATCTTTTAGAGGACTTCATTGAAAAAAGTGCTGATAACTCCAAGGCATGCCACGTGGCATAAAAATCAAAAGCCGCGCCAGAGAGTTCGCACTTATCGCGAATCTCGAAGTCGGCACCCCCGCGCGATCCGATACGCGTAGCTGATTGGCCAGCTGCTCCTCTCTCTCTCTCTCCTCGATTCCACTATAATGCCAAGAGGCATCAAAATGCGTGCATTTATGAGAGATGCAGATGTAAGCGCCCGCCGCAACTTGTCGGAAGATGACAATTTTTGTCTCCACAAGCGTACAACGAAATACGTGACAGCACGTACTCCAGATGGCGCCATGAACCGGTCATGCGGAAGATCGAACCTGGACTCGCGAGAGAGGGGTAGTTGATCGAGCTGGCGTTTTCAAAGGTTGGCTCTCTTTGAACCTGAGATGGATCAAATTCTTCAAGCGACGATTTGCCAGCACAGCAAAAGTCAATGAATTTGAGAGACCCATCGATGGGGGTTGACTTCCTCGAATCGACGCCACCCGATCTTTTGACCCACCCATTTACCTATTGATGTAGAAACAAGGAAATGCAAACAAGTACATGTTTAACGTCCCAGTAAACTTTGACTTTTAAAAGTCAACTAAGACTTGTTAATGGTTATAAGTGATTAAAGATCAGGTTGACAATGAACTAAAAATTGGACCCAACAGGTTTTTACACTCTCTCTCTCTCTCTCTCTCACTCTCTCTCTCTCTAAAGGAATCATGCAGAGAGGGTTTGGGCCAGTTTGACCGACAGTATGGATTGCCACTTCATTCATCATGACGGTGTGTGCTCATACACGGACACGGTCAACCATCTGGGAACAAGAAAAGGGAAGGCCCCTGTGCTTCTTTACACTGCCCTGCAAACACAATCGAGATTTTTTTTCTCATCACGGCGCAAGATCTGGACAGAATCCGCATCACATACCTGCCGCCAAATGCCCGGCCTCGCATGATAAAAAGGGTCGGATGTTCATCACCTGGAAATTGATCGAACACTGGCATCACCGGTAAAAATGGGGAAGAATGGGCGTCACTTCTTGAGCAGGTTGAAGATCCCCTTGCAGTATGGGTTGCTCCGGAGAGCCGATCGGGAGCGGATGGCATCGGCCAAGGAGGCGCGGAGTTGACCCTGGAAATTTAACCAAAAATGGCAAAAAAAAGAAGATAAATGGAGCCGGAGTCAGAGTCAGAGCCAGAGATGATGATTAATTAGAATGATATGAGGGGGTGGGGGGGGACCTTGCAGACGAGTAATGCGGACTGGATGACGTAGTTTGCATAGGGATCCTGCATCAGACGATCGAAGCATGAAGAAGAGAGCAGTTCGGAGACGATCGTCTTTTTTCCCGTTTCGTCAAATACCCGGAGGCATTTTTCCACGACATTGCTGCTAAATTTCTGCCTCGAGAGCTGGGCATAGTTTCCTCTGAATCTGGACTTCAGGGTCTCGATCGCTGACGGATTCTGGGTATCTAATATGTACTGAACAGCATAGTTCCTGAAAAAATTGCGATTATTTATGTGATTAAAGCATGGTTAGATCACGCTGATTGCTCAATGAAGATGTCAGAAATATGGGAACTGCTTCTATCTAAGCTGTAGCATGCCGATATATCTATAATTTAATAGTGATCCAAAACTTATGAAAAAATTTCCATCTGACGGATTATAATTGTAGTTGCAAAAGGTGATTCTCGTTTTGGTGTCCAGTTTATCCCGACAAGAACTCCAAGAAGAGAAAGGGAACGCGATCATTGACGTCACCATCTGATGGCTTTCTATTAAAAGAAAAGGAGGGCAGCTAAATTTGTAACTATAGTAAAGATGATTGACGCCAGTTTACCCTGTTGCACTGTGGTCTCCAGTTTCTGGAAAATTTTCTTCTTAACCAGAAAAAGAATGAATATAGTGGGGGGGGGGGGGCTTTCATAAAAAAAAGGGTAAATTAAAAAAAAAATTAAATTGATGAATCCACTTTATAATGAAAAACAATATGCACAATTTCTACTTATTGTGTTCCGATGTAAATAATAACATACATTTCAAAATAAGAAGCCGATCAAATGGCACGGAACAGAGAGTAGACATCTCTTCATGCAGAAGGTCACTAAGAATTTCAGAAATTTACCAAGATAAAATGAATAAAGTTTGGAAGGAAATGAACAAATTTTTTTTTTACAATAAAAATGTTTATCAGCATTTCCTCAGGATCAACTTGGGAAGCGTATATGGCTGTCTCAATTCTCAATACTCAATTTTTATGTGAGTCATTCTGATTTCATTTTTTCAGTATACTGACAGCTTTCTTGGAAAAATTTGAAAAGATCTTTGAATGGGAAGGTGGTAGAAAAGAGTCATTTGTCACTTAAAAGGTAACATAAATAAATACGATGAATAATTCACTCGGGATAAGAATCTGTTTGTGTATGTATACTATTGATGCCAAGGGCCACAAAAAAGATGAAATCATTGGAAGTATCCAGATACCCAGCAATGTGCAGACGTATATGGATGGGAGATTAAACATACAATCAATGCCTTGAATTCTCAGCTTAGTGCAAGCAAATTCCTCTAATTACCCGTAAGCATCTTGAGCAAGGGTAAATCCATTCCGAGAAACTTCTTGGAGCAATTTTTCTTGATGTTGCCCAGTTGAATGAGCTATGCATTGTTGTAAGACGCAACATCCATGCCTATGAGTTGCAATGTCAACACAGTGACTTGCAGCAGCTTCAAAAATAAACTGTGGAAAATGTAAAAATATGATATCAGTGAACAATGAAGAAGAGGATTTTTCCAAGCTATAAAAAACCCACAGAGTTTTGATGCCCTTCTTAATTCATGACCAAGAAGAGGAGACATATTCACCTTACTCTGTTCATCACTGAAGTGTCGCAAGCAACGTTGTACAACATGATTGCCATTTGGATCAGTTACAAGATTAAGAAAACTTGACTGAATTGGAGATATAACAAGGTTAGTTTCCTCCTCGTTCCTCAGCACCTCTATAAGCTTCTGTAAGGCCCTGGTCCTAAGACAAACCAAACAGAATCCAGTGACAAGTGTCAGTAACCAGAGAAAGATTCTAGATGCAATTGAATATGTTCTAAACAAATTAATAACCGTGAATCAGAAAAAAAGGTTATACCCGTGAATGTTTAGAGCTATCTTAACAAGTTCTGTAGGATTCTTCGTGAGAATGAAGATGATTTCTAGTCTTTGTTTCTCCGTACACACGTCCAATACCTTCTGCATAAGATAGTTCCCAAAAGGGTTCACCATAAGCTCAGGCACATGATATAAAATTTCATTAAATATCATTTCCTTCTCCTCCTCCATTCCTTCATCAAATATGCGCTGCAAGTATCGGCATCCATGTTGATCCTTTGCAACAAGAGCTATGGAACCCTGGATGTCCGCCAGGGACTCAAATTTTTGCATCATATAAGGTTTATGATAAGGCCTTGGACTTTGCAGAATCCTCGCAGTTACGAGAGGAGCACCTCTGGAACTCAACCCACCGACCATTTTTATCAAGTTCCCATTGTTACCAACTTCGCAGGGCAGCTCTTTCTGGTGGACGGTGAAGCTGTCCTCACAAGAGAATGGATTCATCCCTTGCCAGTTTCTCATTGGTGTCGAAGAATGGAGATCACAACTATTGGGAGACAGTCCTTTCTGTTGCTGAAGGGGAGAAAAACCGGGCTGTGAATCGGTCAGCACAGTCTGAGGAGAAATGGGGGGAGTAGCCACATCCCAGAGATCGTTGGAGTCGAAGCTGTTCCTGTGTGATGCCAGAAGGTCCATGACATCCTCGATCTGGTCGGTGGAAAAAGCGTCCAGGGCTTGTGCTGAAGGATTTTCCCATATACCATGGCTCTGGTTTTCTCGCAGGTCCGCCCACACGCCGCCATTGTTCAGACTGTTGAAGGTCTGCAGAATGCTGGAACTCTGATTGAAATGCTGCGGCTGTACCGACGAAGCCCTGGTTTCATCAAAGGGGTCGTTGAATACGCCACCGGAGGATGAGACGTCCCCCAGGGCACCCCAGATTCCATAAGGGTCCGCTGTGACGTTCCCAGTGGTCGCCGAGTCGATCTCGTCCCCGAAGTGGATGGAACGGAGTTGACGGAGCAAGCCGAGCTCAGCTTGCTGCTCGGCGGCGGAGGACAGATAGGCATCTAACTCGCCATAACCTGGGATGTGGTGCTGAAAGAGGCTTCCCCCATCCATGGACGGCGAGCGAGCCGGGTTCGTCCGATCCGCAGCCAGTCGGGATACGCCGTCGGCCGCGGAATTACTTCCCAGAAGGGATGGCGGCGAGCCGTCCGAACGGCCGACGGCGGTGCGAATTCCCGAGATTTCAAATGCAGAGTTGCTGCCCCAATGCGCATATCCCTGCAGCCGCTCCATCTCTTTCCCTTGCTCTTCTACCAGGCCCTGCTGGTCCCCGAAAAGACCTGGCGCGGCGCTAGGAATCTCCCTGAGCAACATCTCCATCTCCATCTCCCCCTCCTCCTCCCCCACTCGCCTCACGCCTGCTCCTCCCGATTCAAACCTACTCTCCCCTCTCTCCCATCCACATCACCATTGACACCCCCAGACTCCCCTCCCAATGTAGATGCGGACCGATCAAACGACGACCACAGATCCTCACAACAACAAAAAAGCACGCGAAAGATCCATCAAGACGACCTCCGCATCACTTTCCGCAGCATGCAAGGCATCGAGAGCTCTGTGCTACCGTAGATGGACAGGCAGAACCGGAAATTTCGATGACCAAGACGAGAGCAAACGGCGATCAAACGGGCAAGAAAAAAGCGGAGAAAGGGAGAGGAGAAGAGGCGGCAGAGGCAATGCCGTGCGCCACGAGGAAGGTCTCAAGCCGATAGAGGGGAAGGTCCTCCATTACAGTGCGCCACCGCCACCGCCACCGCCATAGCCGCAGCCACCGTGCTCTCTGCTTTCCGATGCGCAACGCTGCGTCTGACCAGTAGACAGAAGTAGGCGAGGAAGAGGATCTGAAACTCCGCCGGTTACGGAACCTCCATAGGCCACCCGCTCCGGACCCACAAGTTTGCGATATCCCACGGGAGGTGAGCGTACGACTGACGTGGCGCAGCAGAGGAGGGAGATGGAAAAAGGTAATGCACTTTAACCAACACATCCCTGCTAAAATAGGAACATTTTAAAAACACCCAAGTATATTTATATTTTAAAAAAGGCATCCATATTTCCCGATCCCAGAAGTCCGTCACAAACCTGCCTAATGAACTAGAAATAATCAGTTAATTCTCAAATTTTATACATAAAATGGGGAAAATATGGTCGGTTTCATCCGTGGGAGGGTATTTTTAAAAATAAGCTCTTATGGGAGTTATGGGCGCTATCTTGTAGATAGCGATGGCGTATCCGAAAAGAGAAGATATTTCCGACAGAGGGAGATATTTCCTTCTGAAAATATCCGGAGGCCGGGCCCACGGGCCGATGGATCCGAAGGATACCGGTATAAATATCTTCTGCGCACGTGAGGGCTTACCGCAGGCGTTGGATCGGACGATGTACACAACCGACGGTATCCTTCTCCTTTACCCCTTTGAAAAGATCATAGTGATAATCTAACCCCCTAAGATACAATATTTATGTATAAATGCTTTGACGGCGAACCCGACCGTTGGAGTTGGCGCGAAGCCGTTAAACCAGCCGCCGGTGGCACGAGCCGGGCGATTAAATGGCTAACGGAGGGCGCAGGGCACTGCCGTGTGGGCCACTTGGCGGAGGGCTCCACGAATGGTCAACGAGAGTTGGGGGTTGATTATAATAAGACCATATTCACCAGTAAATTAATTAGTCCATTAATTTCCATATATATGAACATAAATCATACCTTCGTTTTGTTTATTCTGTAAAAGCAATTTACGAGGAAAGCAAGGTTCTTTCAGGAGTTTTCACGAGTAAATGGGACCCCTTAAAAATACCCAATAAATAAAATTTAAAAATTAAAACTTGAAAAAAAGCTCGATAATTAAATTAATAACATCCTCACTCTATGCTGGTCGTTTGGTGATCAAACGGCTCCCCTAAAAAAATACCCACTAGTTACATTCAATAAAAATCCAAACTTTATGGGGGTAGTTCTGATCCCTAAAAAAATCCCACTATTTAAAGAAAAATATCCATACTGCCTGAAGGGGTTTTGATCGATGAACTGTTTGTACCCATCATTAATCTTCCCATTGCTTGGGAGAAATACACCAAAAAACAATAATTTATTTTGAGCATGTACAAGCTAAATGGCACCCATAAGTCAATTTGGTGGGAGCCAACATGGAGGATCTAAGAACTACAAGAAGATACTCTGGACCATTGGAGTGGGCTCCTTTTCATCTTCTTCGTGTTAGCAACGTGGTCGTCAGTCGGTCGGTCGGTCGGCGATCTTAGCCTTCTGACCAATTTATTCCAGTTAGATCATCAAGTTGCCGGCTTCCATTGCCTCTCTGAGATCTACTCCTTGTCAGTTCCTGCTGTTCTCTTGTCCCTGGTGACCTTGCTGGCTGGAAAGTGCAGCCTGGCCATTAGAGGCCGGGGCCCACGAGTCTTCCGGTCAAACCCCCTCACACAGACAAAGCCTGTAGGGAGATAGAACACAGAATTGCCAATAAGAGTTTAAAAAAAGTCAACCCATGCATAGAGAAAAGCCCAGAAGACTGGCAACAGGCTGGGGCACCATAAGCTCTGGGTCCAACCATGAACTCCATTTTGCATCAATTTGGGTGGGAGAGTGGCAAGACGGCGATTGATCAAGGGATAACCAAGACTGCAGCTCAGACCCAGTCAACATAGTGAGTGGGTCAGGTCTGTTTTCCTCTCCAGACTGAATTTTTTGGCACAAGTCCATAAAAACTGATCTGGGTCAGACCCCCCTGAGGCAGGGATTCACCAGACCCATCGGCAGCTCTAATCAGAGCACCAAAGGTGGTTCAAAAGAAACAGATGGTGAAGCATTTACATCATTAAAATCATTGACTGAAATATGGAGAGGCCTACCTCTCCAGAAGCAGTTCTGAATCTCCTGAATAGCTAGACCTAGAAGAAACATCAGAAGAATAAAATGCTTGCTCAAGAAATAATATTTTACTGCCATGGTAGTTCAAATCCTCCCCAGTTTACCTCTGAATATCGTTGGTATGGAAGTCCCAAAGTACACGGTCCTTCTTGGCAAGTTCCAGATCAACGACCTGGGGACATCGATTGGGATGAGGCTGGATTCGTGATCTGCAAAAACCTGCACCCATCGATGAATTTTTATGTATTATTAGTTTTTCTTTTCCTGGCGGCACATAAAAGTCCCCCTTCTCCGTTGACTTCTGGAAGAAATTGAGGCTCATAGGTATAGAAAACTTACTTCGTTCACTTGGAAGTAAGTTCCATTGAGCGGAAAACTCCCTCTCATCGCCGTTCGGCAGGGTATCTACAAATGGGGGGTTGACCCAACATTGGTCGTCCAAATATGCAAAAATTATTTTCTCTCTATATGGCTTTCATCCGTGCAAAGTTAATGTTTTGCATTCTAAATATCTATATAACCGAGTTTTACCAGGAGGGTTCCTCTGACTGTCTGACTTTGAGCTTCCCTCATGCTGTTGCATGAGAAACATGTTGTCTGGTCACACAGTTTTCCCGTGCTCTGGGCGCTGCAA